>JAKSZT010053770.1:40363250-40726327 GCA_026826555.1 Tolypeutes matacus | reverse complement strand
AGGAAGGAAGGAAGGAAGGAAGGAAGGAAGGAAGGAAGGAAGGAAGGGAGGGAGGGAGGGAGGGAGGGAGGGAGGAAGGAAGGGAGAGAGGGAGGGAGGGAGGGAGGTAAACAGGCTATAAAAGGAAAAACAATGACTATGACAAAATATATTTGTAAGCCCCAGTCAAAAATATTAAGATTTATGCAAAACTCTTCTTTGCTCCCTGTTGGAAAGTTCAAATGCAAATTAGTTTACTTTTAATGTTAATATTATTCTTAATAGTGATTTCAGAAGAAGTTTTAAATGAGTATCTAGAGAGAATATTCACTCATACCAACTTTATTATTCAACATACGTTGCATTAAATATTATTTTCTAGAAGCTGGAGTTAAATGCAGAAATGAAAGCACCTGCGGTAGAGGAAAAATGACAAGAAACGCCACTGAGCTCAGCAACAAGACTCCAAGCGTCTGTCAAATTAGAAATTGCTACTACATTCTATAAAGATGACGAGGAGGTAAGTGCAGTAAGGGCATGTTTATGAGTAAAGTAATGTCACTTATTCATTCATTTGACAGAATATCCTTCCAACAACTTGCATTATAGAAATCACAACCAGAATGTCTTTTACAAAAGTCTACCACAAGAAGCAGATTCTATTATATTTTATTTTTAAAAATGCACCATAAAACTGTTATATTTGTATTTAATTTTAACAATCTGCATCAGGATTTTTGGTAATATTTCTTTGAATATCATTTAATGCTATAGAAGAAAACAATGCTTTTGTTAATCATAGTTGATTTTAACTAATCCCAAATAACTTGGTCAGGTCTTAGGCTAAGTGGCAGCAAAACATGAAAGCCCAAGTATTCCTTCCAAACATGGACAACCAAAGGCTAGGCTGTTTTCATCTGGTCTTTTAAAATGTAGTACAAGAAGGCGATTTTGGAAAATTTAGGTTCTCTTGGAAAATCTGAATATTATCACCTCATATCTGAAAAAACATGAATTGAGCAAAATTTAAGGATTATATGCTGAGGCAATGACTGGATAGGAAAGTCAGACAAGAGGGGTCCCTCGTGAGGTGAGAGTGCTGTGCTTTCTGCCAAGCCAAGGACACAGAATCAGACACTGTAAGTCACTGTAAGTCACTCAGCCTTATTGTCCCCTCAGAGGTTGCCAGTTGGGTGAGAGTGAAAATGAGCCCCAAATAAAATAAAATGAATTATTCTTTGACTTGGATTTTTAAATGGTAATGTGAAACATAGTTATTTTCAGTTATTTTCAAAATTTATAATAATGAAAATAATTTCATATTTGAATTTGATTATCCTATAAATCATAGGTAAGATTTAGAAAAAAGATAAAACTGAATATGTATGTCTTTGTGTTATGTGTACATATACATTTATATTTATCTATATATATGTATGTATGTATATATTTTAATACCTAAATAAAATTTAGGAGTGGAGGAGATTAAATGACAGAAAATTCATGGTCCTTAAAACAAAATAGACATATTTGACAAAACAAAAACCCTATAAGTTGGTAGGATAAAAGATATCCAAACAGAGACTAAAGAGAAACAAAATCTTAGGGGGAATAAGTTGAAGGACATGGAGTGTATTAGTTTCCTAGGACTGTCATAACAAATTACTACAAACCGGGTGGCATAAAATAACAGCAATTTATTCCCTGTCGAGGGGGCCAGAAGGCTGAAAACACGGTGTTGGCAGGGCTGGATCCTTCCGGAGGCTCTGGGGGAGAATCTGCTCCGTGCCTCTCTCCTAGTTTCTAGTGACCGTCAATAGTCCTTGGAGTGCCAAGTCTTACAGACACATCATTCCAATCTCTGCCTCTGTGGACACATGGCTTTCTGTGTGTGTGTGTGTGTGTGTGTGTGTGCCTCAAGTCTCCTTCTCCTTTCTTTTATAACGACACCAGTTATTAGATTTAATATCGACTGTAATCCCAGGATGATCTTTTCTCGAGATCCCTAATTAAATTACATCTGCAAAGACTCTATTTCCAAATATGGTCACAGTCACAGGTACTGGGGGTTAGGACTTAAACATATCTTTTTTGAGGGGCATACAATTCAACCCATTACATATAGCTAACATTTAATCCTCAAAGCAGCCCAATTAGGCAGGTATTGGTTTTCTTTTCATTTTATAGATGAATAAACTGAGCCATAGAGCTGTTAAGACACTTCCCTAAAGTCACACAGTTAACAGGTGTGGGGATCAGGATTTGAATGCAGGCAGTCTGACACTAGAGTCTGTGCTGACACTATACTGTAAATCGTTAATATCTTTAATAAACAAAGGGAATGCATCGGTTTATAAGAAAAAGAAAAATAAGAAAATGAAAAAATGAACAAAGAATTGAAAGATAACTTATGGAATGAAATTCCAAATGGTCAATAAATATTTGAAAATGTATTGAAACTTGCTAGCAGACATGAATACCATTTTTTATTATCAGATTTGCATATATTAAAAAGAACAATAATATCCAGGACTCTGAATCTGGTAAAAGGTAACAGGCACACTAAAATCCAGTGCTCAAGAATATGCAGAGAAACTGATTCTCATGTCCATTTAGTAATGCTGCATCAATGGATAAAATTCTACATTTAAATCACTAGGTAATAATACCAGTTTGTGGGTTTTTGGGGGTCAAAAACAATAAAAGGTTTCTGAAGTTTAATTGTGGTAGTATCAACGGTTACAACTATTTGAAAAGGATTTGGCAATATCTATTAAAAGTAAAAGTCACCTAGGAATAACCTTCTGGAAATATTTTACAGAAATAAAAGAAACAGTACATAAAAATACACACACATACACACACACGTTTAATGCAGCATTGTTCACAGAGGAGAAAACACACAAAATACTATCTGAAGCTCTACGAGTAGTGCATAGTTGGGAAAATTGATACATCTCTATTATGGAATATTATGTAGCAATTAAGAAGAATGAGTAAGATCTGTATCTATTGATCAAGCCATATTAGTAACACGTATTCTAAATAAAACAGTAAATTTGGAGAATAAAGTTTATATTGTGCTTCCACTTTAATAAAAACTCAGTGAAGCATAATGTGAAATGATACACAAGCTGTTAAAAGTTGCTCCCACAGGAAGGTAAGAATTAAGAAGGGGTGTGAATAAGGGTTATTTCTTTTTTTTTTTTTTTTTTCTGTTTATCTCTATCATCTCACTTGTTATATTAAGGAAATTTTGTTAAATTAAAAAAAAAACACCATTTTTAAAAAATACAAAGAAGAAAATTTACTAGATATCTTATTTGAAAGTCTTTTAATAAATAATACTCTAGTGTATGAATGTATTTAATGCACCTTTAAAAATCAGGATTATATTTTCTGTTAAACTTCAAGTAATCTAAAGGAAATCTAGTAGCTTGTAAATGAGTCTTGATGCACACATGAACTAATAAGATGGCCCTGTGATTATCAGTGATATAAAATCCAGAATCATGCATCTATGATATAAGTAAGAATTGTAAAACTATTAACCACAAAGTAAGCATTGGCATATTGCCAATTTTCCATTTGAATTTTATTGTGGATAGAAAATGGTGTGACTTTGTTTTACAAGAGCAATCATTTTTCTACCACATGAATACTGATTCATTTTAAGACTGATTCCATGCTTTCTTACATGGCAATAAACTATGATCCCCTTTCATCTGGGAATGGAAATTATGCCTTATAGGAAGTCCATGATATTGCATTAATGGATACAGTTCTACATATAAGAAACTTGGTAATAATACTAAAATCTATTTTTTGTCACCTGCATTAAACACTCTCTAAAGTTTAAAATATCCACTAAAATGGGCTTTTAAATAGAAAACATCATAATTTTGAACCTAGAATAACCAACTTTTGGTAGCCTGCTCATTATTGGAAAATATTATTTGATTCTTCATATGCTTATTTCAGGCCTTAGTGGGAAATTTTTAACTGGAGTCATGTCCAGAGCAGAGTAGTTTTCTGCATCCTTTTAAAAAAATTTTTGTCAGTAAAAACTTGGTAATATAGGACAAATATATATTTACCAGGGTCTTAATTACTTTTAGCAATAGCTAGATTAGGCAGCAGCCAGGTTTTCTCAATCAACCCCTGATAATCACACACATATTCCATAGTGATTAAATTGAGGGTTAGGTACTACTCACATGTTACTGAGTGTTCAAATTGTGGAAATGAACCAGATGTGCTAAAAAATTTTGAACAACTAGATCTTTGGAGGAAAGGGAAGAGAAGAGGCACTTTCTAATTTATGTGGTATAAATACTGACCCAATGCTTAATATCAATGGCCAAATGCTTTAGACATTATTTGACAACATTCCAAAATATTTAACAATTATTTCTTGCAAGCCAAAATAATTCAGCTCCAGTATATTGCTGACATGAACCAAAGGATCATCCCCACTTACCAATGTGTCATGTTAATAAGCTGGGTGGGAAAACTTGATTCCTATCAGTGTCTTCCACATGAGCTCCTCAATGATCTTGTACTAACCAAGGTGATTCATATTCTTATTGTATACATTGTACTTCAAATAGTCCCAGCATGTGGCTAGATAATTATTAGGTGCTCATAGAAAATGGTTATTAAATTATATGATAATTATAGACAACAGTTATTTTGTACAATTCAAAGTGGAGACAAAATTTGTACTTGGAAACACTGACTACAAATACATTTGGCTATTTATTGATAAACTAAAAAGGCATCTCCACCTTGTCAGCAAGTGTTTTATACAGAAGCATGCTCCTGAAATGGAAGCAAAGGGCAAGGCCATTTGTTATACAGATTCCATATTAAAGACCTTACTTTGCCTTCTTGTTCTATCATGATCTTGGCCTTGGTTTAATCTCATAAAATCCACAAGAAGAGGTCAATAAAACTATTAGCTAATCCAAAGAAAGGAAATTATTGAAAGCTATACTTAGGGAATGGTGAGATAGGCTCCATATCCAGTTAATTAAGGAAATTGTCTAACAAAAATAAAGTTAGTATTAACAGACTGTCTCATTTTTATATCACACAGTCCATTATTTTAAGACCATTTTTCAATCTAGTAGCAGATGTATATTCTAATTCAATTGCCTTAAAAAGGACTTATTTTTATTATTTTAATTATAACATATCCTTCATTAAAATGATCATAATTAAATATTAAACAGTACCAATCACTATTCCAGGTATTTTAATATACATTATCTTTAATGTTTATGGTAAACCTGTCAAATAATTATCAGTGGAGGAAACATGAGTTTGGAGAAATTTAGTTACTTATTAAGAATCACACAACTAGTGAATATTACTACCAGGATCTGAATTCAGGTCTGTCTATTTTGATAATCTATGTTATTTCTTCCGTATTAGGCTGGCATCACTTTTTCAAAAATAAGAGGACTTGTTTTCTACATTACTGAGGTTTATTTATAAGTCATTTAGTCAATTTGGCTTTTAGTCATTTTGACATAGTCATCTGATTGACCAATAAGCCTCCAGACATTAACTGCCCAAGGTGAAGCAGCAAGTTATCCACAAGATTGATGAGGGTGGCCACACTAAACAACAGATTTTCAATGTAGACAAAAATGCCTTCTTTTGGAAAAAGAGGCTATGTAGGACTTTCAAATCTAGAGAGGGGAAGTCAATGCCAGGCTGCAAAGTTTCAAAGGACAGGCTGACTCTCTTATTAGGGGCTAAGGCAGCTGGTGACTTCAAGTTGAAGCCAATGTTCATTTACTATCCCAAAAATCCTATGGCCCTTAAGAATGATGCTAAAGCTACTCTGCCTGTTCTCTATAATCAGAACAACACACCCTGCTGGATGTCAAAGATTACAGACAGCACATCTGTTTAAAATGTGTTTTACTGCATATTTGAAGCCTACTTTTGAGACCTACTGCTCAGGAAAATAAAAAGATTCCTTTCAAAAATATTACTACTCATTGACCTGGTCACCCAAGAGCTCTGATGGAGATGTACAAACAGATTAGTGCTGTTTTCTTGCCTGCTAACACAACATCCATTTTATAGCCTATGGATCAAGGAGTAATTTTGACTTTCAAGACTTATGATTGAAGAAATACATTTCATAAGGCTATAGCTGCCATAGATAGTGATTCCTCTGATAGATCTGGGCAAAGTAAATTGAAAACCTTCAGGAAAGGATTCACCATTCTAGGTGCCATTAAAAATATTTGTGGTGATTATGAGGAGGTCAAAACACCAACCTTAACAGGAGTTTGGAAGAAGTTGATTCCAACCTCATAGAGGACTTTAAGAGGCTCAAGACTTCAGTGGAGGAAGTAACTACAGATGTGGTGGAAATAGCAAGAGAACTAGAATTAGAAGTGGAACCTGAAGATGTGACTGAATTGCTGCAATCTCATGATAAAATTTTAACAAATGAAGAGTTACTTCTTATGGATGAGCAAAGAAAGCGTTTCTTGAGATGGAATCTACTCTTGAAGATGCTGTGGACATTGTTGAAATGACAACAAAGGATTTAGAATATCACATGCATATAGTTAATAAAGCACCCGCCAAGTGTGAAAGGATTGACTCCAATTTTGAAAGAGGTTCTACTGTGGTTAAAATGTTTTCAAACAGCATAACATGCTACAGGGAAATCTTTCTTGACGGAAGAATCAATTGATGTGGCAAACTTCATTGTTATCTTAAGAAATTGTCACAGACACCCTAACCTTCAGCATCCAACACCCTGATCAGTCAGCAGCCATCAACATCAAGGAACTATCCTCCACTAGCAAAAAATATTGTGACACACTGAAGGCTCAGATATGGTTAGAAATTTTTAGCAATAAGGTATTTTTCTATTAAATTATGTACACTGTTTTTAGACCTAATGCTATTGCACACTTACTAGACTATAATATAGTGTGAATATAACTTTTATATGCACTGGGCAATAAAAAAATTCATGTGAATTGCTTTATTGTGATAATCACTCTGTTGCTGTGGTCTGGAATCAAATCTGAAATATTTCCAAAGTATGCTTGTATTTGATATATTCCTGGATCTCACAATAGGTACAGTTCAAGATCTAAGAAAATAGGTCTGCTTTTCTCACCATTATATTCCTAGTACCTTGCAAAGTACTAGTATAAAGCAGCCGCTCAATAAATATTTGTAGAATTATTTCTTAATTATAAACACAGTTGTTTAACATGTATAGTAGTGAATGGATATAAATGAATTGAACCACATTTTTCCTTTTGAAACTTTGGTAACTAGGCTTTAAATATGAGTATACCATTTGAGCTTATAAGTCTGCTCAGGTAAATTAAACATTGTTAAAAAGCAAACATAAACGTATTTAATTAAGGTAAGATGGCATTTAGGCAGAACTTTTATGGAACCAATTTTTAATAAAGCAGTCTGAGATTTCATAGCAGTGGATGTAGACATCCATTTTAATGTTTTAATGGAAGATGAGAAGCAATTAAATTATAACTGTGGGGATTTTTTAAGAGGTAAGGGAAAATTATTTTGTTAAATTATTCATGTTTTCAAACCAATACTAGAACTCAGTCTCAGCAAAAAAATAAAAACATATTTACATTGATCAAATATAGTATAGAATAAATTGCAGCATGTTGGCATCTCAGTCAGACCCTGATCTTAATCATCCTCAGGTCCTTGAAATGAAATCAAATGGATTTAAATCATATGACAAGGCAAACTTTGCAGTTAATCTGGTTAATGTTCACTCCCCTTAATATGTCAATACATATGATGTTTTAACACCAAATTTACTCATTTCTATCTACACACCTTTGCAGTATTTCATCGATAATTTTTCTTACAACTGACTTCTCAGATCTCAAATTCTCTTGAATATTATATCTCATCACATACACAGACACGTTTATATTTATACCAGTAGTTGCCTCAATTTCTCTCTCTATTGCTGCGAATACCAATGACTCTCTGTTCTGTTCCTTCCAGACTACTTGTGACATTTGACTTTCATGCATTAAGCTCGTGTGCCAAATTGTTTCTTTTGGGTGCCTTTATTTTTATCTGCTTTTCTCTTCTAAAGTTGGAATTAAACATCCCATCTCATTTCTCCTTTACAAGCATCCTCTCTGTATCAGATATTGTGGTGGAACGTGAGCACACTGAGATGAATAAGGAAAGGCTCCTGTCCTTGAGGAGTTCACAGTACAATATCAGAGACAGATCCACCAGCCAATATTAATACTACAAGTCAGCCTATGTTCTAGTAGGGGTGTAAAGAGAATGCTGTAGAAGCAAATAGTTGGAAGCCATTATATGTATGCCAGTAGTTCCCAAACTGTATGTCAAAGTGCCTCAGGGTGCCACAGTGAACTCTCAGGCACCCTGTTATATTTTAAATTTCCAAGGTAAATGCAACAACATATGTCAGCCGGTACAGATGAACTGCTACTATTATATTATATGGATCTAACAACTTAATTTCAACTTTGAAGGCTTTCTTTTTGCCTTGGAGAGCCATGAAAAGTGTACTGATGCAATAAGGGCTCTATGAACCTAGAAAGTTTGGTAAACTCTGTACTATGCCAATTCTTTTTTAATTCCATCTCTTTATGAAGGTTTTAATTTCATTCAGTTTCTACTCCTATTTTTCCTGTGTGGATTTTCAATTTTCTTTTATTCATAGATCTACTTGTAAAAACTATGTTTGGTTCTATATTTTTTAATAAAAAGTAAATTAATGATCTTTTTAAAATAATACTTTTGAGCACTTTATAGTGACAGTTGACTTGGTACAAGAAGGATCCTCCTCTATGAAATCCCTCAGAGCTTCTATCATTTGCTACTATATGGATAATCCATATGACCCAAGTAGAATTTCCATTTCTGATCCATGTTCTTCTGGGAAATAGTCCTTCAATTAAAAATCTGTAGTATTACATATTAGGTCAGATATATATCTGACAGGTTAATGGGATGTAATTATTCCTGACGTGATGGTGATCTCAAAAGTCAGTATTCACATCCCAAATATGCTCAAACTCATGTAAGAATACCTTTTAGATCTTTCAGAGCTAACATTACTCGGCAGTAATCTTTATTTAAAAAGTTCAACCTGTTACCACTTCTTTCAGTGATGACTTCCTTAAGCTTACAAACTAAATCATAAAGCAGTTCAGTTCTGTCTATCTATCTATCTAGCTAGCTAGCTAGCTATCTAAATAGTCTCCAAACCACTCATTTTAAGCTATGAGAATTAGTCTCTACCCTGTTTATTCTGGTATTTAATAAAGAAATCTTTATTCCTACCAATTGACTCATTGTGTTTTGCAGCATTGTCCATATCTCTTCTCAGATTTTGTGAACATTTGACAGAAGAATTTTATGTTTTATTATATATTTATCTGGATATCATTGATTTTACTAAACTTTTAACAGATTGATATTCCCTCCATTTTTTTCTGGACTAAGATTACACTATCTGACATTTTCCTTGCATGCTTAGAAGCTGTACAATATTTTACAAATATTTATTTATCTTTCAAAATATAATCAACACTTTTCTTTCATGTATTATTTAATGAGATGTTAATTCCAAAGTTTCTGTAGATATGATATAGTCCAAGGTTTCTCAAAGTTGTTTGTGGATGACCTGAATCGGACTCAACAAGATATTTAAAAACAAAGATTCCTGTACCCCATGACCAACTTAATTGAATATCAAGGGTTTAGTCTGAGAAAAATGTATTTGTTGAAAAATTCATGGATTTTTCTTAGGTTCTCTTTGTGCAGTCTTAAGAAAGTTTGCAAACAAACTTGGTAAAGTCTGAGAACTTAGTCTTCTCCCACCATTCATTCTACAGACACTCAGCAAAGTTTACTGCCCTGTCTATATTCCAATAGTATATTAGCATAAAGTCAGAATTACAAGCCAGACCTCCTTCATGCTAGTTAATTTCCCAATCAATAAATATATATTAAACAGGGCAAAAACTGAGCTAGGCTCTGGAATACAAATTTGAGTAAGATACTTCTTTTCTCTTAGTACAAGAAATAAAAGTATACAAATAAATAAACGATAAAGAAAGGGATGATTAATACAAAGGTGTCATTAAAAGGATCTACAAAATATGCAAACAAGATATCAAGTACCTTTTTAAAGAGATGCAGAGGAGAAGAATAATATTAAGTAATTTAAATAATGAATATTTCGCAATGCAGCAAAACAGGGGAGATCTTTCAGTATGTTCAAATATCTAGACACAAGAACAACAACAGGTAGCTGGAAAAGTGAAGATCAGAAAATGGGCTGATTGAGATAGGAAGGAGGACTAGAACACACATTTGAGAACAGTTTTTGAAGGCCTTTCTGTACCATGCTAAGGAACTTTGACTTAATTCTGTGAAATGTAAAAACATAGGAAGCAGAACTAGAACACACATTTGAGAACAGGTTTTGAAGGCCCTTCTGTACCATGCTAAGGAACTTTGACTTAATTCTGTGAAATGCAAAGACAATCAAATGTTTAAGGACACATATTTGGATTTGTTCCTAAATTCACTCTGGCCACAATGTAGAGAATGCATTGAAGACAGAGGAATGGAAATGAAGTCAGGAGAACACAAAAGAAGAGAGACAATGGGATCAGAGGGAGAAAAAAAAAAAAAAATTCCAGAGCTGGATTTGATTGGATATGAGAGAAAATAAAAACTGGAAAGAAGTGTAGGATGACTCTGATGTTTCTACCTGAATAATAGGATACAAGATGACACCTCTAACTGACAGCAGATAAAAGAAAGAGACACACACGCAGAGAAGAAACAACCTGTGGAGGATTGAATTCTTTCCAAGATTTAAGTCTGAGGTGTCTGTGAGACTCTCCTGGGGAATACAGTGGTAGGCATTGCTGCCATCCTCTTGATGTTTTCTTTTCTATGAATATGCTATAGCTCTGGATCTCTCTTACTATATATTTAGTGGAGCTCGTCTTATTACAAGGTGATCCCTGACCCACTTTGGAGAGTAGCCAATGCTCTGAAATAAAAAAATAAAAAAAAAATAATCCTTACTGTTTTAAAATGTTGTAGTTTGTGTTCAATGAGCACCTTCCCCCTAGCCAGATCAGCAGATACAATGAATCATCATTGTCTTTAACTATAATTCACACAATACTTTATAAAGCCACAGTACAGTTGTTAATATGTGCTTCTATTAGGATTTATGGATTCAAAGTGTGCATTTGCAAAAGTTAATATAGAAGTCCTTTGAATGGTTTCCAGTGAGTTTCTTATCAACCGTGACACTTTATGGCTGATGTTATGTTTCTCAATAACATGGTTTCAGCACTTTCGTAACTAAATGTGCTCTATAACCCGCCACTAGAAAATAGTCCCTAAATATAAAATAATTAGATGTTTGTAATTAAAAGTAAGAATTCATTTTATTTTGCCATATTCAAAGCAATGAGGTTGATGGTGTGCAATGATATAAAGACTATTTTGCTTAACTGTATAAAATTCACATTGAAGTAACTTCTACTTCAGGCTGCAAATATTTGTGATTAAGTGATAAGGTTTCTGCAAGCATATTTTTTAACTGACCTCATCTTATGTCAAGAAATTCAATTTTTCCTTGTTTATCCTATTAGTATGCCCCAGAGAACCTTGGCATTAATCAGTAGAAATGTCAGGCAACCATGAGTTGATTTAGAAGTCATTTTATTTTTTTTACAGGAGCATCTCAAGTTTCTTTTTTCAGCATTCTGACTTTGATTTATTTTATAGCTGTCCTTGATTTCCATATTACTCTTACACATACAATTCCTGTGCAAAGGAGTCAATAAAAAGGGCATATTTTCTTTAACAGAAATGAATACATTATAATTTTTTAGAAAAAGATTGAAACACTCATTAAAATTGATCTGTGTATATGATGTATGTATTATTTTTTTAACTTCTAGTCCAGAATTTAAAAACATTCACCCCTCTCATAGCCAACCTACTCTTCCCCACAAATATTGTAAATTCTGATGCTATGGAAAAAAAATGTTTCTGAGTTATTTTTGTCTAGCAAGCTGAAGATGATGAAACTCATATTCAGGAACTCTAGATTTCAATGTCATACTGATTCAGTGTGGGAATCTTAGAGGCACTGAAGAAATCAATGGGTAGAACACACTGACTCAGAAAAACATTATAGGGTTGTTGTGGTAATTTCTTAATTAACTTTAACTTTAGTAAAGCATATTTGACCTTATTTACTTGAAACAAACATTTGAATGAGAATGTTTAAAATTCTGTATATTTGTAAATGATTTATAATTTCTTCTTCTAAGGAAAGGTAATTCTTTAGACTTCAGGGTATTTGAAATAGACTACATTTTCCATTCTTTGCCCTAAATATTGGCATGACATAAGGGAAGCTTACAGTTACCTGGATTATATATATTTGTTGCTAAATTCATGTGCATGAATTTGAACATATATATATAAACGTATGTGTGTATACATAAATATGTATATGTATATGTTGTGAGAACACAACGCAGACATAATATATTGCAAAGCACTTTGGATTTGGGCTTACTCCAAGCACTTGGTTGAACAAATGGCCATATAACATAACCCCTTAGAGTCTCAATTTTTTGATTTGAAATTAATATTAACAGGTTATTAGAAGTGTGTGTGTGTGTATGTATGAGAGAACCATCAAGAAAGATGACCATAGCAGCTCAAGCCAAAAGTGTAGAAATCATTGATCTTTTTTCCATTCTCCCAGCTTCTACTCTTGCCCCAATGCAACCTTTTCGCCATACAACAACCTGAGGGATAATTTAAAAATATAAATTCTACATTCACTTCCCAAACTTAAAATCATTGCATTTCACTTAGAATGAAAATTCAAACTTCTTAATATGTCAAGTTTTGTCTTAACCCTAATTCTAAATAATCTGACTCTGCCTACTTTTCCAGCCTTATCTCTCACTCTCTCCCTCTGGGGCCTTCGTTGAAGCTGCCAGCTCATTCTTGCCTCCAGGCCTTGTTCTTTCCTCTGCTAGGAAGCTTCTTTACTTCAGTTCAGTGATAGCTCCTTCTCCATATTCAGATTTAAATTCAAATGTAACCTCTTATTCTCAAGTAGTCACATGCCAATTTGCTCTTAGTCACATTAACCCAGTTTTATTTTCTTCATTTCATGTATCACTATCCAAAATTATCTTGTTTGTTTTTTTACTTGTATGTTTATTATTTTACTTCCTCCCTGGGATATAAGCTTCATAAAAACAGGGAGCTTGCCTGGTTTCATTCATCATTCTACTTTCAGCATCTTGATTTTTCCTTACATAAGTTAAATGTTCAGTGAATGAATGAAAATATACTTACATGCATAGTATGTAGAGTACATGTACTTGAGACTAGCTTTTATGTCTAGCAGAAACAAATATATTGTTACAATTGTTTGCCAGGTTGCATAAATATTCATTCAGCAAATATCCACTAGTACATGTGGAGTATAAATCAGTGTGATAGATGCTTTGGACAAGGCAAAGATGGAGATGACCCCAGTGAGTCATCATCCTAAGAGATTTCATTTATTGCTAAGGGGATAATTGCTATATTAATACTAATTTACATTCCATTAGGAACAGTTTGGTTTCCATACAATAACAAATTAATCATTTTAAATTATCTATATGCATATTCCCAATTTCTTTCCAATTCAATGTCTCCCTGAACAATTATTTCCCTTAAACTATCATCCCTCCATATGTATCTGACATTCTATTGCTACTGTATTTTTTCCTATATTTTTCTCATGAGTCTATCCATAATTTTATTGAGAGAAGAAAGTCATCTATTTCTACTATAGCTCCCCAGTGTTCTGAGACAGAAATATTATGAACTATTCAGACTTTCTGTTCATTCTTGTGCCAGGTTTCGTAAATTGTATTATTCAAGGAAATTGTCAATTTCATCTAAATTATACAACTTGGTGGCATAAATTTGTTCATAATATTCCCTTATTCTACTTTTAATGAATGTAGGAGCTATACTCATAACTACTCTATCATTCTTGATATTGATATTTCGTGTTCTCTTCCTTTTTCCTTTATCAGCTGTAGAAGTTTGGCAGTTTGATATAGTTATGAATTCCAAAAATAGATATTGGATTATGCTTGTAAATTGGTCTGTCCATATGGGCATGATTAAGTTATGATTAGGGCTTTGATTGGGCCATGGTAGTAGGAGATTGAGCCTGCCCCTTGGTGGGTGGGGTCTCAAAGATAAAATACATGGCAAAGGACAGAGTTAGAGTTTTGAGTTGGAGTTCTGAAGCTGAGTTTTAATGCTGGAGCCTGGGGAAACAAGCACACAGAGGAGCTTAGTGGTGAGGAAGGAGAAAAGGCCCCAGGACAGAGATGAGTGGTTCGCTTGACAGTTCACAGCTGGCCTTGTGGAGAGAGGCAAAGCCTAGAAAGCCTCATCGTCTACAGCTGACCTTGTGGAGGAAACAGAGGAGCTGAGCCTGGAGAGAAACAGAGCCCAGGGAAGAGAGGAACCCAAGAAGCCTGAACCCTGGCAAAAGTCGATAGTTGTTATTCTCCAACACGTGGCAACAGACTTTGGTGAAGGAAGAAACTTATGATTTATGGCCTGGTAACTGTAAGCTTCTACCCCAAATAAATACCCTTTATAAAGACCAACAGATTTCTGGTATTTTGCATCAGCACCCCTTTGCTTGACGAATACATAAACCTACCTAGTTGTTTAACAATTTTATAGATCTTTTAAAAAAGGTCCACAAATTTTAGCTATGTAAATATTCTTTTTTTGTTTTCTATTTTGTTGATCCTGCTCTTTCCTTACCTCTATTATTTCCTTACTTACATACTTTGGGTTTACCTTTCTTATCTTTTCCTAGTTTCTTAAGGTTGAAACATAGATCATTGATTATAGTCCTTTCTTCTTTTTCCCTATAAATATCCAAAGACATAAATCTCCTTCTTAGTTATTTTCTAGCTACATACCACAAATTTTATTTATTTATTTTTAGTCAATTCATTATTATACAGGTAGAAATATCTGCTAATTTCTTTTGTAACTTCTCCTTCAGCCCATGGGTTTTTTTTTTTTTTAGTATATTTCCAAATATGTGGAAGTTTCTAATGTATCTTATTGCTACCAGTTTTTAATTCAAGTCCATATGATCAGAGAATATACTGTGTATTTTTTCCATGATTTTAAATTATTGAGAGATGTTATATGGCCTAAAATATCTTCTGTCACAGTGAATATGCACTTGAAAGTATATGCATTCTATAGATGGTGAGCATAGTGTTTCAAAAATAAGTTGTTATAGATTGTCAATATTTTTTGCTGTTTTTCACTAATTTTTCCATCAATTGCAGAAGAGGTATTAAAATTTCCTACTCTGATTCTGTCATTAGACAATATACATTTATGATTATTATGACTTCTGATGAATTTGTCCTTTTATCATTATGAAATCTCTCTTTTTATATCTGGTAATTTCTCTGTCAAAATCTGTTGTATATGATAGTCTATATTGAATTTAGTCTTCTTATGGTTACTATTTACATAGAACATGATTTTCCATCCATCTATGTACTTATTTATTTAGATTCCGGAAGTGTTTTTTTGAATTCTTTAAGATTCTGTCATGAGATAGAAAAGTTAACATATTGAGATAGGCAAAATTAAAATAAAAAATGAAAACGTCAAAATCTTTTTTTTTTTTTTTTTCATATTTTTAACACTAGCACCTTCAAAGTCTGACTTTCAGATAATTAATCCTGGGTTCCTGACAGAATATTCAGAAGCTTTTTCCTACACAGCCTTCTGCTTTGGCGATCTGTTGACTACTGAAATGCTATAGACCAATTCTTTCTAAATTCTTTACACAAATTAACATTTTCAATGGAAATATTGCTAAGAGACTTAAAGCCTAATACACCACATCCTTAAAAAGGAATATTAATTCAAACAATACATTCATTATTCTATCAGATATCCTTTCCAGACTTTTTGCCAGTTTATTATTCAATAAATTGCACAACCACATTAACTCAATTTGAGGTCTTGCTGGAGGAGCAGGTATTGGCAAAATAGCAGCCATTCATAAATAATAGAAAGAACAAAACAATGTCACCAATATTTACTGAACATTTCTAATACCAGGCAGCATGCTAAGCATTTAATGTGCATTACTTCTATTCTCTTAATAACTGTTTGGCTTATTTGCTGAAAACAGCTTCTTAGAATTTATTGGAAGAATTAAGTAACAGAAAACCAACCACTGAGCAGAAACTCTCCACAGTTTACCCATGATTAGATAGACTTGAGCACAATTATAAGCAGGAATTTAAGAAAGAGTGAGAAAACAAAAAACGTAAATTAATAAATGTGATGTCTTAGTTTGCCAAAGGCTGCCAATGCAAAATACCAGAAATAGGTTGGCTTCTACAATGGGAAATATATTTGGGGTAAAAGCTTACAGTTCCAAGTCTGCAAAACGTCCAAATCAAGGTAACAGCAGAGATGCTTTCTCACCAAAGTCAGGTACTGTTGATCCTGCCATCCTGCCATATAGTGAGGCAATACGGCAGCCAATCTCTGCCTAGGTCTTTGCCTTCCCCTCAAGCCTCACCATCTCCAGGAGCTCAGCTGTGGGTGATTGGGTATATGGCTTGTCTCTTTCTGGGCCTCCTTTCTCAGCCTCAGCTGCTCCACTTTCTCCCTGAGCCCAGTGGGCTCATGTCTTCAGCCTTGAGTTGCTCCACAGGCCCTGCTTCTTCGGAGCTTCATGCCTAGCAATCCTTGAGCCCTTTTTCTCACACAGCTGGGTCAGAATGACAGAGCTCCCTTTTCTGTGTGTCTTCTTTCTTTGTCTCCATTTATATAAGGCTCAAGTAAGAGGGCAGACACCCAACCTGAATCATGCCTCACTGACCTTGTCGAATTAAAATGGATCTAATCAAGTGTCTAATCAAAGTCCCTTAACCCAAGGGTTCTTAAGAAGGAGTCCATGAGCTTGAATTGAAATTTTAAAAATTATTCTTGTCAGGACGTGTTGTTGCGGGTATGATATATTTATTAAATAATACACAGTGTAGTGTGGACTTAGTAAGGGTCCGTGGTTTTCACCTGACTGGCAAAGGGGTCCATGGAACAAAAAAAGTTAAGAACCCTGCCTTAACTGAATCTAATGCAATCAAAGTTTTCATACCCACAGAAATGGATTAGTTAAAAAACAATCTGTTTGGGAGATTCACCAAATTCAAACTGTCACCCGCAAGAACCAACCTTTTAATATGATATAGGACTCTCTCACAGTCTAGGCATTATCTTTCTGTTTGTTGATTAGGGATGGATATGGTACTACTGGTTCCTCCTGGACAACTCAACCTTTCAATACCCTCCTTTTCAGTAGGTTGAAGTCCAAGTCTAGGATGATGCAGTAAGGTGCAATCTGTAAAGAATGAATATAGAACCTCCTCAGCAGCTCTCTAACACCCTCCCCCACACACATACACACACTTACAGCCCAACCTTTCTCCTATTGTTCAGAGTAGAACCAGATCTGCACTGGTCCCAGATTACATAATATATATAAGCTGAAATTAAGCTTATATTACATTGGAACCTTTTTTACCCTAAGGCCTATGCAGAGAGGTTATAACTTAATTATGCAGGAAAACTAAGTTTAGAAATTATTAGAAGATTAAATCTTTTTAAATATTGCCTGGTATCAGCAGTGAAATAATCTCTGATTTGGTAAACAATTTTAAGCCAAACCATTCTCAGTTTCTGAACCAAAACCAAGTAGGTGGGACATACATCTTATCCAAGATGAGACAAGTTTAACAGTATTCTCTAAGAAAAATCCTCATGGAACTCCTCAAGAAGTTTTCTTTCATCTCCTAAAGTCAGAGGACTTCAAACAGAACATTTGGGAATGTTCTGAGCATTGTAACATTATTATCCCCTGTATTATTATGCGGTACACCTGAGGTTTAGAGAGATCAAATAACATGTCCTAAGTACACAGCAAGAAAATGTTAAAGCTGAGATTAAAGTCCAAGTCCTTTTATGTGTAACTCCAGGACCAGGATCTGTGTTCTTTACCCATCCTTGCTACTATCTAGAGTTGAGCTGAACTAGAAATAATAAGAAAAAAATGTAACACTTTTCTTTAGACTTCATTGATCTTTCATAACACTTTGACTATTTTGGCAGGAACACTTTATTTAAAAATTACATTTGAAACTTGACTTTAAATCCTAAATAATCATACTATGTTCTATACACAAACCCTCAACTCTTAAACTTATATTTACATATTTGTTTTATGTCCTTCAATTATAGCAAAAATCACGATAAACAGCATTTTCTAGTGTGAGGACAGAATATGTGCTGGTAAAATGCAGCTAAAAGCAATAATTTAGTATCATCAAACAATTACAATACCCAAATTGTACTATTTAGAGGACATTTCCAACCATTTTGGTGGTCTATAGTAATGATCTTAAATAGTCGGTACATTTGCTTCCCAGAGCCAGCTCCTTCTGGCAGGCAAATCAGAATATGGTCTATTGGAAATTGGACCTGGTCCACCAGCCTCACTAAGAGTTTTTGTTTGTACGTTTTTGCTTTTTGTGTGTGTGTTTTTTTACGGGAAAGTAGGTTAGGATGATCTATTGGTAACATATGTCCTTAAATTTTCTTTAGCTTAAAATCTTATTCATGTAATGTGGCACAGCTGTATAAGGACTAAAATTCTTAGAGTACCAAGAATTAAGGTGTCCACGCCATATTTTTTTTCCAGCACTTGGCCAAAGAAAATAGTTTTCTGAGTTATGCATTAGTGCTAATGGTTCTGTTTCTGAACAGACAATTAGAGAAACATTTTTGTGGACTTTGTCTTTTCTGAAAATCACACTTAAATAAGAAGTATATTATTTTAACCAGTTTCTCTTCAGTTTTACAGATGTCAGTAATGCTTTCTGAATTTACCACCTGGCTGGGGCAAGGAAGGGAGGAGAAATATCCCCATATAAATTACTGTACCTTAATTTATCAGGCAATAATAATATCATTCACTGCTAATATTTGTTGAACTGATATTCATTGGGTATTTAATATGTGTAAAGCACTGTGCAAAGTCTCTTAAATGTATTAACACCTGCAATTCTTACAATAGCCTCATGAGGTTTATACCTTATTATGGATAAGGTTTAGAGAGGGATAGATAAAATAAAAAATTTGCACACAGCTGTTAAATGCATGGGAAATAATTTCAGCCCAGATAGTCTAAGAGCTATATATCCTTATACGTGTTCCAGGAAATACAGAGTTAAATTTGAGTGCTCAACTACAGTGAGCATCATAGGTACCTCTTAACATATTTTGACCTGTTGCTTCTAAGTGGCATCTAAGTTTTAGTGTTATAATGCTCACCAAACACATTTAGGGAGGAGAGTTAGTTCTAACCATAAAGAACAAATGAGGCATATAAATATGGAATGACTGAAAAGATCCCAGTGTATGGTTTTTCCACATGCTTTGAATCCAATATACTAAAAATATACAATATCTGAATGTGTCCAGTATTCTTAAAGCAGTATAGTCACAAATTTTGGAATCTGCTGAAACCTTCTTTTGGGTTCATGACATTTTTAAATAGGACCATGCCAACTAAGCAATGTCTGAAGACCAAATTGATTGTTAATTGATCAGGAAAGTGAATAAAAAACACTAATCAAAAGCTTGTCACTAAGAGTCTTGCGCAGAACATACACTTTGCTCCCAGGCATTCCAAAGATTTATTTCTCAATCAACTCAGTTCTTCCATTACATATGAAACGTACACACACAAATTCTTCACTATAATCGTAATAAAAAGCAAATGTAGATGATTAAAACACACACATTTTTTAAAAATTCTAAGAGCACAATTGGCTCCCATTGTAAGAAATCAGAAATTAAACCCTGGAGAGGTTTCTGAAGCATAATGGAATGAAATTAAACTTTTCATTGCTAGCGACAGAACCTACCAAAAGAGTTTTTTATTGAATTGCCTGTGTTATTCCAACACACATAACATTTACTCTAAATGGATAATTACAACAGTAATCATGTTTGCTCTTTCTTTTTGAACAAGTAAGTCTTTTCCAAACAGACTACATAATAAAAAAAAAAAAAAAAAAAAAAGTGCTGCCTGGTTTAGAACACATGGAAATTTTGGGTAAAATTCTGCCACCTAAAATACTGCTTTCACCATCATATTTCTCCAAAATGGTCATGCATTTCATATAATCTCAGCACCCAAAATGTAATTCTTTATGGTGATAATGTGAATGTTCAATGTGCAGATGTGGAGATTCAGTCCTTGCAGCACCCTCAATAGAAAATTTAGAGAGTGATAAACTATCGGCTTAGGGTTTTACATATAATGGGAACAGTTAGATGAATAATCAATAAATTATGCAGGGCTTATTTATTTTGTTTTTGTAATGAATGGTATAGATCAAAAGAAGAAAAATATATTCAAGGTTGTTATATTAGGTTAAGTTTAGTAGATTTAATTTGACATAACATTATTTTTCTAAAAATCTTTTCTGTTGGATAATACTGCAGAGACTGTGTTCTATTAATTGTTATCTCCAGTCTCCTACTGAGAACCTAATGCATGTGGTGCACAATTAATGCTTATTTAATAGAGAAATAAAACAATGGTGATATCATATGGCTTGTATTCAATGTGAAATAAATACCACAGATGTATGTGGAACAAATGAATAGTTAGGAAGATATCAGTAACACCTCAAATATTAGTTATTTTAAAATATTTCATTTTATATGTGTTTTAAAAAAGAATGGTGAAACATGTATTTGTTAATGTTGAAGGTAAATGATATTATAAATGGTGCAATAATGCCATTATTAATTCCTTAGCTAGCTAATGACTAATCTCATAAATGATATAATTGGACACTTTGAAGGATCAAAGCAGAAGGACCTCTCACTTATTTATTTTTCAAATTTATTCTCCCTCTCCCCCAGATGGTTCTCTCCTCTGTCTGTTCATTGTTTGCTCGCCTTCTTCAGGAGGCACTGAGAACCAAACCCGGGACTTCCCACATGGGAGGGGAGTGCCCAATGGCCTGAGCCATATCCCCTTCCCACAGGCTGCAGCATCTGCTGGTTTAGGCATCTGCTTGTTGTAGCAGGTGGAGTCTAGCTCATTAAGGTGATGCAGCGTCTGTTTATCTTCTTTAGGAGGCACTGGAACTGAACCCAGGACCTCCCATGTGGTAGGCAGACGCCCAACTGGTTGAGCCACATTAATAAAGGGTTATTTTGAAAGTATTTGAATCTAAGAAAGGAGAAAAGATAAATCTATATAGCCAACCTCATATAAAATTAAAAACTCATTACTCTCTTTTCTTACTTAAATGTTTCCTGACATATAACATTTACTTTAAAACCCATATTTTCCTGTGACTTCACCTATTGTGTCTTTCATTCCCATGAACTCCGTTAAAAAAAATAATAAAAATAAATAAATTAATTAAATTAAATTAAAAAAAAAACAAAAAAAAACATATTTTCCTTAATATTTATTGATTGATTGGCTTTGCGTGTCTGCATTTTCCCCCTTAACATACTCTCCCTTTCTCCCTACACACACACATACACACACACACACCTGTATTGTATTATAAAGAAATTTCAGGGCATACATTTCCCGAAACTGAAGTCAAAAAAAATTGAAATCATTCCTGGCCTTCTTTGTTTTTTTTTTTTTTAATTTATTTATTTTTTCTTGTGGGTAAAAATCAAAATTTTCACAATACATACCAATATTTGTAAAATGATATATAAATATATATGCATATATGTGCATTTGCTTACAAAAATGTTATTTATATATATATAAATATATTTTAAGAGGTGCTTAGATTACCTAAAATATTACACGGAACCCACTGGGATTCCCATGTTTCCCACCTCCCACACCTCCCACCACATCCCACACAAACATCTCCCACAAGTGTGGGAGAGAGTGTGGTCTACGATGTGAACTATGGTCTATGGTTGGTGGCAAGGCCCCAGGATGTGTAAGTCCTGGCCTTCTTTGAAATACACATGTCATTTGGACATAAAACTTTCTCAAATTGAGGGGAAAAAAAATCAACCTCTTGAAAATGGTTGCAAAAGATTACCTAGCCCTATCATGTTTAGTGGCTTGGGATTTATTTCAACCCCAAATAAAATGGCTTATATAATCTTGGCCTGAAACTTAGCTAATATTTTATTCATACTCTGAAGAGGAAAGCTTGCAAACAAATGAGATCACATGGTATTTGCCTACAGGCTACTGAACAGGTTGAATCAGAAAAAAATAGTGTAGAAATATTATAAGCAGGTGCAAATATGAAATAAAATTTAGCTATGCAAGACAATTCCATTCTCTTCGTGTATCTATGCATTGGAACCACATTGATGTTTTAAAAGCTTGATGATTACTAAAGGTGTAAATTCACCTTCTATAACTCTTTTTAAGGATGAACCAACTAGCCTCTGGAATCTGAACTTTGCATGCTATGATATAAATTATTTGAAAAATAAGGGTATTTTGCTACCTTAAGAGACATAGAAAAAATATATTCATTGCCAATGGTCTCAATATAGTCTTAAAATCATAAGATATTTTTTTTGAAAAGGGATTTGGGTATTATCAAAAGTCTTCCACTTTAAATTTGAGAAAAACAGAAGCCCATAGAAAATATTTGCCTTTTCTATATCTTGTAAAATTTTAATGTCATGGTAAGAAATAGAAACAGTGCATGTATTGTCTCTGCTTCCATTTACACTACTTTGTTGATATAGACTTTGTTATTCATAGTATATACTTTGTAAATTAATTTCAACAAATTTTATTTATCTTCTACAATGAAAAGTCTTTTGGGGCTTAAAGACAGAGAGACAAATGCAACCTTAAGTAGATTATGGTGTAATGGTGAAGGCAGTTATATGAACATGATTGCAAGAGAGTAAGAGAGTAAGAAGTCCATCATAACAATATGATTCAAAGCACAGAGGTGGAACAGGGATAAGAATGCATAACTGAGACTGGATGAGACATATGGAGAGCTTTGGAGTGGAGGAAATGTCTGAGGAGGGTTTTGAAGGAAGACCTAGAACTTGATAATTGATGAAAGCCAAAGGAAGGACACTTCAGTAAAAGCCCACAATACATACAGTGGAACATCAGAAAGAAGATGATATAGTCAGCAACTACAACTCTCCCCAGAGCATATCAGAGGCAAAAACCATAAGTCAATCAGGCTAGAAAGGGTGTCAAGGTCAGATCACAAATGCTAAGTAACCCTCAGATCCAACAGTGAGTGATGTAACTGATTTGTGTTTGAAAATGATATTTCTCATATATTGTGAAAAATAACTGTTTTAATTTCCTAGCTCCTAAAACAAATACCATACAATGGGTTGGCTTACCAACAGGAATTTATTAGCTCACAATTTCAGAGGCTAGAAGGCTTCATTCCTTCTGGGGTTGGAATCTTCTGGCTGGCCAGGAATCTTTGGAGTTCATAGTTTTTTCTGTCACATGGCATTGCACATGGTGATGTCTTCTCTTTTCTCCTCCCCTTGACTTCTAGCTTCTGGTTGCTCTCCCTGGCTTCTTTCTCAGCCTTTTACTCTGCTTATAAAAGACCCTAGTAAACTGGATTAAACCTCAACCTGATTAAGTTGGCCCATTCCTTAACCGAAGAAACATCTTGAAGAGCTTGTATTTACAATGGGTCCACACTCACAGGACCAGGTGTTGGGACCTGAACATGCCTTTTGTGGGGGATATACTTTAGTCCCCAACATAATTTATGGAAAAGACCAGCTAAATGGACATCTTGCAGATTTTTCTAAAATTTAATTGAGAGATGATGCTGGACCAAAGCAGGGTAGGATATTTAAGAGGATACATTCAAGACTGAAGAGTGAGGGAGAAGAAGGAGATAAAATAGGAAATTATGAGGCTAACAGAGGCATTTATGGCTCTTTCTAGTTTTCATCTTGTTTTCCTTGCCATAAGCAACCACACCTATAACTTAATTAACAAATCAATATTTTCTCTGATTTAACAATTTGAATCAGGATAGGGAAAAAAACCTGTATGCCCAAAGCCACCAATGTCCGGAAACCATACCCATATTCATTCTCCTCTGTCCTTGAAGATATGTGCAAATGAATCAAATAGGCAAGTTGACTTGCTTATTTAAGGCATTGATGAGGCCTCAGATGACACTAAACTATTTTCTCTGGGCTTGATGTTGGGCAGTGGTTTTTTCAGAGAGCCTGATCTTGCAAGATAACATCTAGCTAGGAGAAAGACCTCTTTTCATCTCCAATATTGTTTCCTGATAGGATCTCAGTGAGTCATCTCATCAGAAGATTGTGTTTGCCTTCCTTCTGCCCCTCCTTCACCCAAGGAACTTAATTAACTCTTTTATAACAAATCTATGACTAATGTTTGCAGCTGGTAACTTAAGCATAACTCTGATATTTTTAGTTGTTTTGTTCCCAGAATAAGCCTATTTTTATATCAGATTTTTATAACAGACTGGAGCCTTGTCTTTTTGTTCTGATGCAAACATTGGAAGATGAATAATATAGTACCACCTGAAAATCCTAAGCAACACCACCCACTCCTTTTTCTACCACTCAAAATAATTATAATACTGTTTGGAGAATCTAAATAAAATAAAAATTACATTTTAGGAAGTAGAAAACTCATTGTTATTGTGGTGCTTTGCTTTATTTTTTTTTTTTTAAGTATAGTAATCCAAAGAAAAAGTAGTAATCACAAAGAAAACAGTAATGATGTCTCTGAAGGAGATAGTGGTGGTGATCATGTTTACATTCTACCTCTTTGAATGAAACATGTGCTATCATTGCCATAAATCTACCAGTTAAGTGCCATTATACTGATTTTGCAAATGGAAAACCTGAGGCTCAGAGGAATTAAGTAACTTGCTAAACATCACCCAGCTAGAAACTCAGTCTGTGATTCCAGCGTCTGTTTTTTCCCCAATTTATGTCATGCTGCATCTCAGAATAGTCTTCCTTTGCAAATATTAGCTTTCACAAAAACAAATGAAGGATCTATTCCCTTGTCCATTGTAATTTGTTAACAAGCACGTAAGTGGTCCAGTTCTATGCCAAGCTCATGCTCTGCTTTTGAAAATATAAAGACAACTTTTTATAAGTAATATGCAGTCCAGTAGGAGAGAAATTCATGTAAGAATGATCCAAATACAATGAAATATAATAATAACAGTAGCATTGATAATAATAATGATTATACTAATTTTATGTAATGACAGGCAATGCTTGAGGTACTTTGCATATGTGAACTCATTTAAACTCCACACCATCCTTATGAAAGAGGCATTATTATTGTCCTTGTTTAATAGGTGAGGAAATTGAAGCCCAGAGTAAGTAAGCAATAGGCCCCAAAATCAGCTAAAAGAAGACATCATTTAAGTCTTTCAAACAAACATTTACTGCAAACCTACTACGTAGTATGCCCTGCTTGCTAGAGAAAGAGACATCCAAGTTGATTCAGAAAGCAACAAGATCCTTTTGATGAATAGATGAGGTAGAGAAAGGCTTTAGGGGACACAGAGACAAAACTACAAATGTACCAAAGCACACAATGGCATTTTACATTTGAAAATTGTACAACAGTCAATGAGGTCATTACATCTTCATGGTTTTCAATCTCAACTGGTTTATGGAACTGCCCAGAAATCCTGTTTCCCTTACTAGTGCTCTTTCCCTAATGACAATTTCATGCTTTCCCATAGTTTAGAAACTTCCAAAGATCCCACCTCCTGCTCATTCTCAGAACATGACTTTGCTTTCTATTTCACAGGCACTAAGCAACTTAGCTTGTAACCATCTCTTTTACTACATATTTGAGTTAAGACTGTTGTAGAAAATACTCTTCTCCAGTTATTCCTTACTATCTCTATTATTTATGCTCTATATTTGTTTTTTGTTTTTTTGTATATATCACAATTAAAACAAACCATTGAATACTCATGTGCCACCTCAACATTCTAAAGGTCCCATGCTAGATAAGTAGGAAATCAGAGATCATGGATTGAGTAAATATGGAAAGAGGGAGATTTGTTAGGCAAACATGAAAAACAAATTCCAGAAGTAGAGGGTCAACAAATTAACAAATTAACAAATTGACCAGTCTGGACTGCCTTCCATCTCCGCAGATAAGCCAACAAAGGATCTGACCAATATTTGAATCTTACCCACTGCAAGGAGCAAAACACTGATAATATAAGCACTTATTCCCAGTGGGAAAAGTAGGGGTATTATGCCAGCATGTCTTCTGTCTCTCACAAATATGAAACCAAAATTTGTATCCACCTTGAATTTTTCTGTAGAGGAATGATTTTAGAGCCCTGCCACACACACAAAAATGTGTCAAGTTGTCTGGGAAGGACTTCTTCTTAAGACAGTCTATTTCCACCTTGAAGGTACACACAAGCACCACTTTGGACTCCTATGGGAGAGGTCTTCTCTTCCTATAGCTATGGGGGGTGGGGAATGAAGTACACTTAATATTCCCTACTTTGGCTATTGTACCCTCATAAAGGAGTCTGTAGTTTTAGTGATTAAATGTTAAAGATGCAAAATTTAATTATCCTTAATGCAGCTCATGAAGTGCTGAGAAATCTAAGATTATTGTTTTTCATCATAGGCTCTAAGCCTACAAACTTGACTGCATCTTTGGTTATGTTCTTCTCTTTTTTGTTCTGTTACAATAGAAGGAATGTTTTTCCTATTTTTAGGTCAATTCTTCCACCTTTGTGTAGAATCACATTCTATCTAACATCCTTGGAGAGATAGCTCTAAAGATTCTTCTTTCTCTTCCCTATATCTTCAGATACTCTCTTTTCTGGCTCTTTTCCTCCAATAGTTCAAAAGGTTTAATGTTATCATTACCTTACAAATAAACAGTGATTTGCTTTTTAAACAATCCAATGGATGCTTTTCACTGAGTGATTTACTTTATTTGATGCATCACTCTTTGAAACTCTCTGTCTTGTGGGTATTTTTGGATTTCTCGTTGCTTTCTTCCTGCTTTCTATTCACTCTTTCTCTATCTCATTTGTGAACTCTTTATTCCTTATCGAGCCCTAAATATTGATGTTGTTCAGAAATTTTACCCTAAGCCCTTTTCTCTTTTCACTCTCTAAACTTTCCTTGGACAATTCTATCCACTTAATGGAATATCTTTATTCTAAAGATTCCTGAATCTGAATCACCAGGTCAGACCTCTTTCCTAAGAGCCAGAGCCTCATACTCACCTCCCCAATGAACAGTTCCATGTGTATGTTCCATCAAAAATAAAACCTATCATGTCTAAATCTGAACTTCTATCTTTCATCACAAACTTCCCACTCTTCTGAGTTTACTTCCCTAATATACAGCACCACCAGATAACCTACTTGCTAAGCTACAAACCCGGGCAATAACTGTTCTATCTCACTCTACTTTATCCCAAGATTCCACCAGTCTTCAAATTTTGTCATTTCTGCCTCTTAAATATTCCTTAAATTTGTCTTCTCACCATCTGTGTTATTTTCTCAGTCAGGCAATCATTATCTCATAATAAATTATTAGAATAGTCACTATCTGATCTTTCTGCCTCCAGTATGACCTTTTTTTTCAATTGATTCTCTACATTGCAGTAAAAATGATCTTTCAAAAATGGAAATCTACTCCTTTGTTATTTCACTGTGTCCATCCCCTTCCATGTAATGCTGTACCACATAAACACTGGAATTTAGCATGCTCTCATGTTTACATCAATACAAAGACATAAGCTGCTATCCCCTGCATAGAAACCACCATTCTTTAGGAGTACCTAATTCTTTTTGATTACCTAATTTCTAAACATCACTTTGTAGATTAGAAGTCTAAAATAATGCTCACCTTTATACCACTAGTCTGAAACTGCTCTAAGAGAATACATGTTCTATTTTTTTAAAATGGTTTCTTACAAAAGATCTGGAGAATCTCAATGCAGCTAGATTTTATACATTAGGCAATAACGCAAATTTTCTAAAAATAATTTCAATTATATTTCATTCTAGAATATAATAAATTTCATGTATCTTGAAAATACTAAGAATAACACATATACTTGTAATATTTTTCTCTAATTAATGAAAAGATTGCTTTAAATACTTTGTAGCTTGTCATTTACCAGGTTAGGTAATAGTTTCATAGTAAATGACAATTTAAAGAATCAAAGTAAAATGTGCTTAAATTTATATTTGTATTATAAATAATTACAAATAACAGGGCCTACATCACTTGGCATATATAGCAATCACACCCTTAAATTCTATTTAAGAGCAAAAAGTTTATCTGTAGTGTGATCATTGAGTTGTCCATACAGGTTTAAAACATCTCTGAGTTTTTTTAGTTTAGACTCAGTTTATGAGTACTTGAGAGTCAAGGAAATGTTTAAGACAAATTGTTAGATCACCAATCTAAATTTCACAGTAAACACAAAGAAAAAAAATGAAAAGAGTAGTGAAAATAAGTAAAATTGCAAGTAGACAAATCACATAATATTATAGTAGATTCTGTGAGTACATCAAAAGGCAAAAGTATAACTAGCCTCTCATAAGCTTTCATTTCTCCCCTCTCTTTATTGCCTGAAATGGGTACTATACAATGCTTTCCTTAGGATGTACTTCTTAATTGGTAGAGTGAATATAGTTATATACTTTAGGGCTTCTTATCATTAATCATTTTGGTACCGGGTAGCAATGCCCATTTATAGTGCAGGGATATCAAATATAGGATTTTTTTTCCAAAAGAAAAATTCCAAGGCTCAAAACATGTCCTAACCCCTTGTCTTAATTTCCAGGGAGCTGGGTTTGGCTTAAATATGGGAATTTATTGTCTCACGGTTTTCCAGGACTGGAAGACTTGCTTCCTCCCAGGGTTAGTAGCATTCTGGCACAAGAACATTCCTTGGTTTCCCCATCACATGGTGATGTCCTCTCATTTCTCTTCTGGGTTCCCAAATGATTTCTGGCTTCTGGCCCCTCTCTGTAGCTTTCTAGTCTGTGTCTAATTTCCTTTGCTTATAAGAATTTCTGCCATATTGCATTAAAATTAATATTATTACTTAAGGGGTGCCCAAACTGAATATGTCTACCCTCATTCAGTTTGGGCACACCTTAGGTAATATCTTCAAAGGTCCTATTTACAGATGGGCTCACAGCCACAGAACTATGGTTTAGGACCTTACCATGCCTTTTTCTAGGGACATGATTCAATCCCCAGCACCCCACCTGTCATCAAGCCTTGGGGTCTTTTTTAGAAGAGAAATCTAAATGGATCTGAATTGAAGAGATCAAAGAAACCTGAAATTAGTGTCATTTAAAGGTTCAAACTAAAGAATATACAGTGTCTTCATAATCCTGCCTAGGGCCCACTACTTGTTATTAGTGCTTGTCAGGATGTCACATTTTCTCAAATTATTTTGGGGGGGAATTTTTAAAAATTTATTTATGTTATAGGAAGCAGTAACCTTTTCAGATATAACTCAGTAAGTTTCTGCCTCTGTACCCTGGGTTGATAATAACTGGAATGAATAAAAGGTGGTGCTAAAATTTGATTTAGTGAGGAACCAACATTGCATCCATGTGAAACAGAAACTTGAAAGAAATTTGAGGCTGCAAGAGTCAAGGTTTCTGGAAATAAGCACTGGGTATTATTTTTGCCAGTTGACCATATTGTCATCCTCCAAGCTGCTGTCAAAAGGAATGAACCATCGTTCCTGCTTGTCCTCTTACAACCTCAAAAGTATATCTGAATTTCTGCTGTGAACGTGATAGGAAGGAGTAACTTGTTAAGGAAAAGGAACAAGATATGGTTGTAGAATAGCACTGTTTCTTTTCTCAATGTCTCTGCTGTTTTTCTGTTTCATGTCTTCTATTCCGGGTAACTGAGATTGAAGCAGAGCAGTAACCACAGAGATTGTTGCCCATAATATTAACACATGTGTAGCACAATATCTAACTGGAAGGAGGGGGGGTTGATGACTAGGAAGGTGAAGCAGGTACATGGAAAATGATATCAGTCAAGAATTCTGGACCATGTGAATGATGGGACACTCTCCTGGTTCCACTTCAGGAAAAGAGTGAGACTCTTCTCTGAGGGGATTCTGTAAACTGTAAAGAAAGTACTACCTTTCTCAACATGCTCCAGAAAAGGGGTTGTTACAGAACCTCCTAATTATTGTGCTGCTGGTTATAAAGGGACAGCTAAATGTATGTTAACATAGTGGTCTGTCCAGACTTTAGAGTAGACACAACCTCAGAGACTCTCACATTTTACCTCAAAGTGACAAACAAATATTATCATTTTCTGTGTGTGTTATGATGTGAAGAAGGGAAACAGTTAGTGAGTAAAATTGCTAACTCAATAGGGAGAGGCTAGACATCCATAAAAATAAATTGGCAACAGCTAAGCACTGAAACATCCCTCATCTCACCCTAGATATCAACCTATTAATAGGTGGCTACCTAATATTGTAAAGGAAAATATGGGGTGGACTCTTTCAGGAGAAGAAACTGTGCAAGTTTTCTTTCAGCCACGAATGGGTGGTTATTCATAATCTGGTTGCATGGGGTCTAAGCTCCATCTCATCTCGTCAAAGGAGTTATTATTAGAATAAGAGTTCCGCAAAATCAAAACTGTTTGACAAGGAAATTCTCTCGATTTCAATATAAAATGTAAAGCGCCTAAAGACAGTCACGGGGTATAAGACATATGGTGAGGGTCAAAGTAAACGTCCAGATACCTTCCACCTGGCAGAGTGCTGCCCACAATTTGGCAGAGTTAGGAATCCTATGGCAGCTTGGTTTCACTATAATTTATTATCAGTTTAAAACTTCCTATTCCATGGGGAAAATGTGACATGAAAAATGAAGCAAGAATTATCCTGTGCTACATCCAAGAAAAGCCCAGGAGCATGAGCTCAAGCCTGAAAGGAAGGAGCAGCTAAAACGGGAATCAAGAATGGATAACAAGGATTTAATGAAAAGGCATTGCACAGGACTTTGCCTCTTCATGGATTTACTGTGTGCTTCTCATGAAAATCTATGTGAATGCTGAGCCTCCTTGCTGTGACAAATGGATTTTTCTTTACCTAATGATTTGGGGAGACTTTGAGCTTTGCCCAAGGCTGCATACCTAGGAGGAAATCATTAAACTAATAAAATGTTCAAATACATTGAAATAGTTAGTAAAGGTGAATTAAATCAAGGTAAGGGCAAAATGCCATCTTTTAGTATTATTATTTTAGCTGAACTTCGTGTATAATTTTATTTCAGTACCATCAATAGAACAGGATTTTTTAGATATTTTCCCCAGAAGTGAGGGAATGATCACACTGACCATCATGTTCAGCAAGGGAAGACATTTATCATCATAAACCATTTTCCCACTAGAGACTTAAAACACATTTCTTTAGTTCCTTCAGTTGGGAATTTGAACAAACTGAGTCCATCAGTTTCACTGATGAGAAAGACAGGACTCATACTATACTGCTCACTGTTGGAAACTGAATTTGGAAGAAAAGTATCTAAGGTGACCACCACCCAAATATACAAATATAAAAGAAAGGGTGTTAGAATTTCTAGAGGAGCACAAGTGAAGGTACAAATAAGATGGAAAATTCCTACGTACTTCTTTTAGAGATAATGGCATTTATGGCTCTGGAAGTCAGCGACCTGAACAAGGCTGACTTGTCTAGATGTTATCAATGGCAAAATTCTGTGGAACTCAATTATACTGGTGTATATATTTATCTGTCTAGCTATTTTTTTCTCTTAGAGAATGTGACATTTGGAATATGGATTAATGTGGATTAAGCTGGGATATTATTTAAAATACTGGATTCCCCTCCTAGTTTTTTTCACTATCTAATCAAAGTTTACTTCTCCTTATCTTTCTGCCTTGCTTTCCCTCCACTTGGTATTACAGTTATCTTTCACTGATAAGTGAAAAATGGATGTTAATAACAGTTAAGTATTTTTGGGGTATCTTGCCCTTATCTAAGAGTTGGGAAAACAACCTACAAGTTCCCTTCCAAAGGAGACTCTCTGGGTCAATGAATCTTCTCTTTTGAAAGTTATTTAAAAAAAAAAAAAAAAAAATTGCCCCATATTTGATTTAGATTCCCCATGAAAACTTTGAATTATAAGGAAAAATGTAGTCTGTTAAATCAACATAAAACAACAAAAACAATGAAAACTAAAATAGAACCTGAAAAGTAAGACTCTCAAGATATCCCAATTTAAGTGCAGAAAGGAAGGTATTTTCTACATAAACAGGGCTCTCCTATCACATAAATTCTGGTTTCTCTACCATCATGAGAAAGTCAGAGATCATGCCTATAAGTACAATACTTTATTTTTATGTAAATTATGGAGATTGTTTTAATAGCCAGCACAATCTTTCTCTCAGATGTTTTTTCTCTTTTAATTGCTCTCTAGAGCATGGCTAATTTAAAATTACCTTTCTCTGATAAAAATCTCATTACCCTCAAGACAAAATACTAAAATAACTGTATCTTTACTCTATCAAGAGCTTTTTCCCCCGATTAATAAATTATCTCTGCACAACAGAACATCCTGAACTTTTCCTGTGAAAAAGCAAAGCAATCAAAATCTAACATTTTTGGAAGCAATATGTTCCAAAGTGGGATTAAAGAAGCTATAAAATTTGTATGACCTTTCAATGCCTTAGACTTTTAGGCTGAAACACTCAATTCACCTCCCTAATGGTGGACTAGAAATACAACCCTTAAAAGAGAGCTTTATAAGATGTAACCCTGTACAACAAACATAACTGTTTTTACTGTTTTGGGTGGAAAAACAATAATACTACAGAAAATTTTGCCTTTCTTCAGCAGAATTAGGGTTAAAACATAAGCAGTTAATATAGAAAAGTCTCAAATATATATATTTTGCACTAAGAACCCTATTTTTTTCCAGGAATTTTCATGCTACTTGAATATTAAGAGAGAGAGAGAAAATCTTCATACTAAGAAAAAAATTAGTGATCATCAGAGATATGGTTTTACTTATTTTTTCAGTTTATATCATTTTAGATTGATTAATTAATATTGTAATGAATAAGCATTAAATGTAAAGTCAAGCAACACAATTTCTACTTCAGAGACTGGCCTTTACAAGCTGTGAATTCTTGATTACTGTCTCTTGACCTCTCTGAGTTTTGCCTGTAAGACCAAATTAGAAAATAAATGTTAAAGTGCTTTGAAAACTGTGAAGCTCAGCAATGTATCATTAATATCATTATTTTTACTATTCACTAGCTGTCCAAGTGTCCAAGAAAAAGTAAGAGTTACAGTCCCCTTTTTCAGGTATCTGATAATCTAGTTGGGAAGTAAAAAAAAAAAAAAATTATACCCACAAAAGAAATGAAATTTAAAGAGTAAATGTAACTCTAAACTAAAAATCTAGCAATAGATTTTGAGCTGAGGACATATTTAGGAATCAAAATTCAGTAACATTGTATATAGGGAATTAAAGGAAAGGCTTCTTTCCTATGAGACTTAAAAAGATATGCTATCAAGGATAGAAATCAGGTCAGCCCAAAAGGAACCCTGTGTTCCTTTGTATGTATAGTATGTTCATTCTGAGATTGTTTGCCATGAGAATATATTTCTTTGTTAGTAATTGGAAATATGTGCCTGAAATTTGAGAGGTTCAGCCTGTAGATATATTTGGTCCAAAAGTTGAAACAATGAAATCTGACAATAGCTCACCTTTAGAGAATGACCAAGAATTAAGAACAGAGACTTAAAAACAAATGCTTTAGGAACTGGAGAAAGAGAGTAGTAAAGGGGAAGGCAGAGAACCAGAAAAGTGCTCGGTCCCAGATTCGAGAAAAACAAGTGGAAATTGAAATGCCAATACTATCGGTGTTGAGGGAGAATTGTGAAATTAGAGGATAACCTTTGAGAAAGGAATTTTAGTTATGTGGCAAGTAAAAGTGAACCTCACATTCCAGAAGTTTAATAATGAGATAAACAAATACCTTGTGTAAGCAGCAAGTTCCTTACGACCCAGGAGCTTGACAAGAATATGAAGGAAAGTGTCATAGTGAGATGGGATAGCTGAGCTAAGTAAAAATATTGAACATATTTGAAGGTAATAAGGAAGTAAATAGTCATTGGAAGGAGATAGCTGAAAATACTTAAGAATGAAGGTTTAAGCATTGGATAAAGATATTCAAGGAAATGGGAATGGAAAGAGTATTAGGATTTATTTTAAAGAGAAAGAAAAGCATTTCCTCTTTGGCCAGGTGGAACTTTATGAGAAGTGTTGTGGGATGGTAGGCTCTGGATGAAAGAAGGGAGTACAGAGGGGAAATGGTGCCAGATGGTCTCAGTAATTTTTTCTTAAGTAGGGGTTAAGGTCATCTGGTAAGGGTGACAATGTGGAGGAGAAGAGAGTGTGGAAGCTAAAGAGAGAGACTCAAGTCTGCCGGAACTGTGCTGGGATTGCAAATGATTAGGGAAAGAAAATTTTTGGTGAGCGTTAGGGAAGGCCTGATGAGAAATACATGACAATAATCTCTGTTGGCTAAGTCAATGCAGTTCTTCTTATTTCTCAGATTTCCCCTAAGGCTCAATGGTATGGACAGATACAGTACCTATAGAGAAAGTCAGGCTTGGCTGTGAAATTCTTAGTGAATGACTGGATGCATGATGGCATATGGTGAATATGTAGTTTGCTCCTTTTGATCTTCCATAGATTACTTTCATACTAATTTATTATAGGGCTTTTATAGAATGTTTTTGTGTATGTATGCTATAAACCTATCATGGATAGGTTTAGATAGCATGTTTAAAGACTGACTTCCTTTGAAGAGTTTCCTGAACTTGGAAAACCTAATCCCATACCCACCTCAACCATGTGAACTTGACTAGATATAAACATAAATTAGGATAAGTAAAAGAGACAATTTTTAAAATTCCTCCAAGTGAGTAAAAGAAAGAAGGCTCATTTAGCATAGGTAGCCGTTTAAGAGAAGTCTTTTCTAGGCCCTGTATAGGTCCTATTCTTTTGTTCATGCTCCATCTATTGCAAGCCACTTCTTTCTTCTCAAAGACTCTCAAGCTCCCCTCTCCCTCCTCTGGAGGTAGAGAAGGATTTAAAGAACCTCAAAATCCTCTGGAGGCTGAGAAGGATTTAAGGAACATTAGGTAGTAGAATGAAATCAGGAGGGACAGATGGGAGAGCTGCAGCATATGGTGGTGAAGTTTGTGCCTGGCCTAGAGACACTCAGCTCAGCCAGAAGATGTAAGAGGTGGTCACTCTGGCTTTCTCTGCTGGTCAACCACCTGTCCCAAGGACAAGGTGCCAAGTCATGAGGAAGGAGCACCTTTTGCCAATATGCACAGAAGTGTTCAGTGGCCTCTGGTGGCATTGTTAGCCCCCAAAAGGAAATAAATATGTTATCTCCTATAGTGGCTGCAAAAAAAACCATTAAAAGACTTAAATTTTTGGAGGAGCTCAGGTTAGCTGAACATCTTGGAGGAACCTCCTTACGGAATCTATGCTAACTACGCTTGCAAATTGGAGTGCTGGTCAGAAAACCGTTGGAATGGTTTGTTATCTCTCCTCTTATGAGATAAGTATAGGCAGTGAGAGTAAGTGTTTAGAAACTTTGACAGGGCCATGACATCCAACTATATTATCATTTCTATAGTAATTATTTTGTTATGCTTTTTCAAATATTAGTCCTCATAAGACTGAAAATAAAAATAACCATGGCTTGAGGGCCATTTTAAACAGCAAAATCACTGTTTAATAAAAAGCCCCAAAATGCAAAAAATGTGGTACTAAATATACTGTGAAAAGGAGATTTGTTTTCAGTATGAGAGCTGAAGAAGGCCAAGTGTCACCTTGTTCAACTCACTTGGGAATGCACACATTGGGCAACTCAGATTTTTTCACTGCTCTGTGCATGTCTGTGAAAGTGCCAAGATTATTGATTTGGGGGTTACAAATAAATTTTAGCAAGTAGATAAATTGACAAATATGGACTAATAATGGAGATCAACTGCATAAGGTATTTTAGTAATGGACTAGATGGATTCTTCCTTCCTTGATAAACATACGCTGTTGTTATATTTCAAATATAGAGAATGAATAGAGAAGAAATATTGGTCTAATAGAAAAACAAAGAAGGAAAGAAAGGAATTGTGACCTCTCTGGACTGTAATCTGAGAGATTAGGAAAAGATTGTAGCGTTGAATGTCATTATTTTATCTAGAACAGAATGCTCTCTACTCAAGGCCCCTTTAAATACAAAGCATTTGCTACAAATTCCAGTACAGTCTGTTATGCTACAGCATCATGCATGTATTCTTATAATATAGTCTGTTTTCAAAATTCGAGTTACAAAAAGAGTTATTTTTGTGATTGAAAACAATTAATTTGAGATTGTTCATAGTTATCCTCAACCCCAACCATGCCAAAGAGAATCCTATAATAGTATAATGTCAGGTACAATTTTCTCCTTCCTTCTCTTTATTAAAGAATAATTATGTCTTGTGGAGTACTGTCAGGTAGATTTACATAATAAATAATCTGTGGTAGAAATGGAAACAAAAATGACTCAACTGGTGAAAGAGTCAGTTTCTGGGGAGTGGTGCAGGCCTGCAATGTAATGGAGGGAGCAAGCAGAAGGAAGGAAAAGTTTACTAGTGTTGCATTTGGAAGCACTTCACAATTTTCAAAACATGTATGTCTTATTTGCATTTGATGTAACTTCTGGTTACTGAACTGTATTCCTTTGATAATGACACTGCTTTCAGATTGAACCAGTGAATCTAGGATTTCATATATGGGTTAGAGCATTACACATTTGCAATAACTAATTTTCCCTCAATAGAAAACTTCAATAATGAAGGAATTTATGTATTATATTGACTCTTCTGTTACTGTTACCTGAAAATAATAAACCACCACATGAAAACAAACATCAATAGTTTCTTATTTACACCTCAATATAGACAACCCAGACATTTCAACTGTTATATATATGGCTTTGACCTTGTAATTTTGCTTACAGTAGGGTTCATAAGTTTCAAAATATCAAAAAATTCACCAATGTACACTGCCTAGCCTATGAGCAGCTTGCAATCAGTGCTTTGCATCCAGCTACTAGGATTCTCCATAAAACAAATAATGCTCCCTATTTAATAAATAAATCATTTTATATTCACTTTGAGCATTAAAATATCTGAATCAATATACAGAAGAACGGAAAGCAAGGATGCAAACTGACATTTGCACACTGATATTCATAGCAGCCTTATTCACAATTGCTAAAATATGAAAACAGTCCAAGTGTCCATCAACCAATTAATGAAAAACAAACTGTGGTATATACATACAATGGAATACTGTTCAGCTGTAAGAAGAAATGAAATCAGGCTGCATGTGACAACATGGATGAATCCTAAGGTATTATGTTGAGTGAAATAAACAAGACACAAGATGACAAATTTTGTATGGTATCATTAATACGAAGTAAATACAATGAGTAACTTCTCAGAGGTAAACTCTAGAGTATAGGTTACTAGGACATAGAATGTGGGTTGAGAATGAGAGCTGATGGTTAATGTATGTAGAATTTTAAATAAGGTTTATTGTAAAAGTATGGAAATGAATAGAGCTGGTGGTAACACATTAGAGTAAGTATAATTAACTGCTGATTTGTAAATGTGATTGTGGCTGAAATGGGGTAGTCTGTGGATGTAAATGTCCATTAAAAGGAAGCTACAGAATAATTTTCGGGAATGTATAACATAGTGATTTCGGTGGTGGATGAAGATTGTGGTTAATAGTATAAATATAAGAATGTTCTTTTATAAAGCTTTAAGAACATGGTAATACACAGGAAAATTACAACTAAAGTAACTTATCAACAATAGTTAGTAATATTGTAATGTTTTTGTAGCAATGGCAAAGATAAATCAATTCTAAGGGAAAACAATAGGGAGGTATAAGGAGATATGGTATTTTTCCTTTTGGAGTAATGAAAACATTTAAAATTGACTGAGGTGATGATAGTACAACTCTGTGATGAAAATGAGAGTCACTGTGTATACACTTTGAATGGACTGTACCATATATGGGACTGTATAACACAGGGAATCCTGTGGTGGAAGAGCGACTGTGGTTAACAGAACAAATATGAGAACATTCTCTCATGAACTATAACAAATATGTAATACTAATACAGGGTGTTAATAATCAAGCGGATTTGGGGGAAAATACAAAAAAAGTAAGATATGGGCTATAGTTAGTAGTAATATGTTGATGATGCTCTTTCATAATTTGTAACAAATGTTTCACAACAATGAAAGATGGTGGTGGTGGGGTGAAGTATGGGCACCCTGTATGAGATATGCATGTTTGTTTTAAATTTCACAACTTTTACTATACACTTATTGTTTATGGATGCTCATGTATGAATAATATACTTCAGTAAAATTTTATATATACAAAAAATCTGAATCTAGGAGAAATGCCTAGATTCAGAAAACTTTTTGAGATAGAAAGAATGCTATCTTGAACTGGAGTCAGGCCAAAAGGGTTAGTAAGAGATGATGAAGACATGGATAGTGTTAAGAATGGCATGAAGGCCAGTCTGAATGCTATGACAGGAATCCAAATATATAAGCCATGGGGACCTGAACAATTATAGAGTCTGTGTGAATGAGAGAGAAGGGGAGAGTTTTAGAAATCTGTTAGAGAAAGAATAGCAAGTAACTACAACTAATGATTATAGAGAGGGAAAGTTTAGAACAAACTTCAAGAAATGCAAATATTTTAGCCTGGGGAATAAAAAAGATGGTGCAACCAATGATATACATTGTTGTTTGCATTATAAGACTTTCCCCAAGCTTTCTTTTTTGGTATTCCATACCTAAGTATCTAAAATGAGGATGCCCTGTAAAATTATGCAAAGATTTTTTAATAGAAATGATTTATGATTTAGGTTCCAAAATTTTTACAAAGCAAATAATAAAATCACTAAAAATATTCACTACCGCATAAGGAAGCAAAATTGGATGGGAACAATAGTAGTAGTCATGGTTACCTGCCTGCCATTACCACACTATGATTATATAATTCATTCCTATGAATAACACAATTATAGTCTAACATAGTACAAAGTAATCTTGTAACAAAGGTAAAAAAAAAAAAAAAAACCCATAAACTATTTAAATCTATAAAATTCACAGCTTCACAATATAAACTCACATTACCCATGTGAGGAATTCAACTGTTCTATATTCATTCCCTTAATTTTAAGATCTCACTTCTTAGACACAATGATTATTCATGGATTCCCAAAATTTATAAAGTACTTTTCTGCAAAGATACAGCTGAATTCAGAAAGGAAACCAAAATAGACCAGTCTTATAACATCAAATGTTTTAATTAATAATGGCTAAGTAGTATTTATAGACCATTGAGTTTTCATTGATTTACTTTTCCTAACTCATTTTGAAATCTTTAAACAGAAGTTACCAATGCTAACCAAGTCCAACCATGCTAGCTTATAATCAAAGTAAAATTTGATTTGTTTTCATGTCAATTTGCTTTAGATTTAGCATCAAATTTTCAAATTATATTGCAAAATTCCTTTTCTATATTTTGTTAGTTAGTTGTTAAATTAAACACACAAAATTATGCACAAGGCTCCCTTTTCAGAACGGCCACTCAAAATTGTTCTTCCTGAAATTATGGTACTCACAGTAGTCAGGGTAGGCTCAACTACATGTTTAAATAAATTGACAGTTGAATTCACATCATAAAGTGATGCGCTTGATGCTAAATGATTGATATTGTCGCTATGAAAGCTGAACATCATTTAAAAACTAAAAATTGCATCCAACCTGTGGGTTGGAGGTGACCAAATGCTTAAGAGACATCCTTAGGCACTAGAAAAAGTACTAGATTTTGAATTGTAGGTTCCATTCTGAATCCGGCATCTACTTGATCTTGGCCAAGTCACGTGACTTCTTTGAGCCTTGGAAGTTGATGTTTAATGACTCATTCTGGTACTAAAATATTATGATTGAAAGTAATTCTGTATACAAGTTCTATAGCTCTTTGGTGTCTATGAAATGCATTTAAAAGTTTTGCCAGTATCTCCTCTCTGTCTCAGCTCTTCTATGTATTAGGTAAATTCCAGATCACAAATTATCATACCGAGCATTTTGAAAGTGAAGCTTACTCTTCTAAAATATCTATACAATGTCCAGCAAAGCAGCTAAACGTATTGTTTTGGCTTTATACAAAGTTCTGGGATAAAACTGCAGTGCTTTATCCCTATATTCCACATTTGCTTTCTCCTCTGGGGAACTGCTGATACTCAAGATTCTGATGAACCACTGGATATATCACACACACCTTTCTGTGCTATTATATTCTAGGAAAACTTTCCTAAATATGAAATAGATAGCTATTACCCTGTAAAGGAATTTGAAATGCATCTAGTGGTACAATCAGCTTAACATAACCCTGGCCTCTGCAAACTGATAAGGGTTTTGAGACTAGTACCTGATAGCAGTATGAAAACAAATGTTGGTGGTGACCTGCAATAACTATGCCTCAAATCACCATGCCAAACTCAGTCAGAATTACAATGAATTCACATTCAATAATTGGGTTGACTTCCATATCAGCATGAACTCATGATATGCCTATAAAGTAAGTAGTTTAACAGTTGTTGGATTCATTCACTTCTATCTTTGTTATTATGTTATTCCCAATGACCTTTTTGATGGACCTATTTTTTTCTTAGCTAATTGTTTATCATTCATAGGGTTATACTGAATATGAGATGAGAAGACTAAAACTGATTTGGGTCTCTGAATACTGTACAAAGGCTATCATGTCTCTAAAAGTTAGTGTAAATTAAAGGTCAACAACTTGTACTTGAGGGTAACAAACCCTGGATTTCAGTCTCTTCTCTTATGTTATAAGAAGAGACTTCATCTTTCTTATTATCACTCTTGTCATCTATAAAGTATTTCCATGAAAAGTAAATCTACTTGGTTGGCTTATGTTATAAATAAATGAGATAATGCACCTGAGATGATACATGTAAAGTGCTCAGCACAGGACCTGAGCATTGTTAAGTGCTTCAATAATAAGGAAAGCAAGAGAATACATCGATGCAAATACACTGATGTAGCAAAATACATATATTATAAAATAGATTTTGTATATGAATTTCTGAAATAAGACTTGAAAACTATTTTTCAGTGTGGAGCTCAGTAAACTTTTCTATATTTACTTTCTAGCTTAACAAAATTAAGCAGTAAACTCATGATAGTCAATGGGGATTGAGAGGGGGAAGGTGTCATGGCACACCAGACATCCAATAACACAGTGATAAAAGGAAGGAAAGAAAAGAAAAGAGAAAGAAAAAAAAATGAATATATATATATATATATTTTAAAGGCATTTCCTTTGCTTTTTTGCCCATTTTTTGAATGTCCCAATCCGCTATATTTTATTTTGTTTTGTTTTTTATTTGATTATTTGTTTTTTTTCCTTCTCTCTTTTTTTTTTCCCCCTGAGTTTCCTTATTTTTGTCTCTTGTATGTAAGCTTATCATAGTTGTTTCTTTTTCCTAGTAAGTGTATTTGATTATTTTATGGACTACATGTTCATGGAGGATTTGGATCACAGAAGGGTTACAATGGGTACTGCAGGGGATTAATGGTGGGGGGTGTCAGGGAGGGGGGTTTCATGGGAATTAGTTCATCCGAATATACATGAAAGATATACAAAATCGTTCAAAAGATCAAAAGATGGGGCATGGTCACGATGGGTGGACAATCACACAATAAATGAGGGAATCTGAATTCCTAGCCTGGAGAGCTCTGCCACAGTCTCCAAGGGAGCAGCAATAGTCCTCTGAGTGCAGGGACAGTGTCTGTCAAAAGAGGATGACCCATTGATGTGTTCTTTTTATTGATGACTACCCTTGTGAGCCTTTGCTCTTGTAACTGAGACTTAGCCTGCAGTGGTGGGGTGCCTAAGGGTTGCCACCTGAGAGCCTCCTTGTTGCTCAAATGTGGCCTCTCTCTAAGCCAAACTCAGCATATGATTGCATTACCTTCCCCCCAATGTGGGACATGACTCCCGGGGATGAGCCTCCCTGGCAACGAGGGATTAATACCAAGTGCCAACTGGCAACACAATTGGAAAAAGACCTTGAATTAAAGGGGGAAAAGGTAAAGACAAATGAGTTCAAGTGGCTAAGAGACTTCAAAGAGAGTCGGGAAGTCATCCCAGAGGTAACTCTTACGCACACCTCAGTAGGAGCTCATAGAACATCTAAGTGCCTATCACCCCACACAGAGAGGCTTCTGAGAGCTCTGGAGACACCCAGGTCCTATATAAGTGGGGATAGACCCAGAGATTGATGCCTTATCTGTGGGCTCTATTTTGGAATCTGTGCTCCTGAGAGTGACAGAATTGGACTCAAATAAGTCCTCCCTGCACATGGTTCATCAGTCCCTTCTATTCAAACCTAAATGTGATGCTGAAGTTTTTAGGTATACTTCCAGAGACTGGAGCCTCTGGCCTACCTATGTGCCAGGTGTGCATGGAATCTCGGTGGAGCTGCAACTCCTACCCTACAGCTCAATGGACTCATCCAAGTCACCTGGCAAGGAGACAACGATGGGCAATTGCTATCCCAGGGAATGGAGAGGGCCTGCATCTGCAGGCAGGATCATCCCACCCACCATATCCATGGGATATAAGCCCTCTCTCACTTGGAGGTGGAGTGGACATCACCATCCCAGTCCCCTCAGGTTTAGGGGAAGAACTATGGACTAGAGTGGACTTGATGGTATTCTGTTGTTCACATATGGTGATTCTAGCAATGCAAGAAATTATAACAATGAGGTGGAGCCAGTGGCCACTTGACACTTTTGGGGCAGGGAGGGGACGAGCAGTTGAAATACAGGGGCTTCTTTGGAATTTGGAGGTTGTTCTGAGTACCGTTGTGGCAACAGATGTAGGCCATTTTAAATCAGCACACACCACTCAGAACTGTGTGGGAGAGAGTGTGGTCTACGTTGTGAACTGTGGTCTATGGTTGGTGGCAAGGCCCCAGGATGTGTAAGTCCATTGAGGGTGGTGGGCCACACTTGTGGGAGATGTTTGTGTGGGATGTGGTGGGAGGTGTGGGAGGTGGGCAACATGGGAATCCCAGTGGGTTCTGTGTAATATTTTGGGTAATCTAAGCACCTCTTAAAATATATTTATATATATATATAAATAACATTTTTGTAAGCAAATGCACATATATGCATATATATTTATATATCATTTTGCAAATGTTGGTATGTATTGTGAAAATTTTGATTTTTTACCCACAATAAAAAATAAATAAATTTACAAAAAAAAGAAGCAGTAAACTCAGTCTTATCTATAAATTACACTAAAAATCATTCATGTAGTAGTTGCTTATAAGTACTTTGAATTTAAATATGTTATCAGATTTGCAGCATTTTCAAATCATAGTTTGGGCCTGAAGAAGCTGGCCACTATGCCAGGTGAACATTGCTCCCTCTTTGTGTATAGAACAATAGTTCATAACTGTAATTTTTTGCAAAACAAACAAACAAACAAAACCCTATCAACTTCTCTTTGTCTGCAAATGAAATGACTTCTTTCCAAACTACCACTTTCCTATATCATTGTAGAAATGGTTCCACAATATTGCATGGAACGCCTGGTGGAATTTCCTGAAATTATCTGACAAGGGGAATTCCTAAGAGATATGCTTCCCTAGGACACCATTTGCATTTCACCATTATTTGAACACTTCATAAGAACCTACAGGATCCCAGAGAAGAGAAGTGACATGCCCAGGGACACACAGGGCTTTACCATAACTCAGATGATTAGGGTTCCCATCCAGTCATCCTTCACATGACCTCTCCCTGATTCTCTCACATTTACAAATGAAAGTGGAAAATAATTCATCCTTGTAGAAAGTGATGTAGAAATTATGCTCTCTCCCCATTTCATTTAAATGGGACCCAGTGGAGCAGAGTAGAGAAGTAGGCAATCGTCTCCTCTCTTTTCTACCGTAGGTTTCTCCGGGGTGTGTGAGGAACTGCTAAAGGGGCATTTCTCTTCCAATCTCCTCCCTTCCCAGGAGCAGTACAGAAAGGTACAATTAAATGGATTATTCGGATCACAGAGCTGGTCCACAGAGGTCCAAAGTGGGACGGAATTGGCAGTAGAGTCCTGTACACTGCGTCAGGAGCAAATAACTATGGGGTCTTGCTTTTCACTTATTTGCCAGTGACTGTTAGCTAGCAATAGAATAATTTGCACAGAACTTAACTAAAATTAGGAAAGATCTTTTAAAAACATATGGCTTGGGTAGCGGCTGTGGCTCAATCAGTAGGGCTCCCGTTTACCATATGGGAGGCCCCGGGTTCGGTTCCTGGGGCCTCCTGGTGAAGGCAAGCCCGCCCGCACGGCGTGGTTAGCTGACCCAGCGAGTACAAGCAGCAAGGGGGGGAGATAAATGAATAAATAAATAAAATCTTAAAAAAAAAAAAAAACATATGGCTTTGTATCCTTCTTCAATTTATATTGTCCAGATCATAGCAATGTTATCATAGCAATGTTAGGTTCTCAATAAATGCTGTTAAATGAATGAGCAAATGCTCTTTCAACTCTCAGCATTAGAAAGCTAAATAGCCTGCACTGAACAGACACTTGTAGTCCTCTTAATGACAACAAACACATTTCTTCTGAAGTTTACTTTGCCAATTATCTACCATTATTGTGATGGGTGGGCCTCATAGAACACCTTGCCTTTCAAATGTTGTGCTCAGTTTATGTAATAAGAAGTAGAAAAAGAGATGATTAACTTTAAACATGAGAAAATTTGATGTAATCATTATTGATATGAAATAAATATGAAGAATCATTTAACTTTGCCTATAATTACCCAAAATGGATATTCTTAAATAATTCATTCACTTAACAAGAATTTTTCAGTATCAATTTTATGACAGAACAAATTCTAAGTGCCTAACAGTCCCTGCCATTGAGGAGCTCACAAACTAGCAGACATACAGATGTGGTAGCAAGCATTGGCTAGTGTTTTAGTTTGCTAAAAGCTGCTGGGAGCAATACACCAGAAATGGGTTGGCTCTTATAATGGGAAATTATTAGGTTAAAAACTTACAGTTCTAAGGCTGTGAAAATGTCCAGATCAAGGCATTATTAGAGATACTGTCTCACTGAAGGTCAGTGGCTGGTGATCCTGGACTCCTGCCATGTTACAAGGCACAATGGTGGCTCTGCTGCTCTCTGCCTTCTCCTCCAAGCTCACTTACTCCCTGAGCTCAGCTGTGTGCAGTCAGGCACATGGCAAGCTCCACTCATCTCTCCCCTTTCCTCAGGCCTCATTGTTTCAGTTTTGGGCTGCCCTCTCTGTGGCTTTTCTCTCTCCTGGGTTCGTCAACATCTGGAGACTCTGCTCTGTTACTGCAGCATTTTTCCTGTTTCTGTAGCTTTGGTTTTTTAGTCCTCCACTTATAAAGGACTCCAGTAAGAGGATGAAGACCCCCGTGGGACCTGCAATCTAATCAAGGTCCTTAGCTAAAGTGATCTAATCAAAAGTCCCTTAACTGAATCTAATCAAAAGGTCCCATCTACAATGGGTTTATTGGCACAGGAATGGGTTTGCTTTAAGAACAGGATTTTCTGGGGTTCACAGAAGCCTCAAACCAGCACATCTAGTGAGGAAGGGGCCAGAATACGTACAAAGACAACACCATGAGCACTCAAAGAAGGAAACGGTATTGTGACAGGAGGCTCCAGAGGAGGGAATAGGCAGGGATAAGGGGGAGTTTTTAAAATAAAAATAAAAATAGGAGCCATGGCAGGAATGAGAATTGGAATGAATAAAGACACAGTGGTTTGGAAATGGATGATATATTCAGGAATAAAAGGTTATCCAGCAGGGAAAAAAATAAAGTGTATTAAGAAGACTGTTTGGATGATAAGACTATGCCTTGTTAAGAGTTAAAAGTTTTGAATTTTTTCCTGTAAGAGATATGGAGGTATGGATTAATTTTAAATGAGGAAGGATGATGGAATGAGCAGAGATAATTGTCTCTAAATTGCCCATTTCTTTTCTCTTTATATCACTACTACCATGGCTTAGTTTTTTCTTTTCCTTGGACTATTAACTCTATGTTATAACTTAAGACATTTTGGAGTGAGAATTGACAAGATTTAATGGCAGATTTTATGTGGTGGTAGGGAGGGAATATCCATGAAAGAACACAATGGGGATTCTTGGGGGCATGGGTGGATGCTGTTACTATTAAAGTGATAGGGATTATTCATGAGTAGAAAGAGCAAGTGTGTGTGGTGTGTAGAGTGGGGTAAAATAAAATTTGTTCGGGTTATCCTGTACTTGAGGCACCTGAGGGCATCCAGGTGGAGATGGGTGGAAAGATACGTCTAGAATGCAAAAGAGATGTTGGAGCCTGGTGATGGAGTTTTAGGAGTCATTGGAATACAGCCTGTAGCCATGTGTGTAATTGGACAACAAGAGAATATTAAATGAGGAGAGAAGAGAAGAGAAGCTGAACTAGAACCATGGAGAATATTGGGGCAGATCAAACAGGAACAAGGGAATAGCAGTATTGTATACAAAAAGGAAGAGAATGTTTCAAGAGAGAAGCCTTAGTCAACAGTGCTAATACTGCAGAGGCCAACAGGATGAAATCACTGAGTGTCCACTGGATTTGAAATTAGGAACTAACTTTTGATACTACCACAAACCAGTTTAATAGTGGGGTGGGTTGGGATTTGAATGAAAATTAAGCAGTGGAAGGCAGGTGGCATACATTTTCACAAGATGTTTGTACAGGAGCTGAAGAGGAGACCAGCGTGGTTAGGTGAGTGCATGCCTTTTGGTGCTGTTTTTCTCTTTAGAAGTTAGAGGTTTACTTAGAGTTTCATCAGGAAAACTGGAACCCTGTCCTTTAGCTCACCTTAAAGATATTTGAACCAAACACTGACCTACTGAAATAGTTAAGTTTCAGATTCTTCTTCGTGATCTATTGCTTAATTATTTACTATTATTTTAGATATTAATTGAAATAATAATCAGTTGTAATTACAGATGATTCTTTTGCCTATAGATCAAAAAACAAATATTTAAATAGTGCAGTTTTCTTTGTCATACACCTATATGTATCATTGTACCTAAAACCCAATTTCTGAAGACAGGTAAACTATACTTTGAAACCAGAAAACAGTAATCATTATCTAGTAAATTTATCTCTCTGGTTTTGGTGTGTGTGTGTGTGTGTGTGTGTGTGTGTGGTACACACACGAAAATATCTTGAATGAGAGCAAATCAGTGAAAGAATATTTACCAATAGCTCATGAAGACCCTCATGCCCTTTCAGATCTTCTCTTGGGTCAACTTGATTGTGTTAAATAGCAAGAACCAGATTCTTTCTTAGTAAAAAAATATATTTCTAATTCTTACTTAAGGAAATTATGAGAATATTGAATAAACAGGGATCTTTCATTTACGCATTGACTAGAAATGACATTTTACTGTTACGTATCACTGGGAGATGAAAACAAAGGACCTAGTTCTTAAAAAATTTTCAAAGGAACTGGTCTAAGTAGAATACTAATATTTACCTAAAGAAAATAACTGGAAATAAATGTTTTACTTTGTAAGTGACTGTCAGAATATACACAGCCAAACTTCCCTTCTGCTTATCCCATTTTAATATTTTGAATTGAATGTTAAAAATTAAATAAACATAGAATTCTTTATGGAAGAATAATAAGGTAAGTATTAGAGACTACAAAACAGTTTATGAAAAGTTCCCTTTAAACCTGAATTTTACCTTGTTCACACACTTCTCTTTCAGTAGTCCAATTTGTAGGTGCAACTGAAGAAACACAATAAAAATTATGTGTAATTGAATTATATTACTTGCCTCAAGTTCTACCATCCTCATTAAACATGCTAGTCTTTAAGCTGCAGCAGAGACTGCAACTTTACATACTATTCATATGGCCCATTTTGATACAAGTATTATGAAATGTGTATTTCTTTTCATAGGTACTTTTACTTAAATTGTGCTGTATTTAAATTCTATCCATCAGGAAACAGTCTAGCATGATTCTCTGAAAATAATTTTATGGTCTCTAATGTATAACCTATTTGTTTTGTGTAAAACTGATTGAAATCTATGGGTGACCTGTATGCTATGCATGTTTGTTTTTATTTACCAAATAAAAATTTATTAAATGAAGAAAGAAGATATAAGAATGAAGTCAGAGGATCCACGCTTCCTGATTTCAAAACTTATGACAAAACAATAGTAAAAAAAAAAAAAAAAAAAGCCTGATTCAAATCTTGTGATTTTTCCATATCATGGGACTCTAATGTTTTCAAGCCCTCTTTGGTAGATTGTGGCAACTAGGAGGAGAAGCACTAGTAAAGTAAACCTATGGCTAAGTACTAATGGCAAATGATTGCTTCAGAAGAAGAAAATATCACCATTTTCCACATTTTTAATGTAATGGCCCGATATAGTTAACAAAATCTTGGTAATCTTATCGTAAAAGGCTTTTAGCTTTTATTTTACTGAGAATTATTTGCAGCTAGCAGAGTTAATGCAGGCTGGAGCACTCTATGCATTAGGACTCTGCTTTGTGCCCCTGCTTTTAGCCAATTATCCCGGCTGCGGGATGAGGAAGGAGATTGTCCCCACACGGGTTCGCTTGACATTTCATGTTTCTGTGACATTACTTACCATCGATTTGTCCAGGGTTTCTCAAAATTAATCAATCATAAGAATCACTGGGGAGTTTCTTAAAATCAGATTTTGAGGCCCTTCCCCATGATATTGTGATTTGCTGTGCTTAGGATGAGGCCCAGGAATCTACATTTTAACAATTTGCCAAGATGCTTTTTATGATTAGGTAAATTTGGAAATAATATCCATTCCTTCTGATCTGCTTATCTCCAAGGGTGATCTCTCACCCCAATGTGCTATCAGCCCATGGAATATTCTTTCCTGTATACATTTTTATCCTTCTGATTTATGCAGAAACCATACTTCTACCTGTATGTTTTCCTTCTGTAGGACAAATCCCACTTATTCACTGTATTGCAAACCTTCTGGGATTAGGGTACCTTCCCCCAAAGCAATGAGCTTTGTGGATAGGGAATAAATACAGGAATACCTATAATTATGTGGATGGAGAACATTCTAGAAATAATAGATGCTCAAAGCAGGACTAAAGGGGAATGTAGTTCTAAAGAAAGATAAGAGACAAACCAGGGAACTGAGAAGTAATAACGCAACTTTACAAAAGAGGGTAGGACTATAAGGTGGTGTTGTGGTCAGTGACCTCACATAGAAGGCACAGTACCCCTTGCAGGTGAAGCTAAGCAAGATAAAGGGGCAGATAGCAGTCCTTTTAAGAAGTGACAGGCTAAAAGGGCATTAAAACTCATACAGGAACAACTGTCATTCAAGACAGAATGGAAGAGCATATGAAAAAAAAATTGTAAGTTACATTCATTCACAAGAAGGAGCAATCACAAGTATTTGAGAGCTTTGATTAGATCAACTTACTGGCAAATGGCATTTAAACTGAGTAATGAGAGGTAGGTAAAATTTTGAGAGGTGAAATAGAAAAGGGAGGCATTTTGACATTTAATTATTTAATCAATCAATGGTTAAATTAATCAATTGTGAACAACTGAAATAAATTGAAGCAAAAATTAGTAACACATTATAGCTTATCAGTTCTTCTAGATAGGTGATTTTGTCAGGATTTCTAGGTGGCTCTTCTTGCCAGTAAAAATGACAACTGAAGGCAAACAAAAGACTGATGCCAAACAAATATTTTACTCAAGAGTTATAAGAACATATGTTATATATAAGAATTTGGAAGTATCATTATTATTATAAATACAACTCAATGTCTAAAAATAAGGAGCACTACCAGCAAACTCTTTAATACAAATTCCATTTTTTCTGTTGTAAAACATGATCATGCAGCAGTTTAAATAAAATTCCATGCCTGGATAAAATATGTTGTTATAATTTTCTTTGAATCCCTAAATGAGGCTGACCAACAGCTAGGAGACTTGTGGAATTAGCATACTTGTGAAATTTAACCTCATCCTTTATTCACTGTATGGAACGATAACCACTAAATAAGAAGACCAAATCAAACAAATGATCATAGACTGTAAAAAAGATGTTGATTAAACAGTGGTCTAATTTAATGTGTCTCTCAAAGCTGAATCTTGTACTGGGTTTAAAAAAAAGAAATATTTTGTTCACACTTTAAGCATTCCATGTGTGTATCCATGAAACACATTGTTTTTAAAATGTTTTGCAGAAAATTTCTAACAAGAATCCCACTGAGTAAATCAGTATGCTATAGCATGCCCAGTTTACACACACACACACACACAAATTTGCACACAACTTTTACCACATCCATCTCTTCAGTCACATGGAAGGAAACTCCAGGTATATATGGACATCTTCCAATCAAAATATCATGGTAAAGAGCTCTGGCTCATTATCAATCAACATTGTACTTTATATCTCATAATTTCAGGTTTTACATATGCCCTTCATGGCCATTAATGCATGCATACTATTTAATAGAGCACTACTAATTTTTTTTTTATCATTCTATTTTGTAATGTTTTATATAATTTAATAAGAAAAAGTCCATATTACCTCTTTAAAGTAGAGAACATGTGATACCCAGGATTTATGTGCCTAGTGCAGAGGTAAGATGCTGTCAAATTTAAATGGCTGTGGGGGCGGATGCGGCTCAAATGGTTGGGCATCCATTTCCCATATGGAGGGACCTGGGTTCAATCCCCAGGACCTCCTGGTAAAGTAAAAGAAAAATATAGAAGGTGTGCGGGTAAGCTGCCTAGGCCCCACCTAAACACATAGGAAGATGATGATGTAACAGGAGACTGACACAAGGGAGAGCCAAGAGGAGACACGTCAAAAAAACAGGAACTGACATGGCACAGGTGTAGGATGCCTCTCTCCCACATCAGAGGTTCTCTGGATCGAATCCTGGTGAAGACAGGAGGAGAAGGATGAGAGGAGAGGGCAGGAAACACAGAGAATTGCCCAATGAATGGACACGGAAACAGCAAAAATGGGGGGGGGGGCAATTAAAATGGATAAATAAATCTTTTTAAAAAATTTAAATGGCTGTATTTAAACTGTGTTACTTCAGAACCTCTAAACCACAGTCATCATTTAAGAGCACATGTCAATTCACATGGGTATATTAAAGGTAAGGTTAACAGCAGATAAAACCATTTGAGGAAGATAGACAACTATAAACCTGGTCATTTTAATGTGTCAGAGGGATGCTGCAACAGCATTGTATACAAGAGCAATCGAGAGCTGGTAACCAAGAATAACATAACAGAATGTGCTAGTATGTAAATACTAGCAATGGAGTAACCAAGTGGAAATTAATGCAATGTTCTTCCCAAAGGATGAAAGGTTTAACTTTATATAGTACAAGTTCCTTTAGGCAGTAGCATATGATATAATGGCACTAGAAAGTAGAATAAGGAGGGACAAGAGATTTTCTTTGAAAACATACACAATTTGCAGTCAGAGAGACTTTCCCTATTTCTCCTATTATTAGTATCATATTAGTATGGTACATTTTCAAGATCGATGAACCAATATTGATAATTATCAACTAAAACCCATACTTTATTCAGATTTCCTTAGTTTTTACCTAATGACTTTTTTTTTTTTTTTATTTTTTAAAATTTATTTATTTTTTATTGTGGGTAAAAATCAAAATTTTCACAATACATACCAACATTTGCAAAATGATATATAAATATATAAAAAATATGGAACGCCTCACGAATTTGCGTATCATCCTTGCGCAGGGGCCATGCTAATCTTCTCTGTATCGTTCCAATTTTAGTATATGTGCTGCCGAAGTGAGCACTAATGACTTTTTCTATTCCAGAATCCTATCCATGATATCACATGATTTTTAGTTATCATGTCTTCTTAAGCTCCTCTAGGTTGTGACAGTTTCTCAAACTTTCCTTGGTTTTGATTATCTTGATAGATTTAAAGAGTACTAGTCAGGTAATATGCAGAATGACTCTCAATTAGGATTTGTCTGGTATTTTTCTCAGGATTACCCTGGGGTTTTGGGTTTTGGGAGAAAGACCACAGAACCAAATTGCCATTCTCATCACATCATATCAAGGACACTTACTATCAACATGCCTTACTGCTACTAATGTTAAACTTTCTTACCTGGCTGAGGTACTATTTGTCAGGTTTCTCCCCTGTAAAGTTACTGTTCCCCACCCCCACCCACCATTTCCACACTATACCCTTTGGAAGGAAGTGATTATGTACAGCCCACATTTAAGGAATGGAGAGTTAGACTCCCTTTCCTTGAGGGATATCTACATATAGTTATTTGGGATTCAACTGCACAAGAGATTTATCCTCCCTCATTTATTTCTTTATGCAATCATTTATTTCTAAATGATTTATCAGTAAGTACTTTCAGTTATAATACAATACAACTTAATTTTGTTGCTCAAATTATTCCAGCTTTGACTATAGAGATCTTTTTCATTTGGCTTCTGAATCTCTTTAACTTACTCCCATGATTGTATTACTTTATGAGCACTTTCTTACTTTCTGGTACAACAATGTACTCTTGGATCATCTTACATATCCCCTGCCCCAACCTTAGAATTAGGCATTTTTTTCAAGTTCATTTTATGAAAGAATGGCATTAGAAATCAAAAAAAGGTAACATGTGTGCTCTTTGCTAAAGCAGTGTCATTGTTTCTTGGTCCTCTTAGTTGACAAAGTAAGGACATTTATGTGTTTACACTAATCTATGTGTGTGTGTGTGTATCCATCTGTAATATTGTTTTGGAACAATTGTTACAAAAGATAAAACACTGACCAAATATTACTAATAACTATAGTCCAGAGCTTACATTAGGTGTATTTTTCCTATAAACCACCTTATTATTAACACCATGTATTAGTGTTGTACATTTGTTATAGTTCAAGAAAGAATTTTCTCGTGTTTGTACTGGAAACCACAGTTCATCATCCACCACAGGGTTCACTGTGGTATACAGGCCCATGTCTTGTACAGTCTATCCAAAGTATACACTCAGTGACTCTCCATCTCATCAGAATTATGCTGTCATTGTATGACATAGTGAGCTTGGTGGTGGAAGAGAATTATGGATAATAGTAAAAATACAAGAATGTTCTTCTATGAACTAGAACAAATGTACATCACTATTACAAGTTGTGACTGTTCTTTTAATTGAAACAACTTTACAAACAATGGTAAGGTTCCTAGGCTAGCTCACAAAGTCCTATTTAACCCAGAATACAGTTGTAATGATTGAAACTAAAACGGAAAAACATTAAAACAATTAAATAAAAAGCAGTGCTTTATTAATCTTATAGGTGGATGCTTAGGCAAAAATATGGAGGGATTGAGAGCACATGGTGAGTGATGGAGAGTTGTAGTTTTTTGTTTTTGTTTTTTTTCTTGGAGGGTTGTTTTAATGAGTCTGGTCAGTAGTTATGGTGAGCCTTACATGACAAGTTCAGGATATTGAAGGATATTGGATTTAAGTTTAGGGCACGGGAAGTGAATGAAGAATTGTATGTTAGGAAATGGCATAATCTGATTTATGTTTTAAAAACATTACTCTGATGTGACAGTCTAGAAGATGGATAGAAACATTGAGAATGAGGTAGGAACAACAAATAGAAAAATAATGAAGCATTGAAAGCAAGAGATGAGGGCCATAGTCCAATAGCCATAGTGAAGGAGAAAAGTAGTTAGTTATGACAAAGGTAAAAGAGATAGACTCTGTTGTTCTCAGTGACCAGGGAAGAGTGAATTGCTCTGATTTCCCTTTTACTGGTTTGAAAAATGGGAAGGTTAAAATGGCCATCTGATGCTGATGGTACCCTTAATGGAGAAAGAAAAATGGTAGGAAGAAAAATTTGGATGGAAAGGTAATATGTACTTCAATAACATTATTTCCATCAGATGTGGTCTTTTAATCATAATTCAAGTATTTGTACAGTAATTTATAGTGAAAGTGATTTTCTAAGATATCTGGCAAAATCTGGAAAATAGAGATGCTAAAGAGGGGTTACAGAGAATTCATATGTATTTAGAAAGAAAAGATGGTCAAAGCTGTGATTTCATAGCTATAAGCAGTGCCAAGGAGAAGAAATGAGGTGAAAAAATAATGACTGAAAGAAAGGAGGTGGGACAGAGACTCCAGGGACCCTCAAGCCAGACTCCAGCCAGGAGTTGGCACCTTCAGTCCAACTAGAAGTGACTTATTTGAGATTTGGGAAGAGAACTACATAGGGAAAGAAATGTGCAATTCGTTGTTTATTTGTACAAAACCAATCACAAGTCAGATGCATGTTTTTATGACAATGGAATAAGAACATGGATCATTTTAGTTTTGATTGCTACTCATAGGGTCTGCTAGAAATACACTTGGGATATGATTTTAAAACATTTAAGTCTTCCTTATCAATTAGTAATTTAGTATGTCTATTATATGTTCTATAACTATAATGCTTTCCATTTGGGATTTAAGGTTAATGGCTACATATAAAAGTTATATACATATATATAAACCACGTTCATTCTTTCTAACCACTAACTCTCTTATCCCTGACCCATCTATTCTCCAATTTGCAAATCAAAGAGCCATCCTTTTAGTACATATCTCTGCTCTCGCTCTCTGTCTCTCACTCATTCTACTCCTGCTTACTACATTGGCCTATTCAGTGAGGGAAACCAAACCAAAACAAAGAGAAAAAAAAACACAGTAATAAGCAGGCAGTATGCCAGGACCCCTGATAATCTGAAGCTCTTAAAGGACTAGCCATCACTTAGTACCCATTTGTTTTTCCAGGAAAACAACAACATTATCAATAACAAAATCAAACAGTCTAGTCCAGACTATCATGTCTCTTCATGGGTGTGTTAACGAAGTCCAGTCCTGGAAGCTGGTATATGGCCTGGAATGAATTTTTGTGTTTGGTTTCTTCTCTATGCAAAATGGATCCACAGGAAATTGCTGAATAGGAAAAGTTGCTTTTATGAACTTTTCATATGTGGCCTTAGAGATAATGAATGTGATAAAAATAATATAATTATAATAAAGCAAAAAACAATATATGATGAGTAGTTTTAAGACACTGTTGCATGAAACAATGAAGTGGAAAAGACCTATAAACAGAATCATTATCTCTGAAGGACGATGTTAAAGATACAAAAGCTTCTATGGAAGCTTCTATTCTTAGTGTAGACATAAGTCACATATAATCTGAAGAAACATAATAGTAATATTTTAGGTTGAATGTTTTAAATGACAAGTGACTTAAGTAGCCAATGACTATATTGATATAATTAACAATATCCAAGTGATAAACTGAAAATTTCACTTAACATTGGGACACTTGCATGTTTACTAATATTTTCAGCAAAATGAAATGTATCCAATATTTTTTGTTTCATGTAGATACATTCAGACACAGTGAATTTATGAAAAAATGTTCATTCATTAATTAAAATCTTAGTGAGGCCCTAATCTGTTATAGGAACTGAGGCATGCACTAGACAAGACAAAGCATGTGGGCAGTCTTATTGAAGCTGCAGGCAAGAACACAGATAAAGTGCAGTACAACGCAGTGTGCAAGAAGATTAGGAGCATATTCCCTATCTCACTGTCTGGGGAAACTACAAGTACTTTTCTGAATATAAAGTTTTTAGGATGAAAAGGAATCTGTGGAGGTGAAGATTGGCAATTGATTCTAGACAGAACTGAGAGCATGAATGAAGGGTTGTAGGCCTGACAGAGTTCTGTATGAGTGGGAACCCTGAGAAATTTAATAAAGTCTGCAAGTCAGCACAGATGAGACAAGGTGTAAGGAATTTGGTTTTTGTTCTAGGGTAACCAAGAGAGGTTTAGTTCTAAGCATTTGGGATATGATTTTATACCTAACAATTCTTGCACATTCTGATTTATTTTTTTGGTAGGGCATTGTGAAAAATGCTTTAAAATACAGAGAAAAGCATGAGAAAGAGAAGATTTAGAAAATTTCACAAAATTCTACTAGAGCCAATGAGCTATTGCTCTGAGGCTTGGGCAATGAGGAGGACTGAGGAGGTCAGACTTTTCCTCTGGTGCTAGAAACTAGCAGGGCCCCACCCTGTCAGGTTTAAAATTTGTTCACACCTGATTATCAAAGCATGTATTAGACTTACATTGGACCAATGCATTTAAATGGAGAGTAAAATATTACCTAGTTTGAAAAACCGTAAAGCTCTATTACAACTGTGGTATGTGAAAATTTAGGAGGGCCCCAGGGGTTTCCATGGGGGCAGCTCAGCGACTGCCAGAGAAATAAAAGGGAAAGGGAGATGAGAGGTAGGACTCTGAGATCTGCACATTTGAGAAGCGAAGGATTGATTCACATCAGCAGGGAATGAAGATATTCCTCAAAATAGAAATAAACCAGAAGGCTGGGAAAGCAGGGAAACATGTTTTAGGAAACAGAGAAAATGACTGCACAGCTGCCTATATGAAGGGAAATTTGGGGCCAGAAATCAAGAGGGTTTTGGGGAAGTGCATCTTAGTGCAATGTGGTAGAATTTCCCTTTTCCCACCTCTTTAAGAGATTTGAGTAAAACCTTAGATTACTTTTGAAAAGATTTTGGAATGCCTGTAGGCATATTATCTTTGGAGACAAGCCTTGCAGAGCAGGCCATTATGTGACAGCAAGTTACTTTTTTTTTTTTTTACTCCTGTTGCACATGATGGCTCTACATTGAAATTCCACTTCAAAATGTTTTGGATCACCAATAAATTAAATATTTTAAAACAGTAGCATTGGATGTGGAAATAGATCTGTGAATTTTTATACATATTTAAATTTTCTATTTCATTTTGAGGACCTGAATAAAATTTCTATCCTAAAAATTCTCTAAGTATTGTGTGATTTTTGGAATTAGGTATTTAGAATCAAATTTATTATAAAAGTCATGAAATAATTTAAAAGAACATTTCCCTTGCATTTTTAAATATGCTAAAGGCACATAATAGTACAGTCAACAGTTTTACATACTTAATGACTGTGAAAGGAGCTACTATAGAAATTGAAAAAAAATATTTTTAATAGTATTTTCACTAATTTTACATAAACATCCTGTGCCATATCATATTTCAAAATTCTAGAACTGAACACTTAGGCAGTTGAATAAAAGAAATTAATGGAGAAGTGTTAGCATATGAGTTAATCAAAAGAGAGTTTATTTGGGTGGGCCTAATCTAATCACGTGAATCCTTTATTTCCAAAGAGTTTTCCTAACTGGTAGCAGAAGAGGAAATCAGAGAGATTCCAAGCACATGGGGGAATTTGACTTCAGGGAATTTTTTTTCTGGTTGAGATAATGAGAGTCAAGGATCTAGAAGGGCTTCTAGGAGTTGAGGGTGGTCCCTGATCAACAGCAAGAAAATGGGGAGTCCTAAAACTACAAGGAACTGAATTCTGTCAACAACTTGAATGGGATTGGAAGGAAATTATTTCCCAGAGCTTCTAGATCCGAGCCCAGCCTGACCTGGCCTGACTACTGAGTTACAAAACTGTGAGGTAATGAATGGATGTTATTTCAAGAGGTTAAGTTTGTTATTTCAAGAGGTTAAGAGGCAATAAGGAAAAAATACAGAAATGTAGATGGTTTAGACATCCATGGGCCATTAAACAAATATCTGACCCTCTTCTTAGCCAGTGTAAGGTTTTAGGAGAAATAGGTAGACCTAGCATTAGGACTGAACATTTTAAAGAGAAATAAAGAGCTATTTAACCACTGATATTTAAATAGGAATTTTCAGCAATATAATAGACTTAAAATCAAACTTTTGCAGGTGGGGGGGAGGGGGATATTTTAAATTTCTTCAGCCCCATTAAACACATTAATTGCTAGGACTCCTGCTGGATTTTTCCCCATAGGTCAGCCCTTTCCTCAGGCTTAACCCTGGGACTGGAGTCAGGAAGAAAATGCAGCTGGTAATAGAGAAAGTAAAAGAAAAGCCTCTGCCATTATCTCCCTGAGGACTATGGCAAAGTAAGGTGGCAGAAGAGGAAAATAAAGGTAGAGAAAGCTAAACGCCATTTTTTCAGTTTCTTTATCACTTTGGGAACATCCTCTCAAGATATTCTCTGAGTGTAGCTCTGTGTTCTGAGCTTCTGAAGACTCGCATGAGGTGAGATGGGACCCTGGAAACTCTGGCAGTCTGGCTGAAGAAGTTGCCTGAGAAGCTTGCCAGAGGGGGCTGCTGGGGCAGCGGCAGGTGCCTTAGCAGGATGGCTGTGGGGTGCATCCCCGCAGATAATCATAGAGTCAGGCCAATAGTGGGTTCCACATCACCCGCTGAGTCAGTTCAAGAAAACTGCTGGAAGATCTCTGACTTCAGTTGCAATGGCTATATACTAAGAAGACTGCATCTGGAAGGGCTTCATTCACATTGCAAGTCTGCACATGTATTATAATTTTCTGACAGACAGAAGCCAAGTATCTTGAGGAAGGGGTACTTTTCCTAATATACACAAAGGCATCATAAAAGCAAGTGGTGGCTCTGACTTCTGGGCCATGACCAAAATTACAAGGAAAACTAAATCTGTGTTAAACAAAATTTTATAAAAGGTTCATTTCCTCTGCACATCAAGGTTATAGCATGAATATATTTTTCAATCCCCAAATTCTTAAGCATATTATTGGTATCACCACATCTAGTATTTCTTAATTATTCTAACCCTAGAAATCATTGATTAATGTAGTTTCCAGGCTGCTAAAACAAATACCACATAATGGATTGGCTTAACAACCGGAATTTATTGTCTCAGAGTTTCAGAGGCTAGAAGGCTTACTTTATCCTAGGGTTGGTATCATCTAGCTGGCTACAAATCTCTGGGGGTTCCTTGGCTTTTCCATCTCATGGCAAGCATATGACAGCATATTCTCCTTTCTCTTCTGAGTTCCATTGACTTTGAGCTTCTTGCCTCTCTGTGTCTTTCTCCCTCTTTGGCTGTCTCTATTAGACCTCCAGTAATAGGATTAAGACCCATCCTATTGGGTCTGATATGTGACACATCAGTTGGGCCACACATTACCTCGAAGAAACCTTATATAAATAGGGTCCTATTTACAATGGATTCACACCCACAGTAATACATTAAGATTAAAAGCATGCTTTTCTGGAATACATAACTCCAAGCAACTACAATTAGTGATAATAATTTGAAATAGCTTTTTGATTTTCTATATTACTAATATTATTTGGGCTTGACCATTTCCACTTCAGACCAAAGAATAATAGGCTAAAAATAAACAAAACTAAGACAATATCAAAATATACTTATCATGAACATGGTTTAGTTTAGGTACTGGTATAATAGGAATAAAAAATTAAGGACTTAAATGCATCAAAATGATATGGATAAATGGATGGATAGTAAGATGAACAGAGCAATACACATGTGATAATGCTAATATAGTAAAATATTAATGGTGACTATAGGGGTAAGCACTGGAATATTCTTTCAATTTTTCTCTATTTTTGAAATATTCACCCATTAAAATGTTGAAAAAAATTGAGACCAAATAGACTTAGTAGTAAGATCTGGAAGGCAATGTAGTATAGTAATAGAAATATTATAAGCTTTGGAGTCAGAGGAACTTGATGCTGGGAAATGCAGCTAATCTGAGCCTCAAATTGTCTCTGTCAAATTCGGACAGTAATGCTGACTCAAAGATCTGTTGTGAGGACTAAATGAGATATGTGTAAAGAATTTTACACAGTGATGACTATATATATTTATATATAAAACAGGTGTATACACAAATATATGTTTTTAAAAATTAGGTAATGATATAACACACTTCTTTTATACCCAAAGAACTGAAAGTATTTCACAATAATTATCTAATTAAATCTTCTGCTGAAGAAATAGAAAATGAATATTCTAATAAACATCAAGTTTTTATAACATTGAAAATATATTTGTTATATGCTTAAATGAAAAGAATAGTTTACAAAACTGTATGCATAATATACCCCAAAAACTTTTTCTTTTTGTTGTTAATTATTTTTTTATTTTTAAAGAAGATTTAGATTACATAAATGCTACATAAAAAATATAGGGGATTCCCATATGCCCTACCCCCTCCACCTCCCACACTTTCCCACATTAACATCTTTCATTAGTATGGTACATTAGTTAGAATTGATGAACACATATTGAAGCATTGTTACTAATCATGGACTATAGTTTACATTATAGTTTACATTCTGACCTACACAATTTTATAGGTTATGACAAAATGTATAATGGCCTGTATCTGTCATTGCAATGTCATGCAGGAAAATTCCAGTGTACCAAAAATGTCCCCATGTTACACCTATCCTTCTCTCTCCTTCCCCTCTGGTAAACCACTGCCTTTCTATCAATGATATAAAGTTCTTCCATTGCTAGAATAATAATAAGTCTTTAATAGAATAATAATAAGTCTACTTTAGTCCATTGTTTATTTCCCAGTCTTGAAGATGTGGGGATGGTGATGCCTACTCTATTTATAATTGAGAGGGGGCTTAGATCCCATGGGATAGATGGATGAAATTATTTTGCTTGTAGTTGCAGACATTCTCTGTTCCTTGAGATGGGCATCTGAAAAACACCTTCACCAAAAGGGGGAAATACTAAATACAAATGAGCTTTTATGGCTAAGAGATTTCAAAGTGAGTTGGGAGGTCATTCCAAATGTTAATACTAGTTATCACTGGCCTGGTAACATTACAGATGATTTCCATTTTTTCTGTTTTTCTGAATTATCCAAGTTTGCTTTAATTACTTATGTAATCTTTATAATAAAAAATTAAAGCCATAGAGTAAGGTAGGAGATAGAACATGATAGGGAGAGAGAGAGAGAGAGAGAGAGAGAGAGAGAGAGACAGAGGAGATAGATAAAGATAATGCTAAATTTCCTTATGCTATCATCCCTAAGATAGCAGATTAAGGAAGGGGAAGGACTCAGGAAGAAGGAAAGAACAAGATGGTTTTAGATTTTCTTGTATGGCAACTCTAGACCTAACATACTGTGGCCCTTGAGTAGAGGCATATGACCCAAGGGTTATTCAGACTATGCAAGAGAGCAGTCAGAGTTCAGTTTTAGGAGAGTTTTCACTATTCTTCTAAGTCCCTGATGAAGAAGCACTAATGTAAAGGGGTCAAGGTGGGCCCAGTGTTTTGTCATCTTTCCAATGGGCAATGGAGACTGAGTTTGAGATGAACAAAGTTTCCTTTGAAACAAACTATTGCAGTGATACCTACCCTGGAGATACTTTAAAACTTAGGAACTTTTAATTGAATCAGAATCTCTTGGGGGTAGGCCATGGGTATCAATGTTTTATAAAAGTTCACCAGGTGATTTTAAGGTGCAGTTAAGGCTGAAACTACTGATTTATTGAGAGGCCTAGCCATGTGTTTATAGAGAGTAGCAATGTAAATTCTTGTTGTATGAAATGGTTTTAAAAGATCTTTCTTCTCTCTTTCCCCTAAGTTTCCATTAGACCTACTCTTACATCAGTTTTTTTCCTTCCTATAGAGATAATCTTCTATATATTGTATCATCACTATTTTTTAGAGTTGCAAAAATCACATTTCAAAAGATATTTTACTCAATCAATCAATCTCTAAAGCTCCACATCATTTTGTTATTGTTGTTTCTTGAGAGTAAAGGAAATGGTAATAAAATAATTCCTCATATTGGACATAATTCCTCTTATAAGATTAACTGTGGATTTTCTCCTCTCCTTGACTATCTATGCCCTCTTTGTTATTCTATAAAGCTTTGCTATAACTATTACAATTAAGTATTTATAGTTTATATACAGCAATGAATATAAAATTTGGCAATTGTGTGTAAACTATATGCTCCCATATCAAGGGTTATTTATTATATACAAAAGAGAATAGCAAAACCCTCCCTTGTTGACAAACAATTCAGACAATAACTCTGAACAATATTTTCCACATTCTCAAAAGAACAATAAAGTTTTGATTTGTCTCTGCCTATTTCATTTTCATTCCACATCTCATTTGTTGGTCATTTGAATCTATACTCTCATGATTTAAAGAGCTTTGTTTTTTCTCTTTTTCATTGGACTTAAATAGGTTTTAAATGTATCTTGCTATTTAATCTACCAAAAATTTTTATTTAATACACCAATAGGAAATATTTTCTGATGATAAAATTTAAAGTATGAGAAAGAGGGTTAATAATTCTTTACAAAGCAAGACTGTCAATGATTATTATGTTCCTATCAGGGGGCATCCGGAAATATGTAAGGGTTTTTAAGCAATGCAAAGACATGGACACAGCTGATTTCTTTCTAGAGTTTGGAGTTCAATTTGGGAGATAAATCTTACATTTGAATATTCTCCTTGGAACAATGGAATAATATAAAGTCCATACAAATCAAGTTCTAGAGTGGCTGTTGCGGCCAAGGTATGTTTGAATGCTTAAAGAAGGAGCTGGAAGTTCAGGGCATTTTGAAAGAATCACAAAAGTCTCTTGGATGAAAAGACTATGTCATGCAAGTGTCATAGTCAAGCAATTGAGTAAACGCATATATGAGGGGCAAGTAAGTAATTAACTTTATGGGAAAGGCATGAAAAAAGCAGCCTAGATTACATAGGGCTACTTGATCAAGGATTTTGAGCGATAGACTCCAAGGAAAGGAATAACTCAAGTTGCCTCAAGGTAAGGAATTATTAACATTATTTACAAAATTGATTTACTTGGAAAGGAGGTATTATAAATAAAATTTAAGTATTCGGGGGTTAGTTCATCTTTTTCAACTTTGCTCAACCTTGGGCCCACTCTTCTTTTGTAGGATGAAATTGGCCTGAGATAGAGTCCCAAGGCCTGACTAGGTTTGGGGGTGAGGGAATAGATAGACACTCCAAGATCCAAAAATAGCTCACAAAGAAGTTAAATGCAGGTATGCCAAAGGAGCTAGATCAAAGAGAAACTAGGGGTGGAGGGACAAATAATACAGGAATACATTATAAGACATCAACAACAGAGAAGAAAACTAGCTACAAGGCAGGGCAGGGTGAACCAGCAAGGACCGTGTCTATATGCTGGTATCTTTGGAGTTTATTTTTACTGGATAGATGGTTCATGAGTGGATTAGATGGAGTTAAATGCTCAGAGTTTGTGTAGGCAGTAAGCACTAAGCACTTTGGGAAGCCATTTGGTTTTACATCTCTGGATAAAAAGCTAAACCCAGCAAAATCAGGAAAATAGATTGGCATTTATGTTGTGGAGGAGGAAGGAAAGTCTAAAATTGTCAAAAAAAAAAAAAAAAAAAAAAAAAAACAAGGTGAGTCATAGATCATCAATAGTCACTAGCTCCAGAATTCAGAGGCATGAAAAGAAATGTTAAATGAGGATGTTGGAAAATAATTAATGTTGGAATAGAAATGGAGAAAAGCAGAAGGAATTTAGAAAATAGGTAGTTTGTCATGGGCTCTGTTGCTCTGAATATTTTATTAATATATTTTATGACCATCAGAACCTTTATGTTTGCCAGAACTTGCATATTCCTTGCGAGTATTTTATCAATGGAAGACCCATTCAAAAAAATAAAGCATGAGAAATTATATTCCCAGTTTTGTGGAAGTACTTGAGGCACAGCAGCAGCATTCTAAAGGAATATTTGGACTTATTGGTTCCTATTAGGAGAAAGTATATCCTCCCATAATGGCACCATTTACATCTGAAATTATTTCGGCTTCTAATTTCTTAATCTTGGCAGGAAGGAAATAAGTTTGGCAACAAGGAAGAATCAATAGATCACCCATGGTGGGCAGTGATCTTCTTTCTCCTGCAAAATGATCTATGGTTCTTATGCCTATTAAAATTTTCTAATATCTCTGATCCTTGTCTAATATTTAAGGCTTGTCAATTCATATCTTTGCATTAAAAAAAAGGATCTATCATTTGCAGAGCTTGAATGTTTGCACATCTTCCTTTTTCTATAATGGCAGTCTTAGCCAAAACTATCCAGCTATCTAGCTCATGTATATGAACCAACCATGAAGGAGCTCATGCTGTGTGTTGCATACACAGGAACTGCAAGAAAAGAAGAATCATCACCCTTTTATACCCCGGCTTTGCATTTCAGACTTCTAACCTAGAAACTACTGCCAAGTGGAATGCAGGCAAAATTAGAACAATAAGGGCAGTGTCTTGAGTTTGTAAATACAAGAAAATTTATATTTTCAAAACTCCTGAGATGACATCCTTTCTACACTTTAGCTTTTAAAATGTTCTTCAAAAAATGACAGAGATAATGGATGATTTTGTTGGTTTTTGTTTATTTAATGTACTTACATGGCAATATAAAAATCCCATTCCCAAATCATTTCAAAATTTTATTGTTTCATTAAACCATATATATATAAGTTACTACTATAGATTATAGGATTTCTCAAATATTAATATTCACGCATACAAAAGTACAAGAAAAATTAAGATAATAAAACTTTAGGTACTCTTCTTGACACTCAAGTAAAAACTGGGAATGAAGGTAAGAGGTTTCTCTGAAATTTTCCAAATCATTTCAACATCAGACTAAGCTCAAGGCAGATCATTTATTGAATGCCCACTTGCTCCTGGGGATTAAAAAACAAACAAAAACTATCCTGTCCTCAAGAAAATCACCTTCTAAACAGGGAAATCAACATGCAATGGAAGACTGCAATAATTTTTTTTTAAAGTGCTGTAACTAGAAGTATAAAAAATGTTATAGGAATTTAAAAGAGGAAGACACTGCCTGCTTGTGGAAAGCATCACAGGGGAGGTATACTTGGTTTGACTCATTTAGCCCCAGAAGCTGCCTTGGATTCGAATAGTCAAGGATCTTTCCGTTGACACTACTTATTGCTTTGTACCATTACTTGCACCAGGACCACTAGTAAAATCAGGAAAAAAGGCCACTCAGAATTCCAGCACAAATCTAGGAAAAAGAGCTAAAGCCAGAATCCAGTTACACTGAATGAATGTTCTTCTAATAAATAATAATTATGGAAATAATAATACACAGTCAGTGCTGCCCCAGGTCTGAGAAGAGAACGGAGTTGGCATATCAGAAAAAATGAAATACAAATAAAACAATCACAGTATTACACTGCATTTGAAACTAATAACATTCACAAGATGAAAAGTTAGATTTCTCTATTAAGAAAAAACAGTCACCTTGTTTAAAACAAAAGCTACTGCCAGATGTATTTACTTTTACATGAAACTCCCACAGGTTTCATTGTCTACAAATTTTAGCATACAGGTTCCAAATATTTACAAGATCAAAGGTTTCCACATTGCTGTACTGTACTAGAAAGGAGGCTGCATAATGAAGTGGGAAAAATGGACTTGGTTTAGAAGTCAGACAAACCTGGGTTTGCATCGCATTTGCTAGTAAGTTACCTCTCTCCCCTTAGAGTTCTTATCTGGAAAAATGCAGCTAATAATACTTTCTTCATAGGATTTTTTTGAATAGCTTGAAAGATTTTCCCTAGAGTTTGGAGGACACCGTGAACTGGGATCTGATTCCTGCCCAGGAAATCTGGGTAGCAGGAGTGATGGTGCTAAGTGCCTCAATCAGGGGAGCCCAGGCAGGTTGTGCAGCAAATAAATGCCCTCTTGGTGGTGTGTTATTGAAAGTCTGAGCTTCCTGTTGTCCAAACACAAGTCTTAAAGGAAAGAAAACCTCCTTCTAAATGTTTGCAGTCTCGCCCCAGAGGAAATCATGAAAAATGTAATAGGACTGCACAGCCCAAGCCTGGGTGGCATGGAGCATTGAAAACTGTGGGTGGATGGAGTATGGGCAGCCAAAGGACGGACACAGCCAGGTCTGGGAGCTGTAGCAGGAGGGGCCCTGCAGGAGAGTCCCTAACAACATACGGGAGGGAAAGAAGCACCTCGACTATTTTATATCTGAGTTCTATTTATGTCTCTATACAATGTGTATCCATATATTTGTTTAACATTTTTTTCTTTACATACCCAGACAGTTCAACTAAGAAATAACCCCCTGGGAAGCGGCTGTGGCTCAATCAGTAGGGCTCCCGTTTACCATATAGGAGGCCCTGGGTTCGGTTCCTGGGGCCTCCTGGTGAAGGCAAGCCCGCCCGCACGGCGTGGTTAGCTGACCCAGCGAGCACAAGCAGCAAGGGGGGGATAAATGAATAAATAAATAAAATCTTTAAAAAAAAAAAAAAAAGAAATAACCCTGATCTCTTTTCCTTCGCTCTCTGCATTCCAAACTTGAATGTTTCCATAATGGTGTTTAGAAGACTGGGGGAGAGGGTTAGGGAGAAAGAACACCCACAAGTCCTCTCGCACTCCAGGAAGCCACAGAAACTAGACATTCAAAGTTCTAAATTGTGAATGGTGTTTATGACAAAATAAATCCAGAGACTTTATGAAAATCCAGAAAAGTCATCAACTTGCCCCTGTTTTCTCCAGGAACAGAAGGGGCCAAGGGGAACCAAAGGAAAGTTGGATAGGTGTTATATTGGCATCCTGTGAATCCTGCTTGTACAACATAAAGATAATGCATATATAAAGTGCTCTACACATTTTACCTGTCCATTTATTTTCCTCAAATAAGTAAATGCTAGAAGAATAAATGCAACCATAAATCAGTGATCCTTAAGTCAATTTGGAGCCCATTGCATATAAGAGTTGAATCCTAGAAATAATACTGACTATGCATATGATCATGCATAGTCAATAAAATACATGTCTTCTCTCAAGACCATGAGGATGGGTCACTATAGCATGAAAGTCTGTGCAAATTATTTACTTTGAAGTCTCCTGTTAACAGCATATCTGCATTTTGTACCTTTGAGTCAATAGCATTTATCTTACCAAAAAAAAAAGATTGCATTTCAAAGTGCTCTAGAAGAGAAAATTGTTTGCTAGAACATTTGAAAAGTACAATTTCAAATAGTTTTGCAGGTCATATTGATGCATGTTAGTCTTTGATCAAAATATTTTGCACATTAGTTTAAATACATACATACACATATATGTATGTATGTATTTAACCTTTAAATCAAAATATATATGTGTGTGTATATATGTATGTGTGTGTGTGTATACATATATATATATACACACACATATATGTGTGTAAATATTACAGGGCTGACCTCTTCCCTTAATATATTTGTTGTGGCTTTTGATTCCTCTTATCCATGTCTCCCAAGATCTGGAGTGAGCCTGCCTGGTGTTATATATCATGCAGCAAAGCTTATTCACAAGGATGCAAGGACCCTCCTCAGGTAGATAGCTTTACATAACTTAGGGCACAATGGATTACAATCTACAGAAAGCCCTCCACACTATTCTAATGAATACTTGAGAAAGTGACATCATTTGAGAAACAACTATTGAGGGAGTAAAGAGGGGCAGACTTTTCTTGAGGAGAAAAGCACTGAAATGCTAATCGTTGTTTGGATATTGAATTGATGATTTGCATTAATAGTCACTTACTGGGGGACATCTGTGTGCCAGGCACTGTCTTTGGAAGATAAGTATATTTACCTCTTAGAAATTAGGAAATAAGAATAGTAACACAGACTGAAATCCCATACTATGCCGGCTTAACATGGACATTTGTAGAAATTCAATCTGTAAGTATAATCATTCATAACACTATATTTACTCAGATACATCTTTCCTTCTTCCTCCAATACATATTCTCTTTTTGATTTAAAGTCAGGTGTACTACTAGTAAAGAGTATTAGAAAAGACTCCTAGTTTTGAATTTCTCTGTCTCAACGACCTTCAAATATTGTTGGGATTATGTGTCCTAACTAAATATTTTAAATGACAATAAATCCCAAAGATGATTAGAATTTTGCTCAAAATTTCCCTCTTCAATACTTTCTTCCATTTCTCAAGAGAATGCTATCTTTTCTAGTTCAATGCATGTTTATGAAAACTGATAATGAGCAAGGGAATTTTTTCAAATCCTACTCTTCCACTAATATTTATTATACCCCTATGCTGGCTGGCAGGCACTATGTTAGAGCCAGAGGAAATTTTTACAATCAAGTGAGTTACGCATTGCTACCAAGATATGAATAATGGCTAGTTTAACAATAGAGGTTGGAACAATTAACTCTGCCTGGAGAAATTGGAAACAGTTTCAAAGAGAAGACATCTAAGCTAGTGGCAAATGAGACTGCACAGGAAGACTGGAGCACATTCATGATGTACAAGTGATTGAAAGATGAAAGTGAAATAAACAATTCAAACTGCATTTTTACCAAAGCTTTTGGCTGGATGTCTTACTGCTTGGCACAGCACTGGACGTGGAATAGCTTCTCCATAAATACTTTATGATTGAATGACTCTGCTGACGGACTCCCAGGCCTGTTCCTGTATCTGTTCGCCAAATTGGACCTGCTTTAGAAAAACCTATATCCCTGAAACCATATCTCTGGTGAACTAGGAAGGAACTAGGAAGAGAGAAACCAAGTAAGAAAGTAAAAGGAATGAAAAGAGATGGCAAATATTTAGGGCTTTGCTGGCCAGTCACTATTGCAGCTCCCAGACTCTGCCATTGTAGTGGAAAGCAGCCATCAACAATATATAAACAAATGTGTGCTATGTTCCAATCACACTTTATTTACAAAAACAGGCTGTGAGCAAGATTCTCTATTAAGCACAATTTTTTAAAGACGTGGTAAAAAATACAATGTTTAAGTATTTTTCTTTTTTTCCATTAAATTCTGTCTTGATTTGTGGGGAAAAATCAAATATTAAACCTACTGATAATATTGAACTTTACTCAAACCCTATGATTCTAGAAAACAGGAAAGGGTAATATATCCCCTCATCCATTTTTGTTCTGAGAAACAGCTTACTGCAGAGAACCACTCTTCCCTAATCTGTGATTCAGATAAGAATTATAGAGGCCTCTCTTGTTTACCTATGACAAGGCCAGACACAGACCCTCCAAGTTCCCAATCTTTGCATCATAAATGATAAACTGACCTGTTTTACCCTTACTGATTAATCAGAATAAAATGCTTGTTAACCTCTTCTGCCCTCTAATCCCTGAATTTTGGTCCACCCTCAGTCTGAGTGGTATACAACCCTACTGAGAATAGGGTAGCTTCAGGATAAAAGATTCTCTACTGTTCATTCTTGCCATTCCCGTTCATCCCAATTTCCCACACCCAGTTATTTCTAGCCTTTTTAATCCCTCTCTAGTAAAGAAAAGCCCTTTCCTGCCTAATTTTTGAGAAGCCTGCAGCTTTCATAATTGGAGCTCTCTATAGCAGTGGTCTCCTTCCTGCTATTGCAATAGTTCTAGTTGCTTCTCCCATCCCTTGCAATAATTTTTGGAATGCAGTCTTTTCCTACCTGAATCTGGATTTGTTTTCATTTGACACTACAAAATTATAAAAGTTAATTTTAGAACAATTGATTTATTTATCATAAGATTTTTGAAATATAGTTTTTATTTCCCTACTTCACTTGATCTAGAGGAGTAAATAAGAAAACTTATGCAATATACCACCAAATCATGTGACATAAATGTCTGTTTTCCTTGAATACAGCTTAGGCTTTGCACTATTACTGCCTTGTGGAAAGAATAGAGAAAGGAAAGAAGGAACGAAGGGAGAGAGGGGAGGGAGGGAAGAGGGAAAGGAAGAGAACAGTTGACTCTTACCTCTTAAGGCTTTTTGTCCTGCACTCAATTGCAGGTGCCTGTAAGATTCACATTTTCAGAAATAACACTACTTTATGTTCTATTACAATATTAAAGCTAAACAATTTTTACCATCCTGATATTTATGCAATTTATACAGAAAGCTGCTATCTTGTTTCAAAACTGGAAGAAAATAACTAATGCTATGATATAAAACACAGCTCTAGGAAAAAAATACATCCCTCTTTCTAAGCAATCATCTATATGGCATGTAATTTTAACTAATAAATGCAAAGTGTTTCAGGTGCAAAGTACTGGCTGTGAAAATTTATTGATTGCTTTGGCTATATAAGCATAATGAGTTTGACTCACAGGCACCACAGTTTAACGTTAGATGTAAACAGTTTGTACTCTTTTCTTCCTCCCTCTTGTTTTTACTAGATTTGACTCGGGATAGAAGAAAAATTGTCACACTAATGACAGTAATTGTTGCCTAATGGCAAGCATGCTGTCAAATTAGCCTAAGTGTCCATTTGAAAGCAAACTTTTATGTAGTTTGCTAAACTATTAAGGTTATTAGTTGAAATATGGAATTGATTTATTTTACCCATTGCATTAGCCTCATCTTGCATACACATCAGTTTCTCAGACAGGGCAAAGTAAATGCACCTTTATGTTATGCTAAATTGAAGTGCATTCACTTTTAAAAGCTCCACGTTACTATAGTAAGAAGAGGGTGACTAAGACTGCCAGACTCTTCATTAGTAGTAACTAAATGAAACTTCAGTAATAGAGTCCTCATGGAAAATTAATTTCATGTCACCATACACCAAAGATAATTAGTTACAAATAGGTTTTATTTTGTGGGGTTATAGTTCTTTGATCCATAAAACTAAGAAGTAGTCAATTTTTAACCTAACTAAGGGGAGTTAGAGAAAGATGAGCTGCTTTAACAAAAACTCAATTTTCAACTGATGAGAAAGGGAATATTTGATCTGATAAAGGGTTAATACAATTCCTTACGTTGTGTAATTAAGACAACATAATTATAAAAATTACTATGCCTGTTCTCCCCCGACCAAAAACCTAGACACTTATTGTCTATTCATTAGCATGATAAACAATGCATCTCAAATAAAGTTATAAATAATATTATTTATATCATAAATGTGTGTATATATATACACACACACACATTACTAGCTACTGTTATAGGATAATATCAATAACAAACCCCTAAAAACATGGCAGAGATATGTAGTTGTAGCATGGCTGTCACTGGTGTTTAGTTTCTGCAAAGGCATGTATAAAAGACTTTATTTACCTTTCTTATGAAAAGGCTTATGTTGAGACATGTATTAGAACTCCACAATTCCTAGTTAACAGAAGATAACACAGAGATTAAAGTAATTTAACGTAATCAAGTCCACTTAAATAGGACTTTTTGCCTCCATAGTTTGTCATCTTACCCACCCAGCTCTCCTACTCTACCCTGTGCTTCATTCAGGATCATACACTTTTTAAGGACAATTGAGAAAGGTGAGATGATTCAGATTGATTTCTATCTCAATCCCTGTTTGCTTTGCATTATTTTTTTAAAAATAACATGTGATTAGAAGACAATATTAATCCTAATAAGTAGCAAATATTATTAATTCACTGCAATAAGGAAAAGATATGGTAGTGACTCACAAGTGACTTGTAAGGACAAAACTTATGGGATGGTAGATTTTAATTTACATGATTGACATTTCTTTCAAATGCTCCACAGTTCATATAGACAGAAACAGATGGGCCATCTATTTTAAAGTTTCTAGTCTCTTTATAGCTCAGATATACTTGTGATAGACAAACGTAAAGGGGGGAAATGACAATCTCCATATATGATTTGCATATCTTATTGTCTCCTTTCAAGGTTAAACTTTCTTGTAGAAGAAGATCCAATCTTCTAAGAGCAGAAAATAGTTTGTTTCCATATATCCGCTCTATGTTTAGACTTATTCAGATTCATGCAGAACTATTTTTGCATGACAGGGCTGGGAAATTCCATTGACTCAAGCTTCCAAAGCAGATTGAGAAGAAATAGGAGAGAATCTCCTCAATCTACAATTTCACCACATCCTCTGAGAACCTGATTTCAGTCCATTAAAATATAGGGGAAGAATAAACTTATCCCTCTAAGGAAACAAGATGCTAAGTCAAGGTAAATTTGGGATGCCACTGGGTTAGGGTAGGGGCAGAGTGAAGGTCTGGCCTTATCAGGAAAATCAGCTTTATTACTTGTGCTTCTATCCTTAAACACCCCCATTCAACCTGCAGCAAATGTCAACAAAGAGTGTTGAATTGTTCAAATTTTTTCTTGGGTTATTCAAACATAATTCTCTTCAAGTGCTGACACCCTGCATGTTATAGATCTTCCTATCCTACAAAACCAATTTCTTAAATAAACAAACAAAAAAAAAATTATCCCCACAAGAGTACTCTCTGAACTATAGTAAACACTTAGGTGAATAAAGGGGGTAGGTTAGTTAAGGAACTTTATACAATTGTCTCTTCTTTCTTAAGATTTCCCGTATTTCAGAGCTTTGTTCTCTTCAAATTTCAAATAAGCTTCTGAGAGCTTTTATCTGTCCCCACATAGTAGTTCACAAAGCAAACAGCCTTGGTTCAAAGATGAGAAAACACAATACTGATTGTATCAATTTAAGATATTTTGTCAAACATGTCTTTCCTTGTTTTTTGATGACCTTCCCAGGCATTCACTTGCCAGTTGCACTGCATTCATGTTGTCTCCAAACCTCACCATTTTCTTTGAGTCCAATCTAGATGAGCACCATTGGGCCCCATGTAAGTGGGGTTCCTTAGCAATCTACCCACTCTCAGATGGGGTCTTATTTTCACTTGTGTTGCCTTTCAGCATGTTGAACTCACTGAATAAAACACACAGTTGAGTCTGAACTTTATTACCTTAGTCTAACTGTTATATTGCTACTCCCTCTCTATTTGCCTAGGAAGTAATGCTCTATGTTCTACGAGAGTATAAAATAACACTGGGTTTGGATCTATGCTGGTCCAACATAGTAGAGTTCAAGAATATTCATATAAATTTTGATTCAAAACTTTGAGAAAATTATTTATAGAGCAACTGATCTTCTGTATATTGAAAAAACAAAACAAACACAAACAAAAAGACCAGGTTTCACTAGAAAACTTAGAAACTGGGGGGCGGATGTGGCTTAAATGGTCAGGTGTCCGTCTCCCATATGGAGGGACTTGGGTTCAATCCCTGGGACCTCCTGGTAAAAATAAAAAATAAATTAAATAAATTAAAAAAAAAAAAAAAAAGAAAACTTAGGAACAAAGTTAACCTGGGGTAGATCCAGGCTAACCTGAATCCCCAAGTATAATAGACTATACTGCAGGAACCCAATGGATCTTGATCAATTCCATGTTATAAAAGCTTGGGGGCGGGGGGCAAAGCAAGGTGTTTGCTTCATTTGGGGAACTTAACAATCATGTTATTGGATAATGCATTTGGATGTATCTGGAAAGGCACAACAGTTACCAAAGTTGTGCTTTATCACAAAAGTAAAGATTTATACTAGAGTATAACCAAACTATGAAATCAATTTTCTTTTTTAAAAAATCAAAAGATAAATTGTAAATCTGTAAGTCTGTTCAGTGCAAACAAAATTACTTTGCCATCTTTTTACAACTATGTAAGTAGCTTGATAAATATTAAATCATGGAGAAGAGAAAAAAAAAAATAACACTGGGGATTGTGGGAATATAGCATTGGACTAACAGGCAGGGCTCAATGCTCTGACATAAACAACAGAGAAAGAGCGAAAATATGTCCGAGGGACCGGCCTAAGGTGTCAGCAGACCAGGACAGAGCTACACAACTCCCAGGAGGGTGAGGGACAGAGAGATGAAGAACCCAAAACAACAAACTGAGTTACCAAACCTCCCAGCTGCTGGGAAGGGTTCCCCTCCCCCACTTCCAAGATATTAAGCTGAGGTAAAACTCTTGGTTCACTGCAGCTGACTGAGAGGGGAACAGACATATTCCTCCCTATCAGCTGTTTCAAGGGAAAAGGGAGGAGGTGTTGGGGGGGGGCGCTTTTCTTCAGTGAATTCAGCCAACAGAGACTGTTTTCTCAGCTCTGGAGATTCAACACAGGAACACAGGAAAGCCTAGACTAAAACACCTCCACCGAAAGGTATACCAACAAGTGCCATCTGCTGACTGGTCACAAAAACTGTTTTAGGTTGTCTCTATATAACAACCCCTAGGAGAAAATCTGTGCACCATTAGTGAGTCTCTGGCCTGATTTTGATAACTTAAGCTGAGAAATTTTAAAGACTTAGAGTAAGTTGAATCAAATATCAAAGAAGAGCTGTGAAAAAAAAAAAACTTTGGGCAAGCATGAGAAATTGGCCATCATTCACCAACAAATTCAGAGGCTTAGACATTAGCAAAAAATTACAAGCCATACTAGGAAACAAGAAGAAATACCCCAACCAAAGGAACAAACCAAATATTCTGAAGAGATACAGGATTTAAAACAATTAATCAGTGAGAATCACAGAACTCTTCTAAATCAATTCAAAAAATTTAAAGAAAATATGACAAAAGAAATAAAGGATATTAAGAAGACACTGGGTGAGCATAAAGAACAATTTGAAAGCCTGCAAAGAAAAAACAGACCTTATGGGAATGAAAGACACAACGGATGAGATTTTAAAAATATCAGAGGCACATAAGAGCAGATTTGAATTGCTTATAGACAGAATTAGTGATTTTGAAGACAGAGCATCTGAACTAGAAAAGACAGGAGAATAGAAAGAGAAGAGAATGGAAAAAATGGAACAGGGTCTCAGAGAACTGAATGACAATGTGGAACACACAAACATTGGCATTATCAGTGTCCCAGGAGAAGAGAATAGAAAAGGGGCAGAAGGAATATTTGAGAAAATAATGACTGAAAACTTCCCAAACCTTATGAAAGACATAAATATCAATATCCAAGAAAGGACAGCACACCCCAAACAGAACAAATCTGAATAGATGTACCCTGAGACACCTACTATTCAGAATGACAAATATCAGAGATAAAGAGAGGATTCTAAAAGCTGCGAGAGAAAAGCAAAGCATCACATACAAGGGAACCTTGATAAGATTAAGGGTGACCACTCATAAGAAACCAAGGAGAAAAGAAGTAGTTGTACTGTGTATTTAAGGTACTGAAAGAGAAAACTTCCAGCCAAGAATTCTGTACTGGCAAAGCTGTCCTTCAGAAACGAGGATGATTTTCAAAGTCTTCACAGACAAACAAAAACTGATAGAATATGTTACCAAAATACCAGAATTACAAGAGATACTAAAGGAAGTGCTGCAGCCTGAAAAGAAAAAACAAGGGTGAGAGACTTGGAAAAGAGTATAGAAATGAAGATTATTAGGAAGGGTAAACTAAAGGGTAAGAAAAAAGACAATAGAACGATATAACAACAGAACCAGAGGGCAAAAAGGATGAAGTAAGCAATGCCTTTTTAGTAATGACATTGAATGATAATGACTTGAATTCCCCAATGAAAATGCATAGAGTGATAGAATGGCTAAAAAAAAAAAAAAAAAAAAAAAAAAATTGCCATCTATATATTGTTTACAAGAGACCCACCTCAGACATAAGGACACAATTAGGTTAAAAGTGAAAGGTTGGAAAAATATATTCCATGCAAATTGTAACCAAAAAAGAGCTGGAGTAGCAATACTAACATCAGACAAACTAGATTTCAAATGCAAAACTGTTATAAGGGATAAAGAAGGTCACTATATATTAATAAAAGGGACATTTCACCAAGAAGAAATAACCATACTAAATATTTATGCACTTGACCTGAGTGCCCCAAGATACATGAGGTACACACTGGCAAAACTAAAGGGAGAGATAGATGTTTCTACAATAATAGTTGGGCACTTCAATAAACCACTCTGAGTATTGAATAGAACTTCTGGACAGAGGCTAAATAAAGAAACAGAGAACTTGAATAATATGATAAATGAACTAGACCTAACAGACATCTATAAATCTCTGTACCCCAAAGCAGCAGTATATACATTTTATTCAAGGGTTCATGGGTCCTTTTCCAAGATAGACCATATGTTGGGTCACAAAGAAAGGCTCAATAAATTTAAAAAGATTGAAATTATAAAAAACACTTTTCTTTGATCATAATGGAATGAAGTTAGAAATCAATAATGGATGGAAAAAGGGAAAATTCATAGATATATGGAGATTAAACAACACACTCTTACATAATAAGTGGGTCAAGGAGGAAATTGCAAGAGAATTCAGCAAATATCTTGAGACAAATGAAAATGAGAACACAACAGATCAAAACCTATGCTGTATTGCAAAAGCCGTGCTGAGAAGAAAATTTATAGACAGCAATGTTTACATTAAAAAAAGAAGAAAGAACTAAAATTGAAGATTTAACTGCACATCTGGAGGAACTAGAAAAAGAACAGCAAACTAATCCCAAATCAAACTGAAGGAAAGAAATAGATAGATCAGAGCAGAAATAAATGAAATCACGAACAACAACAACAACAACAACAAAAAAAAAAAAAAAAACAATAGAAAGAAACAAAACCAAAAGTTGGTTCTTTGAGAAGAGCAACATGTGTGGTCTAAAATGTAAACCATAATGTAAACTATTGACCATAGTTAAAAGCTATGTTTCAATATTTGTACATCAGTTGTAACAAAGGTACCATCCACATATAAAAAGGTATTAATATGGGAAGGGGATAAAGGGGAGGGTGTTGGGTATATGAGAGTCCCCTGTATCTTGTATGTGACTTTATTGTGACCTAGAACTTCTTTGAAAACAAAATGAAAAAAAGTAAAACACTGGAGAATAAATGGAAGAAAATGCACTGTATATACAAGACACCAGATATTACAGTGATGAAGGCAAAATGTCAAAAAAAGATTTTTTATGTTTTTCATTATTTTTTAATGTCCCAATCTTTTAATTTTATTTTATTTTTAGTTTTTTAAAAAAAAAATTATGTATTTTATTTCTTATATTTAAACTTATCATTATTATTTCATTTTCCAGTTAATTGTATTTGGCTATTTTATTGGCTTCATTTTTGAAGCTTTGGATCACAGAAGGATTACAACTGGGGCAGGGGAGGATCATTGGTGTGGGATGTCAGTGATGGGGGATACATGGGAGGAAGTTCACCTGGGCATACATATAAGGTATATAAATATGTTTAAATGTTCATGGGGCATTGTCACATGGATGCAGACTCACACAATAACCAAGAGAATATTGAATTCCAATCCTGGAGAGCTCTGCCACATTCTCTAATGGAGCAGCAACAGTCCCCCAAGTACAGGGGCAATGACTGGCAAAGGAGGATGATCCACTGATGGGCCCTTGATATTGATGACTATGCTTATGAGACTTTGCTCTTGAAATTGAAACTTAGCCTAGTGTTGTGGGGTGCCTAAGAGTTGCCTCTTGAGAGCTTCCTTGTTGCTCAAATGTAGCCTCTCTCTAAGCCAAACTCAGCATATAAATGCATTACCTTCCCCCCAGCATGGGACATGACTCCCAGGGATGAGCCTCCCTGGCACCGAGGGTTTACTACCAAGGGCTAACTTGCAATGCAACTGGAAAGAGACCTCGAATAAAAGGGGGAAAGGGGAAAGACAAATGAGCTCATATGGCTAAGAGACTTCAAAGTGAGCCAGGTGGTCATCCCAGAGGTAACACATATGCAGATCTCAGCAGGATTTCATAGACTGCCAAAGTAGATACCACCCCAAGTAGTGGGGCTTCTGAGGGCTCTGGAGACACCCAGGTCCTATGGTCAGGGCAGATAGCTCCAGAGTTTGATGCCTTGCCAGTGGGCCCTATTTTGGAGTTCGTGCTCCTGAGAGTGACAGAGTTGGACTCATTATGGCTTCCTTAATATGGCTCATCTGTCCCTTTTATTTAAACCTATACTTGGTGCTGGAGATTGTAGGTGTATGTCCAAGAGACTGGAGTCTTTGGACTGTCCATGTGCCAGCTGGGCCTGGAACCTCAGCAGAGTTGCAACACCTACTCTCCAGTTCACTGGACTCACCCAGAACAACTAACAAGGAGGTGAGGATTGACAACCACCATACCAAGGAAATGAGAGAGCTGACAAACACAAGCAAGAGAGTCCCATCTGTCAGCTGTATGGGATCGAAGAATCATCAGGATTGGGGAATGAACTATGGACTACAGTGGACTTACTGGTATTCTACTATAGATATATTGTGATTCTAGCATTGGAAGAAATTACAACATTGATGTGGAGGCAGTGACCACTGGAGGCTCTGGCAGTAGGGAGAAAGAAAAACAGTTGTAATATGGGGGCTTATTCAGGACTTGGGTATCATCCTGAATGATATTGCAATGACAGATATAGGCCATTTTATATCGTCACATAACATGAAGAACTGTATGGGAGAGAGTGTGGACTACAATGTGAACTATGGTCCATACTCAGTGGCAAAGCCTCAGGATGTGTTTATCAATTGCAATGAATGTGCCACACTAATGAAGGATGTTTATGTGGGAGGGTGTGGCAGGTATGGGGAGTGGGCATATGGGAATCCCTATATTTTTTGTGTAACATTTATATAATCTGAGTATCTTTAAAAAAATTTTTTTAAATATGTTATTAAAAAAGAGAGAGAAGAGCAACAAAATCAACAATCCCTTAGCTAGACTAACAAAGAAAAAAAGAGAGAAGATAAAAATAAATAAAATCAGAAACAAGAGGAGGTCATTAGCACTGATTCTGCAGAAAAAAAAGAGAGATTATAGAGGATACTATGAACAACTGTATGCCAAAAAAACTAGACAATGGAAAGGAGATGGACAAATTCCTAGAAATACACAAACCACCTACACTGACCCGGGAAGAAATAGAAGACCTCAACAAACCAATTAAAAATGCAGATATTGAAACAGTTATCAAAAACCTCCAAAGATGAAAAGGCCATGACCAGATGGCTTCACAGGTAAATTTTACCAATCATTCAAAGACTATATAATACCAATCTTAGTCAACCTCTTCAAAAAAATTGAATAGGAAAGCACGCTACCAAAGTCGTTCTATGAAGCCACATCACCCTAATACCGAAACCGGGTAAAGATATTACAAAAAAAAAAAAAAAAAGAAAGAAAATTACAGATCAATATCTCTAATGACTATAGATGTATAAATTCTCAACAAAATACTTACAAACAGAATCCAAAAGCACAATAAAAGAACTATATACCTCTTCAGGTGGGTTTTATCTCAGGTATGCATGGGTGGTTCAACACAAGCAAATCAATTAGTGTAATAAACCATATTGATAAATTTAGGAAGAAAAGTCACATGATCATCTCAATTGATGCAGAAAAGGCATTTGACAAAATACAGTACCCTTTCTTGATAAAAACACTCCAAAAGATAGGAATAGATGAAAGCTTTCTCAATATGGTAAAGTGCATATATGAAAAACCTACAGCTAGCATTGTACTCAATGGTGAAAGACTGAAAGCTTTAAGGAACAGGTTGCCCACTGTCACCATTGTTATTCAATATTGAGCTAGAGGTTCTAGCAGAGTAATTAAGCCAGATAAAGAAATAAAGGCACCCAAACAGGAAAGGAAGAAGTTAAACTTTCACTATTTGCTGATGATATGATCCTATATCTAGAATCTCCTGAAAAATCCACAACAAAGCTAGTAGAATAGACAAGTTCAGCAAAGTGGCAGGATACAAGATTAATATGCAAAAATCATATTTCTATACACTACTGATGTGCAATCTAAGCAGGAAATCAGATACAATTCTATTTATAATAACAACTAAAATAATCAAATATTTAGGAATAAACTTAACCGAGGACATACAGGACCTGTATTCATAAAACTACAAACCATTGCTAAAAGAAAGTGGGAAAGACTTAAATAAATGGAAAGACATTCCATGTTCATGGATTGGAAGACTAAATATCATTAAGATGTCAATTCTACCCAAACTGACTCACAGATTCAACATAATCCCAATAAAAATTCCAAATTCTTTTTCTGTAGAAAATGAAAAACAAATTTTCAAATTTATTTGGAAAGGTAAGTGGCCCCAAATAGCCAAAAAGATCTTTAAAAAGAAGAACAAAGTTGGAGGACTCTCACTTCCCGACTTTAAATCATATTACTTAGCAACAGTGGTAAAAACAGCACGGTACTGGCATAAAGACATATTGATGAATGGAAATGAATCAAAAAATCAATAATAGACCCTCACATCTATAATCAAGTGATTTTTTGAAAAGGTGGTCAAGTCCTCCCAGCTGGGCCAGAACAGTCTATTCAATAAATGCTTTTGGGAGAACTGGATATCCATATTCATAGGAAAGAAAGAAGATTCCTGTCTCACACCTTACACAAAAATTAACTCAAAATGGATCAGGATTTAAATATAAAAATGACAACCATAAAACTCCTAGAAGAAAATGTAGGAAAACATCTTCAATCTTTTGTAGTAGGCAGTAGTTTCTTAAATCTTACACACAAAATACGAGCAACAAAAGACAAAAATAGAGAAATGGGACCTCCTCAAAATTAAGCATTTTTGCACCTCACAGGATTTTGTCAAAAAGGTGAAAAGGCAGCCCACTCAATGAGAAAAATATTTGATATCACATATCCAATAAGAGTTTAATGTTGATGATACACAAAGAGATCATACAACTCAACAATAAAAAGACAAACTATCCAATTAATAAATGGGCAAAAGACTTGAAAAGACAATTATTCAAATGGCAAAGAAACACATGAAAAATTGTTCAACATTATTAGCATTTAGGGAAATGCAAATCAAAACTTCACACATATTAGACTGGCCGCTATTAAAAAGTGGGAAAACTGTAAATGTTGGCGAGGATGTGGAGAGATAAAAATACTTATTCACTTATGGAGAGAATGTGGAATGGTACAGCCACTGTGGAGGACAGTTTGGCAGTTTCTAAGGAAGTTGCATATAGACTTACCATGTGCCCGGCAATACCATTACTAGGTATATACCTAGAAGAACTGAGAGCAGTGACACGAAGAGACGCCTGCATACTGATGTTCATAGTGGCGTTATTCACTATATTCAAAAGTTGGAAACAACCCAAGTGTCCATCAACTGATGAATGGATAAACAAATTGTGGTGTATACACATGATAGAATATTATGCAGCGGTAAGAAGAAACAAAGTTGTGAAGCATATGAAAACATGGAGAACATTATGTTGAATGAATGTATGATTGTGCTATTATGAACTAAATATATTGTGTAAACTCATGGAGTTAATAATTAGAATGTAGGTCACCAGAAAATAGAATGAGGGTAGAGAATGGAAAGCTGACGGTTAATCTGTGCAGAATTGGTTGTTTATAAATCTTTGGAAATGAATAGAAATGGTGAGAGCATATCATAGTGTTTGTTACTAGCAGAGCTATTATATGGGTATGACAGTGGTTGAAAGCGAAAGTTGAAGGTCATGTATATTACTAGAAGGAAAGCTAAAAACTGTAACATGGCACTGTATAAGATAGTAAAACCTCATATAAAACACGAATATGAGTATATTGCATATATGACTGTTTTTACAAAATATAAATAAAAATATACTAGAGAGAAGGAAAAAGAATAGCAACTATGTATGGTAGGGGAAGCATAGAGAGATTGAGAGGTGATGAGTTTTGGTTTTAGTTTATATTATTATTGGAATAATGAAAGTGCTTTAAGAATGATTGAAGTGATGAATGCACAAATGTGTGATTATACCAAATACTATTGGATGTATTTATGCTTAATTAATATGTATCAATAAAATTGATTTAAAAAATAACATTAGGGTTCATTCACTTATTTATCAATGAAAGATTTACTTGTTAACCACCTAATATGTAATAGCCACTCGGCTAGGACCTTGGAGTATTAAAAAAAAGACCTGACCCTTGATCTCAACAAATTTACTCCATATAGCAAAGTATTTTGATCCAAAAGTTCTGCATAAGTGAATTGTTTAGTTTCTTAGTGTTTTTGCCCTGTGACATTACTATAAAAATCATAAAAGTACCTGTACCTATTGGACACATTCTTTCATATAGTATAAACTTTTTTCTCTATTACAAACAGAACTACTAAGCTTAATATTCAGATTGAGTGTTTTCTATTTATACTTAACATGATAACAAAGTCTGCATATAAAATTTGATGTATAATCTACAAAACCCCATAAACCAATCTTTCTCTGGGTTTGAACATATCCACATATATGAATATATGTATATATATAAATATATTTCAATAAAATTCAGCTCTCTTCTCTGAAAATCAAACAATGCAAACAATGCCACTGAATCAAATTTTGTTACCTTCACACATCTTTAAATGATAGAATATCTTTAAAACCTGGTTTATATATTCTTAATCAGCTCCAAACTCCCAGGCATCCTTTCTAAAACAGGACGTGCATGGAGAATCCTTGCCTCTCAGTGTCAATTCATGGCCACTCTTCCAGGCACTATGCCTTCTGTGCCTTTGAAAAATGACCTAAATAGGAGGAGGGTTGAGGTCAGCGAAGAGACCGCAGCCTACATTACTACTCCTCTCCAGGATCCCGATAAGGATGCATGATTGTTACTTTGATACAGTTTCATATCCTCATCTTGGCGACTGCTTGCCACATAAACTGAAGCATTAGATGGAGAGAAGAGCACTACAGATGACATGTGAAGAAGAGAGACCACAATTTACCAGAAACAAACAACGTTCTAGACAAATCCGGTGATAGGCAATTTCCTGGCCCTTAAGAAACTGAGTACAGAGACAATGCATCTCAGGTCTATAAAAAGCTCAGGACAATGAATTTTAACTACAAATTTCTTCAGTACAATTAAAGATACTGCAGTAGATACTATTTTGACAATAAAAGTGGACAGCTTTTACAAGGAACAGCTTTTCCAGGCAGCAGAGTATGTTTTAATCAAATTCTACACTAAAAGTTTATGGACTATAGGGAAAATTCTAAAGTCAAATATAAAAGCAGGCTTCTTTTGAAAAAGTTCACTGTTTGGTATTCCCTAAATGACTGTGAAGTCCCCTTTTCATAGGTGATATGGCTCAGCCAAGATTGATGAAATGTGGCAGGGCAGCATCAAGGCTGTGGAACCATTAATTTAAAATGCCTTTTCCTTTCATCCTTTGGTGTAAATTGCTGAGCAATCATCATTTTTCTTTACCTTTTCCTTCTGGTGATAGAGTTGGTGTCATGCTAGGATGACAGTTCCTTGACATTAATTATGAACTACTGAGATCTACTATTTTACCTCATGCCCACAAGGGCAAATTCTGTGAGGAGATATGGGATAAACTGGGTACAGGAACCCTTTTCGCAGAATATCATTTCAGCTCTTTACAAACCAGTGCTTTATTTTTTTTGTTCATTTTGAAAACTATAAAAAGGTCACTGCTGCAGTCAGGGCTACATAATGTTGTAAACTTCAGAGACAGTTTGGGGATGTAGGAAAAAAAAAAAGACACCCCTGAAGATACTTCCCTTATGGGTATCTCAAAGTCAAGTTCAGCACAGTAATCAATCTTTATCTAGCATCCTCACATTCAAAAATTACACAATCCATGAGACACAATTGGAGAAGACAACAAGCAACCACCTATTTTTGCATCTGTCCTATAAGTTTTAAATTACTTCAAAATAAGAAGTTAAAAAAAAAATAGTGAAGGATGCTTCTACACAACCAAAGCATATTTAATGTGTCCTCTTAAAAATATAGGCCATTTTGCATTCTAACCATACTTTTAATATATGGATATAATACTCAAGCATTATTATTGTTTATTTAGAAAAAATCCCCTTTGAGTTGCAATAGACATGTACAGTTTCATGGACAAAGCACTTTAGATTGGGTATTTTTTCATTATTCGAGTGTGCCTTAAAGCCCATGTGATAAAGCTAGGGAGTTTAACTCACAGCGAGCTCTTTAATGCCTAAAATATATTTCACATGCAAACACTGTCCGTAGTAACTATCTGTTCAAAGGTATTATCCTCAATAAATCTTAATCATCTAAGTCCACTTATAAATGACAAAACCACTGGTAGATTCAGAAAGGAAAAATACATCAAACCTTTGGCGTTTTTTATCCAAATAGAAAATCGATTGCCATTTGAATGATGTTGTTGCTTCAATAAAAATTTATTGTTAAAGGTCAACTACACCCTGTTGGAAGGAGATAAAATTCTCTCCAACACACATATACACTATATATATATATTTATAAAACATACATTTCTCAATTAAATGTACTGGATACATATACATTTTTTTAAATCATACAATATATTACACAATATATTTGGTTCATAGTAATGCAATCATACAGAATATGTCTTTTTGTGTCCGGCTTGCTTCGCTCAACATAATGTCCGCCATTTTCATCCATGTTGTCATGTTTCTTCTTACCGCTGCATAATATTCCATCATGTGAATTCATCACTGTTTGTTTATCCATTCATTGGTTGATGGACACCTGAGTTATTTCCAACATTTGGCTATCGTGAATATGCCTCTATAAACATCAGTGTGTAGATTTCTCTTCATGTCACTGCTCTCAGTTCTTCTGGGTATATACCCAGTAGTGGTATTGCAGGGTCACATGGCAAGTCTATATTCAACTTCTTTAAGAACTGCCAAACAGTCCTCCACAGTGGCTGTACCATTCTGCATTCCCACCAACAGTGAAGAAGTGTTCCTGTCTCTCCACATCCACTCCAACACCTGTAGTTCTGTGTCTTTTTAATAGTGGCCATTCTGATATGTGTGAAATGATGTCTCATTGTAGTTTTGATTTGCATTTGCCTAATCATTAGTGATGTTGAACATTTTTTCATGTGTTTTTTTGACATTTGTATTTCTTCTTTGAACAAATGTCTATTCAAGTCTTTCGCCCATTTTTTAATTGGGTCGTTTGTCATTTTATTGTTGAATTGTAACATCTTTTTATATACCCTGCATATAAAACTCTTATCAGACATGTGATTTCCAAATATTTTCTCCCATTGAATCAGCTGCTTTTTCACCCTTTTGACAAAATCCTGTGAGGTACAAAATTATTTAATTTTTTCTTTTGTTGTGTGTGCTTTGGGTGTAAGGTCCAAGAAACCACCACCTATTACAAGGTCTTGAAGATGTTTCCCTACATTTTCTTCTAGTAGTTTTAAGGTCCTAGCTTTTATATTTAGTTCTTTGTCCATTTTGAGTTGATTCTTGTATAGGGAGTGAGATAGGGGTCCTTTTTCATTTTTTTTTGGTTATAGGTGTCCAGTTCTTCCAGCATCATTTGCTGAAGAGACTGTTTTGTCCTATTAACATGGACTTGGTTGGTTTGTAAAAAACCAGTTGACTGTATAGGTAAGGGTTTATTTCTGGATTCTCAATTCTATTTCACTGATAAATTTGTCTATCTTTATGCCAGTACCATGCTGTTTTGACCACTGTAGCTTTGTAATATGATTCAAGGTCAGGCAGTGAAATTCCTCCCACTTCACTCTTCTTTTTTAGGATGTTTTTGGCTATTCAGGTGCACTTTCTCTTCCAAATGAATTTGGTAATTGCCTTCTCTAATTCTGTAAAGTAGGCTTTTGAAATTTGGATTGGTATTGCATTGAATCTATAGATTGATATCTTCACAATATTTATAATTCCAATCCATGAACACAGAAATTCTTTCCATTTGTTTAGGTCTTTTTTTATTTCTTTTAGCATTGTTTTGTAGCTTTCTGCATATAGGTCCTGTCCTTCTTTGGATAAATTAAATCCTAGTTATTTGAGTTTTTTGGTTGCTATTGTAAATGGAATTTTTCCCCTGATTTCCTCCTCAGATTGTTGAGTACTAGTACACAAAAACAGTACTGAATTTTGCATGTTGATCTTGTATCCTGCCACTTTGCTGAATTCATTTATTAGCTCAAGTAGCTTTGTCATGGACTCTTCAGAATTTTTAAAATACAGGATCATGTCATCCACAAACAGTGAGAGTTTTAATTCCTCTTTTCCTATTTGGATGCCTTTAATTTTTTTTCCTTGTCTAATTGCCCTAGCTAGAACTTCTAGTCAATATTGAATAACAATGGTGACAGTGGGCATCCTTTTCTTGTTCTGGATCTTAGAGGGAAAGCTTTCAACCTTTCCTTATTGAGTATGATGTTGGCGGTGGGTTTTTCCTATATGCCTTTAATCATATTGAAGAATTTTTCTTCTATTCATAATTTTTGAAGTGTTTTTATCAAAAAATGATGCTGGGTTTTGTCGAATGCCTTTTCTGTGTTGATTGAGATGATCATGTGGTTTTTCCCTTCAATTTGTTAATGTGGTATATTACATAGATTGATTTTCTTATGGTGAACCAGCCTTGCATACCAGGAATAATTCCCACTTGGTCGTGGTGTATACGTTTTTTGAAATGCTGTTGGAGTTGATTTGCAAGTATTTTGTTGAGAATTTTTGCATCTATGTTCATTAGAGAGATTGGTCTGTAATTTTCTTGTAGTGTCTTTATCTGGCTTTGGTATTAGGGTAATGTTGCCTTCATAAAATGTTTTGGGTGATTTTCCTTCCTCTTCAAATTTTTGAAAGGGTTTAAATAGGATTGGTGTTAATTCTTTTCGAAATGCTTAGTAGAATTCACCTGTGAGGCCATCTGGTCTTGGACCTTTCTTTGCTGGGAGATTTTTGATGATGCATTCAATCTCTTTCAATGTAATTGGTTTGTTACGTTCTTTTATTTCTTGTAGTGTCAGTGTAGGTTGTTTGTGCATTTCTAGGAATTTTCCCATTTCACCTAGGTTGTCTAGTTTATTGGCATACAGTTTTTCATAATATCCTCTTATGATCCTTTTTATTGTGGAGTCAGTTGTAAATTGCCCCCTTTCATTTCTGATTGTATTTATGTGCATCTTCTCTCTTTTCTCTTTGTTAGTCTAGCTAGAGGTTAGTCAATTTTATTGATCTCAAAAAAGGAGCTTTTGGTTTTGTTGATTTTCTCTATTGTTTTTTGTTCTCAATTTCATTTATTTCTATTCTAATCTTTATTATTTCTTTCCTTCTGCTTGCTTTGGGATTAGTTTGGTGTTCTTTTTCTAGTTCCTCTAGTTGTTCAGTTAAATCTTTGAGTTTAACTCTTTCTTCTTTTTTAATATAGGTGTTTAGGGCTATAAATTTCCCTCTCAAGACTGCCTTCACTGTATCCCATAAGTTTTCATGAATTGTGTTCTCATTTTCATTTGTCCAATATATTTTCTGATTTCACTTGCAATTTCTTCTTTGACCCATTGATTAGCCTCCACACATTTGTGAATTTACTCTTTTCCTGTCTATTACTGATTTCCAGTTTCATTCTATTATGATCTGAGAAGGTGTTTTGTATAATTTCATTATTTTTATATTTATTGAAAGCTGTATTGTGCCCTAACATGTCCTCTATCCTAGAGGAAGATCCATGGGCACTTGAGAAGAATGTATAACCTGCTGAGTTTGGATGCAGCATTCTGTATATGTCTGTTAGGTCTAACTCATTTACCATATTGTTCAAGTTCTGTGTTTCCTTGTGGATCTTCTGTCTAGTTGCTCTATCTAATGATGTGGGGCGGCGGGGCGGGGGGGGGTGGAATTGGGGAGGGTTGAAGTCTTCAACGATTATTATAGAGATGTCTATTTCTCCCTTTAGTCTTGCCAGAGTTTGTCTCATGTATTTTGGGGCATCCTGGTTAGGTGCATAGATATTTTATGACCGTTTTATCTTCCTGGTGGATTGTTCCTTTTATTAATATATAATGACCTTCTGTATCTCTTATAACTTTTTTGCATTTAAAGTCTGTTTTGTCTGATATTAGTAGAGTTACCCCTGCTCTTTTTTGGTTACCATTTGCATGGAGTATCTTTTTTCCAACCTTTCACTTACAGCCAGTTTGTATCCCTGGGTCTAAGGTGACTTTATTGTAACCAGTATATGGATGGCTCATGTTTTTTTATCCATTCTGTCAGCCTATATATTTTGATTGTGGAGTTTAATCCACTCATATTCAATGATATTACTGTAAATGTATTATTTACTTCCACCATTTTATTCTTTGGTTTTCATATGTCATATCATATTTTTGTCTGGCTTTTCACTCTTTTGGTTAACCTCTCTCTTTTCTTTTTTCTATACTCTCCTCCAGTCCTCTCTCTCTTGTCTTTTTATTTCAGGTTCTAAGGATTCCTTTAATATTTTTCACAAAGGTGGATTCTGTTTTGCAAATGCTCTTAGTTTCTGTTTGTTTGTGAATATTTTATACTCAGCTTCATATTTGAAGGACAATTTTGCTGGATGAAGAATTCTCAGCTGGCAGTTTTTCTCTTTTAGTATCTTAATTGCATCATACCACTGTCTTCTTGCCTCCATGGTTTCTGAAGAGAAATCCATGCTAAGTCTTATTGGGCATCCCTTATATATGATGGTTTGCTTCTCCCTTGCTGCTTTGGGACTTTTCTCTTTATCTTTGACATTTGACATTGTGAGTAGTATGTGTCTTGGAGTAGGTCTATTCAGATTTATTCTGATTGGGGTATGGTGCGCTTCTTGGATATGTAAGTTCATTTCTTCCATGAGAATGGGAAATTTTCAGCTATTATTTCCTCAAATGCTCTTTTTGCCCCTTTTCCCTACTATTCTCTTTCTGGAACTCCCATGACTAGTATGTTGTTACGTTTCATGTTGTCATTCAATTCTCTGAACCCCTGCTCAAAATTTTCCATTCCTTCCTCTCTCTGTTCTTTTCTCTCTTCAATTTCAGCTGTTCCGTCTTTGGTATCACTTATTCTTTCTTCTATAATTTTGAGTCTGCTGTTGCATGCCACTAATTTGTTTTTTTATCTCACCTATTTTGTCTTTCATTCCCATGGGCTCTGTTACTTTTCTGTTCAGGATTTCAAATTCTTCTTTGTGCTCACTCAGTATCTTCTTGATGTCATTTATCTCTTTAGCCATATTGTCTTTCAACTTATTAATTCGATTTTTGAAATTTGTGTGCATCTTGCTAATTAATTCTCTCAAATCCTGCGTCTCTTCTGGGGCTTTGATATAGTCCTTTACTTGGGCCATGTCTTCCATTTTCTTAGTATGGTTCATAATTTTTGCTGATGTCTAGGCATCTGATTAAGATGTAGTTTACTCAGATGCTCAATTTTTTTCTCTTTTGTAGGGATTTAGTGACGGAAGTCTGTGTGTTACCACTGCTCTTTGATTCTTGGCTCAACATGAATTGTTAGGATTGTCCCTCTACTAGCTCAAAACTGAGCTCTGGACCCAGTAATTGGTTGCAGACCTGCTTCCTAGGGCCTTGGAGAGGGAGATTATAAAGGCTGGAAAAAGCCTCTTACTTAATTTTTAAATTTCTCAGGTGCACTTCTTCATTCTGCCAGCAGATGGCACTCTTTGACAACTCTCAGTTCAATGCCTGGTGGAGTATATTGTTGCAATCCAGAGGGGATCAATGTGAAAGAGCTTCCTGCCTGGTGGCTAAGAGCCTTGTAATTCAAACTTTCTCAGAGAAAGCACTCCAGCCTTCTCTGGGAGCCCCTTCCCTTCTCCCAGGTAGGAAATATTTCCACTTCCCTCTGAGTCAACAATCAGTCCCAATTAGTAGAGAAGGACATTGGGAGGGTTGTATATCTTTAGCCCCTTGCCTGGGCCAGGAGGGCTCCTGGGACACAGCAAAACAAATATGTGAATGAAAAGCTGAGTCAACTTTAGGCTGTATCCCTCTCTTTCCCCTTTCCTGAGGTGGTTATTCCCTGGAATCCACCTTTGTCTGTAGCTGCAGGCACAGAGGCCTGAGAATTCTAGTGTCTTTAGTATGGCTGAGGGTGCAGGCAGCAGCAGCTGCTGGTTTCAACTCACAGTCCTGTCATTGCAATTCCTTTCCTTTGTCCCTCATTCCTCTGGGCAGTGTCCAGCCTTTGCCTGGTGTCCTAAACCATAGAAGGTCTTTTTCCAGGCTGTTTCAACCTGTCCTCTAGCTATTTTTCTGGAGGAGAAGGGAGTCCTCTGTCTTTCTAGTCTGCCATCTTTCCAGAAGTCCCCAGCTTGTTTTCAAGTGAAAATGAAGCCTGGAACTGTTCCCAGTATGTGCATGAGGTTACTCTGCTCCCTCCTGAGCTGGGACCAGGGAACCACACTCACAAAATATATTTTGTAGGTAATCTTTCAAAATGAATATATTTTCATAATGCTCATGGATACATCTTAGAAAAGAGGAATATCTTGATATCATGGGAGAAAATAAGAAACTATTAACTTTTAAAAATCACAAAGGAGTATGTTAAATAAAAATACCTCTAAGAAAGAAAGCTAATGATGCTTTATGTGTATTTTTTAGCTAGTCCTTACCTAAGAGTCCTCTAAAAGAGTGCCTTTTCTCATTTCTCATCACTTCCCATTTTCATGGTTCTCCCTTATATCCTTTCTGATTCTCCTTCCCTCTGATGCCCCAACATTCAGATATCTGTTCCTCTAGGAAGCTTTCCATGACCCTCCCATTTCCTTTCCAGGTTAAATAGCACCGTTGGTGTTCCCACATTGTCTTCTGGCACAGCACAGTTCACATTGCATCTTGGTTGTGTGTTTCTGGCTCCTTCTCAGTAGAATGTGAACATTTGGATGACAGGTTATGTCTTATTTCTGGTGCTACTCTCATGACCTAGAACAGAACATGGTTTATAGTCTTCATCTAGTGACATCAAATTTTAAAAAAATAATCGCATGAATGAATAAACAGAGATAAGAATGAACATAAAACAAGAAGACATGAGGGTAGAATAGGACCTACAAAATAATTCCTACAGAGGACACATTTCTTTTTTCATTTTATATTGTGGTAAAATATATATGACATAAAATTTGTCATTCTAACCATTTTTAAGAGTATAATTCAGTGGTATTAATTATATTTACAATGTTGTACAACTATCACCATTATCTATTTCCAATTTTTTTCTTTACCCCAAACAGAAATTCTGTTCCTATTAAGCAATAACATCCCATTTCCTTCTCCCCCAAACCCTTGGTAACTGCTAATCTGCTTTCTGCCTCTATGAATTTGCCTATTCTAGTTATTTCATGTAAGTGGAACCATATCATATTTGTCCTTTTGTATCTGACTTATTTCCCTTAGAATAACATTTTAATGTTTATCTATGTTGTTGCTACTATGATGACTGTAATAAAAAAGGCAGAAAACAACAAATGATGTGGGGAAATTGGAACCATCATACATTGATGGTGGGAATAAAAATTGGTGCAGCCTCTGTGGAAAAGTTTATTTCCTCAAAAGGTAAAACACAGAATTATCATTATGACCTAGAAGCAATTCCACTTTTAAGTATATCCTCAAATCATTCACAGGGACTCAAATAGATATTTGTACATACATGTTCATAGCATTATTATTCACAGTAGCAAAAGTTGGAAACAACCCAAATGTCCATCAACAGATTAATGGATAAACAAAATGTGGCGTGTACTTATAATAGTATATTATTCAGTCATAATAAAGGAATTAAGGAACTATTTTGTAAAAAATAAAATGATGGCCCATTGTTTAAGAAAATGATTTTTTAATTTGCACAAATAAATTTAAGGACAAAATTTCCATTGCAGGGATTAGAAAGGGAAGAGGGAAGGAGCTAACTGCTGCACACAAGAGGCTAACAAGAATTTTGGTGTTGGAACTTGGAACAAGAAAGGAAGGAAGGGTCTGGAGAGCCTCAAAAGATAGCAATAATCTGGGATAAGAGGGAAAGCATGGACTGGAAGAGGTTCTCCCTGGCATAGAGCAGATGCATTTTTATAACAGTGATAGCTAATATTAAATTTTAAGTTGCTGCCCATACTGCATGATGCTATACACTCCCTCTTTTTGCTTCAAATACATAGTAAAACTTGGAATACAAACATGATGTGAATGTTCGTCATTAGAGTGGGAAGATATCAAGGTGTGCATGACCATGCAATGTGGCATGAAGCTATGTGGGAAGCAGGTGCACAAGAGCCCTGGTGTGTGGAATGAGAGACTGGCAGAATCAGAGTATCAGAGCAAGAGTTGATGGAGAGAAAATAACAGCCCTCAGAGAACTCTTAGAGATATTCTTGAGGATATACTACAGTAAGTAGCATGGGGCTTCTAGCTATCTAGATATTTTCTTTGAATATTAAAACCAAAATTTCTCAGAGGCGGGAGATTCAAGGACAGTGACGATGCAGAGAATTGCATTACAAATAAATAAAAACTTCTAGTTCAAGAAAGTCTGAATGTCTTGGAGGCTACTCAGTGATTAAGAAAGAATTCCTCCTATCTGAACCCACATTTTATTCAACTGATAGTTAAATTGATTTATATAATGCATTGCTTAGGTAATATAATAAACTTGAATAATTCTCTTCTTAAAGCACACTTGAAAGGGAAAACTTACATAAACACAGACAACACATGAAACAGTGAGTACTAGGTAACAAGAAAGAAATCTATACATCTTACTCATATTGAAAGAAAACAATTCAGAGAGAATGATCTTGGTATGTAAATGAGAAGTAAGGAACCAGACATCCTCTAGAATGATGGCGCTCACAAAATAGTAAACAAAGCTGTACGTGTCAGGCAGGTGAACAATTCTCCCTAGGAAAGAGATTGAAGTCTTCTTTTGTAGTCAGAGATGAAGTAAGCCCTGTGAGGATATTGCATCTCTATCAAGGAACAAAGATTATTCCACTTTCAGGGATTTCATTTGAATCATAATTCTTCTGTGAGCAGATTGTATGAAATAAAATGTCTGCCTTTCCATTTTTTAGATTAATGCAAAATGTAAAGGGTACAGGAGAGTTCCTCCCAACACCATCATTAATCTACATTCTCTTGGGCAAGTGATAGATAATAACATAAGTATCCTCCTTAATGAGAATCTGCTTCTAAAATACAAAGAGTCACTGTTAGGTGTGATGTTAAATATAAAAGTCTCCAGAGGTGGATGCAAGGCCATACTTTGTTTCTCTAATCTAAAATCAAAATAAAAAATATTATGATCAGAAAGACACATGGTAAACCACAGATGACCAGCCATTTTATGAGTATTACATATTTTAGAGTGACCAGAAGAGAACAGCATAGAGCAAATGTTGTCATTCCAGCAAAATTTTATGGCAACATCTGTGGGTAGCTCTGTGTATCTCATACCTAGCTATTATTTCCAGCAAGGAAGCAAAAGAGTAGTTACATAAATAAAATAAGATATATGAAAAGGATTTCATCTTTGAATAAAATATATTACATGAGAATTGGAATTATTCTCTAAATGTGTATTTCCTCATATGTTTGATGGAATATCCATTTTTATAAACAATTTTCAAGGTGATAAACCTTTTGGTGACTCTATATTTTTATGCATTTGGATTTGTTAAGTTTACAAAATAAAATATTCATCTGGGAGATGAATATTTTCTGTGATAAATATTCATGGTTCTTGCCTTTGAGTTGGTGGCTTTTGTTGCTCAAAAATCTAGAATGCAATGGTGTGATATCAGAGTCCCTGCTGTGGGACATAATCTGCCCTTTAGAAAATATTAAGTCAGTTGTTTTTCCATATTGAGTAAATCTGTAAGTACAGAATATAAATGACTTTCTCTCTCTTTCAGGTATATGTGAGTGTGTATGTACATTTTCTACACATTCATATATGTGTATATATGAATATATACCAGCACATTTTAAAAACAAATTATCCATTCCTTTTAGAAGTATTTTTGTGCTTATAGAAATTCACTTTTTAAGAGTGAAGTCCAAGAAGAAAATTTAGGAACCTAGCATGAGAATAAAATATAAATAACTGAAAGATACCACAATTTAGAGTTGAATTTCATTATCTATGTGTTCTTCTGTGTCTGCTTGTCTTCTCTTTAGGCGGCACTGAGAACCGGCCCTGGGACCTTCCAGAGTGGAGAGAGGCTGTGCAATCTCTTGTGCCACCTCAGCTCCGTGGTCTGCTTCGTCTCTTATTGTCTCTCCTCTGTCTCTTTTTGTTGTGTCATCTTACTGCACCAGCTATCCACATGGGCCAGCACTCCTGCGTGGGCCAGCTTGCTTTACACCAGGAGGCCCCAGGAATCGAACCCTGGATCTCCTATATGGTAGACAGGGGCCCAATTACTTGAGCCACATCTGCTCCCCAAAACTATTTTTGAGTTAGAATAGGTTGGCTCCTAGTCCAGACATGATTCAGATAATCACTTTGAAGCTTTACTCAGGGGCTGCAAAAAACCAAGAGACAACTTGACATTAAGAAAATGATTCGTTGATATAGTCATCTAACTGAGAAGAGTCAGTGCCAGAGAGTTTTTAATATAAAATTGATGAAATGGATTTATCTGGAAAAATTAGATAAGGAGTAGCCTGTCACAAGATACTTCCTGAAGAGAAAGCTATAGAAGGAAAAGGCTCTATTTGATTCCTCATGTGCATGTTCTTTTTAAATTAACAGATTATTTTTTAGAACACATTTAGAGCTACTGAAAAATACAAAATAGTTTCACTGCCTTAAATAAAACTCCCCTGTCCTTCACCTACTCATCCCTCTCCCTACTGCCCAAACCCCTTGCCATGACCGATCATAAATTGGCCTATAATTGGAATTACACATTATGTAGCCTTTCAGACTGGCTTCTTTAATGAAAAAATGTGCATTTAAAGTTCCTCCATGTCTTTGATGCTGATAGCTTATTTCTTTTTATCTAAATATGCCACTGTGTAGATTAATCCAGTCACCTGTTAAAGGACATCTTGTTGCTTCCAGTTTGTGGGCACTTATGAAAAAAGCTGCTATAAACATTCTTGTGCAGGTTTTTGTAAGGATATAAGTTTTAAACTTAACTGTGTAAATAATAGGGCAATTGCTGGATCCCGTGGTACAACTATGTGTATGTTTATAGGAAAGTGTCAAGCTGTCTTTCAAAGTGACTGCCCAATTTTTCATTCCCACCAGCAATGAATAAGAGTCTCTGTTGCCCATTTTCTTGACAGCAATGTAATTTTCAATTTATAAAAAAATTATTTTTCTCATTTTTCAGGGTAATGATAACTCATTTTTGTTTTGATTTGAAATTCCCTCATAACATACGATGTTGGACATCTTTTCATGTGTTTATTGCTATGTGTTTATCTTTACTGGTGTCAGTTCAGATCTTTTGCCTACATTTTAATTGTATTGTTTGTTTTCTTATTGTTGAGTTTTAAGAGTTCTTTGTGTATATTAGATACAAGTTCTTTATCAAATATGTGTTTTACAAATATTTTCTCTCATTCACTGGATTGTCTTTTCATTCTCTTAATAGTATATTTTTCAGAGCAAAAGAAGTTTTTAATTTTAATAAAGTCCAACTGTCAATATTTTCTTTCATGAATTGTGCTTTTGGTGTTGTATCTAAACACTCATCACTAAACTCAAGGTCACCTAGATTTTCTCCTATGTTATCTTCTACAACTTTTATAGTTTTGGTAATTTTGAGTTAATTTCTGAGAAAGGTCTGTGTCTAGATTCATTTTTTGTATGTGGATGTCCAATTGTTCCAGAACCATTTCTTGAAAAGACTACCCATTTTACATTGAATTGAGTTTGCTCCTTTATTAAGGATCAGTTGACTATATTTATGTGGGTCCATTCTGCTCTCTGCTCCATCCTATTGATCTATTTGTCCATTCCTTTCCTAATACCACACTGTCGGGATTACTGTAGCTTTATTGTAAGTTTTGAAGCAAGGTAGTATCAGTCGTCTGCTTTTGTTCTTCTTTAGTATTGTGCTGGGTATTCTAGGACTTTTCTCTTTCCATATAAATCTTTAGAATCAGTATAGCAATATCCACAAAATAACTTACGGGGATTTTGGTTGGTATTGTGTTGAATCTATACAGTAAGTTGGGAAAATTGAAATTTAACAATTTTGCATTGCCTGAATATTCATAAACATTCAATATCTTTACATTTATATCTTTCTTTATTGCTTTAATCAGTATTATAATTTCGATCCTGCACATATTTTGTTATATTTATACATAAGTATTTTATTTTGGGTGTTAATGTAAATAGTATCATATTTTTAATTTCAAATTCCAACTGTTTGGATGGAATATAGGGAAGCAATTGACTTGTATATATTAAGTTTGTATCCTGCAAACTTGCTGTAATAACTTGGTAATTACAGGGTCTTTGGGGATTTTTTTTTTTTTTCCATTCTTTGGGGGTACTCCAAATAGACAATCACAACATCTATGAAAAAAAAGACAGTTTTATTTTTTCCTTCCCAATCTGTGTACTCTCTTCTCTTGTCTTATTGCACTAGTTAGGGCTTCCATCTTTTATAATACTTGTCATTCAATTCACTTATCCATATGCTATAATCCCCAAATATATTCTTGTTATTATGACTTTGAATAAAGAGTTATCTATTATTAGTTCAATTATGTATAAGCAAAAAAATGATTTTATTTTACCTTCATTTATTCCTTCTCTGATGCTTTTCCTTTCTTCGTGTAGATTCAAGTCGATCTGTATCAATCTCTTTCTGAAGCATTTCTTTTAACATTTTTCAAGACAGATCTATTGACAACAGATTCCCATAAATTGTTTTTTTTCTCTGAGAAAGTCATTTTTGGTTTTGGCTTTGTTTTTCTTCCATTTTGAAGGATACATTTTGGGGGATACATAATTGTAGGTTGATGGGCTTTTTTCCTTTGTTTTCTGTTTTTGTTCAACATTTCAAATATTTTATTCCTCTCTCTTTTTTGCTTGCATTGTTTCTGATGAGAAGTCTGATGTAACTCTTACCCTTGTTACTATATAGATTAGGTATTTGTCCCCCTCTGGCTTCTTTCAAGATTTTCTTTTTGTCTTTGGTTTCTGTAATTTACATATGCTATACCTAGTTGAAAATATTTTGATGTTTATCCTGCTTAGTACTCTCTGAGCTTCTGGATCTATAGTTTGATGTCTGTCACTAATTTTGAAAAAGCTCAGCCATAATTACCTCATATATCTTTTTCCCTTCCTTTCTTTCTTGTCCTTCTGGAATTCATATTATATCTATCCTACACATTTTATAATTGACTCAGAGTTCTTGGAAATTTTGTTCTTTTTTTCTCATTCTTTTTTCTCTTTGCATTTCATTTTGGGAGGTTTCTACTAATATATCTTCAAGCTCAATGATTATTTCCTTGCTCTGTCTAGCTGACTGATGAGACTCTCAAAGTCATCCTTCATTTCTTTTACAATGACTTTGATTTCTAGCATTTCATTTGTTTCTTTCTTAGGGTTTCTGTTTACTCTCTTTACAGTAACCACCTGTTATTGCATGCCATGTACTTATTACATTAGAACTCTTACCATGTTAATCATTATTATTTGAAATTCCCTATCTGAAAATTCCAAAACCTGCATGAGCAAAGATACTGAAAGCAACTGGAACCCTGCAGAAATACAAATGACATTGTATTCTCAAAATATTGAAGGAAAAAGACTCAAAATTTATGGTCTTTGTGGTCATCTGGTGAGGTACCTCCAGCTTTGTCTTTCCCGGAAAAATTATTCCCTTCACTGATAAAATCCCACTTTTCAGAAAGATATAACAGGCAAAGGATATGGGTTTAAATTGACCTATCATCATTCTTCAGATTTGTAATATGAAAAGTGGGCATATTGTATGAGGAGGTTATTTTAGTTATATTGACAAGGTAATTCCCTAAGATAAGAGTTATTTTATTCCAAAAGGAATCCTTAAATATAGTCAGAAGATTGGGCAACAAACTCATTTTGAGTAAATCTTAGAAAAATGAGCTTTTCTTCTTTAAATAACTAAAAATGTGTTTTAGAAAGTGTTCATCATATATCACGGTGCTTGTCATCCTTTGAGAGAAAATATAAATTTTAACTTTTTAACAAAAGAGATGCACATCTCTCTAAATGAGCTTTAAAAGAACTATTCATTAAAAGCATGCAGTATATGGGTTATTTCTTACTAATATGCTTCAGGCCTAGTTTGTGCCGAAATATTTTTGGAGTAGCATAGTAGGCAAGAGTAAGAAAGAGTGACAACCTGAAAAAAAATTCACATTCCTATTTTGGATAAAATGGCTATAGAGTGAGAAAGACAAATTACTTTTCTCTGGTTCTTCTTATGTAAAAAAAAAAATCAATCTTTATTCGCTTTAATAATGCAATTAGATTGAAATTAAAACTACAAAGATAAAGTAGGTCTAAAATGTCTGAGTATTTTTGAAATGATTTATGATTTTTTTCCTTATAGGATCTAAACAATAAATATTTTGGCATTTAGGCTTTAACATAAAATTTCAGTAATATTCAAAATGCTGCATACATCTAACATAGGAATTTCACTTAAATAATCAGAGCTGTATACAAGATATGTACACAAAGATATCCACAGAGGTAACATTTATAATAAAGAAAAATTGAAAAGAAATCAAATGGTCAACAATAAAGGATTGGTCATGAAATTTATGTTACATCCATATAGTAGAATATGATACAATCATTATAAATCATGTTGTAAGTACAATCTGTATTGATTTCTTTGAGGAAGGTAGACAACAATTTTGTTTTTGAAAGTCAGTCCCTCTTTGTCCCCAGGGAGTTTGGAAGGACTTTTCTAACAATCACAATCTTTCTAATAGATAGCCAAGCTCTATTAATACACATTCATTCAGTATTTACTTATTGAGCACTTTCTCTGTGTTGTGATTATCTATACAATGAAGACACAGAGGTGAACAAAATAGACAAGCTTAAATTTTGGCTTGACAGTGGACGGAGGGGCAGTAGGAGGAAAATGAAACTGATATTAAATATGCAAATAAAAAACACAAATCAATTTTAAATAATATTGTGTGCTATGAGAAAAAAAAAAGAAAAAGAAGAAATAGGAACACGGGAAGAGATCAGTGTTGATCAGAAGGGTTATTTAGAGAGGATGATCAGTGAAGAGCTACCTGAGTAGATATTTTAGCTGAGGACTGGTAAAGATCAGAGAAATATACATTCTAGATTATGTTTAGTCCAAGAGCCTTGAACCAAAAATGAGTTTGATATGTTCAAAGAACAAAACAAAAAGAAGGAATGTATGGCTTGTTCTTATGAACAGAAGGGAGAATACAGAAGATGAATTTGGAGTGGAAGCCTCTAGCTAAATAATATAGAGCCCTGAAAGTCAAAAATTAGAACAAAAGTAGAAAAGAAAAAAAACAGGGGAAAAGGTCTAAATGTGAGCAACTGGACAAGCAACTCAATCTCTGAACCAGTCTACTGTTGGTCTATGGTGGTAGAAAATGTTGGGACCAGCGGACCAGGAAATAAGCATTACTTAGAAGCATGTTTGAGCAAGGAGACATATCCGAGTACCTAGACCCAGGGATGATTTACCAAGACAGTTTATATCATAGCTTAGTGGGATTCTTCCCATTGCCTGAACTCAGCAATTTTGCTTTCAAATCAACCTGATACAACATGAATGGGATTCTTATTGTATCCGCCATGCTTTCCTCTATCCATTGGCTGCATGAAGACCCAGCCAAACAAAAACTTAGGGAAAGAGTTCAAGTCCAAGTACGTTAAAGGCCAGTCTTTGTTTGCATCACTATTCCCTAAACTGGAAAAGAGAGACATAAAATATCAAAAATATCTGTGCAAATGGACATTATATGTGCTTTTTGTTTTGGTGTTTCTTGTCCTAGGGTTTTCCAAGTTTTCTGGCATGACAATGTTCTATTTTTGTAATTAGAAATAAAAGCTGTTCAAAAAAATCAATGAACAAAAGGAAGTCTCTCTCCTTCCTTATCCTGGGTCAGTATTATATTTACAAAATACTGAAAATGTTGTTATAATCAGCTAAATCAAAGTGCTAAAACAGATGAGGATAGTGTAACAAATGGATAAAGAATATCACAAACCAAAATTGCATATGCCAAACCCAAATTAATTTTGTTTTGAACCATGTCATTTTAATATGTGCTTCCTATTTCCTTAACTTGGACCCAAGTCTGGTTATCAGTAAAATGTCTTTTTTTTTTTTTTAAAGAGGTACTGGGGATTGAACCCAGGACCTCATACATGAGAAGCAGGCACTCAATCACTTGAGCTACATCCACTCCCCAAATGCTACTTTTTTAAAATTAAAAATGGATGACATTTTTAGTTGAGGTCTCTCCAGTAGTCTGTTCCTCCAAAGATTCTAAAGTTATCCAGAGACAGCCAGAAGAATGGTTACTGATACGAATTAAAATAATTCTACAAGTATGGATTTGACAGAAAAACAGACTATGCTGCTATGCATAAATTGATCAACAAAGCCATCAGATTTTATAAGACCCATCATTTTGAGAATTTCTCTATACAGAGTCTGCTAAAGTACAGTCACATTTCTCTCCCCTGCACTCAAGAGCTCCTCCAAATGCCATTTCAAAGCTGGAATGCCACTGCAGTGTAGCTAAATGAAGATTCCTGTAAGCATTTGCTTTTCAAGACATTAATTTCCAGGAAGGTGATACCTCCCACTGCAAGCTGGGTACACATAAATAAAGAGAAATTTACTCTTGGATAAGAAATCACTTTTTTGCATATGTTTCTACATTTTAAAATTGAAGGTTCATCATTTGTTTAAAAACCTTCTCCTTTTAAAAATTATTCAGAAATATGCTAAAGAGTTCAGGATGTGCCTACTTTTGCAGTAATTGCTTTTTTTTTTTTTTTCTTTAAATGAGTTTAATGCAGTTAGCAAGTGTCTGATGGTCATTTTACTTATCTCCATATGTCAACCTTCTGTACTCATGTTTATTTAGTTTAATTTTCCCCCAAAACCTTTTTTTTTTAACAAAAGGTATATTAAACTCCTTCAATATAAAAATAACTGTTCACAAAAAATAAGTGCATCAAAACAAAACTTTAAAATATTTCTAAAGAAATGATTAAATAAAATACATTATTGTTACCATGACCATGACAGATCAATGGCAAAGGATAAATAATGGATATAACACCTACATACATTCATATATACATGGGCAAATAAATGTACACATATACACATGCATATGCATATATGTGTGTACATATACACATGTGTATGCGTTTCATGTATATTATATATGCAAGTGTGTTAATAACTTATGGACAAATCTATTGCCCTTTGAAACACTGATGTAATGGGTAGGAATCAAATTCATTTTCTAGCTCAAACCACAATTAGCATGATCATTCACCCAAGGTTGTATCTTAATACCAGATGCTGAAATCTATGACCATAGTACATACTGGTCAGTTTTGTCTTTGATTTCCTATTCAAAAATATTTGCGAGGAGAAAGAGGAAGAATTAAAGGCAACAGAGCAAAGACTGAGAACTAACACAGTAAAAAAGTCTCGTCCTTCCAATATGTGGTGCTAGACATTTATGACCCATTGAAATCTTTCTGCCATATAAGAGTCCTCCAAATATTTCTTATTCAACAGAACATTAGCCTTTCACAAATTCCTGCAAAGTGAAAAAATGTCTTTAATATAGTGTGCATTGGAGGAATGGCCTTGAAAAACTGAAACTTTTTAACCTAAATGATCTCTCATAAGAGTGAGATTAGTGATTTTTTTCAAAGGCAACTTGTATAACAGTAACTGGAGTAAAAGCATAGCAGCAAAAACATACCTAATTTCCCTTTCTTCTTGAAGCTTTGGAGAGCCTATGGAAATTTTATGCATCTCTGAGAAGCAATTGCAACTCAAAAAGTATTTATGGAACACTCACAGCATACATAAGCCACATTACAGACATTTATCTCTCATTTTACAGCTCAAATTATGCTTTCAAATACATAATATAATTTGACCCTTATAACAAATATACAGCTTTAAATAGGACCAGTAATTTCTTTAGGCCTGAAAATGTATTAAGAGAAAAAAAATTGTATTTTCACACATCTATAACATGAATCCCTTACTACTTTCACTGCATGGTCGTTTACAAATATTTACAAATAGAAGAGACTTACAAATGGAAGGAAAGGACAGTGAGTCTTAAATATTTTGAAGAGCTACAGTTTACAAGTCAGTCTATGGGAAGAGATAAGAATCCTGGCTGGGCTTCCATGCTCTCAAAGTTATGTGATTGCTATTTGAGTCCTCAAAACAAAACAAGATAATGAATAGGTAGGTAGAAAACATTTTTAAGCCTCTAACTTAAAAGAGATTTTTGTTAGCTATCTCAGTGGATAGTCTATTTTTTATAAATGTCCTATTGAAAAAGACTTGATAAAGAAGGCAACATATAGATAAGGGTTGAAGAGACAACAAGGAACTATTTCTACTATCATAGATACAGTAAAAGTCTGCTCATTGGAGAAAGAAAACATCCGCACCAATATCATGCAGATATATCTGTTTTATTTGTAAAAATGTACAAATAAAAACATCATGGGTGATTTTTTTTAAAGTTCAGCATGAGGAGTTCTGCTTCTGCTTAAGATGTAGAAAATTCTAAAAGATTATTGCTGCCACATTAACAATAAGTAAAAGCTGGAAAATATACAAAATCATAACTTTCTTGAGCACATGAGAGCAATGAAATTCCTAAACAAATAGAGGAGAATTGAAATCACACAGAGTATGTTCTCTCACATTGGAAATAAATTAAGTTGGTAATCAATAGCACAGTTCTCAAAACACTTGGGTCATAACAGAAATAAAAGGGAAATTAGAATAAAAAATGTTTAATTGAATGAAAATGAAAGAACTTATCAAAAATTGTGGGATGCATTATATAGCAGTTCCTAGGGGAAAGTTTATGGCATTAAATGGTTACCATGGAAAAATGAATAGTTGTCAAATTAATAATCAAAGATTCTACCTTATGAAACTAGAAAAAGAAGAGAAAATTCAATCTGAAGCAAGCAGAAAGAAGGAAATAATAAAGATAAGAATAGAAACCAACAAAATTGTATTAGAAAAAAAACAATGATACAAGAAGCTGGTTCTTTGGAAAAAAAAAAACAATAAAATTGATAAACTCTTAGTCTTAACAAAAAATTGCCAATATCAGGAATACAATACAATTATCACTTTCTGATCTCACAGACATTAAATTAATAATAAAGAAATAATAAGAGTGAAGTTATGTTAAATAATTTCAACAATTGAGATGAAATGGAAAAATTACTTGAAAGACAAAACCACAACTCACTCAGTAACAAATAAATAAAATGAATGTCCCCATAGATAGTGAAGACAAGGAGAAAATGTATGCAACCACATAGACAATAAAGTCTTATTTCCCAAATATGTTAATCATTCTTGCAACTCAATAATTATGAAAAAATACAATAAAATGGGCAGAAGATCTGAACATTTCATGAAGATACAAATAGTAAATAAACATAAAGCTTTTCAACATCATTAGTCATTAGGGAGATGCAAAGGAAAATTGCAATATGATATCGCTGCACATCTATTAGAATGGCTAAACTTATGTATTAAAAATGACAATTCCAAGGCCTGGTGAGGATTTGGAATGCTGGATCTTTCATCCATTGTTGGGATGAATGAAAAATGAGTCACTTTGGAAAACAGTTTGGTAATTTTTAAGTCACTCATCATAAAATCAGCAGACTTTCCAGATATTACTCAAGAGAAAGGAAAACACATTTCTAGTCAAAAACTCATTTAGCATGCTTATATCAGTTTTATTCATAATGACCCTAAACTAAAAACAATGTAAATATCTGACAAAGGTGAATGGATAAATTTTGATATATCCATACATTGAAACACTATTCAATCATAAAAAAGGAACAACCACCGATACATGTAATGACATAGATTATAATAGCTGAAACAAAATTAAAATTCCTTAGTCAAAAAAATCTTGGTTTAAACAATATGAAACAGACATTTTCTTTGAGGATTCTATCAGAGACATTAATAGGTGCAATACGGATCTCCAAAAACTGACTATTATGTAATTATGTAGTATAAAGGTGATATTTTAGATAATAGTTAGATTAAATGTCCTTTAAGGTTTTCCTCAAATGCCAAAACCCTTTAAATGTGAGTGTGTGTGTTTAAGGTATTCAAGAGGGAAGATTGTGGTTTATAGAGAAAGAATCGTCATTAATGTGGATGCTTAACAGCAAAGACTTGTATTCATAGTCACAGGGACAATATATTCTTCCTATTGGATTCCTTATAATATCGTGAAACTCAGTAAATACTGACTTACTGGAGTATGAAAAAAATTCCATCAATACGGAAACAAATTCAACACTGAAACAAAATTGTATTGCAAGATTGTGTGGTAAAGAAAGCAAGGTAAAGTATCCTTGCTTGCTTTCCAAAAATGTTTACTGTTTTATAAGCTGACTGTGCATTTTCAGAGCCTACTTTGAAAACATGGAAATGAATCCGCTCAGCTCAGTATGAAGGGACAGGTTTGCTCAGGGAGGAAATGTCATTATTTCTTGCTCCTCCAGTAGCTATGCTGGTAATCACACTCCCGTAGTTGATACACTACTTTTGGAATCTCCAGGAGGCAGAGAAGTCTGAGCCGCAATAGAGATTGTTTTCTACTTCTATTATATAATCCAGGAAAACTTTTTTTTTAAGCAACTTATTTATTAAATACTGATAAATTCTTTTTGATGCTCAGTATTTAATAAAACTAAATTGAAGCAGGCAGTTAGAAAGAGGGGGCTCTTTCTTCTTTAGAATTTCTTCTAAAACTACCAGGGATTTTCTGGGATTGTTCAGAGTGAGCAAACAGAACAATGGTGAATGCTTAAGCATGCCAGACAAGTCACACCCCTGCATTTAGGTATGCAATGGTTATTCCGGTCTTTTGATAAGGATGCCATTAATGAACCTTATTACATTTTAAATGTTGCATGATTGCAGATCAATAAAGGTTAATATTACCCCTATTAATGAGATTCTGATCTAGTCAGTGCCATAAGATACTCAGTGATGAATATAAGAAAGGACAGTGATAAACATGCTTGAAGGAGAATGAAAATATTTAAGAAAAAAAAGATAAAAAGAATTAACAAACATAACATATAAGAACCCAAACTAAAAACAATACCTCTCTATATTTTCACTTGATGGTAGCACCTGGTCTAGCCTAAGTAACACTGTCCGTAAGTCTATCCAATTCTTTGTTTACTAATGCATTCATTTAAAAATTTTATTTGAGCAACTAGTACATGCCAGGGTTTTCTAGGCTAAAGAGATAGAGCAGTGAATAAGACAAAGACCCTGTAATGATTCAATGCAAAAACAAAGCAAAACAAAATGTAGAAATATCTCTTCACTCTTTTCACCAATGAACTGACACATATTTCACCATGAATTAGGTTATTAATTTTAAGGGAATCTCCTAAGTGGTCTTACATACATTAGGAAAATTATCTGAGCTCTATTGGTTCATCTCTGCAATGATCTATTAAGCACCAACTGTGCCATAGGTAGAATGCTAGGTGGTGAGGGTACGATGAAGAATAAGTCAAATAGAATCTAATGCAGAGACAGACAACCAGAGATTATTTCAAAATATTGGTCTGAGGGGAGGGAGAGGGAAAAATAGGTGTAATATGGGGCATTTTCAGGACATTGGAATTGTCCTGTATGACGTTGCAATGACAGATACAGGCCACTATATATTTTGTCGTAACTTACAAAAGTGTGCTGGGCAGAGTGTAAACTATAATATAAACTATAATCCATGGTTAGTGGCAATATGTGTTCATCAATTGTAACAAATGGACCACACTAATAAAGGATGCTGTTAATGTGAGAAAGTGTGGGAGGTGGAGGGAGTTGGGCATATGGGAATCCTCTAAATTTTTATGTAATACTTACGTAATCTAAAGTTTCTTTAAAATAAATAAATTAAAAAATATACTGGTGAGAAAATGGGTATATACATAGGACTATGAAGTCCAGGGGAAAGTTATAAAAATAGATCTACTTAAATATGAGGAATAAATCTATGTTTGCAGATGTGACAAAATGCCTAGAAAAAATTTTAGACGCTAATTTCCATAGTAGTATTACTTTAATTTTACTATTACACAATGAATTTAAATACATACGTATGTACATGAGTATACAATATATATTTTAATTGTTTAATTATGAAAATTTTCAAAGATATATTAAACTGAAAGCTACACTACTCAGATTAAACAAATGTTAACATTTTCCTCAAGTTTTTTTTAAAAGAAATTTTGAACATTATAGATACAGCTGCAGTCTATACAATCCCCACTTCCTCTCCTACCAGTCCATACAAAGGTAACTGCTATTCTGATGTTTTATGCTTTTATTACATATGTATGTTTCTATACGCAAGATACACCATCTTTTGGGGGACTTCAATTGTACATAAAAATAGTTCACCATACAAATATTTTGCAAATTAATTTTTCCACTTAAATTTATTCTTTGAATTGGAATATGTAAATATAGCTAATTAATTGTAACTGTTGTGCAGCATTCCATTGCCTGAAATTGCCAACATGCAATTATCAATAACACACTTGCTGAAAGGAGTTGGCAGCTACTATGGGAACTGGTGTCAAGAAAAATTTGAAGGGAATGACCTATTAGAAAATAAGAAGTGGAAGGAAAGTTCTAGCAGAAAGTGAAAACTTTTTGATGAAAGAACTAGAACGGATTCCTCAAGAAATCAATTTGAATAGGCAAGTTGGGATGGAATCTAGCAGAGTTGGGGGATTTGTTTTAGACAGGAGCATAGATAGTTTATCTATGATGTAGGATAATAGGATATAATCATCTGCATGCACAGATGATTATAAGTGGAAAAACATTTGCTGGGAATTTGTAGAGGTTCTTTTCAGATTAGTCCAATTTTCCAGAAAAGCAGGAAACAGACCTTTTACGTCCAGGAAGGTGGAAGTGCTCTGCTTTCTTGTGTTAAGAACAACTAAAATCTTTGATCACTGTGTATAAAATACATAAGGTGACTCTGAAAGGTAGGGACAAGAAATTGGCAAACTAGAGACCTCATCTATCAAAGGCTTTCAGTTGAAGAAGCCAACAACCCTGAAATGCACAAATAAAAAGAGCCACAACAAAAAAAGAGGATATAACGATAGAACATGTAGACATCAAAAGGATAATAAGAAAATACTACAAATGACTGTACACACATAAATTGGACAACTTAGATGAAATGAGCCAATTTCTGAAAAAATACAAACTACTACAACTCACCCAATATGAAATAGATAATTTGAATATCTATAACTATTAAGGTGATTGAATTTGTAATTTAAAAAAAAAAAAGAAAGAAAAAAGAAATCTCCAGGCCTAGATATTTTCACTGGAGAATTCTACAAAATGTTTAAACAATAATTTTGTAGAATTATTACCTATTTTTACAATCTTATCCAGAAAATAGAGAAAATTTTCCAATTCATTTTAGAAAACTAGTGTTATCTTTATACCAAAATCAAAGACAGTACCAGAAATCCTATAGACCAATACCCTTCATAAATATAGATGCAATAATACTTTACAACTTATTAACATATAGTATTCAGCTATATATAAAAAGAATTTCACACCATGGCCAAATGGGGTTTATTGCATTGACACAAAGTTGGTTCAATATTTGAAAATCAATTAATATACTATATTAACCCAATAATAAAATTTACATGAATGAATTAACTGTTGCCGAGAAAGCATTTGATGAAATTCAATACCAAATCGTAATAAACATGCTTAGATAATAGCAATAGAGGGGAGATTCGTGAATAAAAATCATTTACAAAAATCTACAGTTAACGTATTTAATAATGAGACTGTTTTTCCTCCTAAAATCAAGAACAAGGCTAAGATGTGCACTCTCTCCACTTTATTCTTTTTTATTCTATTTTTTAATAGAAGTTCTATCTAGTGCAATAAAGTAGGAAAAGTAAATAAAATGCTTACTGATTAGAAAGGAAAAAATAAAACCATCCTTATTTGTAGATACAATTATTTAAATAGAAAATCTAGGACTCTACAAAAATACTGGAATCAATAAGCCAGTTTATCAAACTTGTAGGATACAAGATAAACTTCCAAAAAATCAATTGGTTTTTTTATAGACTTCATTTTAGGACAATTTTAAGTTTACATAAAAATTGTAAAAGATAGCATAGAGAGTCACCATAGGTCCTAAACCACTGTTCCCTAGAATCAACATTTATACATTAGTCTGGTTTGTTTGCCACAATTATTGAACAAATATTGATACATTATTTGGTGGCTTGGAGTTTTATACCCCAGAAAAAAAACATGTTCTTAATCTTAACCCATTCCTATGGGTCTGAACCCACTCCAGATAGGACATACTGATGAGATTAATTCAATTAATGCGTGGCCCAACTGAATCAGGATGGATCTTATTCCTAATGCTGGAAGCATTATAGAGAAGGCCACAGAGAGAAAAGTCAGGGGGAACAGCCAGAAGCTCAAAGCCAAGGGAACCTGGAGGATAAATGAGAAGACATCACCATGTGTATTGCCACATGACAGAAAAGCCAAGGACCAAGGATCACAGGCAGCAATCCCCAGAATACCAGTCTTCAGGGAGAATGCATCCCCTTGCTGATGCTTCTATTTTGTTGCACACTGTACATTTTAATATTTTAAAATGTTAACTCTGGGACTTATTCCCTGAGATTTTCATTTCTTGGTTTTGTAACCAGCTGCTGATAAGGCAGAGATTTTCTTGAGTTTCAGCCCTTCTATCAGGGAGGTTTGCCCAAGGTCAATGCAATGTGCAGCATTTTCCCTGTGTTTCTGGGCCTCTGTCTTTTCCTGAGGTTTTGCTTGTTAGTTATTTTGGATTTCCCTGTTATAGGAGTTTGGTTATCCCCTCTGTTTCGCAGGAGACAGATGTCCCTCTCCCAGGTATCTGAAGCCAGCAGGCCTTGGTCCCAGACTGTCTGCCTCTAAAGTTTTTTATATGCCTTTCATTATCTCAAGCTGCTTTAGCCTGGAGTGCAAATTCTGGGAGGAGAGTTAGCCCCAGAAAGACTTTCCCAAGTCAGTCTTTTCCAGGCAAAACAGGGCCAGAGACCCACAAACAGGGTACAGATTCTCCAAAGTGCCTAGCAGAAGGGATCAGAAAGGGTGCTGAAAGCTTTTCTGATGGTTTCTCAAAGCTGAGCTTTCCTGGCCTGCTCAGCACATGCAGCCTTTCATCTAACTGTCCACCACAGCCCTGAGGAAGTGGGGCATCTCTAAATCTCCATTGCCTCTGCCCCTGTACAGGGAGGGTTGAAATAATAGCTCCCACAGCCTTTGTCCAGGAGGGAGATGAAACAATGACTGTCACCACATTCTTCTGGGGTGGGTTGAAACAACAGATGCTCTCAAAGCTGGACCTCTAGATAGACAAATTTGCTAATCAAAGGCCATGATCAATAATCAGCTGAGCCCACCCCTGTTCTTGGAGAAGAGGTTTTTTTTTGTCCCTATCTGTCATCAGTGAGCTAGCCAGGGACTGGATTCCAAGGTGGCTTGCTACAAGAGTGGGGAATGGGTGTGGGGAGCTGCCATGCAGATAGAGCAATTTACTGTCTTTTACTTTATCAGTCTTTTCCTCCCGCTTTTCCCTGGATGCTGTCCAGTGTTCTTTTGGACTCCAGAGTTTCAAATCAGCAGTTTCAGATAGTTCTTGCCTGTTTAATAGTTATTTGGGTAGAAATACTGAGTCCTGGAGCTCCCTACTCCAGATTCCCTGGAAGTCCTATTTTGTTTTTGTTTTGCTATTGTTTTAATTGTTCCAACTTTGGCCATTGGAAACTCTCTGGTTTTTGTATCATTTTGACAAACATCAATCAATTTGGGATTTGTTTCTTTGTTGGAACAGCTTTCATATGATAAAAGTATTATATATCTATGCATGTGGATTCATTTAGCTTAATGCTTATAGACCTAGTAAGTTTTATTTTTTTCATGAATCAGTATATATGTGTAATTTCATCTAATTTTTCACTTTATCAAAATGAATTTTCCATAGTTTTAAAACCACTATTGAGTCTGTAGTTATGCTGTTTGTTTTATTCCTAAGTTTTTATCTTCATTTAAAAAAAATCAGACTTACCAAAGGTTTGCCAATTTTCCTAGTTTATTAATACTCTATATTTTGATACAGGCATTCCTCATTTTATTGTACTTCATGGTATTATACTTTGAAGATATTACATTTTTTAGAAATTGAAGTCTTGTGGCAACCCTGCATCGAGGAATTCTTTTGGTGCTATTGTTCTAACAGCATGAGCTAGCTCACCTCCATGTCTCTGTGTCACATTTTGTTAAGTCTTGCAATATTTCAAAGTTTTTCTTTATTATCATATCTGTTATGGCAATTTGTGATCTCTGATGCTACTATTTTAATTGTTTTGGGGTGCCACGAACCGCACCCATATAAGATCGCAAACTTAATAAACGTTGCATGTGTTCTGACTGCTCCACCAACTGGTGATTCTCAGTCTCCCTGCCTCTTCTCGGGCTTCCGTATTCCCTGAGACACACAATATTAAAAATAGGTCAATTAATAACCCCACAATGACCTTTAAACATTCAAGTGAAAGTAAGAGTTGCATGTCTTTCGTGTCAAATCAAAAGCTAGAAATGAATAAGCTTAGTTGGGAAGGCAAGTGGAAAACTGAGATATGCTGGAAGCTAGGTCTCTTGCATGACACTGTTAGTCAAGCTTATGAATACAAAGAAAAAGTTATTGAAGGATATTAAAATCAAAGTGCTACTTAAGTGAACACACAAATGATAAGAAAGCAATACAGCCTTATTGCTGACATGGAGAAAGTTTTAGTGGTCTGGATAGAATCAAACCAGCCACAACATTCCCATAAGCCAAAGCCTAATACAGAGCAAGGTCCAAACTCTCTTCAATTCTTTGAAGGCTGAAATTATTGAGGAAGTGGAAGAAGAAAAGGTGGAAGCTAGCAGAGTTTGGTTCATTAGGTTTAAGGAAAGAAGCCGTCTCCATAACATAAAAGTGCAAGATGAAGCAGCAAGTGCTGATGTAGAAGTTGCAGCAAGTTATCCAGAAGATCTAGTTAAGATAATTGATGAAGGTGGCTACACTAAACAACAGATTTTCAGTGTAGATGAAAGAGCCTCCTTTTGGAAGAAAAGGCCATCTAGGATTTTCATAGCTAGAGAGGAGAAATCAATGCCAGGCTTCAAAACTTCAAAGGACAGGCTAATTCTCTTTTTAGGGGCTAGCAGCTGGTGACTTAACGTTGAAGCCAATGCTCATTTACCATTCCAAAAATCCAAAGGCCCTTAAGAACTTTGCTAAATCAACTCTGCCTGTGCTCTATTATTGGAACAACAAAGAATGGATGACAACACATCTGTTCACAACATGGTTCACTGAATATTTGAAACCCACTGATGTGACCTACTGCTCAGAAAAAAAAGATTCCCTTCAAAATATTACTGCTCATTGACAATCCACCTGATAACCCAAGAGTTCTGCTGGAAATGTACAATGAGAAATACATTTCATAAGTCTACAGTTGTCATCGAAAGTGATTGCTCTGAATGATCTGTGCAAAGCAAATTGAAAATCTTCAGGAAAGGAGTTGCCATTCTAGATTTCATTAAGAACATCCATGATTCATGGGAGGAGGTAAAATTATCAACATTAATAAGAGTTTGAAAGAAATTGATTCCAACCTTCATAGTGGACTTTAAGGGGTTCAAGAGTTCAGTGGAGGAAGTAACTGCAGATGTGTTGGAAATAGGAAGAGAACTAGAATTAAAGGTGGAGCTTGAAGATGTGATGCCATCTTATGATAAATCTTTAATGGATGAGAAGTTGTTTTTATGGAGAGCAATGAAAGCGTTAACTTGAAATAGAAATTACTCCTGTTGAAGATGATGCGAACATTGATGAAATGACAGCAAAGATTTAGAATATTATATAAACTTAGTTGTTAAAGTAGAGTCAGAGTTTTGAGAGGACTGACTCCAGTTTTTAAAGAAGTTCTGTTGTATGTATAATGCTACCAAACAGCATTGCATGCTATAGCAAAATCTTTCGTGAAAGGAAGAATCAATCAATGTGGCATACTTCATTGTTGTCTTTTTTAAGAAATTGCCACAGTCATTCCAACCTTCAGCAAACACCACCTTGATCAGTCAGCAGTGATCAACACTGGCAATTACTCCACCAGCAAAAACATTATGACTCTCTAAAAGCTCAGAGCATCGTTAGCAAATTTTTAGCAATAAAGTATTTTTCTATTAAGTTATGTATACTGTTTTTACACCTAATGTTATTGCACACTTAATAAACTACAGTATAGTGTAAACATAACTTTCATATGTAGTGGAAACCACATAATCCATGTGACTTGCTTTATTGCGATATTTACTGTACTGTGGTGGTCTGGAATAGGACCAACAATGTCTCTGAGGTAGACCTGCATGTATTTATTTTTCTTTCATTAATTTCTGCTATTAGCTTTTTACTTATTTTTAAAAGACAATTTAATTTTGTTCTAATTTATTTAGTTTTACACATAACTAATTAATTTTCAGTCTTTCTCCTTTTATAAACATACACATTTAGAACATTATTTTAGTGTCTAAGAATAGCTTTAGCTCTTTTCCATAGTTTAGATTTTTTTTTTTTTTTTAAGTTTTAAACATTTAATAACTTCCATAATGATTTAGCCTTTCATCCTTGGATTACTTTGAAGTATGCTTTTTTAGTTTCCAAATATATTTGGTTGTTTTCTCCCCTTTAAAAAAATATTTATTTACCAAATTTCAATCAGCATATGTCATCTATATTGACTAGATTCTTTGGTGTTTGTTGAATTCCTTTATGGTCTTGTATGTAATCAATTTTTGAAAATGTTTTAAAAGAATGGGATATCAGAATTCTCTTTAAATACATTGATTATTTAAGGTATCATTTTTAAATTGTGATTTTAATGTTCTATATTCTTACTAACTTTGTTTGTTTGATTTAACAGTTTCTGAAAGAAGCATCACAATGTTATCCACTGTTTGAAGATTTGTCCATATAAACTTGTAATTTTATGAATGTTTTTCTTCATGTATTTTGAGATTATAATATTGCATATACACATTCAGGATTTTTATAGCTTCCTGGTAAAATGTGCTTTCCATTATTTTCTAATCATCACTTTAGCAATGTCTTTTGCCTTCAAGTCTATTGTTTTCTGAAATGACTACAGCTTCAAAACCTTTATTTTGATTAAGTTAGTCTGTAATAACTTTTAACAGCTCTCCATTTTCATCTTCCTGTGCCATGTTTTAATAGTATATATGTGGATACTTTTTTTTTTTTTAACCAATTCGTGACTTACTGACTTCTTAATGGGAGGACTTCATCTGTTCACATTTATTGCAGTGACAATTACAGCTAGGTCCATTTCTACCATAATGTCTGGTGGCTTTTATCATTACCTTTTTATAATTTCTTTGTCTTTTCTCATTTTTTACTCGATTGACCAAATGTTCCTCATTCTTGTTTTCATTCACAGATAATGATGTTTTATATTGTAATTCAATTACTTTAGTACTTACATTAAAAACTTCATCATGTATACCTGATTTAACTGAGTCTAAAAATAATGTCTCTGTCTTGTTCTTAAACAAAAGCTAAAACAGAACACTTTTTAAATTCCAATCTATTTCCATATTTCTATGCTATATTGCCTGGTATTTAATTCCTTCTTATTTTACACACTCAAAAATAGTCATCATCATTAGCATTAGCATTTCATTTAATAACAATAATCTCTTAGATTAACCACAATGTGACAGATCTTTTCACTTGAAACAAGAAGTCCTGAGGGATTGAATTTATTTATTTCTGAAATATAACCCTTAATTTTTCATTCAGTGAAGATCTGTGAGTGATAAACACTCTAACCCTTTTTTAATTTTTATTTTATTTTTATGTCTCACCATATTTTTATTTAATTTTTACTCTTACTTGTTAACTTAGTTGGGTATAAATTCTGAGTTAATTATTTTCTCTCAGTAGTTTGTTTTTTTTCTGCCTATATTACTGATGAGACTTCTGCTTTCAAATTATCACTCCTTTTTAGATAATCAGATTTTTTTCTTTCTCTCTCAAAGATTTTAAAAGTTTGGTCTTTGTTTTTAATATTCTGCAGGTAAACTTAGTTGGGGCTTTCGTTTCTCCTGCTTGGGGCTTGCTATCATTCCTCAGTATGAAGATGAATATTGATTTTCTTTCATTTCTGGAAATATTACAGACCTCTATCTTGTGGACTGTTGTTTCTTATTCATTTCTTTTATTTTTTTCTTTGGGACATCTTACAAGATAATTAGATTGTTTATTTGTGGAAGTCTCATGTGCCCTGGGTTGTGAAAATAGTATTACTGGCAAGATTGAGGCTTGCTTTTGCCCAGAGCTCAAACAGTAACAATATCTTAGCCCCATTTTTGTATCATTTTTCATCCTGTAGATTCCTGCACTATGTGGATGAAGAGACTTCACACTCTTCATCCATGCATGGGAAGCAGGGGTTTCGATTGCTTGGCAGTGATCCTCTGCTACGTTCACCCAAAGTCCTGGGTTAATGACAAGTGTCCTTGCTGTTTTAAAGGTCAATGTTTAGAGTTTTTCTACTCAGTAAGAAGAAAGGACAATTTCAGACTCTTTGCTTAATGTAGAGGGCTTGGTTCTGTTTCACTGTTTGGGAAGAGCCATTTTTGAGGTCTAGAAATGCTTCAGACCTCCAGCCTTCAGTCCTTTGGCCTGTATCTAGGACCAGAATTCCAGTGGGCCATCAGAGAAGTGTCTCTCCTGCATCATTCTTCCTTTAATTTCTCCATTTTTGGCCCTTGGGGATCTGACTCTCTCTCTGTTAGAACTCAGCCACGTGGAAAATTATTACTTTCTTATTCATGTTGTCCTCATAATATCTCCAGGATATTTATGTGATTGCAGCAGAAAACAGGCCCAATCTGCATCAGCCTAATCTGCTATTTTTCCAGAATTTTTCTAATATACCCAATAGATACTTCTATCCACGCCTTTAAATATATTGATCTCTTATTATTTCTATCTCTTTAGTGATATTTTTGTGTCTATATTTCCCAGTCAGGCTTAAATATAGAGAGCATAGCTTTAAATTAGGAGTTATTAGCTCTTTTCCAAGTCTTTATTCTGCCACTAAAATAATGGTGTGTTACGGGGAACATCACTGCTCTTAGATTTTTCTTTTTTAATACTTAAAAGGAGGTGGTTGATTTCCAAGGCCTTTTACAGCAATAGTATTCTAGAACAACAGGTACATATTATGAAATAAGCAAGAAAAAAGAAAAGAGAAAAAGAAAAGAAAAGAATATAAAGAAGTATTACTTTAAATTACTTTAGAGAAGAAAATATTCTAAATCCTCAGGAGGATTAAAATTTTATTACAATTTTTAGTTGAATGTACTTCCAAGTAGATTAAAAAGAACACATTTTAAAAATAATTTTCATAAAAACATATGATGCATTTCTGGTCTGGGCAGCATCAATAATTCTGTAAATAAGTTAAAGCTCATCACAGTCTAATTTTTTCCTTAACATGTTTCAACTGATCAAGTATAGTCAGATGTTTGAAATTGTTTAAATACTGGGTTACTGCTCCTTTTATTCATTTATGAACTCATTCAAAACTATTTAATTAGTATTTACTAGTTCTGGATGAGTTACTAGCTAGGTTCAGGGCATACAATGATGAGCAAAATCCAACTCAATCCCTTATTATATGGAATTTACAATCATATGCATAAAACAGATAATTATATAGTGAGATAATTAAATATAAAAGTATAATTACATTCAGAACTATTAAGGAGTTTATGCCATATGATAGCAGGGATCTGTTATTTATTCTTTATCATTTTTTTCTTGAGAAAAATAAACATACATTGACAACTAAAGATCCAGAAAATTTCTTTCTATTATAGTTGGATGGCCTTCCTTAAGCTCAATACTATCATCTTCTATATAAGACAATGTGCAACTTTTGCATTCAGTTAAACTTCAGACTCAAGTGAATTAAAAAAAAACAGTAATAGCATAAAATACATAAAATTTTATATTGTAACACTGAAATTTTCTTGAATATAAATTATAAATTATTGACTTCTCTGAATTATCATGCACAAACCAACCACAGATTTTACTTTATGGTCTTCATTCTGAATTTTAAATCTTCTAAACTAAAATTAGAAATATTTATTAATAATTTAAGTCTTACGGCAAAGAAACATCCTTTCCAGGAGATTTTATACTGAATATGCAACTCCTACAGCAAGAACATCAATAAAACTGACTCACTGAGGCACAACATGCACATCAAATTTCCCTGAGCCAGGGACAAAGCAGACAGGTATATAGAAACCACTGAATTATAAATGTTATGGTTCAATTCCTAAGCTACTGATCAAAAAGAGAAGAGCAATGTAATGGCTAGTGATGGCTAAACAGTATTACCTGCTGATGACAGAAAAGACATTTTCTTATTGTCGAGAAAAGGCCATTTGATAACCTTATATTCTTACAGCACTTGCAGTATTATCTCATGGGTGTAGCTATAAAGTAAAAGAACACTTCTATGATGCTGTGTGATGGGAAGAGTGAGATACTATAATCCTTAATTTATTTGGTGAATCATTAATGTCAGAAGCATCAAAAGTTCCCCTTTTCCTAATGAATGGTCTCTTGAACAATCCACAGAAGGTCAACATTCTAGGCCATTAACTCTCACTCTTTCCCTTATCAACTACCACAAAACATGATGTCTTAATTGACTCATGCATACACATGCAATAATTCTCTCTAAGGTTTATAGAAACTCAATACATGAATCATAAAGATAATCCAAGAGGCATGATTTAAAGCACTTTTCAAATGAAGTTTGGGGTATTTTTTGGAACATAAGCCTAGATTTATATTGCTACTTATTCAACCAGAAAATATTGCCAACTTTTAAAATGTACACTTCCTGCCAAGTATCTCTCTTGTCTTGGAAATGTACAAGCAGGTTACCATTTGAATTGTCAAAGGCTTTTTTGGCTACTTGTGATGAAATCCAATGCAGAAAACCTTTCTGTTTCTCTCCAAAGATGTTACGGATCACTTATGAAATGTCAATATTGCTCAGATACATGACTGTTCCTACTGAATCCAAGCAGAGTCAAGTACATTTCCTTCTCAACTGCATTTATTTTTAATAATTTAGTAAACTTTGGTTCAACTTCAAAAATAAAATAACAAAGGGCAGCTTAACAAATTATAGAAGCATTTCTTTAAAAAATTCTGTCCACACACATTTATCTAATTTAATCCTAAAAACAAACTCAATTATTTCTCCAATGTTCAGAACGATAAATAAATAAATGAAAAAATATGGGATTTAGTATTAGGATATACAAATATGACCAATCATTTCTTTCCTCTTCATTTTATTCATTAACAAGGAGACTTTGAGCATGCCATTTAACCAATCTGTGTTCATTTATTAATTTCTACTGCATTTTTAAAAGTGATTTAAAACTTGAGATTTTGTGATTATATCAAAATGCAAAGCAAGAAAACAATACATAAGTAATATTAAATGTTGCTACAACTGTATTGCATTCCCTAGTAGATCCTGGGACCTAAACTTTTGGATTTATAAATACTTCAATAAGTTTTGTAAAGAATAATATAAGAAAGAAAAGTTTTCTGTAAATTTTCATAGATACTCCATAGCTACACTTGACATAACTCAAATATTATGTGCTTTCCTGAACTTTCTTTTTTAAAAAGTGAGAATCTAAATTAAGATGTATTTTTATTTTAAATTGGAGGAAAAAATCTTGGATCATCTAAAACCTGAAATGGTTTTGTAGTCATAAATATATTAAGTATATATGTATGATGTTTGTGAATAAGCAGGATTTTTCATGCATGTAAGTCAGAAAGAAGAGAGACCATAAAATTTTAATATCTTGAAAATATTTTTAAAAATCATCATTATAGTCATTTTAGAACCAAAAGGGAATCCCCCAGACTCATTCCAAAACTGATATTTTTTTGTCAGTATAGAATCATGAAATATTAACAACAACTCAGTGAAATTTTTATGTACCAGAGGAGAAAGTGGCAGATTCCTGACATCAATTATCACTATACAAACTAAAAAAGATGTGACATGGGACAGACAAGAAAGCGATGGTTTAATCATCCATAGCACTATTTTCATGATAACTCTAAAATATCTGTTGATAATCAATACTCTTTTAGTTCAAGTACTCAATTAACTTTTGTCTCTAAGTTTGAGACATTTCTTAACCCACAAGATAATCATTTCCTTTTCTCAAGTCCCTGGGATACAGTCAAAAAGTAGGATTAAAATTTGTTGATTTTCCTCTCTGTTTCCTCTTACTCTGCCTACACACATAAGCATACTCACCCCCCATCCACTCCCAGCCTCCTCCCACTCCCACACCTATAGGAGGTCTGGGGGCTTGTATTTCCACTGATGGCCACAGGAAAACCTCCAGCATAAGTTTTCCATAGATAAGGGAGCTTACTACTGTATTCATATTGGAATAAGAAATCAGGAAGTGTTCTCAAAATTCATCTAATATTAGGACTAGAACTAAGATACAAAAACCAGCTCTAGATCACCACATTTTAATTTTCCTTTGATTTTATTCTTTATTTATTGAACCACTAATGCCAATGATTCAATTGAATTTACTGTCCAAACTAGATGAGCTAGATGTGAACCAACAAGAATTAGCTAGTAAGTGTTGTAATGATTTGCCAATTTAAATAACTATGAAAACAATGACAGTGATAACACTCAAAAAGCCTTAACAAAATAAAAAAATAAAAAAACCACTTCATGTTACAATCTGTGTTTTATCTTTCATACTTGGATATAACATAGCATTTTTCTTCCAAAGATTTCAGATTGATTTATCATTCAAGAATAAAAGCAGGCATCATACCAATTTTAATTTGAATGTCACAGCAAAGGGTGAGAGAAAACTTCACAGAATACCTTGTTCTCTAAAGGCATTTCTGAATTTTTTGCTTCTTTTTTTAGGGAAATACCCCTGGATCTCTTTAGAAATCAAAATACAAACTAAAAATAGTACATCCTATGAATATGTTCCAGATGTATCATATCTAGGGCTTTTCTCACCCTAGGGTATTTGCCAACTCCCACTTGACACATTGCAAATATTTTTAGCATTTCAAAGTCTCTTCTTATTGCTTTCACAGCTGGTAGCTAAAAATACTTATACCATATAAGGCAACTTTATAAGAGCGATTGTTTTTCTAGCTATCATTTATTCAGAATACACTTTCATAATTAAAGCTCAAGTGGAAGCAGGATGGCTCAGAATGAAGAAGACAGGACAAGACATCCAAAAAACACACTAAGCATAGAATGAAGTCAGGGATCAGTTATTTCAGGACAGGCAACTGACTAAATCTAAAGGAAGGTAGCAAAATTTAAGACCAGTCTACAAGAAGGAAGGTGCAGAGGGGACCTAATTAGCTAAATCTCCAAAATAATTCTGGTATGATTTAAGCTCTCTATTTTTGCTGGGATGGACTGATTAGTGTGCATATGTACAGAAGGATCGTGACCCACACTGACAAGACTTGGTAGGAGGCACTGCGGGTAGAGTAATGGATAAAGTCGGGTTGAAGAATAGAAATTGCAAGCTTCTGGAAGGTCCACAAAATAATTCTTCTGAGGAGTGAGGCAAAAAATTAAATGTGTGCTAACCTAAGGACAAGTTAGGAGTACAGTTTCTGTTGCTATAGGTGAGGAGGTAATGAGAATGTAATTGTGAAACAGGTCAAAAGGAGTCAAATGTTACCAGGAAATATAAGTGATTGAAAAAGAAATAGTAATCACTTGGGAAAACAGCTACAAACAAATTACTGGAAACTGTAATCCCTAGACTAGAAAGAAAGAGGGTGAGGGTAGGGAGAGAAGAGAGATGAGCGAGAGACAGAAAGAGACAGAGAGAGATACAGACAGACAGAGAGACAGAGAGATTCTGTAGAGTTAATGAATCATGACAGGACTTCTCTCAAGGACTAGGATAAGGTCAATTTACAGGCTTCTTGTAAGAACAGAAATACATAGCACCAAGGATCCAAACAGTTCTCTACACAGGTTCAAATTATGACTGAGAGTAAGGATGGGGTCTCAGGTCTTCACCAAAAATGTGATGCTCCTTATATGTTTGAAATCATCAAATAAAAATAACCCTTATTTTAAACTACAAATACTATTTCCTATTGTAAGTGGTAGCCATTTGTTCCCTTATAAAATTGAGTCTACTCTTCTTAGAAATGCATCTTTTTCATTTGGAAAAATATCTTTATTTCTATATCTATGTAATCAAAGAAGATAATGGCATTTGATTGTATAGAATGAACATTCACTGATGGCATTTACAATGATTGTAACAGGGCAGCTTTGAAAGTCTGTTTTGTGGACTCACCATTCTCTAGATTGTAAGAAAAATTATAAAAAATAAATGTCAATTTTAGCACTGCTTTATGATCAAGGCACACCTGAGAATATAGGAATTTTTTCAACAAGATCTTGATGGACCTAATCCCTAAAATATATGAGCTGCCACTCATTTTTTCACTCTCTTCAGGAGCCAGGAACTTGTGTAACAAACTGCAGAGCAGCTGTGCCTATATTTTTTTTTCCTGACAGAAATCTAGCTGTGAGTTATAATTTAGAAAAGTCTAGGAAATAAAAATAAAGCATTATGGCTTTAAAAATGATATCAGAGACACACAAAAACATTTATTGAATATAAACATACAATACAAATGCAAGGGGGTGTTATCTTAGATTGGTGTTTAGGTAATTCTGAAGTAGGAATTAAGAAAATCACCCAGTAGCAGAGATTTTGTTTGTTAAAATGTTAGGCAGGGGAAACACGGATTAGGAAGTGCTGGCTAACGAAAAAGTGCTGGGTGATGACAGTAATTAAAACAGTATAGTACGGCACAAGGACAGACATATAGACCAGTGGAATAGAATTGAGAGCTCAGAAATAAACCCTCATATTTATGCCTAACTTAATTTTGATATGGGGCAAAGACCATTCAATTGGGAAAGAATAGGCTCTTCAAAAAATGGTGCTGTGAAAACTGGATTTGCATTTGGGAAAAAAAAAAAAAAAAAAAAAGGACCCTCTACCACACACCATATAGAAAAACCAACTCAAAATGAATCAAAGACCTAAATATAAGAGTCAGACCTATCAAAGTCATAGAAGAAAATTTAAAATTTAGGGAAGCACCTTCAGGTCCTTGTGTTATGCAAAGGTTATTCAGACTTTACATCCAAACCACAAGCAACAAAAGAAAAAAAAGTTGGGAACTCATCAAAAAGAAAAACTTTTGTGCCTTAAAGGAATTTATCATGAAAGTAAAACTAACACAATGGGAGAAAATATTTGGAAAACACATATCTGATAAAAGATTAATATACAGATTATATAAAGAAATGCTTCACCTTAACAACAAAAAGACAAACAACCCAATTTAAAATGCAAAGAGAGTCTTTAAAAGACATCTCTCCAAAGAAGATAGATGTACATATGGACAGAAAGCACATGAAAACATACTCAACATCATTAGCCATCAGGGAAATGCAAACCAAAACCACACCCATTAAAATGGCTGTTATTAAGAAAACAGAAAATAACAAGTTCTGGAGAGGATGTGGAGAAAAAGGAACACTCATTCATTGCTAGTGGCAATGTAAAATGGTGCAGCTGCTGTGGAAGACAGTTTGGTGGTTCCTCAGAAAGTTAACTACCATATGACCTGGAAATCCCGCTACGAGTTATATACCCAAAATAATTGAAAGCAGGGATTCAGACATAATTGCACATGAATGTTCATAGCAGCATTATTCACATTTGCCAAAAGATGGAAAAACCTCAAGTGTCCATCAACTGATGAATGGATTAATAAAATGTGATAAATACATACAACAGAATACTATTCAGCTGTAAAAAATAATGAAGCCCTAATACATGTGACAACATGGATGAACATTGAAGACATCATGGTGAGTAAAATATGCCAGACACAAAAGGAAAAATATTGTATGATCTCACTGAATTGAAAAAAATTAGAATAAGCAAGCTCATAGAGTTAGAATCAAGAATACAGATTACCAAGGGACAGAATAGGGATAGGGAATGGGAAGTTAAGGCTTAAAATGTACAGGGCTCCTATTTGAAATGATGGAAATATTTTGGTAATGGATGGTGGTGACGGTAGCACGACTTTGTGAATGGTATATGGGAATCCTGCATTTTATGCATGACTGTTCTGTAAACCAACAACTTCTTTAATAAAGAAAAAAAAATAGAATGAAAAGTGATATGATATCATTTACCTCCCACCTCCATTTTGGGCTTCATGAAGAAATCACATAATGCAGAAAATTCTCTTGAAATTCAATGAAAAATACTAGACTCAAATATGCCGGCCTCAGTTTCCCTGTATCTCCATAACCGAAATCACTGAGTGTCTCCATCTCTTTCCTCAAACCCCTCCTACATTAGATGGCTTACCAAAGGCTTTAGTTTGACAACTATAATGCAGTGATTAATCCTAAATGACCACTGTTAAGGGTTGAATTGTGTTCCCCCCAAAAGATATATCTAAATCCTAACCCCGAAGTCCCATGAATGTTTGGAAATAGGGTCTTTGAAGATGTGATTAGTTAAGATGAGGCCAAACTGAAGTAGGGTGGGCCTCCTCCCAAATGACTGGTATCTTTCAAGATGAGGAACGTTGGACACAGAGACAGACAGAGGAGAGAACACTATGAGACATCTAGGGCAGAGATGGCAGTGCTGCAGCTGCAGGGAACGTGAAAGATTGCTGGCAAACATCAGAAGCTAGAAGAGGCTGGGAAAGATTCTCCCCTACAGGTTTCATGGCTCTGCTGTCACCTTGATTTTAGACTTTCTGTGAGTAATGCATTCTGTGAGACAATAAATTTATGTTGTTTCAAGCCACCAAATTTGTGGTACTTTGCTATGGCAGTCCTACTCACAGTATTCCTACCCGCTGCCTGCCATGATAAGCTGGTCTATGAAACAGGCCTAGAGAACGTATTTCCTGCTAGGACCCAGCTCAAAACTGTAAGGTTGGTTCCCTAGCATCCTGCCTAGATTTTCATCTCCATGCCTATTTTTCTGTACCTCATAGGGATCATGTCACAATAATGCTGGTCACCAGGGCTTTCTCTGTTACCATTATTTGCCTTGTCTTCTGGATCAAAATTCTTTCATGGACACCTAACTGCTCCTGGTTAACTAGCCCATCCTTCCTTCTCGGTGTACTCCACAGCACAGCTCCTCTGCAGGGGCCAGCTGCTCTAGCCAGATTTGAAGAGTATATAGTATTGACTTCTTCCTTTCTTCTATTATCCTTAGTTTTCTTCATATATGAGCCATTCCCAACTATAATAAAGTATAATCCCAAACTCAAACATGGGTTGTTTTAGAATGGTCATTTTGGAATGCATTTTTCCACCAGAAACAATGTTTTCAATAATAATTATATTTCTTATTTAACATTTAATACAAAAACACCCCAAGGAAACTTCTCCAAAAGATTTCTAACTGCATCTCTACAGTCTCATACAACCATGTACTTCCTCTTATCCATGCCTCCTTGGAGCCTATGCTATCCTCAAATGCTACAGCCTGCCCCATACTTGGGGCGTACTTGGGAATGACTACACTTCTTTGGAAGTAGATATCAGAGTCATTGAGAATGAGGCCAGTATGTGACTCCAGGCATATGATCTAGGTTCAGTGGGAGATCAGGGTTGTGGTAGGAAGCAGCAGTCTTCTGACTGATGGCACAGGACCCTGGAATGGCATGGCCCATGTGTAAGCAGTAATAGCCTCAGGAGTAGAATAGTGACTGGAAGAATTATGTTTATCTATAGAACCTAACTACTGCTAAAAATTGCTGAGGTGAGGCTTAGGGATAGTTAAAAATCAATAATCCACTGGAAGATAACTGAAAATTGATACTAAGTATTGCACACAATGATTTGGGAAAGGAAATATTTAATCCACTGTATACCCACAACACTATCTTAGGTCAGAAGTTTTCTTTCTTTTTTTTTTTTTTTTTGAGATGGTACTGGGGATTGAACCTGGGACTTTGTATGTGGGAAGCAAGTGCTCAAGCACTGAGCTACACCCACTCTCCCTTTGGTCAGAAATTTTGGTACAAATACCTAAGAGTTTCAGTGACTTAAACGTTAAATATGGACATCATCAACAAAAACAAAAATCCAATCACCTTTTTATTCATAGACTAGAAATAAGTGTTTACTATGGGCCAGACAGAGTATTAGATACTTGGGGTACAAGAGTAAACAGAGACATCCCTGTTCCCATGGAGATCATTGTGTAATGGCAGAGATAGATAGTGAGCAAACAGGTAAATACATATAATACAGTAATGAGAATTGCTATTTCTATGAGTAAAAATAAAGCCAAATGAAGACACAGAGTTACAATGGTGTTATTTTAGTCCTGATTGAAATGAGTGGGCCATGCAAACCTCTTGGGAAGAGCATTCCAGAAGGCTTAGTGGATGCAAAGGCTTGGTTTGTTTGAGCACCACCCAGGAAATCAGAGTGCCTGGAACGTATGAGCAGGAGGCAGAGAGGTAAGATATGATGTAGGAGAGGTAGCTGGTACCTAATCATGCAGAGACTTTTAGGGAAAAATATTTGCCAAACATGTGAAATATCTTCAAGCTTTCAGGCAGACAAGAGAATGCAAATTCAAATGATAACTAGATATGATTCTTTCCATTTAAAAAATTTATTGAAGTATATCACTCACATAAGAACATATATAAACAATGTGTATTGTGAAAGTTGTGAACTGACAAAACGAACATGCGTAACATAATACAGGGCTCCCATATATCACCCCACCACAAATACCTTGCATTGTTGTGAAACATTTGTAACAAATTAGGAAAGAGCATCTTCAAAGTATTACTATTAATCATACTTCATGTCTTATATTTGGTGTATTTTCCCCCAACCCACCCTAATTTTCTTGTTGCTCATAAATCTTATAATTAATCTAGAGTGTAGAATCAATGGTATTTGGTATGATCACAGAGTTGTGCATTCATCACTTCAGTCAATATTAGAGCATTTTCATTTCTCCCCCCAAAAAAGAAAAGAAACAACAAAAAACAAACCACTATCATATTCATATGTTAGTGCTACTAATTACAAAGCCCATGATGTACTTTCACCATTTTTATGCATTTCCAAACATTTATAATTTTTTGCTAATTATGCACAGATTACACCTCAGCTTTCCATAAAATAATGTTTTAATTATGTCAATTTACCTGAATGGATATCCATGATATATTAAACAGGAAGTAAATGTTTCTGCTATACTACTATTTTTGTAAAATAAAGGCACCCCAATTCTTTATTTGTCTATACTTCTATTTTTTGTGTGAGCATGAGTAAGATAAGGAATAATATAAAGCACACGAACATTTATATTATCAGATAGAAGATGAGGAAGATAAAATTAATCACTACTATTTATTTTTAAATAAAAAGAAAAACATGTATTGCAGAAACAATTTCACTAAATCATATCCCTTCAGGCACTTGTAAAAGGAAATATTGTCAACCATATTTTGTCTCCACATCACCATATAACTAGTTTGAACGTTTCAATTAATTGGCCATTTTGAACAAATTGACTGAACCAGTTACTTTGCCTTTACAAATACAGCCTTAACTATATCAATTTGAAAAACTGAGGGATGGGGGTGGGCATTACAGACTTTTTCCTTTATTCCGAGAGCAGAAAAATGGAAGACAAATTATCTAGAAGTGACCAGTGTGAATCTTTTTTTTTTTTTAATGGAACTCACCAATATGCATATTTTAGCATAAAGAAGGGCATAATGATCCACTGATAGAAACTCATTATAAAGTGGTCTTATGGCATGGATCCCAAGAGCAGTTTTATAGAAGGGCTCTCGTGAACAATCAAACTAAGTATTGAAGGTTCATCCCTTTACACTCTGCATCAACTTATCACTAATGATACCATAGCAGAAAGCATGCACCTCATCTTACCTTTGGTTTAGGTACCAATAATGAAATTCTAATATGCTGAAGCTTATCATTAAATAAGAATATGAAATTATGACAGACAGGAAAGACATGAGAATAAAGGATTTTTCTGTGAGTTATTTTGTCTTATGTCTTTAATTTATTAGAAGATTTGGTTTTATAAAACTTTGGCTTTATATTTTCTTTATTTACATTCAAATACCTATCTTTCCAGGTTCAGAGAACGAAGATGAATAACTTGCATCTCTCTAACTTGTTTTGAAGGCCATATATTAAATTTATTTTTTCCTCAATAGAGAATAACTGAAACAAAATGACTAAATGCAGGTTCCAATGCTGACATTAATTAAGTCACTACTATCACAAAAATCAAAATTATTTAATACATTGATTTCTATTGCATTGATGTTTATCAAGAACAAATTATGCATCCTTTACATATTATACAACATATTTATCCTATAAGGTATATTAGGGAGATATTAATATGTTTGTTGTTAAGTTTTGTTAAATAAAACTAAGTACTCAATTTTATAAGATTTGACAAGAATTTGCTTGGCATATAAATGCTCTTTTATAGATACATGTGCAGAAATATTAATTATACTGACACCTTAATTCTCTTGGAGTATCACCATAATTCTAGAACTCTATCAGGCTAATAATCATTAATCTGACTGTAATACATAAAACATGCAATTTCAAACGCCAGAATTACTTCATAATTGTGAATTCAAGTGACTATAACGTAAAGTTAAAGGGATGCTAAAATCTCAAAAATACACATTTTGAATCATTATATCAAACTCAGTAATAAGACAATCCCCAGTAACGTGTTGTTAAGTTACACCAATGGTAAAGGATAACAGCGATTAAAAGAGTTGTAAGTGCACATTACATATTTTACTTTAGATATCAATCTTGACAGACAATAATAGGATGGGGAAAATAATCTAAAGCTCTGTCACAATATTTGTCATTCTTTCTAACCACCGACTGTTCCCAGAAAGTAACATTCAAGTATGTATTCTGAAAGTAAATAGTGTTAACTTTGAATAAAATGTTTTTTTTAGAATGCTTTGCATTTTTTCAAACTTCAATATAAACTCTTCTTTACTCAGTGAAGAGCACTTACTTGTTTATCACAAAAATAAAGCCCAAACAAACTTTTTAAACATTGTAGCTATTAAAATAGAACTAAAGCCTTCTCTCCAAATGATCTTCTCACTGTCATCTTACTACATCATGTAGCATTTAATTCCTACATTCATGCCTTGCTCTCTGGGAAGGAAGGAGTTGAGCAGCTAATCTATGATTTATTTCTCTCCTCAGTTTGGGGGCACTTCAGAGAATGAAAGAAGGCAAGTTGACATGCTCTCCTCTTATAGTAAACTGCTAGTAGCCAGCCTCCCAGGAAACAAACAAATGGCATTTACTAGTAAGAGCCCTAATATGTGAAATAATTTCTGTAGGTCATCCATGGTTTGGGATTTCCATACTTCATCTAGGAAACAAACGCAGAATCTATAGATTTATGGAGAAATTTTTCCTGAAAAATGTTATCTAAGCTCTAAATTGTTTGGATATAAAATGGAACTATTTCATAACCTAAAATGTTCTCTGCTGGATGGGGTAGCCCACACACCTCCCTAAGAATATTACTTCTTTTACTCTGGGTCAGAAGGTGCATGCAATGGGGAAGGAAGGACCTTTGGGAGCTGTGTTTGGAGTCTCAGAGCTCCCCTGGATTTGCTTGGGTCTCTGGGTTGCATGCATCCCTGAAATTACTACTAAAGCTCAATTCTTGTCTTGGCAATCCAGTTCCTCATGTTAGCTCACTACTCTTCTATCAGCTATGTATTTTCCTTTCTCAGTTTGTCCATATCCTATCCATCTACTAGATCTCAAGTTTCACAATCCTGCCATACTTCCACTTCACATGTCCTTTCCTGAAATAAAACTATCTTAAGGTTGTAGAGCCAAAAAGGATATTAGGGATCATCTCAATTCCCTCAATTAATTGGTGAGAATTCTGATTCTCAGAAAAACTGCATGAACTACAACAATAATTCCTAGTTCAAGGTCTTTCTCATGGCATCATAGCTCTTTTTATCCATGGCACAGTCTATGATAATATATTCTCTGTTGATTTCGGTCACCATGCAAATATTTACATATTTCATGTCTGCAGGCTATAAAGATTTATCCAATAGGGACTATTAAAAAATTCTCAGACACATACATTGAAATAGCTCAAAAAATATGATATTATTGATATTAATAAGAGATTTGTATTAGATAATGGGTTATATATTTATATATTTAGATCATCATCATCTCCTATTGTCTGCTATTAAAACTCGGTTTTCCAGTTTTTCCTTTCCAACCTCCTCCTCTAGCTTGCAACACCCACCTTCCCCAAGTAGATTCAGATTCAATAGATTTGTGGACAAGCCTGGCACTGTAATTTTTATAACAGCCCAGGATATTCTGGTGATGAATCAGTTCTTATAGTCTATACTTTCAAATTAAAATACAAACATTTAGGAAGATCCTAGTTTATGATAACTTAAAAATATTCCTACATTTTAAAGAGCTTTTTTAACCTTCTGTAACTAAATTCCAGTATTTTAGGAGGATGTAATTTAGGGAAAAGAGGTAATGCTATCCTTTACTATGCTTGAATTTATTTATCTAAAATTCTTTCTACATCTGACAAGCTTTCCTCATAACAGGAAGACTTGAATCTCTTGGATGTTTTCTGCTTTGAAAGATATACCTTCACCTCTTATGAGTTCTGTGCTTAACACACGTCAGAGTACAAATTCACCTATTTTTCTTCTCTACTGATCTGTGCAATGATTAGGTCATGACTGACATTTAGCATCACGTATGTCTCAGAACTTAGGATGTTAATTAGAATTCTAAAACTAGGGAAATCTCTTACTTTTGTAGTTTAAGCAATGTTAACCATAGCAGTGTATATGGAGCATAGATTATGAGTCAGTTTAGGATCAGATCTATGTGACCACAGAGAAATAGACTGCACTAAAATCACTTCAATTCATTCAGTTCAAAATTTTTGAATCACAAAAATAAATATATGCCTCCTTGTGAGCCAACATAATAAATGTTAAGAAATATAATTTATTCTCCTGCCATGTGCGGACTTAGCATAATCCTAAATTTTGATTAATGGAGAAGTGTTTCTTTGGGAAGGGATCAAATAGCTTCTTTTAAGAGGTCTTTCAATACATAGGCTATCAATACTTTTCTATGCCATGTAAAACATCCTTTTCTGTGTAACAATTGATTCTGATTTCCACTTTTTTGTGCATCAGTAAATTTCCTTTACCTGTCTAGTACAATGAATTATTCCACTTCATATTATCCAATAACAAAATCCATATCTGGATTTTTTTTATTTTCACTATACTTCTCAGTGAACAGGTATGTCTCAAAAGTATCTACAGCTCATAAGTATCACCTTTAGTGACTCCCCAAGACAAAAGGAAGTTTCAAGAAATAAGGTTTATGGTTATGACTTCTCAGGTATATTTAATCATGAAGCTGTAATGTGAAATATATCCAGAAATAATAAATAATGTGATTGAAGCTTAGCAGCTGACCAATATAAGCCACCTCCACCCATAAAAAATCTGTTTAACTAACTTGCTTTTCCTAGCCCAAGTCAACTAAAACTTGTCTTCTTATCCCTTCCCTTTGTCTTTTTCTGATGAGGCCATATATTTCATTATGTTTCAATCATCTTTCACTCTGTATGTAAGGAATATAATCAGAGAATCTACCACAAACACAGATATGTATACAACCAAGCTCACTAAGACCCTCTAATTCATTTTATTACAGAATCAGGATGACCTTATATTTTCCCCCTGGACTGTGACATTAAAGACATAGAGAGTTTTGCCAAAATAAAAATTCATCCTCTACCAATATACATACAACTCGTCTAAACACTACATAATAATTGAAAATGAAAACATTATTTGCACTAGCTTTTGAATATGTACAGTCATGAGTCACACCTTACAATTCATTTCCTATTATGGAATTTTAAATCTCGTGCAACATTACTGTAATGTAAACATTTTCTGGAAATGTTAAAAATTAAAGTGAGATTCAAGTAAAATAAGGCATTTATTTCTCAACTCTGTTCAACAGATAAAGCAATAATGTAATGTAATAGATATCCTTTGAATGAATCAGCCAGTGTTGCTCCTGAATTTTGACTTAACAGTGAGGGACCTAAAGTCCCCTAATCATAATTTAACTGAACCAAATAACTAGAAAACAAGCTTATATAATTCAAAGAGTGCCAATAATTCTAATACTTTATATTCCTTCAAAAGCACATGCCAATTGAGTCACATGTTTCTTGTTCTTTAAAGTGATTTACTGAGCTATGGATACTAGAACTAAGATGCAATACTTATCTCATCCTTTCTGCACCACATTAGCATTGCTGCTGATGGTTTATCTTGCTGAGTTTTAAAACGCTCTAAGTGAAGAGAAATTCTATTATCTTTCTTTGAAAGATGATTCTCTTTTCATTACTAAATTTCATTACCAAAGAAATTTTGCTGATAATAATGCCCATATTCTCCTTATCTTAATTTATTTTTATTATTTCTGGATAAAACTCAAATTAATAATTTCTTTCCCTAAATGGTGCTTTCCTCTCAAATATTGACTAATTTTAAATTCTCTCAGGCATTCCTGATCTATAGATGTATTCTGAGCTACTCTTATCTATAAATCTTCTCTGGATTTCCTTCAGTTTGCTCACATTTTTCATTCTGATTAAAAACAAAAATAAAATGGAATTTGCAGCAAGTTTTAGGAGCAATATCATTAAAATATTGTGGCAATGAACTACCTATTTCTCCTTGTTCTGCATTATAACATCAAACACCAGGACTTAGCCATTACATTTAGCCTGACATTTTTCATGTAACTTGCAAGATTCTCAAAAAATATCTTATAATCATAATTTTACCTAAGAAATAGTTGAGTGTGAGATTATTTAATGAATAGGTGATTCTCCGTTCTGAGAACAGAATCTTGGTCTCTTGACCGCAAAGATAACACTTAAAAGGCAAGGTACTGATTTTCTGTTGTCTCCACTTGAGTCAAACAATATACCAAGCAAAAATGTTGTGCTTAACTGTACAATATACATAAGTGAAATGGCCCACTGTATTTTCTGTAGAATCATTATCATCTTCATTCATTTCAACATGTGCCATTAAAGCCCTTGTACAAAAATCTAAACATTTTAACATCTTCCACCAACAGCCATAACACTATGTATTCAATGTGTTCAGATCATTTCAATATTTAATCTCTAAAAGTACATTATCTGTTAGCTACTTCTGCCATGTGAAGACTCTAGGCCTACATATTTGAACAAATGAGCTTTCAGTAAAAACACTTAATGGACGTTATTGAAACCCATCAGTATAGATATAACATGAGTGACATATTTATTCTAAAACTATACCGCACGCTTTTCTTAAACTTGGGATGAATGTTGGTGATTCATAATACAATAAAGCTTACTAGAGAACATACTATATTTGTAACATTTCAATGCCATTATGACAGATATAAAAGCTACAAAGGAATATTATATAACTTGCATATATTAAGTAGGCATTTCTCTAGATTTCTAAATATGAACAAAGAAATAATCAGAAGCACATGATGTTTATATCCTATTCTATATAAAGTCAAAGCCATAATTGCCACCATACTAATTTTTCTTTGCCAAGCTAAGATTCTCAGAATGACTGGAAGATTCTAAGCAGATCAGGAGCAACATGGTACAGTGGGACAATTATGGTCCACATGAAACCCCATGCAGTGCTTTCCTTACCAATATCATTATCACAGATTTTTAGCATAGAAGACTTTCAGAAAATACCTTATCATTTCACTTAAATACTTGAGTGTTGTTGAAGGATAATGATTATAATTCATTCATACTTGCTAGGTGAGTTTGACTGCTTAAATCTGAGCTATACATACCTTGTCCCGATATTTGATATAATTTATACATAAAGAACTTGGGATATGAGTTTGTATATTAATTTTATAATTGGTAATGACACAATATCTTAGATAACAAATACCACATAATGGATTGGCCTAAGTACCGGGAATTTATTTGCTCATGGTTTTGCAGCTAGAAGTACAAAATCAACCCATCAGTAAGGCTTGCTTTCTCCTCAAACTCTGTAGCCTTCTAGCACTGACTTTCTGCAACCTTTGGGTTTCTTCGCTTTCCCATTCTATGATGATGTCCTCTCCTTTCCCTTCCAGGCTCCCCTTGACTGCAGGCTTCCCACTGATTTACAGCTTCGGGCTCCTCCCCATGGCTTTCTCTCTGTGTCTAAATTTCTTTGGCTTATAAAGAATTTCAGTAATCTGGGTTAAGAACCAAACTTTTTCAGTTGGGCCACACCTACACTAAAATAGCATCTTTAAGAGATCCTATTTAAAATGGATTTACATGGACAGGAATGCAGATAAAGACCAAGAACATGTCCAAACTGGGGAACATAATGCAATCTACCACATACACGTAATCTCAATAGCCTTCCTTTTGCCTTTTCCCAAAGTAAAAAGAGCCTTTGTGCCAATATTATCAGACACTTCCCAAATCAAAGCTCATTTTAAATGACCAATATATTTTTTAAGCCCGCAGATATATTTTGCTTTCTTTACAAAATAAGTTTAAAATACTTATTAAATGTATGCATTCCAAATGTATCTGCTTCCAGAGGCATTAGAATTATTTTATTGCCACTAATTAACTAAACTTTTTAGTACAAGGTGCAGATATTTCATTCTGTGTGTGTTTGAATATAGAGTTTGAAGTAAATACTCTATAGGCATTGTTGCATTAATCATATTTTAGTGACTGAATCTACAATTTAGCAGGTAGTCATTCAATTTTTGCTAATGCATGTTAACTGCTACCATTAAAAAATAACTATATTCATATTCTTCCAATTCTTCTCCATTTCCAGTATAATACTATAATTATTTTTTTTCCAGATATTTTTCTGCATCATATTGCTAAGTTCTGGCTGTTGAAAATAATTCAGCTTCCATTAGCCTACACTTCAGTGTTCAACATCTACAGGTCCTTAAACATAAAAGGTAAGTAGGAAAATGAAAAAAAATCTAGTTCTGAAAACTAATTCATAAATAATTTCTTCCATGACTCTCCTTCCACTTATAAAAGCATAGACCATCTTAGCCATTAAGTTCAGCTACGTAATTTGTTCATAACATGTACTCATTTTTAATTTTATGGGTAAGGATTAACAGAATCTCTATGGGGAACATTTGTCCACAAGCATTTCATATAATACCAGAGAGAGTTTTAATATGTCGCAGATCCAGTTCATGACAATATGCACCTTGGGAATTTAGATTTCTCAAACCACAGTTGCAAATCAGAGCAGGTAAAATTCTTGGCAGTATATAGTGTAAGGACATTTATCTAGAAAATGCCTGTATTGTCAGGAAACTGTGCTGTTAAAATAAAAATCAACATTAGCAGAAACTCCCAGTAAGGATAAACAAGTTATTTTCTTACTACTTAGTTGATTCTATCAAAATAGTGCCCAGCTACTTCAAAGTATGATCTAAGTTTCTGATCTAATTTTTGTTAGTAGATTAGCAAATAAAAATTGTTTTTAAAGAACAGTGGTGAGAGAGAAAGTGCTATATTGTGGGTTTTTGAAAAAAATTGGATTGGTAACTCAGAAATGTGAATGTATATATGTCTTAGAAATGAGGATACCACATTTGGAAACATTTTAAATTCTAACTGTGAGTAAAGCATTTTATTAATAAAAGTGTAATATTATGAATTCTGCTAAATCCCTGGATTTATACTTTCTTCCTCAGCTTCATTTAATAAACACATCAGATTTTTATAAATAAAAATTATATTTAAATTTAAACACAGTCCATTTGCCAATAATATCTTTAAAAAATAAACCCATTTATTGAATTTACAAAATGTTCTGTTTTCCTTTTTGAGTCATCTCTCAATGGGTTTCAAGAGTTTCTATATAATTTAAATGTGAAATATAACAATTAAAACATGCATTATGCTAGTGAATTGAGCAAGGAAACCAAGATTCATCATCAGCCGCTCATTATTTGAGTCTAAGATCCTAATGATTACTATGTTGATGGTTCAACAGGCAGAGGTGTTGCTAGACCATCTGAGAGAATGATCAGGCAGACTTGGGTCAGAAGATTGGTGTTCCAGTTCTGGTGACGGTCATCTGTCCTCAGGAAAGACAACATCTTGAGGCTACATATTTCTCACTTCTAACCACTGGGAGAGGGCCAGCAGGGACATTGGTGACACAGAGGAAAAATTAAGGAGGATAGAGAAAGTGCACCAAATTTGGACCCTTCTAATAATCTGGAAGTCATATGAAGTCCTTCCTAAGCCATTGTAAATTGCCCTTGGCTAGAATAAAATATAAGACAAACTTTGTAGAAAGGATCTTCATTTACATTTTCAAACTTCAGTCTCATTTGTCATCCAAAGGTGACAAATCCTAAATTCAAAGTCCTGAAATTAAAGAGGATTGGATGTAAGGGTAGTTGTGAGAAATACACATCTGTCCGCAAACCTACCCAAGATCTAGCAGCCACATAGGCACATTTAACAGGAATCAGTAAGACTTATTACCCAGAACTCAGAACTCAACTATAATCAATGCTTTCAGTTTAGTTTCTCATTTTGGAAGAGTCTGCAAGTTTCCCATGGTAAATTTGCTCAGTCAGCTCTATTTACAGCCTGCCACTTTAGCAATAATATAATGTCACAGCCTCTTAGCAATCCTCAGGCATTCACTAAAGTAAAGTTGGACTTCATGGAAAGCAGTTTATCTTTTACTATTTTTACTAGAAATAATTACCATTTTGACAGCTAAACGACATCATCAGCAAACCCATTTGTGTCATGTAGACCAGAGGACAATACACTGTCCTCTGATGATGATTAAAAGTACACCATATTCTAAGCTCTTTAAGCACAGAAATGATACTGCTTTTTGTGGCATCTACAAAAACTGGCACAAGTAATAAATTTAAGCAATACATTTTCCTAAATGTATCATATTTGCATTTTTTCATAGATGTATATTATATTCAAATATTTTGGTGATTTCATTAACTCTATATTCTAACCCCAGCTCTCAAATATCAAAATCAAAGGTGGTTAAAAAAAAAAAAATCAAAGGTGGTTATATAAATGAGAATATATGCAGTCAAAGCATTGCGATAATGCCACCAGAGAACCTGTTTGCAAGTCAGTGAACCAACTTATTTAATATAGGTAAAATGCTGTTTTCACTGACTACAAAGCTACCTATTTTGTCGATATTCCAAACAACCTTAAAATTAACCTCTATTCTCATCAGATTTACAACCATGTTGAGAAGACAAGATTTTTATGTGAAAAGTTGACTAACACAAAGAACAGACAGCTGATTACTAAAGTTGTTTTAAAAAACACCGTAAGACTTAATATCTGTTTGGAAATAAATGAACTTTTATCTTTATCTCATTCCATAGACAAAAATTAATCTGAAAGGGACATAGACAAAATGTGAAAATCAAAACAATAAAGCTTTCAGAAGAATACATAGGAGAATATATTTGTGGCCTTAGTGTGAACAAAGATTCCTCAAAAAAGGAATAGGATTCAGCAATTTCTTCCCTAGAAATTAACCCAAGAAAAATGAAAACATAGACCTCAGAAAGACTTGTTTAAGGAAGTTAATAGTCTTAGTCAAAATAGCTCATACTGGAAACAACTTGAATGTGCAATAGGAAAACAGATAAATATTTGTATATTAATATACTACTATTGGAAATATAAAGGAACAAACTACAATACACACAACAATAAGGACAAATCCCAAAAATATTATGCTGTTTGAATGAAGAAAATACAGACAGTATAATTTCATTTATATAAATAACATAACCAGACAAATTAATCTATAGAAATAGAATTCAGGAAAGGGGTAGAGAATTGAAAAGAAAAAAGTGCAAAGGAACTTTCTGGGGTGATGGAAATGTTCTAATCTTGATCTGGGCATGTTCAGTTCTCAAACTCATGGCATTAAACACTTAAGAACTTTCTTTACTTTTGTATGTAAATTACACTTCATTTTTAAAAATTGTCTCAAAACAGTAAAGGACTCATTGCTAAGTGAGTGGATCAGAAAGAGATATCACTGCGGGTTGTTCTAGCCTTAAAATGGGCATCACCATTCCCAAATCCTCAAGATTGAGGAATGAACAAACATAACGGGATATTGCAACTATGAATCAAAGTAGACTTATTATCAGTATTCTAGTAATGAAAGAACTTGTAATATTGATATAAAAGCAGTGGTCACCAGACGTTCTGAGGGTGTAACATGGGGCATTTTGGGACATTGGAATTGTTCTGTATGACACTGCAATGACGGATACAGGTCATTTTATATTTTGTAAAAACCTATAAAATTGTGAGGTACAAAGTGTAAACCATAATGTAAACTATAGACCATGGTTAGTAGCAATGTTTCAATATGTGTTCATCAATTATAAAAAATGTACCACACTAATGAAAGATGTTAATGGGGAAAAGTGTGGGAGGGTGACGTGATGAGGTATACAGGAAGCCCCTATATTTTCAATGTAACATTTATGTAATCTAAAGCTTCTTTAAAAATAATAAAATAACTTAATAATATATGGCCTAAATATATATATATATTTCATTTCTCTTGGGTTGATCTCTAGCTAGACACATATGTAAATATGTATATAAAATGAGATATTCATTTGTGTTTCATCTTAAAGTAGAAGTAGAATTTGTATGGTAAAATATAGGCATAAGGTCTTCTTCAAAGGAGTAAATGAAGTAAGAAATATTCAGATCCTACAAAACTTAATGTCACACACACAAACCAGCTTTTTTTTGCCATTTAAGGTAAAACTCTGCTTCAGCTATGATTCTGAAGCTTCTTGCAAGCATCATTTCATGCTTATATAAATTCCTCTATTTTAGACGTCTGTGCCTATTTTAACCTCCTTGCCTTAAAATAAACTGTTACCCTAACATTGCTTTGCTGTTTTCTCCTTTTACACCAAAGCATCCATCTATTTCTTCAAGACCTGGATTATACCTCTAACTTTTCCACGATTACCTGAGCTTCATGCTGACCACTTTCTTCATAATACAAATGCCAGTTAAACTACTGCTTCTCTCCTAAAATTATTTTAATGGTATAGGTATTTACTACTCTTCTAGATTTGAAACTTTTTAACTGTTACAGCACCTCCAACACTGAGGCATGTAGAAAAAAAGGCTTGCTGAAGGAATATTGTCAGTTTTCACAACTGCTGGTAGGACTCCCAGACATAAAGACACTGGGCTCTCATTTTGTGGAAAACCTTCACTAATGGCTCTCAAATCACACTTGCATAGGATCTAGTCTCCATAAATAATGAGCAGGAGGGGGGCTTATAAAACAATCCACTTAAGGTAGAAAGCAGATAAACCTGCTCTCAAATAAAATATGAAAAGGTGCAAAGATTCACAGCTTGAGTCTTTTGAATTGTAAATAGATCCAAGAACAGTGCATCAACATTGAATGAATGTCTGCTATTTATCAGCCACTGAACTGGGCCCTTTGAAGAAGCAATTTTCCATGTTTTTCAGATACTGTAGGGTTATTGAGTATTAAAATATTTACTGAAGTGAGTATGACAGTTCATGGGATTGAGCAAAACATTTATTTAATCCAATAGACAGACCTCAATTAAATTTCCCAGAGAGCTATTAAAAGCACAGTATTCCAATGAAGTTTCTATTTCACCTTGAAGCAATTTAAATTAAGGGACTTGTACTTCACACTCTGAGATAGTGAGGAGATTCCTCGGTTTATCAGTGCTGACTGATATTACTTTCAGAAACAGAGAACAGTTTTAGTGACCTAGTTAATTTAAAAAAATTCACAATGTGAGAGATAAAAAGTGATGTGTAGGTTAAACCTGCTGTGTTCTAAGATTGCCTAAGGCTGCCTCCACAGTCTGTCTCATCTACCAACTCAATCTTTCCTTTGGTTATATTTTTTAATCTAGTGGGGAATTCTTTTCCATAATAGTTAAAATGTATCTCATGATAATATATTACTTTTTTACATTCCCAGTTAGAAATAAGCAAATATAAATTCAAACTATCATATTCATTGAAAACAAGTTAAAACTGCATTAAAGAGGCAATTCTTTAATGTAAAATATGTGGGCAAAAGCAAATTTGCATGCGGACATGAAGATAATTAGCACACTTAAGCAATTCTGTAATATCAACAGGTCAGGAAGTAAATAGCAATCAAGCCAAATTATTACTAAGGAAGTAAAGGGGGAAAAAAACCTGCAAATGAAATTTAAGTGGAAGGAACTTACTAGGCCGCATAACAAATATCAATCAAACTAAATTGATTGCTAGGGAATAGGAGCATTAACAAGGCAATCAAGCAAATTCCAAGTCTGTGCAACGTAAAATTTCCTGAATTAGAGAAACTGAAGTTGAACAAGGGAGAAAATGACTATGGGCTAACTCTGGTATTGGAATATTTACTAGGACATAAAATAAATTCTGTTCTGTAATTCTGGGAGATAAAGGGAAAAGAGAAAAACGAAGAAAATAACCTACTTACTGGCCTGCCATGTCATTTTCCACATTTTCAGTATTGGTTGAAACAAAATGGAATACTCTAGTAATCCAACCCTTTCATCACATTAGGCTTGGGAAATAATTAGCCTTTTTAATACAGTGACGCAAAAGATTCAAAAAAGCAGTATTCTTTATACTCATTAATCTTCTCATCCAGAGTGGAAAAGATGAATATGTTTTAAATCATAGCCATCTTCTTAATAAGAACAAAAACTACAATTGAAGAAAATACAGAGGGAAGGGTAAAATTTGATGTGGAGTTCCCCCAGCTATCCTGGGAATGCTCAGATTTGCAACCAATATCTGCCATAGGCTTGGCCATCAATTGGTTCCAATTTGTAAGTTCTTAAAAAAAAAAAAAAAAAAAAAAAAAAATTTTTTTTTTTTTTCCTAATTTTTTTTTTTTTTTTTTTTTTTTAATTTTTCCTAATCTACTTCCACTGAATGGTAAGCTTTCTGAGGTCAAGATACCTGCCATATAAATCTTTGAATTCTGCACATGGACAGTGATATACTCTCAATAAATATGTCAAATACTAGAATTTTAAACTTTGTCTTGCCCAAACCCATTGTTTTTTGTATGAACAGATCAAAGTGTTCAAGGAGACACAGAATCATACCTTAGAAGAATACTGCAAGAAAGTAGCAGGTGGAAGGTGAGGCACAGATCCCCTATTTCCAGGGTGGCATTATTCTCATGCCATACATAGTACCTTGAATGAATGGTGAATAAATGTTATTAATAACTCAGGTAACATTCATATTCATTGAAGATGCTCCCTTTCTTCTTGAACATTATATCATTACTCCTTCTAAACCTAAAGCCAATTTTGGGGGTAGTGAAAGCATAAGTATATTAGCATTAAAAGGAAAAGCTGCTAAACACTAAAAGAAAAGAAGAATATTCTTCAGGTTCTTTTGAGCTCTTTCGAATATTCCTTGAAAATGAGGGATGATTACACGAACAAAGGTAGAAATATTTTTAATCAGTATGAAATGCGATTTCAACATTTATTCATGTAATAAAAGATGTGCTTGTCAAAGTTTAATATTATTGTTATTAGCCATCTGTGAAATAAAATCTGTAATATTACTTTTTCAATTTCTATCATGGAGGCATCTATTATTTTTCTTGAAATAACTATAATCCATAAAAAGTACAAAAAAGCTAGAAAAACAACCAGAATATAAAACACCTCTCCACTGTATTTAGACTACAGAAAAGATCTTTAAAGGTATGGTCTGTGCACTGCATCTTAAAGATCTCAGAATTATATCACAATTTAGTACCAGTTTCAAAGGTTTGGAGATCAAGAGTATAAAATTTCCATCAGATTGTAATTACTTTACCAGATTGTAGGACCAAATGTGTGTATGTGTGTGTGTGTGTGTGTACATATGTTTAAATTTTTATTTCTTTTTTTATCATCCCAACACATCAGAGGGCATTCAGTAAATATTAGTGAAAAGTTGACTAACAAAGGATTCTAAACAAGATTGCTTGTTCCTAAGTTTCTAATTCATAATAAGGCTGTTTTGCATGTAGCTCCAACCAACTTAGTCAAATGGTCAATTCAGTTTACAAAAAGTTAAAGTTAAACCAGCTCTTTGACAGAACAGACATTTTTCTGACTGAATTTCAGGTAGCATACATTTATTAAATAGGTCATTAAAATTTGCTTTCTTAGGCAGTACATGGGTTTGGCAGGAGAGAATTGGAGGCTAAAATTCAAGTGTAGGGTATCTGGTTTCATGTTTTGCAGAGAAGTGATACAGGTAGTTGTTCAGCAAGAACACTGGAGCCAAGATGCCTGGTTTTAAATGCTGTCTCTAACACTTCCAAGGCAAACTTTATAATCGTGAGCAAGTTAACTCGTCTGAACCTCAGTTCCGTTTTCTATAAAATAGTACAAGTACTTCACTTACGGAATTATTTTTAGGATTAAGTGATTCTTGGCACACAGTAAGCACTAGAGTAGTGTTAGCTTTTGTTGTTAAAATTCTTAATAGTAGTAGCAGTATTTATTTTTTATCCAAAAATAAATGACTTTTAAAATTAGAAACTGACATTCCACTTTTGGAATAGAAAAGTCATATCATTTTTTTGTTGTTGTTGAAAAATAGTAAATGCTGTCTTGCAATTTGTTGTTTTTATTTCTTCTTTCTGTTGAAACTCAGATGTAAACACATACCCATATTTTAAAAGAATATAGTCACACATCCATACATTTATATATATTCACATGTACAACATAGAGAATTTAAATAAATTTAGTCAGAACTGATATTTAAAGTGGAAAATGAATAGGAAATTACCTTTCTCTGAAATAAATATAGACTTATCATTTAAGCTATTGAAAAAATAATAATCACCTTCTCCTTAATGGATTCACCCCATTAATTTTCACCCAAAAGAAAAATGCCTCTATTTAATGCAATTTACTCAGGGAGGAAAAATTGTGTTTTATAGTGACTAATGCCCATTCACTTCTGCATCTACCAGGTGAGTTATGAGCATCCAGAATCAGTAGTGTTTGTTTTCACAACTAATTTATCAGTTATCTTTTTTATTGTAACTACGTAATCAAACCAAATATGTAAACAGATATACTAGAGTGAGAAAAGAGGCTTATAGTTTTACATAGTTCTATGATATTAATTTAATGTCTTGGGAAGGCTCGATGAATTGAATTGTTAAAAAAATTGTCAAAATAGATGTGGGTGAGACAACTATAAGATGTTTTTAAAAATGATAAAAACTTAGAATTACACATTAAAATAGCTTCTGCCACTTATCTGATAAGGGTTTAATATCCAGCATATATAAAGAAATCCTACATCTTGAAAATAAAAAGACAAACAACCCATTTTAAAAATGGGCAAGAGAAGTGAATAGACACTTTTCCAAAGAAGAAATACAAATGGCTAAAAAGCACATGGAAAGATGTTCAACGTCGCTAGCTATTAGGGAAATGCAAATCAAAACTACAATGAGGTATCATTTTTTACCTATTAGACTGGTAGTTATTTTTTAAAAAAACACAGAACTACAAGTGCTGGAGAGGATATTCCCACTGCTGGTGGGAATGTAGGATGGTGCAGCCATTGTGGAGTAAGGTTTGGCAGTTCCTCAGGAAGCTAACTATAGAACTGCCATATGATCCAGCAATTCCACTACTAGGGAAATACACAGAAGAACTGAAAGCAGGGACACGAACAGATATATGCACACCAATGTTCATAATGGCATTATTCACTATTGTCAAAAGTTGTAAGCAACCCAAGTATCCATCAACAGATAAATGGATAAGGAAAATGTGGTATACACATAAATTGGAAGATTACTCAGCTCTAAGAAGGAATGAAGTATTGACACGCAACAACATGAATGAATCTTGAAGACCTTATGTGCAGTAAAGTAAACCAGTCACTACAGGGCAAATGTTGCATGACTTCACTGATATGACCTAGGTATATTGAGCAGACTCACAGAGCTAAATTCTGGAAGATGGGTTATCCAGAGTCAGAAAGGAAGTACAGTGTGGTGAGCCGATGCACAGTATGGGATGGTTTGGCAGTGGATGGGGGTGATGGTGTTCAGAGATGTGAGGCAGGTAGAAGGTGCTGGAATGTGGAGGTGAGCAGGGGGAGCAGGGGGGGGGGAGTTGAATTGGACTCTCCATGGAACTGGGGGGAGGGCTGGAGGAGGAAACAGGTGAATTCTGGGGATTTGTAGGTCTGTGGTTGAAACTAAAATTGCTTCTGAAGGTCTTTTTTTTCTTTTTTCAAATATATTTTTTATTTTTTCTAAAAGATACTTAGAGTACATAAAATGTTACATAAAAATATATAAGGGATTCATATATGCCCCACTCCCCACACCTCCCACTTTTCTCTACATTAACAACTTCTATCATTGGTATGGTACATTCATAGCAACTGATGAACATATTTTGGAGCATGGCCAATAAGCATGGATTATAGTTTTACATTGTAGTTTACACTCTCTCCCACTCAATTCTGTAGGTTATGGCAGGATATATAATGGCCTGTATCTGTCATTGCAATGTCATTCAGGACAATTCCAAGTCCCTAAAGAGCCCCCATATTACACCTCTTTTTCCTCTGCCTGCCTTCAGCACCTCCAGTGGCTGCTGTCTCCACATCTGAAGGCCTTTTAAGTCCAGCTCCACTTTAAAGAAATCAAAAGTAAAAACTGTATATATACAAATATATACATATATATATATATATATATATATATATATATATATAGTATGTGTTTAGGCAAGAATGTCAATGTAGGTCTCCCAAATTCAAGAGAAGGAAAGGCTTTGGAACTAAATTTTGAAAATGATGAATCTAGAAATATCTATTCAGTTATATGTTTTGAGTTAAAATATCTAAGGTATGCACATATCTCTTTTTCCTATGATGCCCTGCTTTGGGTAACTTTTACTGATTAGCTAAATGATTTTGCATTCTGAGCATGTTTTATATGAGGGCTTCTCTAGAATTGCAATAAGGATATAGGTTCAAAAGTAAGTTATTTTTGGCTTTGGTATTATATAAAAAGTATTTATTATGCTATCCTCATTTGGAATAGAGGGGCAAAACTTTTCCAGAATGAAATACATCTCTAAGTATTCATTATGATCATTCCATCAATACCAGATAAGCTATGTGATTTCAAAGTATGAAACTTTGCAACCAAACACATTCAACAAGCACATGTTGAATGACCAGTTTATACAAATTCCTTAGCTACTTCAACATCTCCTGTAAATTTCTTTGCATCAAATCAAACTCAGAACAGCTTTCTCATTTTTTTTTTTTTTTTTTTTTTACTTTGTCTTTCTCTGGTCTATATAACTACTTTTAAATGAAATAAATCCCTAAATGGGTGACAGTAGATAAAAAGAATTCTCAAGAGAATCCCAAGGACTTAAGGACTTTCTTCTAGTTAAGCCTAAAGTCAGATAAAATGGGAGAGCAGAATGTAAATTGTAGAGTTGTTTTTCTGCTGCTTATTTGCAGGCTACTTGATTTACATTTACGTTGGTAATATTGGATGTTTCATGGAATGAGGAACAAAGTCTGATCCCAAGATTTACTGAATTTATAGAAACTATCAATACAAATCCTGGAAATTTGTAAGTAATTAAATGTGATGAGAAAATGAACGTTAATATAATGAATGGATAATGCCTCATTTAAAGCCTTGAATTTACATGCCGTACACTTTAGACTAGTTGGTGGGACTAATGCAGTTGGTTCTACATATTTATTTCTTTTATTTTAGATTGAAATACTAACTTTGAAAGAGTGTTGTAAAGGAAAAAATCTTGAGCTCTAATTCTAATAGTGTTAAAAGATAATTCACTTATAAAATTTCAAATTTGTTTTCTGTTGAAGAAGAAAATCCATAAATTCAACATGACTTTAAATGCAAAGCTTAACACCATGGCAACTGAATAAAGTTGGGGGTGATAGAAGTGAAAGAGCCACAGGCCTTGAAGGAAGAGGGATGTGGATTCAAATCTCAGCTTTACCATTCACTAGTCAGGAGAAGCCAAATATATCCTTTAATTTCTGTAGGATTCCATCTAATTCTTCATCTATAAAAGTCTTTGTCTCTCAATTTAGAAAGTTCTGGTGGGTTTCATGACATAACATATGCATTAGTTTCTGATTGTTACTTTAACAAATTACCACAAACTTAGTGGAAGAAAATAACATAAATTAATTTTCTTACAGTTCTGAAGGTCAGAAGTCCAAAATTAAGGTGTTGGCTGGATTCCATTCTTTTTGGAGGCTTCAAGGGAGAATACATTTCCTTGATTTTTCCAGCTTCTGGAAGTTGACTGCATTCCTTGGCCTCTGGCCCCTTCCTACATCTTCAAAGCACATCATTCCAGCCTCTGCTCCCTCCATCACAACCTCATTTACTGACTCTGGCTTCTCTTGTGTCTCTTTCATAAAGTCCCATGCAAGGAATTCAGAATAATCTCCTCATCTCAGGGTCCTTAGCTAATCACATCCACAAAGTTCCTTAGGTCATGTAAGGTAACATATTCACAGGGGAATTAGGACATGGACATCTTTGGGGGAGTTTTTATTTGGCCTATCACAAGATATGTACAGTAGTGGGCAGAATATAGCAGTAAAAATACTATTAATACTAACAGCAGCAATAAAGGTTTATTGTGCATCTCTCTTGAATATCAATTCTGTATGCACAGAATTCTTCTTTGAAAGAAGTTGGAAAGCAGCTCACGATAGGCATAAATAAATTGTAGCTATTATTATCACTGTGAGCATTATTTGCTTTTATGAGGAGAATTAATATGCATAATTCTCAGTGTACCCTTCCAAATGCCCTGCCAAGTAAATTTCTCACTTATGAAAGATGGCCTTTCTAACTTTCCCTTTAAAATGGCACTGGGCATAACTCATAATTGCAGTTTCATACTCCACTCTTCACATCCAAATCAATTATAACTATAGCATTCCAATTAATGCATTGGGCAAGTGAGTAAGTATTGCCTCCCAGAAAAATCTTCTCTGATTTTCTTCCATCTCTGTGTTTTTCCTATTCAAGTAATTGTTCACTTTTTTTTAAAAGTTGTGATAAAAATATATATACACACACAAAAGAGTACATATGTAGTATATACATAATATAATAATAAAAAGGATAAAAATCTTAAATATCACCCACTTTATAAAATATCAATGCTCCTTTGAAATACTTCACGTGCCTCATTCTTCTCTCTTCCCTGACAAAGGTAATCACAATCCTGAATTTTGGATTCATTATTCCTTTGGTATTCTGTGTTTTAAACTATAATAAGATTTTTATTATAGTTTAGATTTACAGAAAAATTGTAGAGAGAGTACAAATGGTTCCTGTACACTCTGTGCCTTGTTTACCTTATTAGTCACATTTTACATTAGTAAGACATACTAGACACAACTAAAGAATAGCCATATCTTATTAACGAAACTCCGTATTTTTTCATATGTCCTCTGCTTTTACCCAATGTCTTTTTTCTGTTCCAGGATAACACATTACATTTAGTGATCATATGTCTGTAGGCTCCTCTCAACTGTTATGGCTTCTCAGACTTTCCTTGTTTTGATGACTTTTGCAGTTTAAGGAGCACTAGTCAGGTATTTTGTACAATGTTTCTCAATTTCGATTTATTTGATGTTTTCTTCATAGTGGCTCTGGGGTTTTAGAGAGAAAGATCACAGAGATAGTGTCATTTTCATCACATCCTATTAAAGTACATGCTATCAAAATGACATCACTGATGATGTGAACCCTGACTGTGACGTGGCTGAGCTAGTGTTTATCAGGTTTTTGCCCTGTATAATTATTCTCCCTTCCCCCATTAAATACTCTACCCTTGAAGGAAACCACTATGACCAGCCCATACATAAAGAGTAGGAAGTTAAGTTCTGCCTGCTCAAGGAGCAGTGTCTACATAAATTACGTGAGATTCTTTTTCAATCATTTATTTATATCAGTATGGACTTAGGGATGTTCATTTTATTCTTTTGGTTATATCAATACTGATTTATTTTGTGGCTCAGATTGTTCCAGTTTTGGTCACTGGGAGCTCTTTCAGTTGGCTGCTTGGACATAATCTCTTAATTCCACTGTTTTGCTTAGTGAACACTTACTTTCTGGCACTACAATATGCTCCAGGTTCATCTTGCATATATCTCCCCCAGCCCTAAAAAATGCCTAGAAGGCATCTCTCTAAGGAGTTCTTGTTTCTTTTATTGAAGAGTAGTATTAGAAACCAAGCTCTGGGTGCTAGGTGTGCTCATTGCTACCCAGGTGTCATTACTTCTAGGTCATCTCAGAGATCAGAGCTAGGAAATGTATGTGTAATACACACACACTATGGGCAAATATTATTATATGTATCCATTTGTGTCTATATTAAGCTAAACATGAATTCATACTTATGTTTCCAACTCTAATCCAGTATCACAAGGTTCATTTGAGCTTTCCTTCTTGCTTATATGTAATTTCCCACTCCAGCAATGAGATACCTGACTCCCACTATATACCATCTATTTACTTATTTGTTCAATGTCCATAATACAATTATAGTGGTTTCATATTTGGTAACCCATACACCTGTGGGAAACAACTTCACCAACCAGATTACAGTATTAATCTAGTTTCCTTTGTCTTTATTTTATATTCTCTACTCAGTTCCAAAATTATTTAGATCAGTAAAACAAAACAAAACCAAAAAATACACACACTTTCAATCCCACGTCCCTCTCCTACAATGTAGTTGTTTTTACACACATGTAATGCACTTAGGTTTGTCACATCCTGCATTTCATCATAAGATTCCCTGATCTAACCGATTTTTTAAAATTTGCATAGATTAAGGTTCACTCTTTGTGCTATAAAGTTCTATGGTTTTGATAAATATGTAGTATCATATATGCACTACTATAATATCAGACAGAATAGTTTCACACACACACACACATATATGCTTCACCAATTTAAATTCCTCCATTCCCCCAAACTCTTAAAACCAATGATTTTTTTCCATCTCCATAATTTTGCTTTTTCCAGAATGTCATATAAATGGAATCATTCCATTTGCAGATTTAGTAATCCAAATTTAAGTTTTCTCTTTGTGTTTTTGTGACTTGATAGCTTATTACTTTTTATCACTACATAATATTTCATTTTGTAGATGTTCCATACTTTATTCACTTATTAAAAGACATCTTGATTACTTCCAGTTTTGGGCAATTATGAAAAGAGCTGATATAAATATTCATGTGCAGGTTTTGGGGTGAACAAACATCTTCAAATCAAGTGGGTAGATATCTAGGAGTGTGATTGCTGAATTATATGGTAAGATTGTATTTAGCTTTGTTAAAAATTGCCAAACTGTATTCCAAAACGGCTGTACCATTTCGTATTCCCACCAACTATAATTAGAATTCTTTTAATTCCACATCCTCACTAGCAATTGATATTGTTAGTTTTTTGGATTTTAGTCATTCTAGTAGAACTGTCATAGCTATATGTGTGGTTTTACAACATAGGATGTATCCTTAGCAGTTTACTGTTTAGTTGCTTCTTTTGAAAATTTATATAAATGGAACCATGCCATATGTAACCTTCTGTGACTTGTTTTTATGGCTTAAAAATGTTTGCAGAATCATCTAATTTGATGTGTGTAACTGTAGGTTCTTCATTTTCATTACTCTATATTATCCCACGGGATGACATATACTACAATTTATCCATCTTATTATTGAGGACATTTGGGTTGTTTCCAGTTTTCTACTTATTCAAAATACATTTATAATGTTTTCCATACAAGTTATTTACATGGTGATCAGTTTAGTCCTAGATATATTATACCTTTTGCTATTACTATAAATAATGCCTTTTTCAAAAATTCTCATCAACTAATATTATTTATTTCCTTCCAATATTAGCCAGGGATTATTTTCTGTGCTGTTTACTGATATATCCCTGCCACTTATAATAGTACCTGGCATTTAAGAGACACTCAATAAATATTTAAGTGAATGAATGATATAGAAATTTAATTGCTTTTTGTATGTTATTCTTATATATGATAACCTTGATAACTTTTATTAATTCTATTCTCCCACACTGATGGTAGATATATCGACTTTTGCTTTATGTATGTTGAAGCTATTTTATTAGGGCGACCATGTTTATAATTGTTGTCTCTTCCCAGTAAATTGAAACTTTAATCATTATGTATTTATTTCTAACAAAGCTTTTAATTAAAGTCTATTTTGCATGATATTAATAAGAGCCATAACCGTTTTAACATTTGACTCATATCATTTCCACCCTTTTATTCAAATGTTACATCTTTTGCATTATTTGTGTCTATTACGAGATCATATGTTTTTTTTTTTTAAACTCAATCTGAAAAGTTCTGATTTTACCTGAGAATTTGTTGCTTTTCCCTTTGATTGAGTTGAATACAATCCTAATATCTTATTTTTTACTGTATAGTTGCCCCGACATTTCTAAGTTAACTTTTATTTAACCTTTTAGCTAGTTGACATTCCTCCTCCCCACCTCTTATTACATTTTCTTCCCCTGTACTAGTTTTAAAGCTAGTCAGTCATTTTCTTTTAAGTGTTTACTCCAGATACTTAATATGAAAATTCAATATACCAAAGTCTAACATTAACCTTATCATATTTCTTAATAATACAAGTTCCTTAGAATGTGTATCTCTAACTACCCTACTTAAATATTTTCATTGTCTAGAAATGTATTTATATATCAATGTTAATAGCACACATTAGTCGTTATTGCTTAATACACTTGGTCTTTATTTTGATTTATGAATATTTTTTCTAATGTCTTTCATCTCTGTTTTTATTTAGCATCTTAGGCTTTCCTTATCAAATAATTTTCTTTATTCTTGAAGTACAAACATTACATGTCCTTCAGAGAGTAAGTTGTTTTTGTTTTTGTTTTTTTCCAGATATATTCCTAAACAGTTGGTGTCTGTCTGAAAGGAATTTATAACTTCACTCTCATGCTTAGTAATCAGTTTTGTTGAGTGTATATCTCTTAGCACCACATTTTTCTCATTCTACTGTGTCTCAGATTCCATAATCGTTATTGTGAAGTCATAATCATTTAAGTATCAGTCCTTTGTATGTAAACTATCTTTTGCCCCTTGTTCCTTTTGAGTCCTGCAGTTTCACTACCATTTGTTTCACTGTAATTTTTTAAAAATTTACTCTTCTAGGATTCCTAGTAAGGTAAATGCACATGATTCATCAGTTCTGGAACATTTTTAGCCATTAATTTCTTCCAATATTAACTTTGCTTTATTGTACCTTTTGTCCCCTTGTGAAATGTTTTCTCTCTTCGTGTTCCCTAAACTTTTAAACTTTCCATCCCCTTGTCACTTTGTTCCTTGGAACACTACCAATTTAGGTCATTTAAAATAGAATTTCAGGCTGATTTTTAAAAACTATATAGGTATTATTACTTCTAGCCCCAAATTTGTAAGAAAGTGAGGTCAGAATTTGTGTTTTTTTCCTACTTCTCTCATAGTTTTTCTTGTCAGAATAACTTATGTTTTACTAGTTTACTTGCAGGGGGTATTGTTCTTTGTGGGGTTATTATAGGGTTTTAATTGTGTTTTCAAATTTGACCCCTCATTTTGCTTAGGTTCCAGTTTTGTTTCATATCCCTCAAGCACTTTGGTCATTACATTACAGAATCTAGGTCAGCAGCTATCAGAAGACACTCTAGGGCAAATTCCAGTACTTGCTTACCACATGTATTATTGTTTTAATGTAATTTACAACTTTTGCAGAATATAGTTGCTTTCATATCATCAAAACCAAGAATTAAAAAGGGAATATTTAAAATATATTTCATCTATCATTTTGAGATAGGCTCTTCTGAAGTAGGCTACTCTGAACATATTGTCTTATTATTTACAATTTAACTTTTTTTTTTCTATCTGGTTGCATTATCGTCTTTTTGGTGCATAGTTTTACCGCCATGCCTCTCCACTCCATGTGGGGGCCTGTGCCTCACCGAACAGATCTAGGATGCTTATTTTCTTTCTTTTTTTTTTTTTTTTTAACCCACCAACAAGTCCGGTGGGGGGATCAAACCGGAGTCCTCCATGTGGTAAACTGGAGTGTATGTAATTGCTTGAGCAACAGCCGCTTCCCTACAATTTAACTTTTAATTTGAAATACACTCATTATTTTCTATAAACCCTTGAAAATTCCTTTTTAAATGAGGTGTGTATTTATTAAATACATGTCTCACCTACTTCCAATTTAAACAGTATATAAAGTATGGAATCATAAAAATATGTAGAAAATATCAAAAGCTGTATAATAAAGAGATTATTGTACTAGGAACCTATACAAAAAAAATTTTTTTTAAACTTGTTAAAATAGAGTTTTCAATTAATAGAACCCAGCTTAAAACTCAACTCAAAAGTGTGGCTGCCAAAGGGTAGCAGGCCTGAAGACACTCTGTTCCTCGCATGTGGTCTGCAAAGCTATGTGTTAACATGAATCTTTATGTGATGAATGCGTTGAAGAACATCACAGACAATAAGAGCTTTATAAAATAGGAGATACAGTAATTATATGGCTATTTTTAATTTTCATTCTCAGTATCAATTACATAAGAGATCAACCATCATTGAAAGCATTCCTATAAGAAGTTAGATTAATGTGGACAAAGGATCGAACATTCTGATGATTTGCCTTAAACTGAGGAAATTGCATGGAAAATTTGATAAATTTATACTTAGCGTTTCCCTGAAATAAGCATGTTCCTACCCGGCTCGTTCTCTCTCTCTCTCTCTCTCTCTCTCTCTCTCTCTCTCTCTCTCTCTTTCTCTCTCTCTTTCCCCCCATATCAACCTCTGACAAGTTCAGGAGAACAATTGATTTTAGATTGAAAATTAAAGGAGTTTCTCAATTGTGAACCTAAGCGAGTTAAATAGGCCCCCTACAGATGTTATTTGTGTGATTATTTTAGTTGGAAAAATTTTAAGGAAAAGATATCAAATAACTCATTTTGGGTAACTTTTCACATGTAGATTTCAAGCCTCTATAAATTGCAGATTTGGTTTGATAAATTCCTTGAACTCTTCAATAGCTTCTGTATATTTTCATTTTTTCACAAATAATTCAACTAAAACTTATGTTCTAGGCATCTGAAAAATATAATGTTTCCATATTATAAATTAAAGAACATTATTAGACAAAGAACTGTTGCAACAATATAAAAGTTTATTCTCTTATATAACTGCACTTATTAAGATAATGTAAAAGAAGAAAAGCAATTTTATGATTAACATTTTCACACAATACTATTTGAGAAAAAATTAATTCAAATGTATCAATTGCAAAAATACTAAAACCACAATTTGTTTACTGTCAACGATTTCAAATTTCTAAGTTAAAATCAAGGAAATGATATTTTAAAATATAACAAAATATAGTCATTATTTGTGTACCTGTGTGAAAGTGCTATTGTGATAAATTTTATAAAAGTTTACAGATTTCCATTTTCTTCACATAAATTCTAACATTACTCCTAATTCAAAACATATTCTATAATAACCTACTGTCACCAGTAAATTAGAATTTTTTAAGTTTATAATAATAAGTGATAATGAACAGTTTTTATTACATTTTAAATATCATTCTCTCTCTCTTTCCAATTAAAGACAGGGCCACAGATCAATACCCAACTCTCCATAATATTATAATTCATAAGTAAGACAGTGTAGCATAGCCAAACAATAAAATCTTTATCATTTCAAAATATCTAAACAGCATTGGAAAAATAAAACTCAGTTTCTCCTTCTGGAATGTGTGATTTGTTGTCAATATTTTTCTTTTTCCATTTGAGATAATTGTTTATATGTGTTCATTGCACCACAGTTTCTGTCACCTTTCAGAGCTAAATTTTGGATATAGTCTCTATAAATATGGAAAGCAACTTGTAAAATTACTAATATATAAGTTACAGATAATGCTAAATCATTTAATCAATTAACAGCATATCACAGGACCTGAAATTTTAAAAAATGTTTGGAGACTATAGTCTCCATCAATAGTGGAATAATAAAGTTCAAAAGATTTATATACTATATGGCTGGTAAAGAAAATGAGACAATTTTATATGCACCAGCCCTGAAATTTTCCATAATATAATTATGTATTTTCTGAATAAAATAGCAAGTCTCAGAGAAACAGAGTAAGAGAGAGAGATTAACAATAGATAGATATATAGCATTTTCCTGTGATTTTTAATTTATGTGTGATGTATGTATATGTAAAACTTAATATCTACCTCAATGGGCAAGATTATAGTGAGGAGAAAGGGTGAAAGGAGAAAGGGGGGTTAGGAAAAGGGTACACAGTTGTGGGGTTTTTTTCCTTACATATCTGTGCTATTTTAAATAATCAACATATACAGAGTTTTTTTTTAATATAAAATGCTTTGGTAATTAAGCTGGACATAATCTAATTATGACATGATATCCTCAGGTGGGGTATGTGGGAAGCACTTGTGTTTCTTGAGTAGTGTAATGATGTGGTGTCTATCATGTGCAAGAAAAAATAGCAATGGGGAAATTCCAAGAATGAGCAGCTTAGAAGTGGGGACTGGAGTGGGACAAGGTCATGCTCATCTGTGGACAAGAGGCATTAAGGTGAGATGAAATTATTAGCCAGCGCATGTGTTGATCTTTATTACTATCCTTTATTTACAAAAGTCTAGGTGGGAATTGAAATATGGTCAAGTTTCCTGAGAGAATGGCAATAGGAAGCAGAATTTAAATATATTGCCTGGTATTATAATATTCAAATATTGTGAACATAAAAGTTTATAAATCTAATCAAATGATTTTAAGATAAAGTAAAGATAAGGGTTTAAAGGGTGATTAAAATTATAGATCGGATGATATAGCTATGTGACTTACATTATACTTGGAACTCCTTCAAACTTTATGGCCCAATGAGCCAGAGAAATAGAATCTTCCAGTGCTGCTGAGGTGGGAAAACAATGACAGAAGGAAGTGATGTATCCAGAAATAGGATTGTCATTCATTTAAGAGCTGTGGTCTTGAGGGAATCATAGGCCCCACATGGGAATACTCTTCAGTAATATTACTAAGGCATTACTTAATGCTTTTCCCCAAGGTATAATATTATTAATAATAGGTATAGTTAGTAGTATATGGTTCTACCAAATCATAGGTTAAGCTAAAGAGGTGAATAAAACATATTTCATGTTTTGAAAGGCCATGGTATAGAAAGAGATAACTAAGTAAATAATAACCCAATATAGCAAGTGCTATTAGTTAAGAGTTCTTCTGGAAACAGACAAAGCAGCAATTAATATACTCTAGGGTATCACAAAAAGCTAAAGTGAGGAGGTATCATTAGTAAGTGATATGTGCCTGACTACCTGAGAGAAAAGGCAGGAATGGTAACAATTCAGAGACATAAACTTGAGGGACACAATATGAGAACCACACCTACACAAGAGGTTGGTGACAGGAAAGAGAAGAGGTAAGCAGAAGTGGTAAATAAAATGGAGTCCAGGTATGAGAGAGACTGAACTCCATACTAAGAAATGTTGACTCCATATTTAAAGACAAGCAATGGAGGTTCATAAGCAAGGAGGTTAAACCCAGCTGTGTAACATCTGTGCTTTCATGGGGCAGAGGACCACAAGGTAACTGCTTACTTAGCAGTGAAGTGGGGAGTCAGGGGAGTGGAGGACTGAGAAGGTAAAAGTGGGGAAGGAGTTATTTACATCAGAGAAAGCGGAAGAGAATTAACATTTATTGAAAAATGCCTATATGCCAGGGGCTGTGCTAGTCTTTGTTTGAGTATGTGCTCACTTAACCTGCACTGTTAACCCATGACAGCAGGAAGAATGCCCATATGAAAGATTAGTTTAAATTTCAGTGAAGTAAAACGGAGATACACACTCAAATTATTTAATTTGTGGTCATTTGATTTAACCTAGACTATCTCTCTGTCTGAAAGAAGCACAACTAATTAAATTGAAGTGACCTATTCTAGTCCTGTGGGAAAGATACTATTTCTTTCCAGAGCAGCAGATTGGCTTTTATTTAGCAGGCTCTCTTTCATTGAGTTCAAAAGTATGGTATCCAGCATAGTGTTTGGTAGGAAATAAAGAGCTAAGCTTCTCTGATTTGACTAAGAGAGGAATTTTTGGGTGAGAAAAGTATAGCAAGGTAAGGGGCAGAGGAAGAATGTGACCAAGTGGCATGCGAGGGGAAGGAGGAAAGCATGGGCAATTGACACTAAAGGAAAATGTCAATGGGAACACCTTGGTGGCCCCAAACTCTTAAAACAGGGATATTAATACTATTGCTCTACAAAAAACATGTCTTATGTGAGTAGTTTAGGGACAGTTCAAATAAAGGAGTTATATTCCTTCTCTCAGTTTACATGGGGCAGAGATAAGTATCACAAACTGTCAAGGTAAATGAGGTAAGTACAATGAGAAAGTTCAAGTTAGAGGAGACCAGGAGTTTAAGATTCTCAAGACTTTTCTAAGATATTGGGAGGATAGTGGGGTATCCCACTAGTTAAAACCAAAATTTATTCAACTATCAAAAGAAAGGACAACTTCTAGTAACATCTGTGTGTTCACAGGGGAGAAAATGGCCATCTCCAATATACCAAATATACCAAATATATCAAATATACCAAATGGCCAAGAGCACCAGGTAGATATTAGCAGATAGGGCCTGGAATAATATCATCTGCCCACTTTTACAAATTCTCTTTACCATAGGATAGGGAAACAAAATGCCATGGGAAAATTGCTATAATATTGGAATAAACATATCAGAAAACTGCTTCCCTATTTGTGATAACAATAGTGTAATATATATTCCAATGTTTCATAGTATCCCATCCTTTACATTTATTCTAAATTAATACTTTAAAGTCAAATTTAAATTTAAGGTTTATATTTGTAGTTAATGGAATACCACCTATGCAACTCAGATTCCTGAACAGGAAAAACAGAACAAGATCATTAAAACTGAGACTTCCCATTTTAACATTTTCTCCAGTAATAAATTACAGAGCAAAAGGTTAACTTGGATATTCAATAAAGAGCATTTTATCTCTTAATGACCCAAGTGCTAATATGATTAATAGTGCATCATTTTATTGCACACAATATGTGCGAGTTAATTTCCAATTTCATTATAATGTTTCATCAGGTGTAAACAGATACACATCAGATGCCTTTTATATGTTACAGACTTAAGTATGAAAAAATAATTTAGATATTGTTATAAGTAATCTTAAGAAAGCTTATGAAAATTAAATTCTAATTTCTTAAAGAGGCAGACAAGAGATATAACTCTTAATAGGTATTCTTTTCAATAGATTTCCCTTATTTAGTATGTGATATACTAGATGTATATAGTTGCTTTTTGAACATATGCATTTTTAATACAGTTCACTTAGGAAAGATAGAGCATTTGAGAGGAAACATCAATTCTCTTATAGGAAAATGGCATACATTTGTACTGAATTATCTGATATGGTTTCCATTTTAAACCAGATTTCAGCAAGACTGTATTGTTCAACCAAAATCAGATCAATATCTCACTGAAAAGGCTCAGCCACAGAGAAAACACTGTATTGTTTTATGAGAAAAGATGAATTAGCATAGTAAATACAGGTTAGTGATCCCATTTAGAGATTTGGGCTCTAAATCATGAATACTTCAATACCCTGTAGAAGAAAAACAGGACAACTTTCATTCAAAATGGAAAATTCTTGCCCCCATACAGACGGAACATAATACAATATGATCTCAACGGTTGTGTAAGCCTAGAATGGGAATGAACAATATTATTTACAAAATTTTCTATCAGCAATAGCAAAAAGATATATTTGGATATTATATAATTCCCAACTATCTTCACTTTGATGATAGGATCCTTCATACATAAACATACACTATGGATTTCAGTCAACAATAAGAATCATCAAATATGGATGACTAGAAACATAACACTGCAATTGAAGTAAGGACTCAAATTACAAATGCACTGAAATGTTTTCTCTCTTGCATTTGTTGATGAGAGAGTATAGTGTAGTAATGAATTCAGAAACACTGAGCCACAAAGTGTAAAAGCATTAAGACAAAAATTTTATTAGTCCTTTTAGGAAGGAAATATGTGCAGCCTGACTGAATGGATATGGCTAATAAACAGAATTTTAGTCTACCACTACACTGACTTCTGCTCAATGGCAGCAGCTTTCTGATGAAAATTTGTTTCATAATAAAATAAGATATATCTATAGAAAGCTTTAATTATAAAAGGGTTTCTCACAGCTTTTAAATTGTGTAAACTAAAGATACAAAAGAATTTTAAATTTCAATCCAATTTATAGCTAAATGGTATTGAGCAAGCCAGTTATTATGTCTAAATCCTGTTTCTCCATATGCCATGTGGATATGATGGCATGTGACATAAATGGCTACTTCAAATATTAAGTTTATATAAAATGCCAAGCTGTGTGCCTGAAATATAATGACTATTCAACCTGCAAATAGGAAGATACTGGGGAATAGAGGTCAAATTGATACATATAATATCATAGATTAATTTTTTAAAGTTTAAAAGAGAACAAAATTAGAAGGTTATAAAAATACAGATGCAAAAATAACATACTTGTCAGGCAGGCAAACAAACAAAAATACATGCAATTTTCACTTTGAAGTCTCTGAAATATTCGGGAAATAGAATAATGTTCTCTGTGTTTAAAATATATACATATAAATAAAGTATATTTGTGTAAAATCAGGAATTAGTTTTCTGTAATATGATTTATTACTAACATTTATCAAGGTGTTATACTTTTTTCTTGTTATTTTTAGAGGAAGTAAAGAAATCTGAAGACAACAGAAAAAAATCAGAACAAATCATTACAGGGATATAAAATACCACTTTTAGGGAATGGTTGAAGTAGCTGGTATTATTTATTTTGAGATAAAAGTCATCAAGAAAAAGTGAGATTAGATATCCTCCAAAGGATTTGAATTGAACTAGATGATTTCTTCAGCTTTATAGCAATTCAATTTCCTTTTCCTGTGTACTTTAATGCTATTTCCCCTAAAATAAATACACACAGCTCAGTAGTTGATATAATTGGTAACTAACAGTTGCATTTAAGAACATGGAATATTATTTAAAAACACACATATACACACAGTTTGGTGGCTTAGAGCAGTATTTCTTAGGGTGTAGACCCAGAATTACTTAAATCAAAATGGCCTGGTGAGTTTTTAAAATGCAGATTTCTGATTTCCCCCTTAGACATACAGAATCTTTTTTTTTTAAGGTACAAATTTTGGTTTTATTTGAATTGATTGCTAGTATATAGTAATATAAGACATATTTCTTCAAAAATCTCCAACCCAACCCCCATTGATGATTTGATTGTCCAGGAGGAGGGAGGCCCCAGCCTTGTCTACATAACACACATGTGCTTCCCTCGCAGTGTTTAATCCTCACTGTGCCTCAAAAGGCAGAACACTGTCCTAACACTAGCACAGCTTCCGACTCCAATGGCTTGCTTTCACCTGGTGCCTTGCTGGGCTTTCTCAGTTCATTCCAAAGGTAGAGAATATAAATTACAGATTCTTGTAGAGCTAAGAGACAGTTATACTCTATGGCTTCTCAGAAAAGTGAGAACGCTAGTTCTAACAATTAGAGCTTGGGTCAGACCCCTCTTTTATCCTTAGTGACCTGGGAATGCTCTAGCAGACCAAGGTGGAGAAGCAGGTGGAGAAGCAGGTAAAGAAGGGGACTTGTTCACATGGTCTGAACTCAAGTCCTGGCTAAACTTTTTACCGACTATATGCCTTTGGGTCAGTCACTTAACTTCTCTAAGCCTCAGCTCCTTCATTTCTCAATCTACTGCCTAAATCAGAGGCAAAGAAGTCCATTTGTTGATGTGCGGAATGAACATGACCTTTGAAAACTCTAAAGTGTTGCACAAAGCTAAGGTGATTTGAGCTAGAGAAAGAGGGAAAAATGAGGAAAGGAATGAGTAGGATAAAAAAAAAGGAAGGGTGAAAATTAGGGATAAAACAGGGGACAGGATGGAAAGATAGAACCAATGAGAATCGGCTAGTCACTGCCACCTCTGAGCATAAGGGTCTGAGTACCACTCCTGGGCTAAAGTCAGGGCTTAGATTATAACATTGGTGGTTGGGTTCCCTTGCCCTCTGAACTACACAGAGAATGGAGCTGGTCATTAGGCATGGTGTGGAGCAATTCATTGGAAAAGCTCCCAGGGAATCAATACTGAGCCTGATTAACATGACAGGTACCAACTGTATGATTTTAATTCATAAGGTCACTTTTAAAGCCTCTAAATCTCTATGAGGAAACAGGCTGCTAGAACAGCATGGCTCTAGAATAAGTCATGTTTCCAAATTCCTTAAGCCATTAGAAAACTTGAACCAGATGGTATGGTTATATTCCTCATCAGGCCTGAGCAGCACAGGAAGGAAGTGGGGCTGATTGACAACATTGGGCCAATGCTGGGTCTCAAAGCAGAAACCAGAGAGTTTAGGATAGAGCACTCCATTCTTTCCCTTCAGTGTGCCATACAAGAAGTTGCTTGTGTAAAACTGGACCCCAGGCTGGGTGGTGTACACTTTTAGTGCCCTCCCACTCCCAGCATGATGGACTCTTGCACAAAATTGCTTTTCTTTAGATTCCTTCAGACAGAATTTGTGATCAAAACCATTGATGTGGAACTCCTGCAGGTGTTCTCCAAGCTCCACTGGCTTTCTCAGGTCAAATGCAGTTCCTTACACTGGAGCAACTTCTCCTATAGAAATCAGGATTTCTCCTATAGGAATCAGGATTTCATACAGGCAAGAAAACATCAGCTTCTATAATGACTTCATGGTTTTATATGTTAGGAGAAATAAGAATGGTTGGTCAGATTGGCTGTTGTGGCCTGACTGGCCTGTGCTCTGTAGTTGACCATGAGCTCCCCACCATCTAGTGTGTACATCATCCAGACTTTCAACTCTCCAGGGTAGCCCTCCTCACCATCTGGGCCCATTGGACAGTACCTGAGGGATCCAGAGGAACTTATCAAACCCTCTAAGTCCCCCATGGACACTGGTGGGCCCATTGTTGATGGCCAGCTTGACCTCCTTCCCATCCAAAGTGAATGTCCCCTTGGCAATTCAGTTGGCTGTCCTCCCAACTACTGCTCCAAAGTAGGGCTGTTTTGGAGGTACTCTTCCAACTTGGCAAAGCCAAGCACCACATCTGAGACACTCCCCTTTGACCTCCAGAGCTGTGATGGTGCAGCCCCAGGAGACAATGTCCACTTTCAGCAGGCCTGACTGCAGTTGGAACTTCTTCACTGTCCCTGCCCACACAGGCAAGTCTCCAAACACGGATCTGGTCACTGAAATCATGGAGAAAACTCAAGTCATGCAGCTATTCCCTGCCCTTCGAAAATACCTATAGAACCTTTAGTAATGGGGTTTGAGAATCTGTATATTTAATAAGAGCACAAGACGATTTGCATGTACACTGAAGTTGGAAAACCACTAAGTCAGAGGAAGATGTTGCTTCTGCATGGGCTCGCTGACTTTTATGGTCACCTTGGTAGTGTTCTCCAGGACAGCTTGCATGAAAAGGGAAAAGAGCTTGGACAATATGTTGAGAAAGGTTTTATGACGCAGGGATATTAGTGGCCTACATCACTTCCACTCACTGTACTGGCTACAACTCAGTCATATCTCTCACCTTATGTAAGAGTGTCTAGGAAATGTAATATACTTGTACACATAAGAAGAGGAAGCAATAAGACTCTGTCTGATTTTAACTAGATGGCAGATAAAGAATGAAGATCCTCTTTCAATGTTTTTTAACGTTTCTCTGTATAGCTCCTGGGGTGCTTTTCAGTCTCAGATTCCTAGATCTTACCCTAATTGGAGCAGAATGACTCTGGCAGTGGGGCCTGAAAAGAACCATTTTTAAAGAGTTCCTCGTGAGATTCTTAAGAATCTTGAAATTTGATAATGACTGCTAGCTAATGCTTTTTGTTCTCACATTCTGTACCATGTTCTTCCCATGAAGGTGATTTTTTTTTCTTTTATCACCTCCTCATACTTTTCTAGAAAGTGCTGCCATTTCAAAGTTATTTTGAGGACATGTTTTAATAATGAATAGTGCCAGTGTGTTTATTTTCAATCAAGCACCTTCTGCATATAGACAATCTTAAACACTAACTGAAGGAAGAGGTGCTCTTGAGGTGATGCTGAAAGCAGGAGCAGTTTTTTTGTTTCCTCCCACCAACTCCATGCTCCAGGAGAAGGGTGGAATAGTTTCAGAGTTACAGAGTTTGTTTCTACTTCGCAACCAAAATTTACATATAGTTATTTTCTCTGCTATTGAGCAGTTCTAAAACAACTAAATTGTTAATGTTCTTCACTGAAGAATGATTATATGAATCATTCTAAGATAAAGCACTTTACAGATGTTCATTCACTGGGCAATTCAACATACTCTTGGTAAGTATCTACTGGTTACTTGTACTTCCTATAACATAAGATGTGCAGTCATCTAGTAGTGTCAGTTATCTCTTATCAAGACCAAACCTTCAAAAACAATCAGAACAATTATACAGTTGAAAATTACAAATCTGTGATGATATGTTTAGAAAGAGAACTCTCCCTGTTTACCAGTTTCTTTTTGCGCGTGTGGTTTGTTCCCCAGTGTGTAAAACCTTATGATTGCATTCCACAAGCAACAGGATGGATTAAAAAGAAAAGAAATTATAATCTAAAACATTTTAGCACATTACCTCAACAAATCAATTAATATTCTGATTCATGCTCAGATGCCTTAGACATGAAAGCTTGCTTTGTAAAAGCAGTAGGACAGTGAGACCATGAACACTGCTGATTATCTTGCTCTTACACAGTGGAATTTTTGCATTCTTTTTTTAGAAAGTTAGGCTAAATTCAAATTCTAACAAATGTTAATTGAGAACCTACTATCTTCCAGACACGTGGCTGAGAAAACGTGCAGGATTACAGGCAATATATCCTCATAGTACTACCATAGTATATACTTATTCAACTCCAGGTTTTCATTGTTCAAAAATATTGTTTGGATGGCAAAACATAGTTGTATGAGAAGTAGCTTTTTATAGTCTCTCCCCAAACACAAGACCAATTACTGCTCTTTATAACTAAACTATAGTCCATTAAGAATCCTTTGTATGCCTCCTGTAATAAGTTAAAATATCTCTATGATATTTTAATAATGATAAATTTATTCTTTAATTTAATTTATCAGTAAATCATTATTTGAACAATAGAGAGATCATTATATTTATTTTACTATAGGATAAAAAATGTTGTAAAATATATTTTATTCAGTGGCTAGATTAGATAATGGTGAAACAAGTCTTTAACCAAAAGTGTTCATATTAATCTATCTCAATATAATACTTAATGTTCAAGGAATTTTCAATTAAAATGTTTTTCACTGGCCAATAAGTTAATGTAACATATTAGAATATCACAAATTTTAATATACGTAAGGATCACAAAAAAAGCATTATTTTTTATCACTATATTTAAAACAGTAAGTCATCCATTTTTCATCAAGTTTCTCAATCCATATTTAGCAAAAATTTAATTAAAACTATCTTCTTTAGTTTGGCACATTGTAAATAAGCTGTCCCTTCTTAGTGTCTTCCCTTAGCTTACTCTACTATGTCTGGTAAATTTGGCTGCATAATATTTTAAACTTTGATATGGTAAAAGCAAAATTTAAACTAAACTTAAAAAGAATAAATAAAATCAAAAGAACAAAGCGAATTGAGTTTGCAAAAGAATTTAAAATACATAAAGATTAGATGATTTTATTTACAAAATACTTTTACATAATTAAAAGAAAAAGAATATCCAAATTTGATTATCCAAATATAATACAAATTAAAAACCTATATAGAATAAAGTATGCAATCTCACTCTAAATTCATGCAAAAAAATAAATTATCTAACAGATTTGAAAATATTAAAATATCCTTATTATTTTGATTTTTTCGGGTTAGTGGGATGTGATGCATTGTCAAAAGCTATTGATGAGAGGGAAAATATGTGCAATTAACCTTGAAAGACAATTGTAAACATCTATCAAAATTCTAAATTTACCTTAAAATTTGCAATTCCACTCTAGGGTATACTTTTGCATTTAGGTGAAGAACTCCATTGGGTCATGCCTTCCTTTTTCTTGGTTTGGTTGTTTGTTTTTCTTTTTCTTTTCTTCTCTCTTTCCTTATTTTACCAGAGAACATTTTTAAGTAGCTTTCTCGGAATGAGAATATGGGAGAAAGTTTTCTGGTTCCTGGCATGTCTGAAAACATCTTTGTTTTGTCCTCCTAATGGCAAATTTGTATCACTAAGATACAATCAAGGGTAAATTAATGCTCCTAGGTAGATGTAGCATAATGATCTTACAAAATTCCAGCACCTTTTTAAATGATTTTACTTCCTCATGGGGCCTGAGGATTTTTGTGATATGTAGAAATATTGGGTGAAAGGAAGTCATTAAAAGAAAAAAATGAGACTACCTTTACTTAAGCAAATAGGGCATCACTAAGAGTTGGTCATTACATTTAATGAACCTTCATAGGCAATCACCATCTGCTGAAGAATGCCTATGCAGTTGTGGGTAGAGAACAGCCCTCCACTACCTCAATCTTTATTTCCACACTTTTCCCATATCCTACTCCTAAGACATGTTAAACCCTCTACTTCCCAATACTCTTCTCTCTCCAACATCTTGCCTCTTTCTGTGTCTAGTCTGTAAGGAATTATAGGGTAAATTAGTTAGTAATTTTCCATGATCTTTTCAGTTCCCATGATCAGAGGGGGCTGAAATACAGAGGCTATAAGAGAAGAAGGACATTAACTTTAAACTAGGTGAAGATTAACTTTCTACTGGTATATCTTCTAACTATGTTATAAAGTATCTTAATTCACAATAGTTGCCTACATCATTTCTCCAATTCCAAAATCTAGAATCCTTTCCTCAAACCATTCTAATCTATTTTCAGGTTCTCACCACATATCACCAAAACAGCTCTAAGGTAACAAATGATCTCCAATTTGTTAAATCCAATGGATATATATATTTTTTAATTAATTTATTTTTTATTGTGGGTAAAAATCAAAATTTTCATAATACATACCAATATTTGTAAAATGATATATAAATATATATGCATATATGTGCATTTGCTTACAAAAATGTTATATATATATATATATATAAATATATTTTAAGAGGTGATTAGATTACCAAAAATATTACACGGAACCCCCTGGGATTCCCATGTTGCCCATGGATTCCCACACCTCCCACCACATCCCACACAAACATCTCCCACAAGTGTGGCCCACCACCCTCAATGGACTTGATATTTTTATAGTATTCCTCAAATTCTCAGCATAATAAGAAACTGTAAAGCCCAACCTCCTTGAAATGCTTTCTTCCCTTTGCTTATAGAAAACCATATTCACTGGTGTTCCTATTTACCCTCTCTACCAGTCTCTTTTGAGAGCTAATTCCACAAGGCTTAGTCCTTGATTCTTTATTCACTCTATATTCCTTTCCCCAGGTCAGTGACTTTTAACACATGACTATAAATTAGACTCAACTCAGGAAGTTTTAAATATGGGATTTTCACAGGGTGGAGCTCAGAACGTTTTTTTTTTTTTTTAGCCATTCCAAATGATATTAATATAAAGGCCTAGTTGGAAATCATGAATCCTGGTGAGCTCCTCTGTGCATGCAGCTTCCATCCCTATTTGTACACAAATCCCTTCTCTGACTCCATGCTTTTTCAACATCATTTCTTAAACTTCTTTTCATTAAACCCCCAAGTCAGGAGACTTTTTAGATTTCTTCCCCCTAATTGTACCCACCCTCCATGTAGAGCACATATCTGTTTATATACTAATAATGCATTTCCATTCTTATACATAAAATAAATAAAACAAAAGCAAAACAAAACAAAAAAAACAAAAAAACCTCACCACCCAAGAACCAACTTTCACCCCTCTGGGAGTGATATTGCTCTTATTGAGAATGCATAGGTTGGATGTATCATGGGTGCCTTAAACTGTGAATATCCAGAGCAAATACCCTCTCCCTGAAAACCAGATCCCCTCCACAGATTCTTACACCAGTAAATGCCACCAACACCCAAACAATTACAGAAGCCAGACACTTAAAAGGTATCTTTGCCAACCCCCATGCCAAGTCATTTAGGACTTTCTATTCAACTTCCTAAATATCTTAGGATTCTACTAATATTTCTCCATCTCCCTTTTCACCACCCTAACCTGCTATTGTCTGGATTATTAAAAGCATCTCCCCTTTACACAGCCAGCAGAGTGGCCTTTGGCCATGATGCCTTGAAACATGAGCAAGATTAGGAGTAGAGGAGAGGAAGGAAAAGATGTTTGGGGGAGTGGATATAGATGAAGTGGTTGAATACCTGCCTCCCATGTATGAAGTCCTGGGTTCAATTCCCAGTACCTCCTAAAACCAAGCAAATGAAAAAAACAACTCTCATTGGGGAGTGGATGTAGCTCAGTGGTTGAGTGCCTGCTTCCCATGTACAAAGTCCTGAGTTCATTCCCTGGTACCTCAGAAAAAAAAAAGAAAGAAAGAAAGAAAGAAATGGGAACAGGAAAGTAAGTGGTATATTTAGAGGACAATACAGATAATGGATTTGTTAGGAAAGAGGGTGAGTGAAGAAACTAAATTTAGATGCATGCAAGTTTTATAAAGGCAAACATATTTTATTCCCATAAATAAACTTGCCTTTATCATAAAAAAAATACCTGACCATCCCAAATAGCCCACTTATTTGTTTTATTATTTATTATTACTTTATAGTCATGGTCCAACATTTTTTATTAAAATATGCAAAAAGTCAGCCTACCATAGGTAATTAGGAAATAAAAAAGAAATTTAATTTTTATTAAGCAGATACATAGTTTTAACTATATGCCAGACACTATTCTAAGCAATTTCCATATTTATGCTTTTTATTCTATTACCACATTGTGGGTACCATTAATATATCCATTTCATACATAACAAAACTGAGCAATGAATCTTCTGTGAATTTAAAATTGAATTATGATGATGAAACATACATCCTCAAGTTGAGACAGAAAGTTATAAGGCAAGGCGTCAATTATTAAATTTTTAAAAATTGTGATATAAATGACAAATTCTAAAGAGAAATGAAATAATCTTTGTTGTCACTTAATGGAAGAGGTGGGACAAGAGCCTGATTTAAAATCTGAGAAACTGGTACTCTCCAGTTGTGCAGAAAGCATGAGGAGAGGGTGCTGCACACTTCAAAGTGCCACCACTATAAGAGTTTTAAATCCAAATGAGATTACAAGATATTGTATATTAGAAGTATTACCTAAACCATTAATTTATTTCAGTTAAAACACATCTCATTTATTAATTTAAAAATATTCTTAAATTAAACTAAAAATTTACCTACAATATCTAGGGACTGTTGGTTTAATCTTGCCTCTTTCACAATTTTTTTTTCAGTGTTTTCTGTCAGACGGTATTGTACCACCTCTCAAATAATTAGGGACATTAAAAAAAGCTCTATTTTTATAAGTATTAAATATATATCCCTCATATATTAAAACCATTGTGCCATATTATGTCACAACTTTTCATTTTTGCCCAAAGCAATAAAATTTGTAAAAATATTGGCTATTACTTAAAATAATAGCAATGATATAAAACAATTTACTTAATGTTTTCATTATCTCAAGGACTCTGTCCCATGTTTTAAATTCATTTTGTCATTCAATCTTCTAACCACTCTATGAGGTAGATACTATTATTATTCCCATTTTACAGAGGAGGAGTCTGGCAGTGAGAAGTTAATTAACTAGTTCAAGGTAAACAGATAATTAATAGAGGAGACAAGAGTTAAGTTCAGATCTAACTCCCAAACTTGAGCTTTTATCCATTTCTCCACATTGCTCTAATGTCCATTTAACCTCTAAAATAAAAGAGGATAGGAATTCCAATTATAATACCATCAAATAGATATGAATTGAAGATTTCATTTCTTTTACTCTGAATAACTCAATTATTTAACTAGTTGGTGCTTCCAAACTGCCCCTTCATATTCCTGCAATTTTGTTCATGACTTGGCTAATTTTGACCACAGTGCTCTGATGGTGAAAAAGGTAAGAGATGGAGATATGCTACTTTCTAGTTCTTATTAGAATATCTAGTCTATCTCTACACAGAATTTCATTAGTCCTTTTGCTCCTGTTTAATTATTAAATTTTCCCAAATAACCACTATGTCAGATGTACTCAAGGTATTATTTTCTGTCTATATTTATTTTCTAAGTTGACATATCTAACTGTAATTAACATTGACTCCATATCCCATTTTAAATAATTTTAAAAAGTTAACTGATATACCTTTTACTACCAGTTTCTGATTATTTATATTCTATTATAAAGCTTTCATTAGGGTGAAAACATTACATTGGCACCCATAGACCTTGGCTTATGTGTCAGACGCTCTGTGTAATTAAGCAAAAGAAGAAATGATGCCCCATATTTTCAAGAAGATATAGACTTTTGCAAGAGAGATGACTAAAACATGAATTTGCAATAAATAATGTATGAAATTCTGCTAAGTGCAATAAAAGAATAGAGAATGTGGGAGTGAGTGGGTCAGAACAGAGAACTCATTGATAGAGAAGGTGAGGCTTAGCCTGGTTCTCTAGAAATGCCTAGGATTGGCCCCTGGGAAACAACAGAGAGGCAGGCATTTTGGTAAAGGAAATCATTGGCAACAAAGGCATACAAACTGCAATAAGCATCACTGGTTCACTGGAATTTGAGAAGCCTAGACGCATTAAAGGGCACCAGAGTGCTTTGAGAGGGAGTAGTGGAAAATAAATTCAGATAAATTAAACGCAACCAGATTAATAGAGGGGTTGTGAAAGACACTTTAGATTTGATGTGTTCAATTTTGCCTAGATTCACTACTTGTTATCTAGGTAACATTGGACTCTACTTATTTAAACTCCTTGAATCTCAATTAAATGTGTTTACCTATTTCATAGTGTTTCAATAAATAAGATGGCATGCAAATTTTCCTAGTTGAGTGCCCATGTGAGACACTCAAGAAGTGCTTTTATTCATCTTCCTAATAATAAAAAAGACCTAAATTATATTTGACTACAGAACATTGTTCACCATGGAAATTCATTACACACATTTTGAAAAGCATAAAATTTCCTACATACTACTTATTTCACTTCAGTTTTCACTTTTATCAGAGTTTTTATTCAGCATTCCTAGATGGTAAGTTTGAAATACAAAATTGGAAAAATATTGAGTGACATCATATTGCTTACTGAAGTTTAGATATATTTTTATTTATTTATTTATTATATTTGCATCTTCCTCAGGTTCAAGAGAGCATAGTATAATTTTTCTGTTATATATCATTCATGAATTTTATATTACCTATTCATTGCTATTCATTATTGAAAATTTTATAAAGCAAACTTCTTCTACTCTTTTTAGGATTTTGATCTCACCTTCTTTTACTAAGGTAAACTGTACTTTGAATTTCCTAGTTTAATAATTATAATGTTTCTCCCTCATCCCCCATTACATGTGACTTCAAGAAGTTTCCTGGACTTAGGAGACTTTTTAAATTCCTGCCATAGGTTTCAGTTAAGATTTCATTATATTTGATTAGCTTGTTAGAGTTCACAGAGAGGGTTCCAATTACCACACTTGATCTTACTTGATGACCCCAGTGAGAATGAAAGACAGCATGCATTATTTTCCAGACACTTTAACCTGACAGTAGCAGTCATTTCAATGTATCAATTATTAATTCTCAAGTGGCAAAATTACCTATATTTTTCTTTACATATTATGGCTAGATTTAGAAAACATGGTCGTATAAGCCATATAATTGTATCATATAATTCTATACCCCCCAAAAAGAGAGGCCTATTTCATCTCATTTTTTTCCCCTTAATATAAATTTGTATAATTTGCATTTGCATTTTCTACAATAAATTATTTCTAACATATTCTCTAATTTTTCAATCTCTGTACAATTCCCCTCAAAGTATTACAATCATTTCTTGATTTTTTAAGAAGGGCATGGCACTTATTATATGAATAATTGGCCACATTGGTAAAATGTTTATATTAAAACAAAAATACTCTTCAGTTCAAAGGAGTAATACACATGAACATGAAAGCATCTTAACCTTAACAATGTAATAAAAATAATTTCTAGATAGGTACTTATACAAGGTTGAAAGATAGGAAAATTTGCCATTTGTATAGGTCATAAAGGTCAAATTTTGGCAATTTATTGTGGATTAAATTATTGTATTCTACTTGGGAGCAGTTTGCTTAATCACACAACTATGAATTGACATTATTGGTTTTCAGCAGTAATCTTCACAGTTAAGCCTCAAGTGAACACTTACCAAAGAGTTGTTTCTAAGAACTAAATTAATCTGAGTCAAAAGGTAAATGTCAAAACAGTCCCTTTGCTTTTAAAGAGTTAGTATTTGGTTTTTAACTTCACAAAAATAAAATGTTTTTCACTTGATTTTATCCTATTTTTAATCTTTAGGTAAGCAAAAAAATATTTTATCTTCATTTCTGAAATAAACAATGCCAAACTCTAGCGCTATCTTTTCATACTTGTAGTTTTTACATGTTACTCAAAATTAATTTTCATCCTAACATTATATTTAATGTATTAAAAAGATTGAGTGTCAATGTTCCCAAATCTATAATTTATACAGAGTAAATCAGTGTCAATTTGATATTCTGTTTTTGTGTTGTTGAGAAAAATTTTCTCTGCAAAGACTGGAACAGCATTAAACATTACCAGAGAGTATAAATGAGGAAACAATTCACAAATAGATTATAAAGGTTCCTACTTATAAATTAGTTGTACCCTGACAGCAGCACATTATAGGCTTCTCCAGCAGAATACATATTATAGAACCCTGACAGAACTCAATGCAACACAGCCACAAGGCAATGGGAGACAAACGTGTTTAGGAAATAAGGCGCTAGTAAATGGACAACAAAATAACTAATAAAGTTGGATTTTAAAACTTATTCTATAATAACAAATAGGCATCACCACATAATGAAAAAAAATGTGGGCTTCAATTCCTGTCTTTGTCACTACTACCTGTGTGAGTTAGATATGTTATTTAACCACTCTATACTATGAATACCTCATTATATGTAAAATGGGGATAAAAGTTCCTCTACCCCAGTCATGTTGCAAAAATTAAGAAAATGCAAGTGGAAGTGTTCAGAAGTCTGTCTGAAGCATAGCTTAAAGTAGATGTTTAATAAATGCTTCTTTATTTCTTCTAAATGACAAAGTAATTGAATAGAACAATAGACATAGGTATACCATATTTTAAATGAAACTAAATGTAATCCATTCCCATACCACACACCTCAAGTTTTGTGTTTTCTTGAAGTATTAATGAGGGTATATTTTTACAAAATTAGTATCCTGGGTTTATTTAAAAATCAGATCATATTGTTCCCCCAATCGTGCAGAATTGATTATGAATAAACAATTCTATCACATGAAAGTTTTCAAAATTAATGTGGAATTTAATATAATGAGAAGAAAATAGCATTAAACAAAGTATGGCATTACTAAGTCTTATTAACAGTTAATATCCATCGTTATGGAAAACATATTAGATATTAATGTCTAATTGCCATCATCAGAAATAAATATAACAGAATTGTTAAAGATAAACATAATAAAAGCAGAAATAATGTCCTAGTTTATAACAAATGATGGGGAACATTTTGTTTGTAGATGCAATGACTTAGTTTGCAATGTGTAACAGTTTAGATCAGGGGAGATAAAAACAGTTTTTTGATTACTTGCATTTGTAATGAGGTACTGAGTGGCACATGTGGTAGACTGGCTTCCTTCAACATCTTTTTTCAATTCTTTCTGTGCTATAGGTGCAGAAAGCTAAAACGTACATTTCCAAATAGAGTACTAACACACGGGACAACATGGATGAACCTTGAGGACCTGATATTGAGTGAAGCAAGCCAGGCACTGAAGGACAAATATTACATGACTTCACTGATATAAATTAAGCAAACTGAGCAGACTCACAGAGCTAGAGTCTGGAAGACAGACAAGTTTACAGGAAATAGAAAGGGAGAAGAAAGTTGTGAGCCAATGCTCATACGGGTGAAATTTATGACAAGGTGGAAGCGTGTAGTTGTGCAGTGAAGGTACATGACAGAGGTATAGTGATAACATTGGGTTGGGTGGTGCAAGTTTGACAGAAGGGCAGGGTGGGGAGGGTGGGTTGGATGGTCCATGGAACTGGGGGGAGGGTAGGGAAGGGAGTAGGTGAACACTGGGGATTGGTGGATACGTGGATGAAATTAAAATGTTGGAGAGGCTCATTTGGCAAGAGGACAAGGAAGGGTTACTGGTTTAGGGTAGGATGGGGGGCATTCAGGCCAGGGCGCAACTGGGGCAGGCTTCTAGGGAGCGTGTGAACGATCATTTTGGCGTAGTGTGTTGCATCGGTGGGTAGAGACCCACATAATGAGTGGGAAGGTGTTGGACTCCCATCCTAGACAGGCTCGCTATGTTCTCAAACAGAGGGATGGGAGTCACTTGAGAGCATTGGTGGTTCCGAATAGAAGAGACACACAGACCAGTGTGTCAAGCTCTCAGTGAAGATGCAAGTAACTATGAATCTTGTCCTTCAAGGAGTGAAGCCTGGTGGTCTCCATGGGCCCAAAGGGGAGGGGGAGGGAGAAATAAAATGGATGGAATAGGAGGCATTTTGCGGGTGATGGAAGTATTCTGCATGATCTTGCAAAGATGGATAAGGGCCACATTAAATTTTATCAGATCTTATATATGATCCAAAATGTAAACCATAATGTGAACCATTGACAATGGGTAGAGGCTATGTTTCAATATTTTTGCATCAATTGTAACAAATATACCATCCACATATAAAATGTTATTGAAGGGGGAAAGGGGAAAGGGGGGAAACGGGGAACATGTTGGGTATATGGAAATCCCCTGTATTCAGTACGTGACTCTGCTGTGACCTAAAACTTCTTTGGAAAAAAAAAGGGGGGGGAGATACTGTGGGAATAAATGGAAAAAAAGTGTCACTGGACATACAGGACAATAGTCTTACAGTGAAGAAAGGCAAAATGTAAAAAAAAAAAAAAAATGCTTTTTTCTTCAAATATTTTTCATTATTTTTTAGTATTCCAATTTTTTAAAATATTATTCTAATTTTAATTTTAGTATTTTCTGTATTTTGCTTATGTATAAAACTATCATTACTATTCAATTTTCTTATTAATTGTATGTGACTTTTTTATTGGCTTCATTTTTGAAGAAGTTTTAGATCACAGAAGGGTTACAACTGTGGCAGGGGAGGATCATTGGTGTGCAGAGTCAGTGAGGGGGGATACATGGGAGGAAGTTCACCTGGGTATATATATATATAAGGTATATAAATGTGTTCAAATGTTCATGGGGCATTGTCACGGTGGGTGTAGATTCACACAATAACCAAAAGAATATCAAATTTCCATGTGAGGGAGCTCTCCCACATTCTCTAGTGGAACAACAAGAATGCCCCAAGTACAGGGACAATGACTTGTGAAGGGGGATAGTCCATTGAAGGACCTTTGATGTTGATGACTATGCTTATGAGCCTTTGCTCTTGAAATTGTAATTTAGCCTAGTGACATGGGGTGCCTAAGATTTACCTATGTGGAGCCTTCTTTTTGCTCAGATGTGGCCTCTCTCTAAGCCGAACTCAGAATATAAATGCAATAATTTCCCCCCAGCATGGGATATGACTCCCAGGGATGAGCCTCCCTGGCACCAAGGGATTGCTACCAAGTACCAACAAGCAATGCATCTGGAAAAATACACACACACACACACACATCTTGACTAAAAGAGGGAAAAGCTAAAGACAAATGAATTTGTATGGCTAAGAGACTTCAAAGTGAGTTGGGAGGCCATCCCAGAGGTAGCACTTATGCACATCTCAACAGGATCTCATTGAGAAAGTAGATACGACCTCAAATAGTGAAGCTCCTCACAGATATGGAGACATCCAGACACTATAGTCAGGGCAGACATCTCAGGAATTTGGCCCCTTGCCAGTGGGCCCTAATTTGGTATTTATGCTCTCCAGTATGACTGAGTTAGACTCAGCAGTGGTTTCCCTATGCATGACTCTTCTGTCCTTCTATTCAAACCTTTAGTTATTACTAGAGTTGGTAGATGTACATCCAAGAGACTTAAATCTTTGGGTTGTCCATGTGCCAGCTGAGCCCTGAATCTCAACGGAGTTGCAGCACCTACTCTCCAGTTCAATGGATTCACCCAGGACAGCTAACAGGGAGGAGATGATGGAGAAACAACATACCAAGAACCAAGAGTGTCTACAGCTGCAAGCAAGAGAGTCCCATCCATCGGATGTATGGGATCAACCCCCCCCCTCAATTTATGGTGGAGTGGGCATCACCATCCCAGAGTTTTCAGGATTGGGAAACGAACTATAGACTAAAATAAACTTACTAGTATTCTACTATAGACTACTTGTGATTCTAGCTCTGGAAGAAATACCATTGTTGTGGAGGCAGTGACCCATGAATGTTCTGCAGTTAGGGAGAGGGAAAAACAGGTGTAATAGGGGGCATTTTCAGGACTTGGGAATCATTCTGAATGACATTACAATGACAGATACAGGCCATTATATATCCGACCATAACCTACAGAGTCGAATGGGAGAGAGTGTAAACTACAATGTAAACTATAATCCACGCTTAGTGGAAATGCTCCAAAATGTGTTTATCAATTGCAATGAATGTACCACACTGATGAAAAATGTTGCTAATGTGGGAAAATGTGGGAGGTGTGGGAAGCAGGGCTTATGGGAATCCCCTATATTTTCTCTGTAACATTTATGTAATCGAAATATCTTTTAAAATATTAAAAAAATATATTTAAAAAGTACATTTCCAAAACTTTCTTGCAGCTAGACTGCTGCAAGTGATGAAGGGGAAGCAGATATTGCTCAAGTGATTCATCTCCCACCTACCAAATGGGAGGTCCCGGGTTCACTTCCTGGTGCCTCCTAAAGAAGACAAGCAAGACAGTGGGCTGGCATATCGAGCTGACACAACAAGGAGGAAAACATAATGAGAGACATAACAAAGCAGGGAGCATAGGTGGCTCAAGCAATTAGGCACCTCCCTCCCACATAAGTGGCCTCAGGTTCCATTCCCTGTGCCTCCTAAAAGGAAGACAAGCACACAATGAACCCACAACATAAACAATGAAGCAAATAAATAAAATAAATCTTTTTTAAAAAGTGATGTAGGTTCTGAGAATCAGATGCAAGATTTTTATTTGAATTTGAATTAAGATGAGGAATGGAGACAGTGGCTTGGAGACATCCAGATGTTGCTGATATAGTTCTAACAGGGTGGTGTGGCAGTTTTTTGATCTCTGAATATTAACAAAAACCATTAGAGTTTGGCTTTTCTAATCGCCCAGTTTACTGATGGTGACAGAAGTAGCAGCCTTGGTGGAGGGACTGTTGAAAGTCTATATTATGGAGACCAACCAGAGCCCTTCCAACTAATTCATAATTGTGTATTTCTCTATATTTAAATCATTTCTTCTTAAACTCTAGAGACTGGTTTCAAGTATCTGTAGCTGACCTCTAGCTGATAGATTCCTCAAAGCCAGGGAAGCCTATGTAACAGGAGTAGTTTTAGCTGGCATGTGACTTTCTTATTCTCTTTAGGAGAAAATGGGGAGGTTCTGTCTTCCCCAGGACACTCCTCCAGTATCTGAGTCAATGATACCTTCAGATCTCCCCTTGGAGTAAGCATGCAAATCCAAGGTGTCCTCTATCTTCAAACCTATTTTCTGTTAGCACAAATATTATTTAAGGGAAGCTAAAACCTTACATTGCCACAATTAAAGAAACAACCTAAAGTATGAATTTTGTTAAAGTACATATTAAGTTAAAGGCCATTTGTTTTGGATTACAATTAGGCAATAGACAAGAATGGATCATTGTCAGCATTTGTTTCCCTTGTTTTATGAGAGGAGGTGGAAGGGGTGGGGTGGAGAGGCAATTTGGAGGTTTTCCAATATCTAAATGGAGAAGGATTCATCAGGGGTGAGGAACAATGGAAAGTGTAGTAAAGATCAAAGCAGGGTTGATAAATAATTCCTTAATTTTACCCAGATATGTTACTGCTGGGAGCTGAAAGACTGAAGGACAGGTCCAGGTTAGGTATACCTGGTAGGGAATGAAAGGGACTGCAATAAAAGTGAAAGTGCATCAGAAATAAATGTCATATTTTACAATTGTGCTTGATACCAGCCCTTTTCTCCAAATAATATTAGTGAACAGCTTTTAAAATTATCCCTAAGCCAGCCCAAAAAATAAGTACCTTGATATGCTTTCATCTCAAAATCCTGAATAAGAATTACCGTACTACAAAAACATCTGCTAAGATGAAAGCACGTTATTTGTGCAAATATTTTACTTTACTAGTATATGTCAAGGTTGAAGTGAAAGAAGAAAGACTAAATTTGTGCAGACAGAAAAGCATATTCAATAGGTGATTCTTCTCACTCCAATAAAAAATCTTCAATGTGTTGTGCTTGTGCTATACCTAGATTTAAATCATTAAAATGAGATTTCCTTCTCCCCTTCAGCCCACAGACCCCCCTACACACACACACACACACACACACACACACAAGGAACTGACATCTAAGAAAGCTTTGAGCCTTTTTCAAACCAGCATTTCAAAGCTACATTGCTGGCTAAAATCTAGACTTGGCTTAGCAGCTTCAACCACTGAGTTCAAAGATAGGTTTAAATTTGACCCAATATGTTTTCCTGTCTTTAAGTACGTTGTACAGCATCTGAGATTAATGGGATACATGAATAAAATGTCTTGGGTCCTGAAGACATCAATAAAGTCAGCCAGCCAATTGAAGCTGGCAGTGGCTGTTTAGGATGTGAGTTAAATAAATCACCAGCGGCTTTGAGCTAGTAGGTGGGATAGTATCTGGTGTGTGTGTACCCAAATGCTTAAAATCTACTTCTCCAACACGTCTTATTCAGGCCCCTACATGTCTCCTAAAAGTGATCTCAAAGGAGATAAAAAGAGAATTTTTCCTATTTGGAAAACCAGAGGACAATAAGTAATATTTGGGGTAGTAGCAATGAGAAAATAATAAATTGTACTTTACTCAAAATATCTCTATTCTGTTGTAACATCAACATCAGAATCTTGTTCCTTAGTAATGGATATTCACGCCCAAGTTGATTCATGGCCTGATCAATGAATAGTGAAGGGAACTGGTGCAGATAATTCTAATTACAACATCCTGATAAGGGATGGAGGAAGGGAAAGGTAATTGTCAGGCTATCAGTAAAGAGATGTCATTTATCAAGGCTAATGACTACTTTCAATATTTAAATACACCATCCTGATGTTCCAAAAAATTGTGGAATGGCAGTATATGTTTCTTAAAAAGAAGAAAACCATAATATATAGATACATATATGTATACGCCAGTAGTAGGTTTATGAATATTATATATATTTATTCCCACATAAGCAAAAATTACACATTTGTATACATGGTAGTTAAGAGTGAGGGCTCTGCTCTCAGACAACATAGGTTTCAGTAAGATTCTAACCCTTGCAGTGTGGCTTGGCACAGGTTAACGTCTCTATATTTCATTTTCATTGGCTATAAAATGAATATACTAATAATAACTATTTTATAGGGTTGACCTGAGGTTTATAAACTGAACACGTATAAGGACTCAATAAAAATGTACTGCTGTTATTATTTTTATAATTTGTCATTACATAACACATTGTTAGGGAGTTGCATGGTTACAATTTAGCAAGTATATCTTTAATTATGCCAATGCTTTTCCCTTAGAGTCTCCCCAATAAGTTCTTTTCTCAGATTTCTTCTGCATTTATCATTTAGCAAATGAGAGTTTTCCATTTATATACCACCACTACACATGGTGGGACAGTTCTCTTTGCCCTTCTCACAGTGTCTTCTACAACATTCTACTCATAGAAACACTCTATGCATTCTTGCAAACAGAATGACCATGCTTGACTGCAATAAATGCTTGGGCCGATATCAGAAAACAACCTTTTTGGAACAAAGTTGTAAAGTTAATAATTTCTTTTTTTTTTTTTAGGATGTACCAAGGGTTGAACTGGGACCTTGTACATGGGAAGCAGGTACTCAAACCACTGAGCTCCACCAAAGATTTATGTTTAAAGGAAATGCAAAAATAATATAGTATTTCAGTAATCTATTGCTATGAAACAAACCACCCAAAACTTTGTGGATTAAAATAACACAGATTTTTTTTTTCCCCCTTGATTCTGAGGGCTCAGCAGAGTAGTTTTCTGCCTCACCTGGTGTCACCTGGAGTTATTCATGTGCATGGCTGGGATGAAAAATCCAAGAAATCTGCCTGCACATGTCTGGGGCCTTAGTGTTCCCCCATGTGGCTTCTTTCTCTCCACATGGCTAGGCTGGACTTTCTCATAGCATGAAGGTATTAGGGTAGCTACCCACTTATATTACAGCTAAATACCCACATAATGAAAGTGAAAATATTTAGTCTTCTTAAAGTAACTTTGTCAAATTAAAAAAAAAACTTTTTTTTAAAGACACTTTGCCCACATTCTACTGAAAATTATAAGCCCAACCCAAATTTATGAAGAGAATTGACCTGCTGGTGGGAAAAATGATGTCACACAGGAAGAGAAAGAACTGATCATGTTCATCTTTAAAGATTATTTATCACAGATAATTGCAGCTTTAGCAAAATTTTAGAACACTATTTTTATTATAACAATTAAAACAAGGGATTACTTTATTAGTTATAAAGGAAAATTGTAAATATCATCCTCTGGACTTTTCTTCTAGGCTACATGTGAGTAAGGTAGAAAGATCAATGATGTTCAGCAAGATTTTGGATCAATTTCCTATTTCATTTATCTAACTAGTATACTTTTGTTTCACCAACATTAATTTACTGCTTATTATGGAAGATACTTTATATCAAGCAATTGACATACAGAGATAGATGGATTTCTGGGAAGATGGTGTCCTAGTAGGTGGCAGAGCCCAATTTTCCTACAAAGACAATGGAGGAAGGGCAAAAACTATTCAAAGGAGCTGCTTTGGGGATCTACAGACCAGGAGAGTACCATGCAAACTATTCAGGAGGGAGAGGGACAGAGAGATGAAGAGACCAAAATGAAAACCACGAGTTACTTACTCCACAGCTAGGAATGATGCCCACCCCCACCTTGAGGCAAACAGCCTTGGTAAAACCCATGGCTGATGCAGCCACCTGAGAGGGGGATGGGCATTTTTCTCCCTGGGAGGAGGGAGGGTGGAGCAGAGGGCTAAGTGTGGTTTCTCTTCAGTGATTCTGGACAGCAGGGCCCTGCTGTGAATCGCAGCTCTGACTGACTCAGAAACACAAACCAGTGGAGGTTGAAAGTCACCTCCATGGAAACATTTGCCAATAGGTTCCATCTCCTGGTATGTCTGGAAATTGAAAGTTAAAAAAAGCTTTTTGGAGTCTCTCATATCCTTATCCCCAGGCACCTTGGATCTGGTCTGCGTCCCAATAGTGGGTTCCAGGACCTGTTTTGATAACCTAAATAGGAAAATTTTAACGATTTAGAATAAAAAAGATCCATGAAACAAAACCACTAGGCAAGAGGGAAGAAATTTGACATCAGAGTAAATTCACCAACATAGTCAGATGGCTAGACATCAGCAAAAATTTACAAACCACACTAAGAAACAGGAAGATATGGCTCAGCCAAAGAAACAAGCTAAAAATCCTGATGAGATAGAGAATTTAAGACAACTTATTGATGAGGTTCACACTCATCTCTTAAAGCAATTCAAGAGGTTGAAGGAAAATTTGGCTCAAGAGATTAAGGTTATTAAGATGATACTGGGTGAGGATAGAGAAAAATTTGAAAGCTTGCAAAGAAAAATAACAGATTTTATGGGAATGAAAGACACAATGAATAAGATTAAAAATATATTAGAGACATATAACAGCATATATGAAACGGCAGAGGAATGAATAAGTGAAATGGAGGAAAGCACATCAGAACTTGAAATATAAGGGAACAGAAAGAAAAAAAAATGGAAAACAATGAACAAGGTATCAAGGAAGTGAATAACAGTGCAAAATACATAAACATATGTGTTATGGGTATTACAGAAAGAGAAGAGAATGGAATAGGAGCAGAAAAAATATTTGAGGGAAATAATTGCTAAAAATTGCCCAACCATTATGAAAGAAACACATATCAATATCCAAGGAGGACAACAGACTCCAAAGAGATTAAGTCCAAATAGAATACTTTGAGACACCTACTACTCAGAATGTCAAATGCCAGAGACAGAGAATTCTGAAAGCATCAAGAGAGAAGCAATTCATCACATACAAGGAATGCTCAATAAGATTATGTGCCAAATTCTCATCAGAAACTATGAATGCAAGAAGACAGTGGTATATATATTATATATTTAAGATACTGAAAGAAAAATACAGCCAGCCAAGAAATCTTTATCTAGCAAAATTGTCTTTCAAAAATGAGGGGAAGTTTAATGTCTTCAGGATAAACAGAAACTGACAGACTTTGTCACCAAGAGATGGAACTTAAAAGAAATTCTAAAGGGAGTGCTGATGCCTGAAAGGAGAGAGCCTTGGAAAAGAGTATAGAAATGAAGATTATTAGTAAGAGTAACTAAAAGGGTGAAAATATTGACAATAGTGAGATACAACAATGGAAAGCCAATGAATAAAATGGATGAAGTAAGTAATGCCTTTATAGTACTAACATTGAAGTTCATGGATTGAATTCCCCAGTCAAAGAGACACAGACTGGAAGAATGGATAAAAAATATATGAGACAGCTATATGCAGTCTATAAGAGTCTCACCTTAGATAAAAAGACACAAATAGGCTGAAAGTGAAAGGTTGGAAAAGATATTCCACACAAATAGTAAGCAAAAAGTGCTGGAGTAGCTGCAATAATATCAGACAAAATACATATTAAATGTGAAACTTCTACAAGAGATGAAGGTCATAATATAGTAATAAAGGGGGCAGTTCACCAACAAGAAATAATATAATAACAATAACAATAATAAATATTTATGCACCTAAACTGGGTGCTCCAAAATATACAAGACAAACACAGGCAAGACTGAAGGGAAAATAGACAACTCTACAATAGTAATTGGAAACTTCAATATACCACTCTCATCATTGGATTGAACATATAGATAGAGGATCAGTAAGAAAACAGAGAGCTGGAAAAATATGATAAATGACCTAGATCTAACAGATATCTATAGAGCATTGCACCCCAAAATATCAGGATATACATTCTTGTCAAGTGCTCATGAATCTTTCTCCAAGATAGAACATACATTGAGTCACAAAATAGGTCTCAGAAAAAATTTAAAAGATTAAAAACTAAAAATGCACCTCATTTGTTGAACATGGAATGAAGCTAGAATCAATCACAGGCAAAAAAAAAAAAAAAAGAAAAAAGAAAATTCACAAATATATGGAAATTAAACAACACACTCTTAAACAATCAGTGGATCAAAGAATAAATGAGAAATGAGTAAATATCTCGATGTGATGAAAGCAAGAAGACAACATTTCAAAACCTATGAGATGCAGTGAAGGCAGTGCTGAAGGGAAATGTATAGCCCACAATGCCTACACCAAAAAAGAAGAGATAAAATGAAGAACCTATTGAAGGAACTAGTAAAAGAACAGCAAACTAATCCCAAAGAAAGCGGACAAAAAGAAATAAAAATATTAGAAATAAATGAAATTGAGAACAAAAAGAAAACAGAATCAACAAAATCAAAATTTGTTTGTTTTTTTTTTTGAGAAGATCAACAAAAATGATAAACCCTTAGCTAGACAGACAAAGAAAAAAGAGAGTGAAGATGCAAAGAAATAGTCAGAAATGAGGGAGGGTATATTACTATTGACTCCACAAAAATAAAAAAGATCATAAGAGAATACTATGAACAACAGTTTGCCACTAAACTAGACAACATAGACAAACTTCCAGAAACACACAAAAAACCTACACCAACCCTAGAAGAAACAGAAGACATCAACAAACCAATCACAAGAGATTAAAAGTCATCACAAAAACCTCCCAAAAATGAAAAGCCCAGGATTAAATGGGTTCACCATTGAATTCTACCAACTATTCAAAGATGATCTAATACCAATCTTGCTCAATCTCTTCCAAAAAATTGATCAGGAGGGAATGCTACCAAACCTATTCTATTAAGCCAACATTATCCTAATACCAAAGCCTAATACAAAGAAGATACTGTGAAAAAAGGAAATTATAGACCAATTTCTCTAATGTCTATAGATATAAAAATCCTCAACAAAGTACCTTCTAATCACATCTAAAAATACCTCAAAAGAATTATATACCACAACCAAGTGGGTTTTATCCCAGGTATGCAAGGGTGGTTCAGTGCAAGAAAATCAAACAGTGTAGTAACCCACATTAATAAATCAAAGGAGAAAAGTCATATAATCATTTCCATTGGTGCAGAAAAGGCATTTGACAAAAATACATCCTTTCCCGATAAAAAAAAAAAAAAACACTCCAAAAGGTAGAAATAAAAGGAAGCGTTCTCAAAATGATAAAGGGCATATATGGAAAACCCACAGCTAACATTGTACTCAATGGTCAAAGACTAAAAGCTTTCCGGTTGAGATTGGAAACAAGACAAGGATGCCCATAGTCACCACTATTATTCAACATTGTGCTGGAAGTTTTAGCTAAAGCATTTAGGCAACAAAAAGAAATAAAAGTCACCCAAATAGGAAAGGAAGAAGTAAACTTTCACCATTCACTGATGATATGATCCTCAATCTAAAAAAAATCCTGAAAAATCCTCATCAAAGCTACTAGAACTAATAGACAAGTTCAGCAAAGTGGCAGGATACAAGATTAATACACAAAAATCAGTAGCATTTCTATACACTACTAATGAACAATATGAGGAGGAAGTCAAGAATAAACTTCCATTTACAATAGCAACTTAAAAAATGAAAATTTGGGAATAAACTTAACCAAGGACATATAGGACCTGTGTTTGGAAAACTACAAAACATTGCTAAAAGAAACCAAAGAAGAACTAAATAAATGAAGGATGTTCCATGTTCATGGATTGGAAGACTAAACATCATTAAAATGTCAATTCTACCCAAATCAATTTACAGATTCAATGCAATCCCAATAAAACTTCCAACTGCCTTTTTTGCAGAAATGGAAAAGCCAATTATCAAATTTATTTGTAAGAGTAAGGGGCCCCAAATAGCCAAAAATATCTTTAAAAAGAAGAACAAAGGTGGAGGACTCTCACTTTCTGACTTTAAAGCATATTACTTAGCTACAATGGTAAAAAAACAACAACATGATATTGGCATAAAGATAGGCAGATTGATCAAATGGAATCAAACTGAGAGTTTATAAATAGACCTTCACATCTACTGGCAAGTGATTTTTGACAATGTTATCAAACCTATGCAGCTGGGTCAGAACAGTCTTTTCAACAAATGATGCTGGGAAAACTGAATGTCCATAGCCAAAAGAAAGAGGACCCCTATCTCACACCTTATAGAAAAATTAACACAAAATTATCAAAGACCTCAATATAAGCTAGAATGATAAAACACCTAGAATAAAATGTAGGGAACCATCTGTGAGATTTTGTTGCAAGTGGTGTTTTCTTAAACTTTACATGCAAAGCAAAAGCAACGAAAGAAAAAATAAATAGATAAATGGGACCTCTCAAAAGTAAACACTTCTGTACCTCAAATGACTTTGCCAAGAAGGTGAAAAGGGAACCTATTTAAGGGGAGAAAAAATTTGGAAACAACACTTCTGATAAGCTTTTGATCTCCATGTTATCTAAAGAGATCATACAACGTAGCAATGAAATGACAAGCAACCCAACCAAAAAAAAAAAAAAAGGGCAAAAGACCTGAATAGACATTTTCCCAAAGAGGAAATACAAATGGCCAAAAAGCACATAAAAAGATGTCAACATTAATCCACCTTATAGAATGTGATTTACAAGTGCTGCAGCATATGTGGAGAAACAGAAACATTCCTTCACTGCTGGTGGAAATGTAAAATGATGTGATCTCTGTGGAAGACAGTTTGGTGGTTCCTCAGGAAGCTAAATATAGGTCTGCTGTATATCTGGCAATCCCACTACTAGGAATATACTCAATAGAATTGAAAGCAGGCACGCGAACTGATATTTGCACACCAATGTCCGTGGCAGCATTATTCATAATTGCTAAAAGATGAAAACAACCCGTATCAATCAACCAATAAATGGATAAACAAAATGTGTGTGTGTGTATACATATATATATACACAAATACAATACTATTCAGCTGTAAGAAGAAATAAAGTCAGGGTGCATGTGACAACATGGACGAACTTTGAGGACATTATATTGAATGAAATAAGCCAGACACAAAAGGACAAATATTGTATGGTCTCACTAATATGAACTAAATATGATGAGTAAGCTCATGTAGTTAAACTATAGAGTATAGGCTACTAGTAGATAGAATGTGTGTTGAGGAGGGGGAGCTGATGCTTAATGTACGTAGAATTTTTAATAAGGTTGATTGCAAATATGTGGAAATGGATAGAGTTGATGGTAACACATTATAATGGGTATTTATAATGTGTTTGTAAATGTGATTGTGGCTGAAAGGGATAGTTTAAGGACATAAATGTCCACTGAAAGAAAGTTAGTGGATCATCTAGGGACCATAAAACTTAGTGAACTCAGTGGCTTGATAAGCATTATTGTTAATAGTACAAATACAAGAATGTTCTTCAATGAAGTAAAACAAATGTATGTCACTATAACAAGGTATAAGAATATGATGACAGAGGGGAAACATACAATAAAAGTAACTTAAGGACTATAGTTAACAGTAATATTGTAATATTTTTGCATCAGTGGCAAGGAAGCTACTGTATCAATGCTAAGGATCAAGAATAGAAGGGTGTAGGGAAGTATAGGATTTTTCCTTTTGGAGTAATTAAAATGTTCTAGAATTGACTGGGGTGATGAAATGGAGAGCCACTGAGTGTTCACTTTGCATGGATTGCACAAAGCATGGGACTGTATAATGCAGTGAATCCCATGGTGGATGATGGATTGTGGTTAACAGTATAAATATGAGAATGTTCTGTCATGAACTATAACAGATGTACAATACTGGTACATATTGTCAATGATAGGATAGTTTATGGGAAAAATATGCCAATTGTAAGCTATGGACTATAGTTAGCAGTAATATTTTGATGATGTTTTTTCCTCATTTGTAACAAATATTCCACAATAATACAAGGAGTTGGTGGTAAGGTGATGTGTGGGAATGCTATATGTTATGCATGATTGTTTTGTAAACTCACAACTCCTCTAATAAAAAATAAAATAAAGATAAATGAAGTAAATTGAGATAATCCAATCATTTAGGGAGCAGTAGGCCAATGGAATAATAGGAAGAATGAGATAAGTATTATCATTCAGGTAAGTGCAGGGTGCCATGGAAACTAGGAGGACAATCATAACACTTAGACCAGGCTTGGGAAAGGGTTAGCAAAGGTGTTCTGGCATAGATGCCATCTGGGCCAAGTCACAAAGAGACAGAGAAAGAAGAGGAAAAGGTCACTCCAGAGGTTAAGGACAAAGACACTGGGGCCATGAAAGAGCACAGTGGATGTAGGGAAACACAAGAGGCTGGCCCTTCATGGTATGTCAAGTGTAAGAGCTAGAAATGAGTTTGGGCAGAAAGGAGAGATTGAAATAAGGTAAAAAATTGAACAAGCATTCAGATTTGTTTGTTTGGTACTTTTGTAAGTTGAAAAGAAGGGGCCTAGAAGGAAATAAAATTTGAAGATGACATCAGTTACTTCTTTTTCATACACCTTCTTCATCTGTATCAGCTTCACCTGCATCTCAGGCCCTTGGTCATTTGCTCTATCACAGCTGCCATACAGTGACTGACTCTGTGGGACAAAGGAGACTCCCTACCTATCATCAACACCAAAGCTCTGGTTTCTTCCACTGAGACCACTTTTGGTCTCAGATGAAGCACAGGTATAGGATCAGGCTTCCCCAGATATAACTGAAGGAACCAGGTGATCCAACCTGAAAGTTCAGGATGTATTAAATCAGTGCATTATCTTCCAGGAGGGAGACAGGAGACAGGAGGAAGCCAGCAGGTAATTTCTCCTTCCATTTCACACTTTGATGAACATTCCGCCAGGGTGGGTTTTCTGTACAACCTATCTGGAGATGTCTTTGGTGGCCAAGCATCTAGTTTGTCTCTCTGGAGCCAGTTGTGTAATATGTCCTATTTGTTTTGCATCCTGCCAGGCCTCACTTCCCATTTCAGTGGCTCTGATTGCATCTCCAACACCACATTAGCACTTGTCTTACTTGAGGTTTTGTTTTCAAGGAAACCTCAACCAAGACAAAAAATAAGAGACATATCAGATGTAATGCATATATGTATTCACTTTACCATTCATTCCAACAAAGTTTTATTGAATACTTATTAAGTCAGGCATTGAAGCTAGCCATTTGAGACATATAAAGCAATCAGGCATGGTTCTTGCCCTCAGGATACACTTAGAAGGAAGAGAGGTATAAAAGTGAATGAATACAAAAAAGTATCTTTCATGGGAGAATGGCTATTTCTATTAATACTCAGACTGAGCACATATAAATGGGGCAAAACATTTAAATTGGTGGATCCTGGGTATCTTAGGGCACAGGAGTATGTTAAAGGTCTCCTATAGGGTTTGCATAATTTTTGCAACTGTTATTTGAAATTATTTCAAATAAAAAGTTAATTTAAAAAAGAACGTATGTATACATGTCTATGTAGTGGAAATGGGCAGGACACAGAAGAGGGAGACAAAGTTTTTGCAAAAGAGGTAACTGCTGAGTCAAATTTTGTAGTTTGATTCAGTACTGTAAGTCTCAGAGCCAGGCTCTACAAATACTTCCAGTCTAGTGGAGGAGGCAAGCACATGATCAGATTTATTTAAATCTGCCACACTGGTCTTTTCCTTCTTCCATCCAGCAAGCCTGTTCCTGCCTCAGACATTTGTTCTTGCTTTTCTCTTTGCTTAGAAATTCTGCAGCCCAATCCTCATATGACTGGCTCCCCCTTGGCAATAAAATCACAGCTTTACTAACTGCCTCAGTGAAGTCTTCCATGATTCTTAATCTAAACATCCTGTCTGCCCTTAGTCTCCTTGTCATTTTCTAATAAAGCACTTCATTTTGCTTTCTTTAGGGCAACATGCCTATGTGGGATTATATTTTGTATTATTTGAGTTATCTTCCATCTTCAACTATTAAAATGTAAACCCTGTGAAAAACTGGGTTTGTCATATTCTCCAGTATAATCCTTGTGTCCGGCACAAAGTAAGTTCTCAACAGATAACCTTGCTGAGTGAATGAATAAAATTATTTTAAAATAACAGTATAATTGAAATTTGAGCTTCATGATGTGAAAGGAAGGACTATAGTTTTATGAGCACATGCAACAAAGACAGCCAGCCTTTTCTGGAAGACAAGGAAAGGGTTCCCTGAGGAAGAACTTTTTGAGCTGACATCAGCTAAATGGGCATTAAGGAAGCCAAGACATGTGGACAGGGGAGGTGGAGGTATCAGACCATTTCAGGAAGAGCGGAGAGTAGATGCAAAAGCCATGAGACAGGAGGCAGCATGATGTTTTCCAGGATTCAAAAGCAGACAAGATTGGCTGGATCACAGCGAGCAAGGGAAAGGTGGTAAGAGATGAAGCTCAAGAGAGAGACATGGCTCAGAATAGGCAGAGCCTTGTAGCCACGTTAAAGGTTTTTATCCTATAAGGCCTTGCTGGGTGTTAAGAAGAGGAGTGAAATAATCAGATTTCTCATTCAAAAAGATGACTTTGCAGTGAGAAGATGTGGGGTGAAAAGTGAGATCACTGCAATTGTTCAGGTGTGAAATGGTAGTAAAGGGGACAATCGACAGCATCAAGGAGGAAAGGGTGAAAAGGAAAAATGACAGTGTAAACATCAAATAAGCAAGGGCAATACAATCTGTTTTCATAGTTGGCACCTACTGAGTACAAGTAGGTTAGGACAGTTTGCAACAATAAAATTCTCTGACTAGTCAACACAACATAAAAATTACATGTTAATATTTATACCATAAAACTAATACCATATAACAAGTAATCTATGAGTAGATGATTTCAGGATCCATGAAACAAATTACCACTAAAACATTCTATTACTTTCAATTTCTGCAAATCTAAAGTGAAAGTTGCAATTCATAACATTGTTTTCCATGTGCCCTGGATTTAATTTTTCCTTCTGTCTTATGTTTTCATTATTCTTACTTATGTCATAGCCCTATTCATGAATAATGAAGTTATAGAATGATTGTGTCACTGACTAAATGGTGAGCTACTAAAGGTTATGGACTATGGGCTTTCATCTTGACATTCCCAGTGCCAGACATGGTGCCTCGAATCTGAGACAATTTTTCTTCAAATTTATAAATATCCAGAGGGACTGAGTAACCCTGGAGTACATTGTGACTGTTCAAAGAAAGTTTAAAATATGGCTGCATAATTTTATATTACATGAATTTTTATACAGTTATTTGAAAGGAGGTAATTTAATCTAAAAAAAAAAAAGAGTATTTGATTTAGTAAAACATTCTATTCCCAAACATGCTAATGGTAGTTTGCTAGAGAAGTGATGCTGTAGTTGTTTAAGTGAGATGGGCAGGGTTGTATATGTTGAAGGGATTATAAATTGCCTTTACCATTAGCTCTCCTCTCCCAACGCAAAATGAACTTCTCTTGCCTAGCTCCCATCCAGTTTTGCTGCATCTCCTTTCCCTTCCCAAATTCTAGTCTTATTCTATTGGTAAATACCGAAGGGATATTATGTTGGCCTCTGTAACAGTCTATGCTTCTGTTCTCCCTTCTCTAAAATGGATATTAAGCATATTCCACCTAACTCAGAATCTAGTGAGAACAAAATGAGATATTTTATTTGAACTCATAGGGAAATGTAAAAAAAAAATGTGTGCAGATTTAAGAATAAGAAGAATTATTGTTATTATAGCAAACAATGTACTAGAGACTGTCGATATCAAATACTTCAGGAACCACAGTAGAAAACTTGACAGAGATACCTGAGAGATCTTTAAAAACCCATACTAAGAAAAAACTAGTGGCTCTCTATTTTCACTAAGGATAAAGTCCAAACTCCTTAGCATCTATTTGATATTAACTGATATCTGCACTATTCAGGTTTCAATCTCCAAGCCTTCCCACAGCCTGGCTCCAATGCCTTTCCTCAGCAGCTCCACCAGCAGGGCCCTCTCCTTCCAGGACCCTGCTCTCTCTTCTCTGAAGCCTCCCAGACCCACCCTTCTCTTTAATTCCATGTCACCCTGTATTCATTCACATCATGGAAATGTTAAAAGAGTTAATGAGATAGTTTCATAGTTTCTGCTACATAACTAGTGTTTAGAAATGGTAGCTACTAGCATTGTAAGTCTATTGTTTTTAATGTACAGTATTTCTCCTTCGGTAAACTGGATACTCCAAGTGGGCATGGACCATATCTCACTATCTTTGGGTTTCCTAGCACTTAGCATGACTTCTGAAATATTCTGGTTAGTTAATAAATATTTGTTGAAGAAAAAGAGAGTGTGAATGAGGTAAGGATTCATATCTGAAACCAAGGCAGTCAGCCTTCTGGACAGGCCCTCAGCATGCATTTCTGTGGTTGGCTTTGCCCAATTTTTATGTTGGCCAGGAATAAAGAACTTACTTTGAATATGAAATAAAAAGCAAATTTCTGTTATCTAAAGCAACATTATTTAATGAATATTCTGGTGAAATTTTTTTAATTGGCATATGAAGATTCCAACAAAAGACAAAAAAGAAATTTTGGAGACCCATTGTTTTAAACAAACTTGATATTGTGGTACCCTTTCATCTCACATTGGTTGAGGTTATGCCTAACTTATTTTTTAATTTGTGTTTTCTTATTTACATGCATCAGGTTTCCTCTTTTCTCACTCATTTCTCAAGTTTCTTTTGTTAACTACAATTCTTTATTGAAACAATCTGATTGTTACAGAATCGGGCCTATAAATCTAAAACTTAGATTCTCATAAAACACTATAATCCTATTGAGAAATTGTTCACAAGAAACTTGGGAAATGTGACTTGATCTAATTAAGGAGATTATTTATTTCTAACCAAGAAAAGTGAAAAAAAAAACACTAAACCTAGAGATTTCCAAACACGGTTTTGCTACCCACCAGAGAAAATAAACGAATATTCAAATAAAGCTCATTTTAATTCACTTTTTATATCAGCAAGAAATATATCATCTGTAGCACTTCTAGAGAAAGAAGAAAGCATTTTCAAAAGCTAAGTAAACTAATAAATATTAAGTCTGTTAAATGCAACATGTTCAAATATTAAACATAATTCTGTACCCATTTTTTAATTTGTTCAAAGAAAAAGGTGTTAAATATACCATAGTCCTTCAGAATATTTTGTTGAAATACTTTAAAGCAGATGTCATGAAAGAGACATCTCTGTCAGCTCTAATCTTATAAACCTTGATTTTTCCAAATAAAGTACAGTTAATAATTTTATCTGAAGAGGTCAGCTTACCCAGTTTTCTCTGAGGAATATGGGCATAAAATGACATAATAATTTAGAGAGTTTTGAAATAAAACATCAATTATTTATATTACTTTTTTATAATTTTCAAATAATCATAAATTAATGATTTTTCTCAATAGAGAAATCTACACACTCAATTCCATGATAACTTTATTCTTTTTGAGGTTACCAGCAAATTTATATTAGTTTGTTACATGAAAATGAAGGCAATTTCAGGAAATGTCATTTTGACCTTAAGCACATTTTTCTTATCCAAACCATTCAAATACCTGCTGTATAATGTTTACTTTATATATATTAGTTTATATCTAAATAAAAATATATTTACGTATACATACATATGGATACAAATGAAAATGTTTTCTGGTGATATTAGCTGTGCATATTGCTTATGGAAACTATTTTTGTCTTATTGGATTTGATGAATTGCAAATTGCTTTATAAATTGTCAGGTCTAAATTGCCAGGTCTAAACCAAAATACTTTATTTCTATATCTGTAAATTATAGTGCCAATATGTTGTTCAAACTTAAGAGAGAGATCATGTAAGAGAACATTACATTTACTCTTATTCTCCAAATAGAATTTTGCTGTTTAATGTATGTTGATTTAAAGATGATTTGAATTGACAATCATTTTTAAATGGTGATAATATTAACCTTTAATGGAAAGTGTGTGTCCTTTCATTAAAGGGTGTCCTGTGTTAACTTTTATGAAACAGTTGAGAAAATGGCATGACCCAATTCTTGTGCTCAAATTGTTGCTTTTGGTAGGTTATCAGTTGTTCTATAAATATTTATAGATAAAACATTACCCCCAAATATGATCTATGCTGACCTTTACAGAAACATCACACATACACACCACCAACCACCCAATCAATATCTCTATAGCACCAGAAGTAAACATTTCTCTCTTCCCCTTCATTTTATTGATGATGGGGTATTGCTGAAAACAAACCAAATAAAATCTGCCTGCTCATTGGGCAAAGAGGTCCAGTGTTTGTAAAATATATACTTAAATTTCTATATCAATATTTGATGCTTTCATATGGCTGTTCATTTATATATATCTATTCTTAGACATTCAGGGAATGTTTATAAGTCTCTCCATTAATAATCTTTCATCTCAAGCCGTTTTATGTCCTGAAATCACTGTGTCAGTTGAGAATATATCCATATATATCTTATAGCTATTGAACCAGAAGAAAAATAAAGTGAGAGAGAAAAAAAAAAAAAAAAAAAAGCCAGAATGCACTGGTATCATTCAATACCCAGTTGTTCTTTTTCTTGTGTTTTCCCAAATGCATGATGCCAATAGCTATTTTCAAAGTCATTTTTCTTTAGAGCAACACTGTTTCTCCATGTTATATCTCCAAAGGTCTTTCAAAGGATACATTATTAATCTGAATTTCATATTGATATAATTCCTTATGGTCTTAGATTCAATGATCTTTTTCATGTGCTTTACTTGCCTCAAAGTTCCTCCTTGTATTCTAGGACTTCAAAAACCTTACTCTAGTTCATGATTTCGAAGCATTTGTTAACTATATTCCTCATTTTTTCATCTATTTAAAACAGTCGAACTCTATTTTGACTGTCCTATTTTGACTATTATTGACTGTGTAAAAAGTAATTACATTTAATTCACAGAAGGAGCTATAACCCTACCTCTACTTTCTTGTTTTAAAGTTACAAAAGTGCCTAATTTCACTTTCTATCTTTTGCAAAATATTTAACTCTGATTGCTACTCAAGAAAGAGCTTTGAAGAACGGAAATTAAGTAGAAGACTTACATAGAAATGGTCAGAGGTTAATCTAACATGGGAAGGAAAAAGGAATATTTATATCCCATTTCTTTTTATAAGCCAGATAAATTTTGAGTCAGGGAGAGTAGATAATTATAGGTGAAGAAATGCAGTGGTTAAGATCATAGATTATGGAATTAAATTTCCTGAGTTTGAGTCATTGTTCCATTATTTTCTAAGTGTACAGAATTAGACAAATGACAACTTCACTCAAATCTGTTTCACATTTATAAAATGGAAGTAAAATAGTTCATCATAGTTACTTGAGGTTTAAATAATATAACTCATATTAAGTGTTTAGTATATTATGTGGCTTATAATAAAATAAATAAATGTTAACTATTATTATTATTAAAGTGGAGGACCCACAGATAATGTATGCTGTAAATTTGTTGTAGCATCAGTCTACATAATTTTAGGATTTTTCTCCTGCAAGGTTTAGCCATCTATGTATAGTTACAAAAAAGGCAGGTAGTACAGTGCTCTGGGGTTGAGAATTTGCAAGGCTTACTAAAATATTCAAAAATTAAATTCGACATTTAGTTAATGAAACAGTTAAATAAAACCAAAAATAAATTACTTTTATAAGCTAAGTATCATAAATATATTTTTCATTGGATTTCATGTTACTAAAATCATGCTAGGTCTAATTGGCACTGCCTTCAAAACATTTTAATCTCATCATCATTATTACATGCATATGTTTAAGTCCCTATGTGTAAGCTGTGCAAGTTAGAACTAAATAAGCACAAACTATTCTCAAAGTTCAAACCATCTTAATATCCATGATTCTTTCCTATTTATATTTATTAGGGCTGGTTATTATACATTGGCCAAATTCTTGGCCAAAACTGAACTTAAAATTTGAGAAACTTGATATTTTGGTAGTTCAGGGAAAAGATATATACATGTTTATGAAATACTTGCTGGGGGACTAATTTTTGTTATCTTTTGGGTTACTATATCACTCATTGTATATTAAAAATTATGCATTTGAGCAAAGTAAATGTTTGTAAAGAATGTGAAAATTTTATGTTGGTATAACCCAGATATATTTCAGTCACCAATTCTTTGGATATTTTTTTTTTTTTTTTTTTTTTTTTTTGGTGCCCCTCAGAATGAATGTTTTACCTAGAACTCTCAGAGAAGGAGGCAGATTTTACTAAAGATTTTATAGAGACTTGGCACCATGTAACTGAATAAATCTTCTTTTACATTCCTCATCTGCCAATGCCTTTAGTTCTATTTCCACTTGTGTTTCTTTTTGATTCACCAGTCTTAGAGAATCTAAAGTAGTCTGAGAGTCATTATTTTAGCTCATACTAGTATATCTTTGATTGATGAAAGCCTAACTTTCTAATTCTAGCAGAGAGCAAAGCAGGTTATCTTTTCTCCAGATAACTGAGCCTCTTGACAGAGATACAGTCTCAGAATATAGTCAAACACACACAGGTGCACACACTCCCTAAATGTTTCATTTCATTCCTCCCGAGATTCTGTTAGAGCAAAGTACAGGTTTCATCTTCTTATCACTCCCAAATCGTATTTGTTACTTCCTTTGGTACAGAAATTAATGGGAAAAATCATTGTTCGATACTCAATCATTTTCCTTTTTCTTCAGAAAGCTGCATCCCTTCTATTACAGCCAAAGAGAGCACTTCTATCAGTGTAAGAGGCAGGATAGCCTAGGGATACAGAGCATAAGCTTGGAGCCAGACACTTGGTTTTGAAGTTAAGGTCCATCATTTGCTAGCTATGTGAATTTGCACAAGTTCATTCAGCCCTTGTGTTCACACCTGCTAGTTGGAAAGCTGGAGATCAGAGTGTTTACTGGTCCAGACTTTACATCATGCTTTAACATCATGATGCATGTCCTTGGGGGCTGTCACCCATCAACTGTATCCCATCTGCAAGCAGAAGCTGATGCTGAATTTTTCTTTTGAGTTTGTTTACATTGTTTAAGGTATAAATTTCAAATTTCACCTTTCATCTCAGGTTTTTTTCTATGGTGTCTACCCCTCCCTGCTACCAACCTACACCAACTAGACTTAGAGAGCTATCAGTGGAAACCAGGAGATGTTTCTTTGTGTCAGGGCAGCCTTTAGTATATATCTTCCATCCTGCATGGTGCTCATTCCAAGGAATTGCATAGGAATGATCATGAGGACAGTGACTCTCTGGGTGTACTCTCCAAATTTCCAAGCTCCTCTATAAGTCACTTGCCAACAACCCTCTAGAGTCTGTATACTGACAATTTCAACGGATGCAGAGTAGCTTGCTTTTTCTCCCCACCATTGTAGATGAGAAGGAAAACATCTCGAGTATGTTGTGCATTTTTTTCCGTTATTCTGTCTCTGCCTCCTTCTTTCCAGTTATATAAAGTCTCATAGGCTCTGAAAAGTCTGGAAAAGTTTCTTCTTTCAGGACATTATTTTGTTTTTCTCAGTTATACAAATATTACATATAAAGTTAAACAGAAATTACTTATTGGCTTTTGTAGCCATCATCTAGCACATTTGTCTAAAAACCTCTCTAAGACACTTAGGAAAATTTTAAGAAACAAAATGTGATGGTGGATTCAGGCTAACTTTTGTGCCCTCCTCCAGTCCAAATGCCCAATGCAGCTTCACTTGGATTAGTATTAGCAAAGAATATCTTTTTCTTTTTTCTACCCGCCCCCCCCCCACCATTTGTGTCTTTATATTTAAAGTGAATTGCCTATAGAAGACATATAACTGGGTTTTGTTTTTATATGCAACTTGACAATCACTGCCTTATGTATTTCTTAAATTTGAATTTAATATTATTATTATGGTTGGGTTTAAATCATCTTGCTATGTTTTTATTTTCTTTTTGTCACATCTGTTCTTTGTTCCCTTTTTCCTTTTCTGTTACTTTCTTTTGAATTGAACTTTTTTGTGATTTCATTATACCTTCTTAGCTAAAATTATTTATTTTAGTCTTTTCTGTGGGGTTTTAGTGTACACCTTTAACTTACCAAATTCTACCATCAAGTGATATTATATCACTTCATATATAAAAAAGGTACAACATTATGCATCCATTTCTCCCCTCCCAAACTTTGTGCTATTGTTTTCACATATTTCTCCTTGATATATGTTATAAACTCCATGATACATTATTATTATGGTTGCTTTCATCAGGTGATTTTTTAAAGTAATTTAAATGCTAAAAAAAAAAAAATCTTTATGTTTTCTCACCTAGTTTCCACTTCCAGTACTCTTATTTCTTTAGTGTAGATCCAGATTAACATCTGGTGTCATTTTCCTTCTGCTTAAGAATTCCTTTAAAATTTCTTATAACGTGGGTCTGCAGGTGATGAATTCTTTCAACTTTTGGATGTTTAAAAATCTTATTTAACATTCATTTTTAAAGGTTATTTTTTCCAGATAAATAATTCTAGATTATGGTTTCTTTATTTCGATATTTTAAAGATGTTACTCCACGGTCTTTTAGTTTGCAGTGTTTCCAAAGAAAACTACTGCCACCCTTATGTTTGTTCTATGGTACCATAAAGTATCTTTTTCTTTGGCTTCTTTTAAGATTTTCTCTCTTTTTTTTTTTAATAATAAAATAAAAATTTTATTTTCACTGTGTCTTTCATCACCATAAGATCTGTTATCTCTTTTTAATTTTTGATTTTTTAAAAAATATAGTTTATTTTTTAAAGATAACTAGATTACATAAATGCCACAAAAAATATATAGAGTATTCATATATGCTCCATCCCAACCCCTCCCACACTCTGCCACACCAACAACATCATTCATCAGTGTGGCACATCTGTCAAATTTGGTGAACACATCTTAAAGCACTGCCACCAAGTGCGGACCACAGCTTACATTGTAGTTTACACTCTCACACAATTTTGTAAGCTATGTCCTTGCAACATCACTCAGGACAACTCCCAAGTCCCCAAAAATGTCCTCACATTATACATGCTCTTGCCCCTCCCTCCCCTCAGAACCTCCAGTGGCCACTGCCTCCACATCAATGACAAAAGTTCTTCCATTGCTAGAATCACAATAAGCCCATACTAGAATACCAGTAAGCCCACTCTAGTCCATTGTTCATTCCTCAATCCCAAGATCTGGGATGGTGATGTCCACTCCATCCCTAATCAAGAAGGTCTTAGATCCCATGGGGCAGATGGATGAGATCATCCCACTTGTAGTTGCAGACTCTCTCTGTTCCTTGGGATGGTTGCTGTCCATCATCATCTCCTTGTTAGTTTTCCTGGGTGAGTCCCATGAGCTGTAGAGCAGGTGTGGCAACTCAGTTGAGATTCAGGGCCCAGCTGGCACATGGACAGCCTAAAGATCCAAGTCTCCCGGACATACACCCATCAACTCCAGCACTAACCAGAGGTTCAAACAGAAGGGGCAGAAGAGCCATGTGTAGGGAAACCACACCCGAGTCCAACTCTGTCACACTGGGGAGTATAAGTGCCCAAGTAGGGCCTACTGGCAGGGAGCCAAACTCCTGAGCAGTCAGCCCTGTCTATAGTGTCTGGATGTCTCCACTGTATGAGGCAATATTTATTTTGGCAGTCAATGAGATCCTGCTGAGATGTGTATAAGTGTAACCTCTGGAATGACCTCCCAACTCACTTTGAAGTCTCTTAGCCATATAAACTCATTTGTCTTTACCCTTTCAACCTTTTGATCAATGTCTTTTTCCAGTTGCATTGCTAGTTGGTGCTTGGTTGTAATCCCTCAGTGCCAGGGAGGCTCATCCCCGGGAGTCATGCATTTATATGCTGAGTTCGGCTTAGAGAAAGGCCACATTTGAGCAACAAGGAGGCTCTCAGAAGGTAACTCTTAGCCACCCTATAATACTAGACTGTTTCAATTTCAAAAATAAAGGTTCATAAGTACATTCATCAATATCAAGGGCCCATCAATAGTTCTTCCTCCTACACTAGTCACTGCCCCTGTACTCAGGGGATTCTTGCTGTCTACTTAGAGAATGTGGCAAAGCTCCCCAGGATGGGAATTCAATATTCTTTTAGTTATTGTGTGAATCTCCACCGACCATGATAATGCCCCATGGACACTTGAACGCATTTATATACATTATAGGTATGCCCCAGGTGAACCTTCTCCCATGCAGCCCCCACCACTGACACCCTGCACCAATGATCCTCCCTGCCCCAGTTGTAACCCTTCTGTGATCCAAAACTTCCTAAAAAATGAAGATAATGACAAAATACAATGAACAAGAAAATGCAATAATAATGATAGTTTTAAAATAATAAATAAAATACAAAAAATTTTTTAAAAATATAAAATTAAAAAAAAAATTTTTTGACATTATCTCCATCATCACTCTAAGATATGTTACCTTGCATGTACAGTGACATTTTCTTCTCTTTATTCCCCCAATGCCTTGTTTTGTTTTGTTTTTTTCATTTTGTCTTCAAAAAAGCTTAGGTTACAGAAAAGTCACATACAGAATATAGGGGATTCTCATATACCCAACATCCTCTCCCTTTTCCCTTTTCCCTTTTCCCTTATTAATAACATTGTACAAATGGATGGTACATTTGTTAGAATAGATATATAAATATTTTGAAACATTACTACCAACCATGGTCAATGATTTACTTTATGGTTTACATTTTGGACCATACACTTTCATAAATTTTAATAAAATTTGACATGGCCTGTATCCATCATTGCAAGATAATGTAGAACACTTCCATTGGTCCCAAAATGCCCTATCTTCCATCTATTCTATTCCTCTGTCCCCCTCCCCTGGGTACCCATGGCAGCCACCAAGCTTCACTCCTTGAAGAACAAGATTACAGTTACTTGCAACAACATTGAGGGCTTGGCATACTGGCCTGTCCTTCCTTATTGGGCACTGCCTATGCTCTCAAGAGACTCCCGTCCCTCAATTTGAGAACATAGCAGGATTCCCTAGGATGGGAGTCCACACCTTCCCACTCTGCACCCACTGATTCAACACACTTTGACAAGATGAACACTCACACATTCCCTAGAAGCCTGCTCCAAGTGAGCCCTGTCCCGAATGCCTCCCACATCCAACACCCTAAACCCGTAACCCTCCCCTGCCATATTGCCAAAAGAACATTCCCAATGTTGTAGTTTCAACAACATGCCCGCAAATCCCGTGTTCACCTGGTCCCTCCCCCAACCCTCCCCCCAGTTCCATGGACAGTCCACCCCACCCTCCCCACCCTACCCCCCTCATAAACCAGCATCACCCAACCCAACAGTACCACTGCATCACTGTTATGCCCATCTACTGCACAACTACACACTTCCACCTTATCATAGATTTTGCCCATGTGGGTATTGGCTCATAAATTTCTCCCTTTCTGTCTCTTGTAAACCTATCTTCCAGACTCTAGTTCTGTGAGTCTGCTCAATTTGCTTAATTCATATCAGTGAGTTCATGTAATATTTGTTCTTCAGTTTCTGGCTTGCTTACTCAAAATAAGGTCTTCAAGATTCATACATGTTATCCCACGTGTTAGCACTGCATTCCTTCTTACAGCTGAGTCATATTCCATTGTATGTATGTACCACAATTTGTTTATCCATTCATCTGTTGATGGACATTTGGGTTGTTTCCAACTTTTAGTAATAGTGAATAATACTACTATGAACATTGGTGTGCATATAACTGTTTGTGTCCCTGCTTTCAATTCTTCTGGGTATTCCCTTTATCATTGATTTTAAGCAAGTCAAGTGTGATGTGCTTTGGTGTGGTTTTCTCCATGTTTCACGTGGTTATTGAGGTTCCTAGATCTGTGGTTTTATAGTTTTCACTGAATTTAGAAATTTCTCAGCTATTTTTATGCCCTGCCTTTCCTTGGGTACTTCAATTACACATATATCAAGCCACTTGAGGTTGTCCCAAAATATCATTAATGCTCTATTTGCTTAATTTTTAGTCTCTTTTCCCCCTGTGATTTACATGGGATATTTTCTATTGCTGTTTTCAAGTTCACTAATTTTTCCTTCTGAAATATTTAATTTGCGGTTAAACCCATCCAGTATAGCTTTCATCTCAGATACTTAAGTTTTTATCTCTAGAAGTTTGGTTTCAATCATTTTTGCATCTTTCATGATTCTACTTAGCAACTTAGCATCTTAAATATTTCCTCTACTTCTTAAATATATAGAATATTGTTATAATGAATGTTTTACTGTTACGTTACTAATTATATTATCTGTGCCTTTCTAGGTTAATTTTAATGGATTGTTTTTTTCTTGTATTTTTCCTGATTTTTTTCATGCTTGGTAATACTTGTTTGGATGCTAGACATTATAAATTTTAAATTGCCAGGTGCTGGATATTTCTTATTCCTATAAAATATTCTTAATTATTTTCTAAAATATGGTTAAGTTTCTTAGAAATAGCTTTATTCTTTTGGGCCTTTCTTTTTTAAGATTGTTAGGCATTTGTCTAGGGTAATTTTTACCCCACTACAGCAAGAAAGTGTTGAGCAATCTCCTTTGCGAATTATGAGGTTTTCTACTCTGGGCTGTGGGAAAAGGCACTATTTACAGATTTTCCCTATTATATTTCTGTGTGGTTCTTCCCCAAGTCTCAGGTAATTTCTACATATACATGAACTCATCAGAATCCAACTGCATGCTCACAGGGGACCCTACCTTTGTTCCCTCTCCCTGTGCTGTGCCTGGAAACTTTCTGTAGGCACAAAGCTGGGGCACTGTTATGACTCACCTTGTTTGTTCCCTACCTTAGAGGTATCACTGACCTTGTTGCCTGATGGACTATGTCTTGAGAGCCATTGTTTCATATATTTTTATGGCTTTTCTTAGTTGTTTTATGTGGGAGGGTAAATCTAGTCTATGATCTGAAATGGGCATTTCTTCCTTTTGTTTCAATCATTTAATGTGTGACTTGGGCTTGGGAAAAATATCTCATTGACTTACACTCAGATGTTTTACTGGTGTCTTTTAACTATATTTATAAGGGAAGGTAGGAAGAGGTCAGATTCTTTTCACTAGGCATGAGTACAGGGAAAACTTCACTCTACATGTTTGAAATAACCTTGCCTTTATTCCAATTACTATTTTATAATATTTTATATAAAGTGAGACTTGTAGTGGCTTTGCACAAAGACTAAAGACATGCACACATTTTAAGAAGTAATTTTTAACTTTTTTAACTTGTTCTCATTTGTTAATCTATTATTCACAGGTGGTTACCTGTTTTATTTTTATGATAAAATTATAAAATGTTAGATTGAGTCTCCCCCTGCCTTTTTTACCTTAATCTTTAATGCCTTTCAAATGAAAAATAAAATCAAATATTTACTTTTGAATAGACAACATATCCTCTACTTCTGCTCTGTTTTGAGCTGAATTTTATTAGAATACTGTGTTCAATTTGAATCATGGTAAATGAAATGAGATATGGAAAAACATAATTGGAGATGTACAAAGGCAAGAGCAAAATAAATCAGTGAAATGTTGGGAAATGTGCCTGATGAGGAAAGGCTAAAGGACTAAGTGTACATACCCAAGAAAATTGAAAGGAAACTTAATAGCACATTTCATGTATATGAAGGAATATTTTATGGGTGGCAGTGAGCAGCTCTTTCGTTTGTAAATTGAAGGCAGAACTTCAATAGCCTTCTAGCTGATGGCCCTGTCACATGCCTCATTTTCCTATGCTATAATCCATCTAACAGAGATCTGGAAAAACAATATTCCTCAAAGGCCATTTTCATTCATCTCTCCCCTGTTCACGAACTTATAATAACTCTTTCTACCCCACTGCATCAAAATCTAAACTTCTCACAACCAGCATCCAAAGTTCTCTATCAAAAAATGCTTTACTTTTCACCTCATTGCCCCATACTTCCCATATTGGCCCCTCTATTTGAGCCAGAATTTAATATGGCATACTACTTGGTCTCTCATCTCCAAGATCTTTTTCCCATTTATATGCCTTGTCCAATCCTTTCTGCTAATCATGCCCATAATCTCTAAACAAATCTATTTTAAAAAATATTTTCATACTAAACATCACCTTCATCTAAATCTACTTTACAATCATTTCATCTTTACTTCCTATTTTATGCATGTAGATAAGTTTCTTCACAATTGTTAAATGTTTATGTATCCTGGGCTAGTCACATAGAATTTAATTTCAGACACTTCAGCCTTTAAATTTTTTATATCAATCTTCCTAACTTCTAGTTCACATTTGGTGTATGCATAGTGTGATAATAGAATTCTGGAGTTCAGAGAACATTAGTGGCTACTATATCAGTGGTTCACCAAAACCGACTGCATGACAAGATTCTGCGGAGAATTTTTTAAATACTGGCTGCTCGCTCTCATATAAGGTCTACTCACCAGAAGCTCCAGGAATGGGTCCTAGGACTCAGTACTTTTTCTGCTCCTCACATTATTTCAATTCCTCAAGGTTGGCAAAACTTTCTGGACTGTCTTTAGAAAGCAACAACTAAACAACTTTCTCATTTTACAGATAGCAAAGTTGAGTTTAAAGAGACTCAAATAATTCTATGGGTTTCCAAGCAAGCTGGTGACAGAATCAAGAGCAAAATCTAGATCTCTTATATTCAAATGCAGCACTCTTGTCTATTTACTTTAAGAACAATGATTCATATAAGAGTAAAATTTAAAACAATCAAGTGTGCCAGGAAACATTTCCTTTGGCAAACCTGCTCATATAGAGGAAAGCTTAAAAGGAAAACATAATATTTCAACCAAACTATGTCAGTGATTTTATTTTTATGGTTTATGGAGTCTATTATTCCATCAAATTCCATTGAGTTGGTAAGCACCTTTGTTTCCTGATCATTTGTTTTAGTCTACCATTCCCTGACAGCTACAAACATTTTATCAGACCATGCAATTACTGGCTGAAACTTTAAATTTTAAAGTCTCAAGAGGAACATCTCCTAAATGATGGAATAAGGCCCTCTGAAAATCTCCTCTATAAAAACAATGAGAACACTGGAAAATTTTATCAAAATCAACGTTTTCAGAGTTCTGGAAATTAACTAAAGGCTTTCAAGGAGTGTTTCTTCAAGACAAATGGCTAAATCTTACAAGGAAGAGTGAGCTTTGTGACATTTTAACTTCTGCTATTCCCATATCCCTCTGCTAGGTCCATGGTAGTTTTAAGATCAGCTGCCTTGAAATCATGGAAGCTGTTAAAAACAATCTATTAACAGCCTCTGAAGGAGGCAGATGAGTTTGAGAATCCCCCAAAAATATCCAAAGAATTGTCATTATTTGACCTGTGTGACAGCACTCTGAAAAAGTCCTATTCACAAGGCTTGTCTTTATTGACCTGTGTCAGGGCTCACTCTGCAAATAGCCTTTCTCTGTTAGCTTGTGAAACTGTCAGCAGCAATAATTGAACATCACAGCTTCTTGAGGCTGCACTACCAGTTTGGGAAAACAAGATGTTGACCAAAAACTTAAAAGATAAATCTGGGAAATGAGATGCTCATAAGGGGCTTTGAAAGCTTTGATATATTCATGGAGATCTATAAGGCAATGCCTATGTGTAGGACTGTGTGAATACTGACTACGGACCTGAGCAATCCCTGAAGTCTCCTCTCTGGTTGGTCTTGAGGCTCTGTGTAAGGAGGAAGTGAAGGCTTAGGCAAAATTGTAAATTGCTTGCCAGAGCATTGAATATATGCCCCATCACCCACAGAGCCCTCCTTAGCAAAGGTTCAGAAACTTAATAATTCAAAGCATTCCAGGAAGTCCTTGTCCAATCATTACAGGGTTTACTAAACTGAGTAGAAATTTAAGTAGCCACATATAACAAAGAATATAGACCAGGGGTTCTTAACCTTTTTTGTTCCACGGACCTCTTTGCCTGTCAGGCAAAAATCATGGACCTCTTACTAAAGCCACACTATACTGTGTATTATCTAATAAATATGTCACACCCGCACCAACATGTCCCCATAAGAATAATTGTTTTTTTGAATTTCAGTTCAAGCTCATGGACCCCTGTTAAGAACCCCTGATATACACTCTACAGGATTAGTCCAGAAAAGTCAATACTAGGGAGGAAGAAATCTTATTTCCAGAATTACCATACTATATTCTCTAAAATGTCTAGTTTTCAAGACAAACTATGAACCACACCAAGAATTAGTAAAATATGGCCCATACACCAGAGGAGATTTCCTATACTGCTCCAAGCAGATACCATGAAATGGGCTGGCTTGAAAAATGGGAATTTACTAGCTTACAGTTTTGAGGCAAAGAAAATGTCCAAATCAAGGAATCACCAAGATGATACATTCTTCCCAGAGACTGGCTGCTAGCAATCCTTGGCTACTTTGCCACATGGCAAGGCACATGACACCATCTGCTGGTCTCTCTCTTCTCTTTTGGGTTTCATTACTTTCAGCTTCTTGCATCCATGGATTTCTCTCTATATATATTCATTCCATTTATAATGGTCTCCCATAGTAGGATTAAGACCCATCCTGAATGAGGTGGGCTACACCTTAACTGAAGTAGCCTTGTCAAAAAGTCCTGCTTACAATGGGTCCATACCCAAAGGAATGGATTCAATTTAAGAACATATCTTTCTGGAGTACTTACAGCTTAAACCACCACACAATTCAATAGAGAAAGAATAGTCTTGTCATCAAAATGTACTGAGATAACTCAACATCCATATGCAAAATAGAAAAATGAATTTGGACCTCTACCTCACACATTATATACAAATTAACTCAAAATCATTCATAGACATAAATGTAAGACCTACAAGTATAAAATTTTTAAAACAAAACATAGGAGTAAATTTTCATGACCTTGGGTTAAGCAATAACTCCTTAGATATGGCATCAAAGGCACAAGTGACAAAAAAATAAATAAATGTTAAACTTCATCAAAATTAAAAACTAATATGCTTCAAATGACACCATCAAGTAAGTGAAAAGACAATCCACAGAATAGCAGAAACTATTTGCAAATCATATACTTGATAAGCGATTTGTTGCCAGGATATACAAAGGACTTTTACAACTCAACAATAAGACATATCCATTTAAAATATGGACAATGAATTTGCACATACATTTTTCAAAAAGATATTAAAATGCTATGAAATGAATGAAAAGATGCTCAACATCCTTAGCCATTAGGAAAATACAAATCAGAACCACAATGAGTTATCACCTCATACATACTAGGATGGCTAAAATCAGAAAGACAGACAATCACAAGTGTTGATGAAGATGAGGAAAAATTTTAACCCTCATACATTGCTGGTGGGATTGGAAAATGGTGCCAACCACATTGGAAAACGTTTTGACAGTATTAAACATAGACCTACCATGTGGTACAGGAATTATTATTGAGTACAAATTCAAGAGAAATTAAAACATATCTCCACATAAAAGCTTTACATGAAATTCATACCAGTATTATTCATAATAGGCAAAAAGTAGAAACAACCCCAATGCCCTCAGCTGATGAATAAACAAAACATGATATATCCATAGAATGGAATATTATTTGGCAATAAAAAGGAATGAAGTACTGATACACACTATGACATGAACCTTACAATCCTCATGCTACATGGAAGAAGCCAGTCACAAAAGACCACACATTGAATGAACTCATTTATATGAAATGTACAGAATAGGTAAGTCTATACAGGAAGAAAACAGACCAGTCAGTTCCAGGAATTGCGGGGTGGAGGAGCAGATGGGGAATGACAGCTAATGTGTATAGGATTTCCTTTGGGAATAAAAACTGGTCTAAAATTAAATATTGATGATGGTTGCACAATGGTGTGAATACACTAAAAACCAATGAATTGTGCACTTTAAGCTGGTGGATTTTATTACATCTGTACTATATCTCAATAAAACTGTTAAAACACATTAAAACTCTTTCTAAAAATGAGAGCTAATAATAAGAAAAACAAATGAAGGGGCAATATATCTGAGTCACCACAAAGAGTGAATTGGCATTAGTCTGAAGGAAATTATGTTTGGAAAATACTCTTCCTTATAAAGATTCTTCCCTCCTTAAGTCTCCCATATTCATATCACTGCTTGACTGAATTTAAGATACTTTCTGCTTCCATGACTACCCTACAATGTCTGCATCTGAGTTAAGGTACAGATTCAGAGAGACCTAATTCCTGCATTTTTTCAGCACATGTTAGATGTGGGACCATGACCAAATTACTCAAATTCTCTGTGCCTCAGTATCATGGTAGTAATATCAGTTACATCTTACATATACTAATGAAAACAAATAGCATAGCACTTTAGACATGAAAAGGGTGCAATAAACTTTAGCTAAATTTAAATTTTCATGTTCTCTTTTGTCTGAACATAAAGTTTAAACTTTCTGATTTTTCAAACTGGAAATGAGAAGCTCTCAAGTGCAATTGTCTCTTTGAAATTCACACGTATACTTCAGATTTTTTTTTAAACCACCAGTCTCTCCAATGAAAGTCATTCACCCTCTGTAACCTTGTCATAATAAGACTACTGCATCTTCGACCATTTGGAAACTTTCAGCTTTTAGTCTACCCTCATTTAGTAGAAAGAATTCTCTGAAGAAAGGTAATTTGTTAATATTTTCATCATGTGAACTAGAGTCAGCATTGTTCTCATGGTCTTAGGTAAATTTAAACTCTTCTTTTTCTCTGGAGCCTTTTTTTTTTTTTTTTTAACATAATTTAGTTTAACATTCCCATTCCCACTTGATTCAATATTAAGGCATACCTTTGAGCTCTCTCAATGTCCAAGCCATACCTTCTAGTTCTCTATCCACCTGGTTGATTCTAGATCACTTGAGCCACTGCAACTGGTTATGCAGGGTTTGCACTGCCAACTCCAGGGGAAACTATTGTGCATTGTTGCCAATGTAAACGCACTCCCTGGAGTTGTACCATGCACACCTGAGCAGCCTTATGCTTGGGCCCTACATCTTTGCTTTTATTTCCTCATCAATGATAATAACAGTGCTATTAAATTACTCCCGAAGCTGGCATTCAAAACCCCACTACCCATAGTGCAGACACATCTGCCTGTCCAGCCTCTTCTTTTACGTCTATTGCCTCAGCTATCATGCTGAGGTTTCTCAATATTGGCATTATTGACATTTTGGGCCATGTAATTCCTTGTTATGGACAATGTCCTGTCTGTATTTTATGATATTTAGGAGAATCCCTGGCCTCTTCCCAACAAGAAGAAAAAGACAAATTTTATAGGAAGAAGGAATCTTTTTATTTCTTAACACAGGATTGGAAACACAATTGTTGTTCAGCAACTCTGAGTGGATACTAACAAAACTAGGAGAAACGTCATACTCTCAAGAATGAGGCTGAATAATATCAGATTGAATATAATTTTGCTGAGGAGTTTTCCATGTTTTATTCTTTGACTTATATATATATATATTTTATTATCTTTTCTAAGAGATGGTTCATTTTGCTAAATTTAATAAACTCTACTTTAGACTAAAATCATCTTCAACTATTCCAGGTCCATTGTGATAATAAAATATGACTTTTACTATGCTCTTTGCAAAAAATTGAAGGATGGTTTCCTTTTTCTTTGCTTCCATTTTCAATTTCTTGTAAGTTTCTGGGGCAATGATTTGTTATCTACATTTCCTTAAATAATTTTTCGCACAAACATATTTTGTAACATTTTTTTTTTCTTTTTCATTTTACCACTGAAAACAATGTGACTTGGGAAAAAGAAGTGTTGGGAGTAGCTAAACTCCAATCCCAGGGTGTTATGACTGCACCAAACCACAGAGCATCCAAAATGAAAGTGTACTTACAATATTTACAGGGCTTGCCTAGCACAACCCTGAAGACACTGAGGAAATAACAGGTAATATTTGTCTCTTGGAGCCCTTATCCCTCACATTTTGATTCTGAAACTGTTTTACAAACCCTTTTTCTTGCCTCCCAGACCACTCCCCTTGATTAGCCTGGCCACACCCTGGTAATGTCCTGTCAGTCACCCCAGCCCTTAGTAGCCTCTTATTCTACCCAGTTCATGTTTTTTTGTTTGTTTCTTTGTTTTACTTCTACCTTACCAGTCAGTTCAAATTGGGGGAAAAAAAATTCTAGCTACCCCTACTCACACATGTGCAAAGCAACAAAATTCTAACCTAAAGTTACCTATACCTGATTATAATACTAAAATTTCCACTTCTCTTTTATGGTAAGGCTGACATTTTTTATCATGTGATGTTTGAGCAGGCATGGTCTTCCACTGTGCATGCTCCACTTAACTCTTTCCCTAGACCTACATCATCTCATCCCATCCCTTATCGCCTCATTCTACCTCTCTAAACCAACCCCTTCCAAATCATACAAAAGTCATATCTCCTTTCAGCTTGGGGAGATAGATTTGAGTATTACTGAGATGTTCTCCTTGTGTGTCTGCCTCACAATAAACTCCTTCTTCCCTCAAAATCCTGGTATCATAGTATTGACTTCTATGTCAATATCATTTGGTCAGTAATAATTTGGTGATGCCGATAGGACAATGTGGCCCCATGGGATGGAATTTCCCAGTCATCAGCCCTGAGCAGATGCCTAGACCAGTTAGTCTAGAGGCTCGACAATCAGAACTTTTCTCTGCTCCCACTAGCATTGCAGGCCCTACAGCGTAGTTTCATTTCAAAAGGAGACGTGGTTTCAGGAACAGATGTCTTTAGGGTAAGTAAATTTGTATTTGTGCTACTCTTTTGCTGAAGCATGTTAACTGTGGTTAGAGACCCATTTTTGTTCTGGTTGTGGGTTACAGTCCCACCTTAGTCAAGCTTTTCTGGTTACTGGGTACAGGTCCCAAAGCTTATAAGAGAAGGATGTTGTTAATGTGGGAAAATGTAGGAGGGATTGGGACAGGGGCATATGGGAATCCCCTATATTTTTTATGTAACATTTATATAATCTAAGTATCTTTTTTAAAAAATAAAAACATATTTAAAATAAAATAAAATAAATTAAAGAAGAGAAAAATTTTAAAGGCAGGGTGGGAGGGAGGGAGGGAGATGGTTGCTGAAGTGCTCATAGTCTAGGTTTCTAGTTTTTCTGGTTTACCAGTTTATAATTCTTGGAGATCTTTTACTAGCACACCAAAAGTTATAAGCATGGGAAATGTTAACAGTATTTTTGACTGCAGTCCTTTGAAGTGTATTTTGGATAATTGGTTTCTGTTTAGTTATGAACCTATGAAAAGGAAGAAACTGAAATTCTTTCGTAACACAAGTTGGCCCCAATATAAGTTATAATCTGAGGAACAATGGCCAGAAAATGGATCTCTTGACTATAATACTATACTAAACTTGGATTTGTATTGTAAATTGGTGAAAAAATGGAATGAAATACTGTATGTTTTAAATTTTGTGTCCTTGTATCAAAATAAGAATTGACAGAAAAAAATATAAGATTATGGTTCAGAGAGAGGAACCCCAGAGTAAGGATTTAGAGCAAAATAAGATTAAGGGACAGAAAGGACCTCAGCCCCAGGCCCAATCAGTATTGCAGGATTCCATTCCTGAGAAAGAGTTGCCCTTATCACACCTTCCATCTTCCTCCACTCTTCCACCACCTCCATATGTTGGAGGACAAATAGAGAATGTTCTCCTTCCATCCTCAGCAAGGTCATCCATATATCCCCCTTTGCCAATGAGTCAGGAAGGAATGGTCTCCCCACCCCATACCCACCAGGGTACCTAATTTGCCAGGGAAATGTTCAACCCCAGGCAGGGAAATTTCTGCTCAGACAAGTTCCAGCCAGACTAGACGACTAGGGAAGAACTAGAGTCCTTTATGTGCAATCCCCCTTTTCCACCTCTGATTTGTTTAACTGGAAAAATAACATGACTTCTTTATTGGGATGAACCTAAAAGGATGGAAAATCTCTTTACTTCTATTTTTGCCACTCATAACCCCACTTGGGCTGATAGTCAAACTCTTCTAAATATTCTTCTAACTCCCAAGGAATGTAGAAAAAAATTGAAAAAGCCCGGCACAAAGCTGACACACTGCCTGAGCTACAGCCTAATAATCTACTCCATCTTGCAGCTGCTCTAGCCATTCCAGTAGCAGAGTCACAATGGGACCCAAAGGAGCAAGGAGATTGTGCTAAATTAGATCACTATACAGTAGGGATGCAGAAAGGAGAATCAAAGGGCTTAAAGAAAGTACAAGAGGTACAATAGGGGCCAAATGAGAATCTGTCCACTTTTCCTGAAAAAATATTTGAGGCTTACAATGAATACACTGACCTAGATTCTGAGCATTCCAATGAGACTGGTTAATATGACTTTTACCAGCCAAAGTGCTCCAGACATAAGAAATAAACTGTAAAAATTAGAGGGAGGATTAGGAATGCCTATGTCTCACCTGGCTGAGAATGTTTTCAATATTTTCAACAACAGGACTAACTTCAGGAGAAGCAAATGAAACACCAGGCAGCCTTGTTGGGGGCAGCTATCAGCCAGGTCTAACCAGATCAGGAAGAACCAGACCCTTCATGAATGACAGACAACAAAGGGTAAGACCCCTGGGGTCTCCACAAACCACCCAAAGATTCACACATCCTTTTGGGCCATGGCAATGTGCCTATTGCAAGGATGATGGCCACTAGAAAAATGCCCAAGTCTCCCCCAAGAAAAGGGGGTCTCAGGCACTTTATATTCCCACCTACCAAATTCCCTAACTTATGGCAGAGGAAAGTGACCAGGACTAATGGGTCACCTTCCAACCTTAACACCCACATCAACATTTCCCATGAGGAGCCCCAGGTGCCTGTGTTGGTGGCAAAGAAGCTTAAAGACTTTTTAATTGATACTGGAGCAACTAAATCTCTTTTATATTAGAAACAAGGTATTCTCTCTCAAAGATTGTAGTCATCACTGAGTTTACTGGGGTCCTTACTCATAACCCTTTCCTCCAACACCTTGAATGCCAACTGGGGAACATCAACCTAAAATACAGCTTTCTCTATATGCCTGAGGGTCCAATGCCATTACTTGGATGAGACTTATTAGCCAAATTAAATGCCCAAATAACTTTTTCAGCAGAAAAAAACTAAACATTTAAGTCCCTCTGGACCAAGCCTGCACCCTCCCATCAGCTATATAATATTTGGAAGAAAAGGTCCAGTCTGAAATTCCAAAGAACATCCTCCTGAAGGTAATGCCAAAAGTATGAATGGATGGGATGCTGGGAAGAGCTTGAACTGCTGAGCCAGTTCAGGTAAACATTCAGTCCAATGTAAAGGCTTCTACCCTAAAACAATACCATTTAAAAAGGGAGGCCAATCTCTAAGCCAAACTCAGCATATGAATGCATTACCTTTCCCCCAGCGTGGGACATGACTCCCGGGGATGAGCCTCCCTGGCAACAAGGGATTAATACCAAGTGCCAACTGGCAACACAACTGGAAAAAGACCTTGAATAAAAGGGGGAAAAGGTAAAGACAAATGAGTTCATGTGGCTAAGAGACTTCAAAGAGAGTCGGGAGGTCATCCCAGAGGTAACTCTTATGCACACATCAGTAGGAGCTCATAGAACATCAAAGTGCATATCACCCCACACAGAGGGGCTCCTGAAACTCTGGAGACACCCAGGTCCTATATAAGGGGGGATAGCCCCAGAGACTGACACCTTATCAGTAGGTTCTATTTTGGAATCTGTGCTCCTGAGAGTGACAGAATTGGACTCAAATAAGTCCTCCCTGCACATGGTTCATCAGTCCCTTCTATTCAAACCTATATGTGATGCTGGAGTTTTTAGGTATACTTCCAGAGACTGGAGCCTCTGGCCTACCTATGTGCCAGGTGTGTGGAATCTCATTGGAGCTGCAACTCCTACCCTACAGCTCAATGGACTCATCCAAGTCACCTGGTGAGGAGACAACAATGGACAGCAGCCATCCCAGGGAATGGAGAGGGCCTGCATCTGCAGACAGGATCATCCCACCCACCATATCCATGGGATATAAGCCCTCTCTCACTTGGAGGTGGAGTGGACATCACCATCCAGTCCCCTCAGGATTGGGGGAAGAACTATGGACTACAGTGGACTTAATGGTATTCTGTTGTACACATATGGTGATTCCAGCAATGAAGAAATTATAACAGTGAGGTGGAGCCAGTGGCCACTGGACACTTTCGGGGCAGGGAGGGGATGTGCAGTTGAAATACAGGAGCTTTTTCGGGATTTGGAAGCTGTCCTGAGTGCCGTTGTGGCAACGGATGTAGGCCATTTTAAATCAGCACACATCATTCAGACTGTGTGGAAGAGAGTGTGGTCTATGATGTGAACTGTGGTCTATGGTTGATGGCAAGGCCCCAGGATGTGTAAGTCCATTGAGGGTGATGGGCCACATTTGTGGGAGATGTTTGTGTGGGATGTGATGGGAGGTGTGGAATGTGGGGAACATGGGAATCCCAGTGGGTTCCATGTAATATTTTAGGTAATCTAAGCACCTCTTAAAATATATATATAACATTTTTGTAAGCAAATGCACATATATGCATATATATTTATATATCATTTTACAAATATTGGTATGTATTGTGAAAATTTTGATTTTTACCCACAGTAAAAAATAAATTTAAAAAATAAATAAATAAAAAATAAAAAGGGAGGCCAGGGAAGGCATAGGACCATCAATAGACTCTTTTCTCAAACACCAGCTGACCCAACCTTGCTGGTCTCCATACAACACCCCTATCCTGCCTGGTTAAAAGCCAAGTACAAATCCCCACAAAAGGGAATACCAATTTATGCAGGATCTGAGAGTAGTCAATCAAATAGTGGAAGACATCCACGCAGTGGTGCCAAATCCATATACATTGCTCATTATCTTATCAGGAGATCTTTTTTTTTTTTTCATTTACAGCACTAAAATTGAAGGATGCCTTCTACTATGTGCTGTTAAGTCCTGAGTCTAGGAGCTATTTGCTTCTGAAGAGGACGATCCCAGGACTAGTGTGAAGCAGCAACCCTGTTGGATGGTGCTCCTTCAGGGATTTTAAAATGCTACCACACTGTTTGGGGAAACCTTGGCAAAAGACTTGAGAGAACCATACAACTCTGAAATGGAGTACTTTGCAATATGTAGATGACATCTTAATTGCCAGTTGAACGAAAGAAGCATCTGATCACGATACTATTTTAACTTTGAATTTTCTGGCAGACTGGGGATAGAAAGTGTTTAAGAAAAAAGCACAAATTTCACAACCTCCTGTATAGTACTTAGGATTTGAACTACAAAAGGGACAAATGAACCTGTTGCCAGAAAGGAGATGAGCTTTAATCAGGGTAGCCAAGCTAGCTACCAGAAGACAGCTCTAGAGGATTTTTAGGGATGGTAGGGTTCTGCTACACATGGATTCCAAGGTTTAGACTTATAGTGAAACCTCTGTAAGAGGTTTTAAAGGGTGGAGACAAAGAATCTTTAGAAATTGGATCCCTGAGTGCCAATAAGCTTTCTATATGACAAAAGAAAAACTCTTAGCTCCAGTCCTAGACCTCCCAGACATCACAAAACATTTTGACCTGTTTGTGCATGAATATCAAGGGGTCAGAGCCTTGGTAGCATCTGAAGACCAGTTGCCTACTACCCCAAACAGACATACACAGTAACACAAGGATGGCCAGTATGCCTCCGGGTAGTAGCTGCCACTTGCGATTTATTGCAAGAAGCTGAAAAGTTCAACTTGGAACAACCTGCCACCATGCATACCTCTCAATGTGTGCCGCCCCTTCTAGAAGGGAAAGGGGAATCATGGCTTACTTTTGGGAGGCTATGTAACTACCAAGCCATATTACCAGATAATCCAAATGTCAAGCTAAAGGCAGTCTCCTCCCTGAACCCCGCCACACTGCTTCCCAGAAATCAGGAAGAACCTATTCATGATTAAATACAATTAATTGAAGAAGTTTATTCCAGCTGTCCTGATCTCACAGACGAATCCTCGGAGTATCTAGACCTGGAAATGTTTACCAATGTGAGCAGCTTCATGGACCAAGAACTCTGAAAAGTTGAGTATAGCATAATAATTCTACCGGAGACACTCAAAGCTAAGGCTCTTCACCCAGGTGTGTCTGTCCAATGAGCAGCGCTCAAAGCCATCACCAGGGCCTTACACCTAGGAAACAAATGAAACGGGTAACTATATATACTGACTCTTAAGTATGCCTATTCAGTGGTCTATGCACATGGGGACATCTGGAAGGAAAGAAGCCTATTAACATCAGGGAAAAAAGAACAAAAGATATGCTGAGGTAATTTTAGCCTATTAGAAGCCATTATGCTTCCGCAAGAGGTCGCAGTTGTCTATTGCCCAGGATATTGAAAGACTGACAGTCAAATAGCAAAGGGAAATAACATAGCTGACCAAGCAGCTAAAAAGACAGCCAAAACTCACAAACCAGAGGTAATTGCAGCTCTCATTCCAATATAGATCTAACACCTTTTAAGTCAAAGTATTCTTCAGCTGAAATTTACAGAGCTGAAGAATGGTAACTTCCAACTGAATCATCTAATTCCCAAGAATGGCAGAAGCAGCCAATCAGAGCAACTCAAGAAGGTTGGATTTACAATGAGGAGGGAGTAATAGTGATACCAGAGCATTTAATGAAAAGAATTATTGTCCATTTACATCAGGGAAGTCACCATAGAAGGGATGCAATGTACCAGTGGCTACCGAAATACATAGTAGGTCCAAATATGCAAAGAACCATACAGAAAGTAACTCAAGAGTGCCTTATCTGTGTTAAAATCAATCCAAAAACAAGTCCTCTGTCTCCTATAAAAGGAGTTCAAGCACATGGAATAGGACCAAGAAAGGATAGGCAAATAGACTTTACTGTTAGGCTAAAAGCCTGGGGAAATTATAAATATTTCCTTGTATTTGTATACTCCTTCTTGGGATGAGTTTGAAGCATTACCTTACAGAACTGAAAGGGCATCTGAAATGACTAAAGCATTACTAAGGGGACTTATTCCCCAGTTTGGAGTATCATGTTCAATTCAAAGTAATAATGGAAGTGCCTTTATTGCTAAGGTAACCCAAGAGGTGTCAGATGCCTTAGGAATTCATTGGAAACTACATTCATCTTAGAGACCACAATCTACAGAAAAAAACTAAAAAAATGAATCAAACCTTGAAGAAACCTTATCTAAAATTTGTCAAGAAACTAATCTCATCTGGGACAAAGGTCTGCCAGCTGCCCTGCTTAGGATAAGGGTGGTCCCAGAAGCAAGCTCTGTTTGAGCCCTTATGAAATGGAACATGGGATATCCTTCTTTAAAACCAACTTTAACTGTAAACTAAAAAATGATCAGGTAGTAAAAGAAATGGAAACTATAAAATGTGAACAAGATTTAGGAGCCACGGTGTCAGCTATACACCACTATGCTTCCAGCAGTCTTTTACTCCCAGTCAATGTGCCCCTTCACTGCATATGCCCAGGGGATAGGGTGCATCCTATAAACTGGAAAACAGCATCTGTGTAACCAATTAGAAGCCCAATGGTATGGCCTTATAAAGTTTTGATTGTTACTCATTTTTCTGTTAAGTTACAGGGAGTCTGCCTGTGGATACATCATTCTAGAGTGAAAACCATCTGTTGCCAAGAAACGACTCCCCACCATGGCAAAGAAAAGCTGAAGTTTCAGGGGAATCATCTTCCCCAGGAAAAGACTGCCACCCAAGCCAAGACTTCTCACCACCTGGTTATAGCTGTGAAACCATCACAGGTTTAAAATTACTCTTTAAAAAGAAGTCTCAGATAAGTAATGATTGACTACATTGGTTTGCCTTATATTCTTCTTTTTCTTATTAACAGGCTAATCTTTATCATTTTTAAAATACTCTCTGACTTTTACACCTTTTCTAAAGGCTAGAATTTTTCAGTGTAGTAGTCTATAAACAATCTTAAGCTGAAGATCGTTTTTTTTTAAAGAATATTCAGATGAATAATATTTAAAGTGAAACTTGGCTAGTAATACTCTATTTCTTGTGTGCCAGTTTTCTCCTTATTTTATATGCATTAATGACTTTATGCTTATACCTGATATGTGGAACCATTTCCTGTGCAAAAAGCCCTGGAGTCTGCCACTATGCCTTCTAGAACAACCTTGTTATTCTTATTCCTGTTAACCCTGGATGTACCTACCTCTGCTTTGTGGGAAAATAACTTGCTACTATTACTCTCTTAAGCAGTAGCTAGGGGAGCTCATCTCTAAATGCTGGATGTGCCATTGAAACCTTCAAACAACTGGAGATGTTATTAACATAATACCCATATCTATTGACAAAATTTTTAACTTATTTAAGGTCACCCAAACTGCCACTGTAATTTCTTTTTTTTTTTTTTTTTTTTTTTTTTTTTTTTTTTTTAACATGCAATGCCTTTATTTTAGACGTGCCAGGAAAGCTATTTCAGAATGACTACTTTAAAGCGAGCAGCTGTATACAGATAACAAAAGAAGGAACATCTTGTTACAGCTCAGCACACAGCATCCAAAGCAAACAGGCATGAGACAGTGCATATTTATGCAGCATTAAAACCATATGAATAATATACTGCAGGGGGGGAACGAATGGAGGAAGGATGGAGGAAAAAATGGAAATGAAAGGCCAATGTTTCCCAATACCACTAAATTTCTCATTTGATAGCCCCATCCAAGTGCTTCAAATTTAGTGCGTTACAATGAGAATGGCAAAGATGGAAATAACGTATCTGTACACTGCCTAATACTAAGTTTGGTCAGCATGTATTTTCACAGGCCTTTCAATGGCAAGTCAGTTTGAGCATCTTTTGAATTTATTGTTTAATGACGTTACTTAACTCAAACTTTACCCTCTCTTGATACACACAATGAATTATTTGGTACTTTTTAAAAATAAAATGCTGTAGGTTTATTAAAAGTATTCACAATAATAATATTAAAGGTTTTCATGTTCTAAAATATAAAACCATAGTTTAATAAAACACTAAGTATTTAAATGAAAACTTAAGTATATTATAAACTGTAATGAGCAAAATCTAAGTATTTAGGTATTTAAACTGAATATTAAAAATTTAATAAAATCAGTACTGATACTTTGATAGGGTTACTTACAATTGAGCAAAACAATGCAGAAGATACCTTTTTGACATAGCTTTCTGATAGTTCTTAAAGGGATTACTTGATATTATAGCACAAATGGAATACAATAAATGTGGCATTACAAAATTCCTAAAAAACTGGGAATGGTTTACCCTAAATATTACATTTTTACGCGATAACATTAGCTCATACAGAATGTCATATAATCATACCAAATATAGTTTCAATTTAAAAAAAAAAAAACTCTATCAACATTTGAAGACTGAACCATACTACATATTATGGCACTGCTTTATTTTGCCCTAGCATCTCTGCTATATTTTCTTTGGTAAACATTTCCTCTTATAAGATTAATCACAGATTAATGAGAACATATGTGTGTTTAAGATGAATAGTACTCAAAACGTTCAGGTCATATTTTCTCAAGAAGAATTTAAATCAGGCGTGGACAGAATAAGCTTTATCAAGATCACATAGAATGAAAAATAAAACAGAAAAAGGCTTGGGGATGGGGACAGGAAAAAATACAATTGTAAAGGTATTGGTTCTGAAATAATCTATTACTATTATACAAGATAACCAGTGTCACCAGGGTGAGGATATTTTCTTTCATAAGTATATCAGCTCTCTATTTCCTCTGTGAAATTCTGCATACAGGACGAGTAGTCATTTAGTACACAGGGACATTAAAATATTCATGACGTGGCTCCTGCAGGAGATCTGCCTGCTCAATTGCCTTGAGGACATTTTTCTTGGATGTTTCCTGAACTTCCCCTCCCAAAAGAAACTCATCCAAAATAAAGTAAGCCTTCTCAAAATTAAAGATGATATCAAGTTCACACACACTGCCAAAATATTTGTCAAGTAATTCCACATAACGATGAATTATTTCCAGGGTAATTAGTTCATTGTCCTGATCCTCAATAGCACAGCAAAAATACAGGCTAGCATATCTTTTGTAAACAATCTTCAGATCTCGCCATTCAAGAAAGCTGCACATTTTAGGTTTACGTGCTAAAACAGTCTGAACAAGTTCCCTTGTAATCTTTTTCTTCTCTTTGTCTAACAGTGGGACATACCATTTCTGCAGTCGAAGCTTTCCCTGACGACTAAAAAGCAACATAAACTGCATCGTGGCCGCGGGCCGTGCGCGCGGTGAGGCTGCGGCGGCGGCGAAGGGGAAGCCCCTGTCGCCGCGGTGAAGAGGAGCAGCCGTGTTGCCGCGCCTGTAATTTCTTTACTCAAAATTGAAGTCCCCTTATTCAGACTACTAGAAAACAGCCTCTCGTTTTATGGCTTTGCTTTAACCTCCAAATTAAAAGGACCCAATGAATATTCCTAAAAGTTGGATAAAATGGAAAACAGGGTGCCTAAACTACAACTTAATCCCCCGGATAAGTAAATTCTGTAATGAATCCAGTCTTGCCATATATAGAGGGGATCAACTATGCAGTAATGGTCCACTCACAGCTGAAACGCCAGCAATAACATCAAAACAGAATCAAATATGAGCTAATGATTTGTGCTCTGCCTAGATACATATCTTCTGTAAAGCCCCAGATGTCCCTATACCCTACAATGTAAGAATATTCCCATTGTTAACAATGTTTGGATGAGTGGACAATGGAGCATAGATACAATCACCACAAATACCTGGGCTTCTAATGCTGTGTGCTATGCCACGTTCTCCTCCACTAGCCCTGACAAAAACATGACATAGGTTAATTTTTGTAGGCAAATGTGCTGGTCTGGGACTGTTTGCCCCATGAGGAGAATTTGCTTATCACAAAACAACCTTACGAAATCTCATTCAGGCCACAGAAGACTTAGCTACCTTTACAGCTACTAGCCTTCAATTTCTTCAAACTTTCCTCAACTCTCTGGCTGGCATGGTCCTAGATAACCGTATCACCTTAGACTATCGTCTCCTAGAACAGGGCAGAGTCTGTGCAGTAGTCCACACCTCCTGTTGCACTTGGATAAATAATTTCCAACAAGTTAACTCCAGGTAACAAGAATCTACCAGTAGGCCAAATGGTTCCATGAGGTAAGGAACCCCTCTGCACAAACTATCTGGGAAAGTATTCAGTCTTACCTCCCTAAGTCTACATGGTGGTATTCATTAGTTACATCACTTGTTCTTTTACTATTAATCCTTCTACTTGGACCTATAATTTTATATTTACTTAAAATTGTTTCTTAAATCCCCAAGATATTTGGACTCCTTTTATGCCAATTGGACTCCAGGATGCAGAGATATCCTCTCCTCCCTGAAAAACAGCCGGGAACTCAAGAAAACCTACAGCTACAAGCAAAACAGTTTCATTCCTCACACCTTGACCTACTCCCTCTAAAAGCAGGAAGCAGCTACCATGGTTGTCATCCAGTATCCCTCAAGATTGAGGAATGTAACAGCAGAAAGGGGTCTGAAACCACCTACAAGCCCCCTTGTCCTCCTCCTAGACCATTCACCTGATTATTCTGGCCTCATCCTGGTAGTGACCCTAGCAGCCACCCCAGCCCTTAGAAATGCCTTATCTCCCCTGCCCAGTTTCTATTTTTTACTTCTACCTTACCTGCTGGTTCAAACTGGACAAATTCAGAGAATTCTGGCTACCCTTACCCATACATGCATGAAGCAACAGAATTCTGACCTAAAGTTACCTATACCTAATTATAAAACTACAATCTCCACCCCACGTCCTGCTAAGGCTGCCATTTTTGATCATGCGATGTTTGAGCAGGCATGATCTTGCACTGTGCATGTGGCTCTTAACCCTCCCTCTAGACATACATCATCTCATCCCATCTGCATCGTCTCATTCCACCTCACTAAACCAAAACCTTCCAAATCATATAAAAATCTAATACCCTTTCAGTTCAAGGAAATAGATTTGAGTTTTATCTCATCTCATTGTATGGCTGCTTGCAATAAGCTCTCTTCCCTCAGAATCCTAATGTCATAGTATTGACTTCTATGCACATCATACAACGAGCCTACCTGCTCGGTAACAATTCCTCTCCTACATAGGGGCTCCAAAACTTCCAGAAAGATAGAGACATTCTGGTCTCTCCCTTTGAGTCTTTCTTTCATGAATATTCTTTTTAGGCAGACAGTTATTTTCGTCCAGCTCGATAAGCTTATCTAACACCTTTTAGTGCCTCTGTGGGACGCTTTACAGATACAAAAAGACAGACTCAGCTCCAATATATCATATTCCAAAGAATTCTCAGTTGAGAATTTAAAACAAAAACAGATTTACTGGACATCAAGAACCATAAACCTTATTAAGTTAATGTCACCAAAGTTAAATCAATTTAATACAAAATGTTATGCAGTGCCAGTGTATCTTTGTTCCCTAGTGCTTTGTGCACTGGGAGTTGGTGATGTTCCAAAGCCAAAGAGACTAAGTCAGAGCTCAGAACACTATATTGATTACTTCTCTCTTTCATTTCCCCATCCTATTTTCTCTTTTTCTCCTCAATTCCAAGCAGAGGCTTAGAAGGCTTAGAAGGTTTTCTATTCATGCATTCAACAAATATTTATTGTGACAGTGGTCCTAAAAACCGAGTAAACAGAGATGAAATAGATATGGTTGGTACCTGACCGGAAGGCCTCTGTCTAGAGCAGGAAACAATTACATTCCGTAATAAGTAGGCTAGACAGAGAAGATTCAGGATATCTTTAGAGAAGAGGGGACTAGTGTGCTGTTTTGAGGGACAAATAAGCTTTTTCCTGGCAGAAAAAGGGAAAGAGTGTTTCAGAGCAAGAGAAAATAAAGCATTAGCAAAAGCTAGCAAGGAATAGCCATCCCTTGAGGAAGAATGATAAAAATGGTAAAATTAAGGCTGAAGAGGCCATTGATTTGATTTTGGTGGCCTCAGACCAACTATTGACAAGACTATTCAGTAATAACAAAAAATAGCAATTATAAAATCAACTAAGAGTTACATAGAACATAGAGCTTGTTAAGTTGCAGGTAGTGTCCTGAGCAATTTACATGAATTAACTTATTTAATCTTCACAAAGACCCTCTAAAGTCAGAACTATTATTACTGAGGAGCAAAGGAGTTAAGTAGCTTGCCTAAGGCTTCCCAGCCTAGGAGTAGAATTCCAACCTGGGAAGAGTGGCTCTAGATCCTGTGATTTTACCAGCATGCTCTGTAGACTTTTCTGTAGTCGTTCAGTATCTGTCATTATATTACAAAGTCACTGAAATGGATAAAAAGTAAATAAATAAATAAATCTTAAAAAAAAAAATCTGTGCTTAAAAAAAAAAAAAAAGATAAGCTCATTGGAAAAATAATACATTCAAAAGTTTATAAAGGGGGAGTCGATGTGGCTCCGTGGTTGAATGCCAGCTTCCCACATACAAGGTCCCAGTTTCAATCATTGGCCCCAGTACTCAAGAACAACAACAACAACAAAAACGTTATAAAGTATACAACACATCTAAACTGAACAGCTCGGGAAGCGGCTGTGGCTCAATCAGTAGGGCTCCCGTTTACCATATGGGAGGCCCCGGGTTCGGTTCCCGGGGCCTCCTGGTGAAGGCAAGCCCACCCGCATGGCGTGGTTAGCTGACCCAGCAAGCACAAGCAGCAAGGGGGGGATAAATGAATAAATAAATAAAATCTTAAAAAAATAATAATAATAAAATAAATAAATAAACTGAACAGCTCTATGGCCAATCTGAGTATGGTGTTGCACTTAAAATGCACAAAGTAAGCGTACACTGTACTATATATAGAGAAATGTCCATAAGGTCCTCCTGATTAATTTATCCTTCTATAAACTCTCAAGGGAAATATATACATATATGTATTTATCAAATTCCCACCCTTTTCCCTCCTCCCATCTTCCAGATCTAATTTTCTACTCTCTGGAATCTCATTTGTCAGTTTTTCTATCTAATGTTAAAGAGTTTGCATTCTCCCATGGTATCTATCTTGAACGATGAACAAAAAAAAAACCAAAATAAACAAACTAAATAAAAGACTTCCTTGGAAGGAAGGAAGCATTGAGAGAAGACTGGGATTGTTTATAAATTCTTTGTCCCTGTCCCAAGTAAAAAATGAAATGTCCCCCTCCACTCTTTGCTTCCTGATTCCAAGGTGTCTCTTTACCTGTGTGACTAGATACATATACACACAAATACACACAGATTTGTTTTTTGTTTTTTGTTTTTAACAAAACAAAGGTATATCCTATAACTAGCTTCTTCTCCGTCTCAATATTATACCATGGCACTGTTTTTTGTCAGTACATGGAGGTGTTCCCCATTCTTTCCTTTACAGAGTGTTCCATTATGTGTACATAATCCCGCTTCTGATGAACATTGCATATGTAACATGTACAGTTCATTATTTTAAGTTGCTTTACCCTACAAACTTATTTTAACCAAAAGCTATAGTGACACTGAGCATATTCCCAAGTCATATTATTACTGATTTTTATTTCGTCCTTTAAGTACTGAGTTGTTTACCTTTTTTTTTTTGAAGTACCAGGGCAGGGATTGAGCCCAGGTCCTCATATGTGGGAGGCTGGGGCACAACCACAGAGCCACATCTGCTTTCCTACTTTAAATTTTTAATGACTCATGCATGTTTTTGTATATTCTGGAGGTTTATTCTCTGTATATTACATATGTGGTAGTTTTTTTTCCCTAATCTGCTGTTTCTCCTATAACTTTACTTATGCTATTTTATGTATACAAGTATTTTACATTTTATATAGTCAAAGCTATCTTTTTCTTTGTAATGTCCATTTTATGTCCTGGGAAAAGCTTTCTCCACCCCCAAATTAAAAAGTCATTCTCCTGTATTAACTAGTATTCCTTCCTACTTTTGATTTTATATCTAGATATTTAATATGGAGAAAATTATATTATTTTTGCTCTGGGGAGCTACCAGTTTTTTGGTTGGTTGGTTGGTTGGTTTTTTTTTCTTAGTAAAGAAAAAATTTCCTGCTGATCTGATGTACAACCATAATACACTGTTTTAGTTTCTAGGCTCCTAAGCCAAATACTGTACTATGGGTTGGTTAACAACATAAATTTATTGGCTCATGATTTCAGAGGCTAGAAGGCTTGACTTCCTCCTAGAGTAAGTAGCGCATTGGCTACAGTGTTAAAATGGTTGCATCAAAGGATGTCTTCAAGATTTCTGGCTGCTCTATAGTCATGGCATCCCTTATTTTCTCAGGGCAAACAATCCCTGCCACAGCCTTAAGGCAGGATAAAGGAGGGTCCTGATTTTAGGCAGGAATAATTTTTGCTGGGCCATGCGCATAGGTTACCCTAGCAAGCCAAACCTGGCTGGCTATTCCCTCCTTGAGAGCTGCTGGAGTGATCAGGATTGCAGATTCTTCTCCAGGAGTAAGCTACCAGGATCTTTCTTAGACCCTACACCATGTGTCACAGCAACATCAGGGTAGATGAGTCATGGCATTTTTTGTGTAGTGTTAGTTATTTGTTGATATGCTTTTGCATGCTCTGTTTATACCAACAAAATCTTACATAGAATCAAAAGTCCAACACATAACAGATAAAGGCAGAGCTCATCTGACTGAGGCAAGAGCCACTGCTTAGATGTTTTCTACTAAACCCCTTAACTCACTAAAGCATCAATATCTGCCCTTGTAAGTTCTCCAGAAGCACATCTACTCTTCCTACTTTATGAAATTAGGAAGAGGGAGGATATTAAGTTCTTTTAGAAAATAAACCCATAGGGAAGGATTTCTTTGAGTCTTCTGCTTTCATGAGAGAACTTCTAGTTTGCAAACTCTCAAGCATTATTAGCAGTTTCCCATTTTTCAAATAAGAATATCGCCAAAAAGAATTGGGAGTATTTCTCCTATTTTAAATCTCAGAATTGCATGTCAAGCTAGTGTAAATGTAGAATAGAATAAATATTTTATGACTTGGAGGGATTAATGTGGCGAGATTAACATGAAACTCAAAGTTAGAAATTTATTGCCCCAAGTTGCTTTTTCCACAGCAAGATGCAGGTGTGAAAGGGAAAAACACAAATCGACCATACAGGTATTAGACGGCTGCCACCTGAATACACAGGCCATTCTTAGAAAAATGAATAATGGGCAATCAGACTTTGTGGGCATTCAGATGAAATGCAATCAATGTTGAATATAACTTCTTGTTCATCAGTAATACTGGAACTAGAGAAACTGCTTAGATGGCACTCTGAAACACAGGTATTAATTAGTCAAAACAACAACAACAAACAAACAAAACAATGGGAGTGACCTTCTATTCAATGTCATAATGTCTTTTTTCAATGTTATAAAAAAGATGGCCTGGTGAGGGGTACAGGTCTTTAAAGAGACCAAAGAAATACAATAACCAAAAGCAATGCCTTACCATAATAGGATTTTTGGTTTAAACAAAAATTAAAAAGGCATTTTAATGACATTTAAAAATAGAATGGCTATTAAATGATATTAAGTAATTATTGTTCATTTTGTTGGGTTCAATAATGATACATTTGGTGGTATGTAATGGTAGGAAATGTGCTCATTGTAGAGTTCATACATTAGGTTTGAGATGTCATATCTAATTTATTTTAAAATAATTCAGCAAAGCAATGAAAGATGCAAATATGGCAAAATGTTAACACTTGTTGAATCTACGTAATGGATTTATAAGAGTTGTTTTATGATCTATTTTCCATATGTTTGAAAGTTTTAATTAAAAAGTAGAGAATTGAAAAACAATGTAATTGGAAGTATGAATTAATTTGAGTGAAGTTGACTAGACATTGTTAAACAGAGTTCCTTTGCTTTTTCCCCCCTTAATGGATGATGGCATCAATATGGATCTTCTTTTTACATACAGTGTTGCTAAAGTATCTTAAAAAACATTTCATAATTTCCTTTGTGTTTATGATGTAAGATTCAGTGAGTTTGAAATTGAGTTCATTCATGCACAAAATTATTCCCCTCATTCAACAAAAGATTTATAGTGACATCAAACAGACTAACCATTCTCAGGAAATCACCGAATTTTTCATTTTGAATCCCCATATAACTACTTTTTCAAGTTCCCAGACTCTCCGAGTTTCCATTTTTCATCTATAAAATGAGAATATTAATATTATTCTCATAAGAGTTCTGTGACTATTAAATGGGCTAATAAGTATAAAATGCTTGAATTCAGTGATCACTAAATGAATGGTGGGATTATTATAAATAGAAGTGCTACTGACACCAATAACACAATTTAAAAAGTCTTTTACTAGACTATTTTCCAAAAGATGTTTTCTGCTTCAGGGAATTTCCCATCTTCTACTTACAACAAATAGTATAATACATAGTGCTCTTGTTAAAGAATCACAACAAACTACATTGCATATGCTAGATTTCTTTTAAAAGTAGAAACAAAATCCAAAATTCTTCCTATAATTTAAAGATTTTAGAAACTGAATATGACACATTTCAATGGAAGATTTTTTCTCGATTGCAGATTAATAAAATTTGTTACTGAGCATATAAAATTTTAAAAATTATAAAATCCTCTATAGTTTTCATGACATCAGCCAAACTTGTATTAAATTTTGAAAGTATACGAGGTGAGTTTTTCCAACAAGCCTGGGTTAGAGATTATACAAATTGATGCAAAGCAGTACAATTATTTCTGACACATATACTTTGGCAACAACAGGGCCCAAGAATTTTCTGGACTATACCTTCTAAGGAAAATGGCATGCTGTTAAAAAGTCTCAGGACCCAGAAACATTTTATTTCAGAAGCAGACTACCTAATTAAAAAGATTATGTGCAGGGAGATCAGGTGGTGACCTTCCTTAATTGATTTTCAACAATTCTGTAACTATAGTGCTACCATTTGTACAGCTGTAATTAAATACCCAGGGTTTCAATTTCCACCCTTCGTTTTCTGACCTGTTCATAAATGCCTGCTGCAGGCTGAAGCCAAAAGTGCAAGGTTTTATTAATAATAGATTTTGGATATAACTGTGATCGAATTTATATTCTCCCAACAGAGTTCCACTTCATAGGAGAGCTGGTTTCTGTAATCTCACTTCCCAACAAATGAAAATGGCTGAAACAGAATAAGTAGGAGCTAATCAAAGGGAACCAACTTACTGGCTGGTTCAATCCATTTGTACAATTGAGAAGGACACAACAAAGTAATTAGTTTTGCCACTCACAGATCATTAAAACAGCCTTAGGGAAAAATCAGACAGGAAAAATGCCCACACTTGTGTCTGATTTCACCCTGGCTAAAAATGTTATAAAAATTAAGATAGATTTGGAATAGGATATGCTCTTCTACCCAAATTGCTGAATTGTCTCATTTAATGAAAAAGTGTATGAGACAGTGTAGGATAATCAAAATGCAGAGATGGCTGAAACCATGACATATTCCTATCAATGAAATATCCAGACTAATAAAATAATCACACATGTCAGCTAGACATACATAGTATGGAATCAAGAAATACTGTATTTTTTAGCATTTGATTTTGTCCTACTAAGAAAAATAACACAGAAAATAACAGTAAAACGCTATTGAATATAACTTAGGCTGAGAAAATTAGGATGATATTTCAGGTCTCACAATGCTTATAATGTTTATTATGAATATTAATGTTCATTTTATATCTAAGTGTGAAGTTGGAGAAAATACATATAAGCATTGAGTGTACTGTTATAGCTCTAGTTTTACCCACTGTGACATTTTTTTTTTTTTAACTAGGACATGCTTAAGCACCCACCATTTAGTATTCTATTCCTTAGCAACGAGTATTTCGTTTATGCATTTTGACACACAATCCTTTCATACTTAGGACTTATGAATGCATTATAATCTCCAACTATTTTATTTTATAGTCAGTCAAATTTATTTATAGGTCCATGTCTACTCTAAGTTGTTTTCTGACTCATTAAGAATGCTTTTTATCATCCCCATACCAATTTCCCTCTTCTCCCTAAACATAAATATAACAATACCAAGTTATGGTTCTCCTTCTGTCCAATACAATGACTTCTCAGTTAATTCAGTCAGCTCAATCTCATTTCAGTTTTAAACTATCCCCAGGAAGATAATTTAATCTGATACAAAATGAGTTAATGTCCATCAAATAGCACCAAGTTAAATATTTTAGGAAGTCTGGTTACTAAGTCTGACCAGTTCTAACACATGATTGATAATGTTCCCATTTTTAAAAAGAATTATTCAAAATGATTAATAGTTTCAACTAATGTGTTTATCTGGTGCCATTCTGGAAAGAAGTAAAATACAAGGCATTATTTTTTAAATAATTGTTGTAAACATAACTGGATGTTATTATTCTTCCAAGAAAGGTTCCATTTAGAACATATTTATCCAGATGGGAAATAATCATTAGCAGAGGACCCAGTAATAGGAAAGAGAAAGCTGCCAATCAAACAAATTACCTTAATGACAAAGATCATTAGGAAGGAAACACTTCAGATGAAAAATTGATTGCAGGGTAATGGGGCCACAGCACAGCATTGCCACAGACGAAAACATGCTCATATCTGTGGAAATTTGCAGGCTCTGCGTCTGTGGGGGAACCTAGAACTAATCTAGGAATATTTTTTTCCAAACTGTTGCTTTTATGTGGCTATCAGTTTGTATTATAATTCTCTAAGGGATCATATAGAATGTTCTGGCACTCACCACGAGGAACCAGCTCTTACAGAAACCTAGAATACACAGGGCTTGAGAATGCTCCTCAAACGGAAAATGGCTAAGACCTAAGTATCCAAACTAAAACTAGTCCCTGTAAATAAGGAAGAGATGTTATATGTAGAATGCTTACTATATGCTATATGCTATGTATAGAGTAATTCAATCCGCCTATTCTGGAAAGCAGAAATTATTACATCCATTTTTAAATTCAGATGAAGAAATGGGCACACAAGAGTTCAAGAACCAGCCCCAGATTAAACTGCCAAATTAGCAAGGGAATGATTCAATCCCCACTATATGTTACTCCAAAGGCTGTGTTTTGCCCATACTCTTGTGTCAATGGCTGCAGAAGCTCACCAATTGGACCAGCTGTTCTGTATCTAGTATTTAAAATAGACTGGTTGATGGATCTAATTTTTTCAACCTTTTTTCCTTGAGGTCAAAAGGGTTAGAGATGCTAACAGCCTTCCAGGTATAAGATGGTCAGCCTGGCTTCAAACCTCAGATCTGGCACTTATCAGCTTGTGCCCTTGAGCAGCATATTACTTGACTCTGTACAATTTTTCCACGTTAATCACTTAGGTACACTATAACCAATTTCATAAATTTGTTGTACAAATTAAATAAGGAAATGTATATAAGCACTTAGCATTATACCTGATAGTAAGGCATAGGATAGCTCAGCAGCTTCTCAGACCGTATTACCAAAATTGACCAGAAATATGATGGTAGGAACCCAGGTTTTCTATAAAACTCCTTAAATATCAGGCAAAATGTAAATTGGACCCAGTCCTGGCCCCCCAAAAAGAGTGGGCCTAACCCATGTTTAGGTTAACTTATTTGCTCAACTATTTTTATGTCTAACAAGCAAGTTGAGAGTTGAGAGTAATTGTACCAACTCTGAAACCACCCACCACACATTGAAGATAGAAGATAGGCTTAACTGAAAATCTTAACTCAATGAGTGCAAGACCTGGTTCTATTTATAAGACTTTCAACTCTACTCATATATATAAGTTATATTAGTGACTCCTTAACACTACTTGATTATAACAAAAATAGTTTATGTTTATTGAAGGCTTACCATGCTGCCAAGCTGGGTTCTAAGATCTTTATATGCATCAATTCAAGGAATTCTCAAAAGTTCCTTAAGAGGTAGGTTCTATTATCTCAGTTTTACAGATTAGGAAACAGCAGCAGAGAGAGTTTAAATGGGTTTCCTAAGATCCCACAATATCAGGACAAAGGAAATCTGAGCTCCTGCTTTTAACTACTATAAAGGATAGCCAATCTCTGAGTTAGGATTGGCTGAAAAATTGTTAAATAAAAGACCTTAAGTAGGTGTTACAATCATATTTGCATAGGTTTAAAAATCCCTTATTTGAGTTTAAGAAATAAGAATATTTTCTATTTATATAAAACTGCTTTCAACCCTTACTAAATAAATATAAGTATTTTTAAATGCTCTGACAAGGAGGGAATATGTCCCAGTCTGGTCTTGAGCACATAATGAATTCTCAAAAATGCTAGCCATACAAAGAAATGAGATTCAAAATTTTACATTTGTTTTAGATTTTAATCATACTTTTTACATAGAGTTATAGAGTTTTATTTTGAGAATTTTCATTTCTACGGAAAAGTTGAAATGATAGCACCACAAACAACCATACACCCTCCACCTAGAACCAATAGTAGTAACATTCAGCCAATAAATGTTTCTCTCTCTTTCTCTATACATATAAACACGTAGGGTGGTGTTTTTTTGTTTTGTTTGTTCAACCTTTTGAAACTAAGTTGCAGATGTCATGGTGTTTCATACCTAAATACTTCCTCATGAATCTAATAAGAATAAGAAATTCATTTGGAGTTTTATCAAAAATATTTTGACCTGATTGTATCTTAGTTTTATAAGCGATTCTAAATTAAGAGATCCCTAAGCCATATAAATCTTAATTGATTGAGAAAGATAAAGAATGAAAAGAGTAATACTTCCCAGCAATTGCTAGAGAAAGTATCTTTGATATTTCAGTAAGTTCTGCTGTCACAGTCAAGTACTATCATCATCCTCAAATCAAAAAGATGCACAAATAACAGGGTTCCTATACTCGAATTCAAGCAAAGCTCAAAGCTCTTATGTGAATTGCCAACATTTTAGTTTTGTCTGGTATCCAGACAATCCTTGTTCTCAGCACAACTTTTGTGAATGGAGAGAAATATAGACTGTTTTCTCTATTTTGTTTAATATACAACACATTTGCTTTAAAATTCCACCAAACAATTAACATTCCTATAAACAGTAGACTATAAACCCTCAGTGTTTTACTCACTTCTTACATAAAAATTAATACTTGTGAATTTGGGAAATTAGATTATTACTAACATTTAAAAACTGATTATAAACTTAATTAACAAAATACTATTAAAATATTTTATTTAAAATATTTCTAAAAAACATTCACTTAAATATTGAAGCCACTTCAGGGCAGTAGGCAAAGCCATATCAAAGCAATTTAGAATAGCATTTAGGAGGGAAGACAATGGAAACAGACCACCTGTGTTCAAATTCTGATTTCTTCCACTTACTACCTGTGAGACTTTGGGATGAACGTGCCTCATTTCCCATTTCTCTAAAAAGGGGATTATGATGGTACATACAGTACTTTTGTGAGAATTAAATAAGCTGAGAGTACATACAAAAAACTTTGAATAAGACCTGGCAGGAATTAAGTGCTTGAAAAAAAAAAATGTTAGCTGTATCTATATATAACAATGATTAGAGAAACAGTTCTCAAATTTTTTGTTCTAAGAGTCCCTTTGTAATCTTAAAAATTGTTAAGAACTCTAAACAGCTTTTGTTTAAATTGATTAAATGTATCACTATGCTGCAAGAGAAATTAAAAAATTAAAACATTTATAAATTCATTAAAAATAATGAAAACATTACATGTTAAAATAAATAACATATTTTAAGGGAAGCATTATATTTTCACCAAAAATTAATTAGAAGGGTGGTGGTGTTTTACATTTTTGCACATCACTTTAATGTCTGGCTCAACAGAAGACAGCTAGATTCTCATATTTGCTTCTGAATTCAATCTGTTGCAATATGGGCTTTTGATTGAAGTATTTGAAGAAAATTCAGTCTCATACATATATGTAGTTGGAACTAAGAGGGATATATTCATAGCCTTTTCAGATTATTGTGGACATTATTCTTTGATACTACACCAAAATTTGACAAATGATGGTTTATTAAAGCTTGTTACAAGGTACAATCTGAAACCAAATCAATTAACATTGTTATACTCTGTTACATTAAATGGTTTATTTTGTTCTTTGAATGAGTGTTTACTTTTGCATGATTTTGAACACTGATCATTTGATAACTATTGGTCCACTGAGCTATGTGAATCTTTAAATATTAATACATTAAGAAATAAGAAATATATATTGTTGTTAAAATCACCAACATCCTTACCAGAAAGGTCTGTAATTATCAGGAAGTTCTCAAGCTCACTGTGCCTTTATAAGTTTCCCAAATTTCTAATTTTCTCTTGAAATCTCAAATTTTACCATCAGCAAAAAGTACTGTCAGTTGTTTCCACATGAATTGACAGGCTTACTTTCGCCTCATTTTTTGTTTAATTTTTATTGTTTAACACTATACAACATAGAATTACTTATTGTAACCACTTAATGTGTACAATTCAGTGATATTAATCACAATCACAATATTGTGCAATCACCACCATACATTACAGTAACTTTTTCATCACCCCAAACAGAAACTCCAGTTTCACTCCCCATTCTGCCCGCATTCCATTCCCTGGTGACCTGTAATCTACTTTTTTTATCTACATATTTGCTTATCAAAACTTTCATTTTAAAGAAAATGTTTGCCAAGTATGAATAACCATAGTTTGTCATGTTATTTTTTCAAGTAAAAATTGTGTTGCATGAATAAAGGGAGTTGTTCTGCTCTCAAGTCAAACAAGTGCACTAGTATTTTTCCTTGAGACAACCATTGTATTTTGGAATGCAACGGAAATACTTTATATGTATTTCCCATTTCATCATACAAACTATTAAACAGACATCTATTTTCCTACTTTCAGCCAAGATGGACTAATAGGGACTAGATTTACTCTCCCATCTAAAGCAGCCAAACACACACACACACACACACATAAACACATACACAGATAGACAAATTAAATGAAACAATGGTTTTCAAAATACTGGGCATAAGCCAACAAAGAACACAGGTCCCTGAGAGAAGAGGAACAAATAAAGTGAGCACTGGAACTATCCCAGTTCAATTCTCTGAGAGAGTTCTTAGGACATTACACAAGAAAGAAAAAACTGAAGCAAGGCTGGGGGAATCCCTGTGTTGAGGAGACAAGAGAGTCCAGGAGGCTAAATGTTCACAGGGCAGAGTCTTGTAGAAGAGAAAACTGTACAGAAACTGGGACATCTACAGAAGGTCCCTCTCAAGTAGCAGGGCATTGATCAGCACTTATTTATTTATTTATTTATTTATTTATTTATTTATTATTCATATTGCTATTGCATTATAAAATTGTATTATTATTATTCTTAGTCTTATCCTTCCTGAGGGTTAGTATTTTAAGTAGATATTTATTTCAGCAACTTCCTACTGTAACAATAATTTTAACAGATTCAAAAATAGAAAGAAGTCCACCACAGTATGAGATTGCTAATTCTAGTTTGACAACCAAGTTATTCTTTACATAGTCCAAAGTGATCCAATTTGTTGCATCATGGGACTTATAAATCAAATCTTTTCATATCATTTCCAGAAACCATGTGTTCTGAACTTTAAAAATTGTCAGTACTACCTAACTCATCATCCTTGTATAGTTGAAGCTATGGGCAGGCTAAAAATTATTTGTGGGGATTTCCTCTGTTCCTGTAACCTTTTCTTCTGAGCTTATTTTGCAGGCAGCCAAGCTTAACCACAGGTCATATAACCTAAGCATGCACAGAAACACAGACTCTTGTCATTTAGACAACATTTGAGACACCAGGAACTAAGGTCACCACCCTCAGAAACAAGATTATGAGGACAAGGAGACATGAAAAGCAAATCAAATGCTAGAGGTCCTTTAATAAGGAAGATTAAACCTAAAATCCACTCTACCACATATGGACAACTCTATAATTAACCAAATGGAGTAGGCTACATCAAACCTCCCCACTTCTGTACCCACCTCCCATTTCCCATTCCCATAAAACTCCCCTTTGTTCTCAGATCAGGGAGACAGATTTGAGCCTTGCCTCCTGTCTCCTTACCAGTCAACCGTGCAATAAAAGTCTCTTTACTCAAAATGGCAATGTCATAGTACTGGACTCTGTGCACATTGAGCAGTGAGCCCTGGCTCAGTAAAACTGTTATCTGATCTTTTATGATGATTCAAAACTTATATCAGCTTTATCTATAACGAAATTACTAGAATGGCCATCCAGCCATTTTATCTACCAGAAAAGAATGGATTCAACCTGACCTAATAATTTTTCTCTTTGGAACATTTGAGTAAATGATCATCCTGAATCGCGATGTTAATTCATCAATATGTCTGAGCATCAGAGTAGATCACATAATACACCTTCTATCTGATTATCATGTGCTGGGATTTTTTGTTTAACAGGCATTTACTACAATGTCCTGTTGTCAGAACACCTACCTTTTCAAAGAATGTTTGACTCAAAATTAGTCCTCTTCACTCTTTCTTACAGACTCTGACTATACACAAACACAATCTAGGTATACAGGAGAATGAACTCAAAATATTTGTATTCGCTTCTTCTTTAGGCATTTGTTGCCATCCTGCTTATCAGTAACATTTTCAATATTTCAATATATATTTTTTGTATTTAAATGCTGAAAAAAATATGTGTTTTTATATGTAAAGGGTATGTAAACCTGCATTCAGTGCTACTTGTTAAAATCAATAAACACTAAGCAGTTACTATTTGTCCTTTTTTATTTTTTGGCATTATACACCATTGCATATTTTACTTTTCTTTGCATTTCATTTTGATATCATGGCCTTTTATGGACTTAACTTTTTTCAATTATCTACAATTATAATTTTAATGTATATTTAATCTCTTGGCCATTGACAACCACTTTTACCTGGATGCTTTGTCCATTTAGTAATAGACATGATGTTTTTAAACGACTTCTTTCTTGTTGAAAATGGAAAATTCTATGCCCACTCTGAATTATCTCTGTTCCAAGAATTGTATCAGCTCTTCTCCAAAAAGCTCCAGTTCACTTTTTTATAAATGGGATTAAAAATCAAAATCTGTGTACAAATGGGAACATGTAAGTATTGATGGTGGGAAGATGTAGCATCTTCTGTTGCCATCTTAGGAAGCTTTCAATGACAGGGTTGGAAAACATTTCATTTTATTATAAGGATTCATGCTAATTTCTCAAATTTAACATAGTGTGCCACAGTATTCTGTTTTTCTTATATAGTATGTAATTTTATTACCATTAAAAATGTTGACATATTACAAATTGTGAACTGCATTTTTTAAACTATATGAAAATGAAATAAAAGCCCAAATGATTAAAATAATCTGAGCTATGTAGTACCATTCAGGACTGAGAATATAATGGAAGTCTTTTCTCTATGTGCATTATTTCCTTTTTTAAAAACCGCTGCTCCTGAGCTCCATAGAGAGCTAGTACCTTTCAAAGGCCATAAAATTTTGTAAATATTGTTCTAAGACATTTTGCAAGTAAATACTTCATACCTTTTATTACTTTTATAGCAATATTTCCCAAAGGCTACCTTTCTAGTGACCATAGTAAATGGAACTAGGAGACTGAATGAGGAAAAACAATTATTTGGGGAACACTCATCTGACATCAATACAACATCAAGATTCAACTTAACTTAATGCTATGTTAAATCTACCATATTGGATATAAACCATAATACCACAACTCAATCAAGAGAATCTACCAAATTCATTTTCCTCATACTGTCTAGATGGGAATTCTGAAACATCTACTCATATATATGGTCAGTTTATTGTCTGAATACATCATTCCAGGTGTTTAGCTAATTTCCTAGGCTATAAAATGATTATTCCCACAATTAAAAAGTAATTAATAATATATCCTACATTCTTTGTGTAATATTTATATTACTACAATTTCATTTGGCTAACATAATATTTATAAAGTCTTTTTGTTTATAATTCATCTTAAAAAGAAATATTTTCTTCCACACAGAATATTCTCAAGGTATCCTTACATTCTAAAGTCCATATTCTTCATGATTCTAGCCTCCCATTTAAAGCTATGTATATTTAAAAACTAAAGAGATGTTCATTCCTAGAAAAGGAGTTATTAGCTCGTTTCCTGTGATTTTTAAAAAACTGTACTCTTTACCTGATAAATGGCTCATTTACTCAATAGTGTTTCTGATAGGAAAAAAAAAACCACACAACAAATCAGTGATTTTGGCATGTGTTATGGTATATAAATCAAGTAGGAACCTTGGCCTGCCCTGATCCTTCACTAATAGTCTGATAAATTCACCTCAAGTCTCTGGTCCACAGTTTCCTCATTTTAGTAATATAAAATCACATTCAAACATAAAATCAATGATTCTTAAACTTGTTTATTGGTTGTTGTTTTACAAATAACCAAGTCTACTGGAGAAGCTTGGCTCTCTCAGATGAGGTTAATTAAGGTTTCTACATTAAGTTAATGATGAAACAAACATTCAAATAGAATGACAACTGATTTCTCCCATTAGATTATTAGAAGAATTAATGAAATTGAGACTATATTGCTCTCCTGGAATCAGTCTTTCAAACCCTCAGACTCTTAATCACCGTATCCTCGATTGGTCTTAAAACTTCTTAAGGGCTGAGTTCCTGACTTCCTACTTTCTTCATCTTAATATTTTAATTCCCTAGCAACATTCCAGGTATCTGTAAATTACTTTTTAAAATAATTTACCTGAAGTTCCTCCGTTAGTCCTCAGTGCTGCCTTAAAAGATACACAGTTTCAACCCATTTCATAGATCAGGAAAATAAAATCAGAAAGGTTAAGTAATTTCCTCAAAATCTCACAGATAGTAAATGACAGAGCTAAGGCTGCATCCTTAAGGTTCCAAAGTTAGAAAAGGCAGATAACTGTAGTAACAGAAGCAAGTGTTTTTCCTTGTGATCCTTGAAATGGATTCATTTAGAATGACCCATAAAATAGTATAGTAAAAACAGGATGGCAAAAGAAAGCAGAAAGGAAACATTGAGAAAGGATGGGTATTTTAAATTTGCAAACTGGTATTGCCCGAGTGTAAATTTACATCTAACCGTTCAATGAAAGTATTCAGAGCTTAGCTCAAAATGGGCCATTTGAATAGGCAAAGAGTCACTGCACTAATAATGTTGATCTAGTTTCAAAGTGAGGCTCCAGCCTAAATTCCTCAGAGTTCACATTTCAAGAAATGTCTAGACCAAACATAGAGATGGTAGACCCTATGGAGAGCAGCTACATTTCTTCATTCTAGCTCTCAGGTCTGTCCTTAAGGATACTCTGGAACCAGAAGGTTGATCTCAGTGCCCAGATTGCTTTGCTTTGCTTCTCCCTTTGGGTGAAAATGCAGGCAGGGAGATAAGCTGAGTTTTAGTCTAAGGGAAATTTCAAACCACAATGACAAACACTCAAGATGACCGATTTAGAGGACCCCAGACAAGCAACTCTATTTTTATAATAATCTTTCTCTTGATTTTTTGAAGGACCAAGATAATTTGTAATCTAATCATAGGCCTGGAGCAAAAAGGAAAATCAAATGAGAAAATTAAAGAAGCTCTGTTTTTTTATTTTTTATTTTTCTTTCTGTTTTCTTGTTTCTAGAAGGAGAATATGTAGCTTAGGTCCAGAGTTCTTTGATTTCTCTTCAGTACCTAAGGTCAAGCTATCCTCATTTTCCTAATATATATATTCAAGTCAATTTCACATTGTATTCAAAATAGTTTGGTTAAGAAGATGCAATGGTTGCCTGTACTTAAGACAATTTTTTTATATGTCCTAAAATGAAAAAGAATTGATGATTACTATGAGATCCTAAATTAGTTGAAATGTTTAGTGATATACTTATTTGTATAACTTTAAACAAAAGCAAATACAATATAATGAAGTACCATAATTATGAGATCAGTGTGTACTGGAGAAGTTTGACTGTTTTCTCTTCTGAGCAGGAATATTCCACAGTCTTCTTGAAATACATTATCATTGACTTTTACAGAATGTGTATGTCAGAAATGGTTAGCTAATTGGGACACACAGAGTTCTACCTAATATTCAAACAAGTGAATAAATTTCATATATTTTAATGGGCAAAATGTAAAAGGAAAAAAGAAAAGAATTAAAAAAGCATTTTCTTCATCTGTATATATAAGCATATGCAAACACAAAAGATTAATCAATTTGGTTATGAATGTTTTAAAATCTATGCAATATAATGAATAAAAACAAAATTAAGAGACAACAAATGGAGAAAAATGTCAACATACATGACAAAATATGCATTAATATATTTCATATATAAAGAACTATTCAGAATCAATTAGAAATAATCATTTGAATTATAAATAGACAAAGAGCAGGAATAGGTAGTTCACAGAACAAATATCCAATAAATGTGAGGAAGAAAAGTTTAGAATCCCTGCTAATCAATGAGTTATAGGCACCTTTCAAATAAGACAATTTTAAAACAAAATCTTTAATTCTAGCTTACTGTAAAGATTCAAGAACTATCATCCACTACTAATGGAAGTTCAATTTAGAAATATATTTTGAAAGAAAATTTGGCAAAACATGACAAAACCTTTAAAAATGTACCTGCCAGATGGTAGCACCACTCTGATGAATATGAGAGCCACTGAGTGTACATGTTGAATGGATTGTACAAAGCATGGTACTGTATAACACAATGTATCCTGTGGTAGAAGTTGGACTGTGGTTAATAGAACAAATATAAGAACATTCTCTTACAAACTATAACAAGTATGTATCACAAATGCAAGGTTTCATTAACCAGGTGGGTTGGGGTAAAAAAAACATCAAATTTAAGATATGGACTGTAGTTATTAGTAAAACTTTGATGAAGCTCTTTCACAGTTTGTTAAAAATGTTTCACAACACTGCAAGGTGTTGATGGTGGGGTGATGTATGTGAGCCCTGTGTGATGATATGCATGTTTGTTTTGTAAGTTCACACCTTATAGTATACACTTATTGTTTATGGATGCTCATATATGATTAGTAAACTTCAATTTTAAAAGTTTTAAAAAATGTACCTGCCCTTTGACCAGACAATTTTGTATCTTAAAATTTATCTTTAATACATGTACAGAAAAGTGGTCACAATAACTCTATTAGGATGTTCAACAAAAGTATCTTTTACAATGTGAAAATTTGGATATAACCTAAATATCTGTTAGTATACTGATTGCTTAAATAAATATTGAGGCATTGCTACCATGAAATACAATGTAGCCATTTAAAAAATGTGTTCGCAAGACTAATTAAAAATGTAATGAGAAATCTGCAGAATAGGCAAATCTACAGAGACAGAAATCAGATTAGTGGTTGCTTAAGGTTACCAGATTGAGGAATTTGGGGGATGGGTACAAAAAGTGACTGCTAATGGCTATGGAGCTTCTTTGCTGTGGGATAAAAATGTTCAAAAACTGTGACTGCACTAAAAGACATTGAATCAGTACAAATATTATGGCTGCGCTGATTTTGTGATAATCAAGGTAAGCTAAACATTTGCTATATTAGAAATCATGCATGTGTCCCCAGACCTAGTTTTTCTCCCTAGGTCTGGTTTTTAGAATTTTGGTGATAAACTAAGCCTGATTTATTATATGACCATCCTGTATGGGAAATGACTGTAACTCTAGTATGTTTGGTCAACCTTAAGAGATATAGCAGGGGGACAGATGTGGCTCAAATGGTTGGGCATCGTCTCCCATATGGAGGGACCTGGGTTCGATCCCCAGGACCTCCTGGTAAAAATAAAAAATAGAAAAATACAGAAGGCACATGGGATGCTAGGCCCCGTGTGTGGGTACACCAGCAGGCCCTGCGAGCGGGTGAGCCCCCCAGGCCCCATACGCGGGTGTGCTGTCAGGCTCTGTGAGCCATGCAGCAAGATAATGATGTAACAGGAGAGTGACACAAGGGAGAACCAAGACAAGATGCGCTAAAAAACCAGGAACTAAGGTGGCGCAGGTGGTAGAACACCTCTCTCCCATATTGGAGGTTCCGAGGATCGAATCCCAGTGCAGACAGGAGAAGGATGAGAAGAGAGGGCAGGAAATGGACACAGAGAATTGCCCAGCAAATGGACACCAAAACAGCAAAAATGGGGGTAAAAATGGAAAAGTAAATAAATAAATACATCCTTAAAAAAATGTATAGGGGAGTAAGATAAGGACTATAATAAGTAGTAATACTTTGATGATGCTCTTTCATAATTTGTTAGCAAATGTTTCACAATAATGCAAAGCATTTGTGGCGGGGTGATGTATGGGAGCCCTGTATGATGTTATGCATGTTTGTTTTATAAATTCACTATGTTTACTGAAAACTTATTGTTTATATATGTTCATGTATGAATGGTATACCTCAATAAGTTGTTTTTAAAAAAAGACATTGAATCGTACATGTATGTGCTTTATATCTCAAACCTATATACACCAAAGCAAAGTCAAAAGACAACAGAGAAACTGCAAGAATACAGATAAAGAGTTAATAATCAGCTATTAGGTCACAGAGCCCTTTGTCTCAGCACACATACTTCCAAAGCACAGCAGAAATGATTCTTAGTATTTGCATTTTGTGTTCTTCTGTGTAACATTTGAGTGTAGCAGAAGTGTATGAATAATTATGCAAATAAAGAATGGCCATGCTTCCTTGAAAAAAAAAAAAAAAAAAAAAAAAGAGTTAATATCCATATTTATTTAAAAAATTCTTAAAATTTGAGAGAAAATAGCTGAAAACCAGATAGAATGGGCAAAGAAATGAACAGACAATTCACAAAAAAAGATGAAAAAACTCATAAAAATATGTTCAACTTTATTCATTATAAGAAAAATGCAAAATAAAGCTACACTGAAACTAATATTTCTTAGATATATACACCAAAAAACTATTGTGTGCATGAAAAAACTAGTGAAATCCAAATAAGTTACACAGATTAGTTAATAGTATTGTAACAATATCAATTTCCTGGTTTTGATCATTGTACTTTAGTTATATAATATGTTATCATTGAGAGAAGCTGGGTAAAAGATACACAGAAAATGTATTATTTTCGCATTTATGTGTCAAAATTATTTCAAAAATTAACGTTTAAAAAAGATTTAAGGAAATGTTAACAACACATTGTGTTTAAAAAGAAAGTTATTAAAAAGCAAGAACATAATATCCTAATATATTGAAAACCAAACTTCAAACTAGATCAGATCAATCAAATGAAAAATGTTTAAGAACCTGAATTTTAAATCATTTGTATTTTTGTGTTTATTACATAGGTAGGTATTTCTGTATTTTTCAAAATTCCTAACTTGAATATGCTTTGTAATTCTGAGCAAAATTGTTTTTAAAATAATAGAAAAATAAGCCAATTAGCAGTTTGGCTAAAAGTTTTATTGTCTGAGAGCAGGATTTGAACTGGATAAGCTCTTTGTATCCATTTCTACTCACGTTTCTACAATTTCCTAATAAACCAACTGATACATTTGGACAAATCAGGGCTTGCAATTATTGCTACTGAATTTCCAGAAGGACAATTTTATTCACATGTAAGATAACATATACCTGACTTTGATGTTGTATGTTCAAACACTACTTCAGAGAAAATTGTTATGCATCATTTAATTTGACAAGATATTTTAAAAAATATATAACTTTTCATTACTACTATGGATCAATTTGTATTCTGGTAAATTTAATCTGTATAAAAACTTTAATTACACAATTTGGGCTCCCTAATGCCCTTTGGTAACACAAGCCTCCAATTCTTTTTTAGTCATAGTCAAGGGTGATTTGGTTTGTAAGCAATTCTCTAGAACTACCAGAAGTAATTTCTCTTCCCTCTTAACTTCAATTGGACACACTTATTAAACAAATTATGCCAATGTAGAACTGTGCCAAAATGTCAGTAGGTACACAAAAGACTATAAAATTATAATTTAGGTGATAGCAGCTTAACTAGCTTTCTTCAAATATCTGATGTATACGGTTTAGAAATGTGTTTAATATGTGACAAACCCTAAAGTCAGTTGAGATGATTATAATCAGAAAAGGTAATTGAAGATATCATTACAAACATTAGTGTAATAACATATTTGGAGTAAAATGTTTTAAGAAACATGATTAAAATAAATAACACACTTTTATCATCTCAAGGAGCATTTTATATAAAACAGTAAAAGTCTTAACTCTTCAACATTTTAAAAAACAAATAAGTTTTCTAGGGCTATACAAGGTCTTTGGGGAGCTCATGAATAGAAGTTACATAAGTCATGAAAATAACATTATTGGCTTCTTTCTTTTTACATTACAACAAATTATTGGATGTTTTTCAGTTTCAATTTTTGTGAATCTTCCTTTAGGTTTTCTTAGGAAAGGAATTAATGTTTTGTGTGTTTTTTGTTTGTTTGTTTGTTTGTTTCAATTGCAAAGCTTAATCTCACATCTTGGCTAACATGATTTGCCTCACTTTCCCTTTAATAGGACCACTAGTTAGCCCATTAACTGTTGTCTTTGAGCTTTATGATTCATACTACCAGAAAGGATATCTCACCAAGGAAGCAGACGCAAAATAATGATTGCTATTTAATTAGAGAACAATCTCAAGTCTAGGTAGCTTTGAATGGACCCAGTACTATGTTCTGTATGGTCAAAACAGCCCTAATAGGTCACTGGGGAAAAAAAAAAAAAGTCATCTAATCTCAACAATAGGTAAGTGATAGTAGATAAAGGATTATGGATAAACCTCAGCAAAACAATTACCTTCCCTATATCTTCTATCCACAGCATACCATTTCAGTCACTGAAGATAGAGCCCAATTCCTTTGCAGAGCAATAGTCACAGAGTTAAGGCAGCCCTACAACTACAGAACATTTTTTTTTTTGTAAGATGATCCAACTTTTCCTCAAAATGCTACCTTTGATGACATTTTGGGAAACTTATTGACCAAAGTAAACTAAAGAAAAACAAAGCTTCAGGAAGTTGTTAGGATAAGAACATACCTCTTCAAAATTGTTTCACTGTCTTACGTTTTGGTAATTTTTTTTAATTGGCCATTTTTCCATGATTTTCTTATAGAAAAATCTTATTCTTCAAGCCAACAACTTACAGTTCATTAAGATAACAGCAAGTCATATTTGTTGAATACTTTGCAAGTGGCCAGGAACGGTTCTAAGGATTGAAGATGTGGTGTTTAAACTTAAAATGGATGGATGAGTAGGAATTGGTGGACAATTCGGTACTCCTTTAGGGTTAGGGGCCGACGGGAGTATTTCAGACAGAAGACACAGCACTGGGGAAGACAGCATTCTCCTGCCTAGAGTAGAGACTCTTCCATTTGAACTGAAAGATGCTGTACCATGGAAACTAGAAGGGCCGGTGGTGGGATTTGCAGTTAACTAGGATGGAGCCCAAAGGGACTTGGGGGCGGGGTATGTACATCCTTGATTACACAGGTTTTTCCTTTAAGGATGAAGCTATTAGCAGATATTGGGTGAGGAACAGTTATGAGTGCAATTGTGTTTTTAATGTTTACTGACATGACAATAAGAGGAAGAGCCTAGAAAAGTGTATGTTAAGAGATAATTAGGGGCTATTACAATTGTGCAGATGAAGATCAGTAACCTAACCTCAACTTCTTGGCAGCAGAGATAAGAAAGAAGGTAATTAATTTAAGAGATGCTTAGGGAGGTAGAATCAACAGGACTTAGTAATTATTTAGTTATAAGCACTTTTATTTTTCCTTGGGAGGTTGCATAATCACAGTTGTTTTATTATATGTGCCAAACTTTCCAAATAGAAAAGATCGGTAAGGTATTACAGAGTAATCTGAATCAAAATTCTTGAAGATTCCATGGTAAATACGCTTATAAGAACTATGTACTGTATCCCTCTCTTGGAGACTAACAGCAAATATTGAACACTAGAATATTAAGGCTCTGAAAATGCAATAGTTAAAATATGGCTTGGTTTGTTTAAGCCCTTGTTTCCCAAATTTATTTGAATATAATGCTCATTTATGAGCAATGGGCTTTTATAGTCCTGGTGGTTCACAGCTATAATTTGGAAAATATTAAGCTATACAGTTTTCAACATTGCTTTCTGTTTTGCTGCTTACGTCTCCGCATGCCACCTGGCAGGAATAATGGGGACAACTGCTTTAACTCAGAAACAGATTCAGTTTTAGTATTTAATCCCAAAATATTTCTTTCTGCTAGAAAATTCTTCAGAGAAGATCTTCAAATTAATAAATCAGGTTCATCTCTTACCTTATATTTAACACTCTTCCTGTACCATTAAGTCTGCATAAATTTTCCAGTATAACTTCCAGCTCTAAACTTATATAACCATATGTAAAATATTCTCATCATTCTTCCCTTAAAAAATCCCTAATGCCAAAGTCTCTCTACACTATGAACTCATAACAATAAGTTAGTATGGTTCTACTGTAAAGAGATAATACTGGAGCCATGGAATAAAGATGCTTTGGAATTCACTTAGTTACATTCTGTAAAGCCACAGTCCAACTAAGGTCCATGAGAAAAACCTTAGCATAAATTGAATTTATATCTAAAAGCCTTAATTAGACCCCTGTTGAAGATATAATCATTAGTTTTTCTATTGTGCCTGGCCACTAAAATACTTGTTCTCACTGTGTACAATAAATGAGAAGCAACATCCAACCACAATATTTTTAAGCTGGAAGGTACCTCAGAGATTAGTATTTCAATCACCTCAATTTATAGATGAGAAAAAGGAGGTCCAGTGAGGTTAAGTGACTTGCTTAGAAGCAGTTTCCAAAATCAACATTCATTATCAGCATTTAAAGTATATTGCATGAATTTAACAGTTTTGAAATGTTACAAGATATTTCCTCTAATCAAATACATAAAATCAATTATAGAAAACTAAGAAGTAGAAGTACTAAACAAATTGGGTTTAAGCACAATGGCTGAGATTACAATATTTTTCTGACAGTACTGTATCATTCAATTCCAATTATTTTCTTTTTTCTGCAGAGTTCACTTTTTAAAAATAAAAATGGTACTGGGGCCGGGGAATGAGCCCACAACCTTGTATGTGGGAAGTCAACATTCAACCACTAAGGCACATCACCTCCCCTGAGTTGGTTTGTTCGTTTGGTTTTAGGAGGCACCAGGGACCAAACCCGGGACCTCCCATGTGGCAAGGAGGCGCTCAACTGCTTAAGCCACATCCACTCCCCAGAGTTCCTTTTTGATGACTCTAAGTGCATAGATTAAAATGTGCAATAATCTCAAATCATCTATGTTATGAGAAATCTTCCTATTTCATTAAAAAGCAAATCAACTTACTCTAAACAAAACATTTGCTGACACAACAGGTCAAAACTCAAGTCTCATAAAAGGAGATACACACACACAAATAAGTGCTTTTCATCCTATATGTTTTTAGGAATGGGCCAGGTCAGTATTATTTCAAAGAAGAAACTGCATCAAAGAGATACCGGTGGATACTGAATGAGTCAGGAAGAACTTAAATGAGAAGCATGGTCATATAGGTACAGAATAGGACTAGGGAAGATTTTCTCCAAGGATTCATAAAGTCAGAGAATCACAGTATTGGAAGAAATCATCTAGACTCATTTTTCTAGTGAAAAATTATCTAGACTCAACCTCTTCTAATAAAGATGGGGACAGAGAGCCAGCAAGGAAAAGTAACGTACACAGGCTTTTTCCTAGTGAGTCAATAAATCAGAATTAGAGGCCAGGACTCCTGGTTTCCAATAGATAACTTTATTTACCTCACGACACAGTTCAGATCAGAGGACACAGGTATCTAGGTATCGGCAACCCACCAATCGAATGGAGAAATCAAGGATAGAATAACAGGCAAGGAAGTATCTGGGCTACCACCTATATGGTGCCACTGAGGACTCAGTGTGTCTCATTGGTACATCTGGTTCTCCACACAGCAGGTGCTCAGAGACTGGCATCCACTAGTCCTTGCATTTTTGAAATCGAAGTCATCTCTTTCTCTTGCAGCCTTCTCTTTCTTAGCCGATTTTTGAAGGTGTTTGAGAGAGAGTCCACAGTGCAGAAAATGTGGAATTATCAGGGTCAACAATGCCAGAACCTCTACCTTTGCCCAGAAAGTGGCTGATACACTGAGGAATATGATTCTGAAAAATGAGATCAAGTTTTCTCGGTCTGCATCATGATGATCTCCCACAGGATCACACTCATTTCATCCTTCCTTCCCCAACCCAAGCCTTCTAGTTGCCTTTTTGAAATGGTGCCACCTTTGAACACAGAACCAGTCTGGGACAAAGAGATACCAGAAAAACGCTAGTCTGTCATTGTCCTTTGACCTTGGAAGGTTATAAGGCCTTTGTCAAAACCACAACCATTTGGATTTTCTCTCAGGGATATGATTATACGTAATTAATCCTGACTTCTCCACTAAGAACCATATAATCCACTAGCCATTTACGCTAGCTTCCTTCCTAGTCCTGTTTTTTTAAGATTTTCTTCTTTATTAATTAGATAAGTTATGCACATACAGAACAGTCATGCATAAATTTTAGGACTTCCATATATCACCCCATTATTATACCTTGCATTGGTGTGGAACATTTGTTACAGTTGATGACAGCACACTTTTATAATTGTATTATTAATTACAGTCCCTGGTTTAACTCAGGGTTCACTGTTTATGTAGTGTAGTTGCATGGATTTTTTAAAAAGTCATTGTTACCATATATACAATCTAACATTTCCCCTTTTACTCCCACCCATATATATATTTCAGTGCTATAAATTATGTTCAAAATTGATTGTAAATATCTAGTTTTTAATATTTAGTCTGCCCAATCCAGTCTTCTAAAGGCTAAGACCAACTTGACTTGAGTACTGGAGTAAGCCCTGGGCTGAATAAGATTCAATCTAAAAAAACAATGGCAGAGATAGGCAACCAACGACAGTGCCAGGGGAGCTGGACTCAACATCTGGTTTATGGGGCAACAGCAAAGAAAAAGGCAAAAGGCGTCAGGAACAGGTCAAGAAGTGTTGCTTAAATGATATAATTTGAAGGTCCTAGGTAAGGGTAAGTTCCTACACCTGTGGAATCAGCAGCCTTCATGTACCAGACACTCAGCCCTCTCACTGTTTTTGTCTTTTCAAATGTTCTTTTAAAAATGAGGTTTGTAGAGAATGGTATAGTATGCATAAACCACACCACAGAGTCAGCACAAGGGTCTCTGCCGTGGCTGCCTGACCTCCCTTCCCTTCAGGGTCCCTGATGCTGCTCCCCATTTTTCCTGGGGTTACCACCATGGGACCTCATAGCTGCCCTTGCCTCCATCAGTTTTTGTTTTGTTTTGTTTTTGATTGTTTGCTTATAGACACCTTTCTTCTCACCTTTCTTTCAAACCTATAAAGAAACGCCCTTCCCATTTAGTGTCCAGTTAATAGCTACTGGATCCCTAGGTCCCAATAGCAGCAGCTCTGCCTATCTAGTGCTGTCCAATTTGCCACATGCTCATGGTGCCTTGGGACTGAGAAAGGTGGTGGCCAAGTGTACCTGTGTATCCAGCTCACTGCACTTGAAACTACTGCCCTTCCCCACCACCATTCAGGCCCTGAGGCTGAGTTTAGTGCCCCCTGCCGGATCTGTTACATTCTCATGGTGACTTTTTTCTCTTAGAAACTTCTTTCTCCCATCCCCATCTGTGGCTTTAGTCAGGGGATAAGGACTTTGCCAAATGTATCGGTACACGTCTGAACCCCAAGTGTGGCCTAGACTTGCATGCCCAGTAAGGACCAATGCTCAGGCTGTAACGGTGCAGCAGCCATCACTAAGACTCTTGCTCTTCTAGCACTGGATTTTGTTCACTTTGCATGGGTGGTGCCACTTCTAGTATGTATGTGTATGATGTCTTTATTGGACTTTAATAAATTGACTCACATAGGTAATTCTAACAATGTACCTTGTCATCTCTTACACAATTCTTTCTACCGAGTAAATGCTTGCTTAGATGACTCTTGATTACTCAAGATAATGGACAGAACCAATAATGTAACTAAATCTAAATGTAACATTTATATTGTGTTTGATTATTTCATCTGTATTTACTAAGTGGCTATGGACAGAGCTATTCTTGGAGTTTATGTCACTTCACAATTGTGGTGCTACTGTCAAGCCACATCAAACTGTCTCATTTTCTACCCTGTTCCTCAGCTTGATTACTCCCTTTGTCTTTCTATAGTATTGATCAAGAAAATCAATTTTGCAATTGAAGAAAAGCATCAGACTAAATAGGATTTTGCTCAACTGTTCTTATGTTAAAGTTCACTATCTTTTTGCCCATACTTTCCAGGCTAAAAGAGGTAATTAAACATTTTAGAATAAAAGGTCTCTCCTTTCAATACCAGCTGGCCTCTGGGCTGTATTTAAAGATAACTATTTACAGAGGTAGAAATAATTTTAATGAACTTTAAGCAGAGAAAATGACTAAAGAAGAAATCAGGGTTACTTGTAGCTAAACTATCATGGGAATAATCAAGATTTACTGCCCTTTCTTTATTCTCCCCATCAGAATAAAGCTTGCTTTTGTTCTTTTGCTTATTAAAAAAAAGTCTTCATAAAATAGAAGCCTCAACTAGCACTAGTAGAGACCTCTTAAGCACACTTTCATTACTTTAACATTTCTGATTAGAACATCACAATGAAAAAAGAAAAAGGATACATGTAAAACAATTAGTTGGTCCTATACTCACATGATCTTTCTAAATAGTCTTGTAGCTTGATGTAGATAAGATTCAATGATGGTTCATACTCATACCACACCACAGAGTACATTTTGGATTTCCACCTTAAACTAATTATTGCTTACAACAAAAGAATAGAATGCTTCCATTAACCAATGATGTTCCAGCATTCCTCTCTCATAATAAAAAGAGCTTCAAATACAGCACAAGTAGCATAGATTGTGGCAGACTAAAAGCAGTAGTAGAACTGTGCTCTAAATGCTACATATATAATAGGTTGAATTATGTTACATGAGTTAGGTAATAATAACTCACTTTCCAAAACCGACAAAAATACAGTTTTTAAAAGACTATATGTTGTTTACTTCTTTGATTTTATAAAAAAATGGTTGTAAATTCATTTGCAATTTAATTTACACGGTAAAGGAACCAACATTTTCCTAAAAGAATTTTTGAATTTTGTGTTTCTCCTTCAGAAGAAACTGTAAGGAATGGTCAGGAGGCTGGAATTCCATAATTTCTTCAAGTACATGATAACTTCACATGTGAACAAATGATAAGAGTTGACATCAGGTAGTAACTGTCATTGTGTTTGGAAGTACAGCCCCTTAGCAACGCAAGCAATGGCAATGTTATACTCTGTTCATTCCCACAGTGCCATGTATAAAAGGGATGCATATTAAAATTTAAAGAAAATCTGTGCTGGAAATGTTTGTTATTTATAAACACCACTTGTAGTTATTTTTAAAATGTAGGAAAACAACTGAGATTGTTAAGTAGCATCACATATATAGTCCCTATATATGGACATTTCTTTAAGTCTTCCATTTGAATTAATATTTCAATAAATATAAATTGCAGCATTTGAATTACTATGAGCAGTTAACACTGCTCCCTATACATGGAATTCATGCCAGTTTGGCTTACCTACGGGCTCTTGTGAGCAGAGAATTATGGTTTACTATAGTTGCTTTATAAATTCACATTACACAAGTGTTCTTGACATTTACACATTATGTGTATTTGTGCAGTATGAACTCATGCCCTAAACCACCTTTCATAGGACAAATCCAAAATTTCACACCAGGACTGACTGAGAGCGATTTAGAGACAGGCCATGGAGGTTGGGGCAAGGGAGTGGGGTAGAAAGACGGTCAGCCTTCATGATGAAGCTATGGTATTTGTGGACTATTATTTATAGCAGTACCAGTCAAGCCAAAGAATAACATGCTTTCTACCCCATGCTCACCATGTCCTGTGCCTCAAGTTAACAGTTCATGCAGAAATACCAGCCATGGCTCATTCCCCTTACACAACTCTATCTCCTCTTTCTCTTCCAAAGCTTTCTTCCTCCTCTGTCCTCACTCAGCTCCATATAAGAGGGAGCTAAAAGAAGGGCAACTGGCAGTAATTCTGTGGAAGGCAGCTGGCCTCACCTTGGTGGCCTCAAGCACAAACAGGGGGAGCCTCCCTACCTCCTTTTCCCTCAATCGTACTGGCGAGCATTATGGGCATCTTGTCAAGGCCATTTAAAGATGACAAGCCACCACGTGCATATCAGACAGAGGCAGTGGTCTATGAAGTGAGGGGTTGTGCTTTGACTGCTCCATTTTCCAGGAAAGAGCTGTTGGGAACCCTTTCTGCAGTGGCCTCCCCTGGTGCCTGTGAAGATACACACACACACACACACACACACAGAAATGCCTGTGCCCCAAGAGGCGACAGTAGTGCTGGCAGGGACGATATTTAAAAATTTAGTAGTAATTTTTAGTTTTCCAAAAATGAAACATCACACTCACTTCCTTAAAAATATGTCTATTGTTTGTCTTCCAGATATTTCTATCTTTAAACACATTTATCATGGATATATTATATAAGGAAGTAGGGACTGCCTCAATCCAGTAAAAGATGTCACCAATTATGAATCTATATGCCATCCTTAGAGCTCTTAAATTATTTTGTAATAAAAGAACCTTCTTTCCTTTTAGGTCTTGCCTGTACTGATAAAAGAAGTGGCAAAAAATAAATAAATAAAGCCCTCATCTACTACCTTGGTCTCCCACGGAACAACATTTGGGTGGAGTTTGATTACAAATTAAAAGTTGAGCAAATTGATTAAAAATATCTAGTGTGTGTTCAAAAGTTACCTTTCAAAAGCTTGACAGGATATACTTCCTAAGCAAAACTTTGACCGGTTTCTTGACCCTGCCAAAACATATGGGTCAACTGGTTTTAGGAATCCTCAATAAATGCCAGCTTGTCAATTAAGCAGAATCATAATTTTGTTCTAGTCCTCAGAATAATTTTCCGAAACCTATTAAGAACTGGACTTTTATATTCATAGATTTTTATAATGACTATCTACATAGAAACTCATGTTCTTCATATAATTCTTGAGGGGGAAAATGTTTAATAGATTTTTTTCCCTTCTTAATAGATTTTTAAAATTTATTAGATAAGTTTATAACCAAAGCACTTTTGTATCACTGGGACAGATCATTAAGGAGAAAACATTCAAGATGAGTGTGTATCTTCTAATGGAGCAGTCAGAAGTTTACAGGATCATTAGGAGTCTGCCCTGAAAGGCCTTAAGGACCCTGCTATTCACTGGAACAAAGAATAAGCCAAAGAGACATAGGAAGTGGAGGTACACTTTCACAGGGTGGTGGAAAAAATACAGCCAAGTACCCTAATATCTCCAGCAACTGTTTACTGAAATAACACATCTTTTTTAAAAATTGACAGTAAAACTACACAAATGGCCTGAAATGTTCTAATTATTTGATCTCCACCAACATCTAAGTAGTGGAGCAGAAAGTCAGGCAAAGCTTCTGATTACATGTCTGAGCTTCTTCTCACTATAATCCTACATTATAGAAGTTCCTCTAACTAAAACACCAAATCCCCTATTGGTATTTGCCAACGTGTATTTTCTACCTTAACAACTCATCCTTCCTCATAAGTGCAAAATATTTGTTCAAGTAGAGAAAAAGAGGAGAAGAAAAATAATATTTGCTGATCATCTCAATCATCTCAATTTTAATACTAACAAGTGTATTAAAATTCACCCATTCCATAAAAATATGAATTTTGCTTGAAAAATATTAGACATAATTTTAATTATCATTTTGCTTTTGATATCATTTGGCTGTAAGCTATTCATTTAATTAAGATAGGCTCTGATTTCTCAGCAACTATTTTGTGCAAGCACAGGATTTTTTGCAAGAAAATCTAACCTACAGGTTGTTTTAAAATTAATGACACTTTTTATGAATAACAAATTTAACAACTCGAGGTTGACATAATGTTATGCTTCATAAACATTTAATAAAATACTTATTCATTTAGATTTTTCCCCATAGTTTCCAGGGAGTTTTTTTTTTTCCCTGGTCTCAAACATTTTTGCAGGCCACTGAAAAGTCTATGGCCCCTAATGCTGTGCCTCTGGTGTCTGATAAATTAAGTGGCCTGGACATGGAGCCAGGTGCTTTACAGACCTTATCCCGTAAGATGATCTGGTCAGCAAAAAAGGCATGCTAGGCTACAGATAAGAGGTTATAATCACAAAATACCCAGAAAATCTATAAATACAGCAGATAAACCTCTATGGGAATTCCTAACACACCCAGAAATTTCAGTGTCCCTCTATTTGAAAAACAATTGAGTCTAAGAGGAAAAAGTGCTATGAGGACTCAGGGTATACTGAAAAGATACATGGATAAAATTATTTTTCTCCCTCTGAAAATATGTTACTAGACATATTCATAAATTATAGGCTTGGTTTAATAAAATGTTGGTTCATTAGTTGTGACAAATGCATCATACTAATGTAAAATCTTAATAAGAGGGTAAACTGGGCAAAGGGTATACAAAACTCTACAAATTTGCGACTTATCTGTAAACCTGAAATTATTCCAAAATAAAAAGCTTATTTTTAAAGAGACAGTTATAATAAAAGTATTTTAAACAGAAAAAAATAAAATTGTCCTTAACAATCTTCCATTTTCCTGTTCCCTCCTTTCCCTTACTGGTCAATTCAGTCATACAGTTATTAAGTTAAACAGAGAAAAGTAACTGCCTATGCAGAGGAGGCCTGTTCTTAGAGCCCAAGCAGGAAGAGGGGGCAGCAAAGGGGAGAGGGAACCCTGTGAGGTAAGAGGTTATGTACCTGTGGGGATGTTCTGGAGTAGGGTAGCAGAGCCTGGGGTGACAAGGGGGGTTTATGAGAGGAGGTTGCCAGGGTAGGATGAAAGAGACCAAATGGGGAGAGAAAGGTGTCCACACATTGGGGACGAGTGCCTGGCATGGAGTCTCAGAGCTTGAAAGGGATAAAGAGGGCACCCTGAAGGGATGTCCTGGAGGGAGATGACAGAGCATGTGCAGGTTGAGTAGGATGGCCATGAAGCGAGAGAGGGGGCAGGTTGGCATGGGGAGTCAGAGTCTGAGGAGGTAGAGAAAGGGATGTGCAAAAGGGATGTGCATGCAGTGTGTGGGAACCTGGGCAAGGTGAAAAGATGATTGTGCCAGTGCAGGGAGCTGGAGGCTGAGGAGGGATTGAGAAGGTAGGATTGGCCAGTGCAGGCAGCCCGGAGGCTGAGAAGGTGAAGGAGGACACCCACGAAGAGAGGCAAGCTGGCACGAGATGCAGGTGATGAAGGTGTCCACATGGGCAAGCAGGCAGCAGTGATATGAAACTGGTCATGTGCAGGGGCTGAGTGAAATAAGTAAATACATTAAGCGTAACGTGAGCCAAACTTCTTACTGTAAAAAAAGAGTTACAAATATGGTAAGGGAGAAAACTAGAATGCATTCTGTAGTGATGGATTGGAATTTAGAGGTATCAGCATGAACTCATGGTTTTCAATAGATAATATACAGACAGATGGACAGATATACATATAGAAATACAGATACAAATGCATGTATGCATGTTTATATTCATATACATACAATCCCTATGTATGCCACTAAGAGGGCCTGGGAGCAGTTTTACCTCAATAGCAACAAGTACACTAGTGGCCAGATATTAGCTTCTAAATATCATTCTCAACTAAAAGAAACTACTTTGAAGAAATAGCTGATAATAGGGCTGAGCAGGGAAAGTACAGTTGAAACTGAAATATCTTATGTCAGAAAGCAAGAAAGTGCTCAAAGAATGATGGAGAACTAGCTTGAAAAGTTATTCCTTGGAATAATAATACATTATTCCATGGATGTGGGGTAATCTGAAACTCAAAGAATTACAATAATGAATTATAATCCTTGAATAAAAAAGGAATCCATGAGTCCATACTGATATAAATGAATAAATTGAAATTTGATGAAGAATGAGACATTTGCACAGTTTTAAAATACCTCCTATGGCACAGACTCCCCTCCCACCAAAAAAAGCCCACTTCCTACTGTCTAGTGTCTGTGAATGTGTTTGTAGATGTAAGTAAGGTTACTTACTATTCATTTGGACTTTAAAATAGGGAGATTACCCTAGACTGTCTGGGTGGACTTACTGTAATCATGTAAGACCTTAAAAGCAGAGGTTTCTCTCTGCTGAGGGCAGAAGCGGAAGAAAGATGGATCAAAGGAAAAGTCAGAGATTCCGAGCAAGAGGATTTGGTGTCACTGGCTCTGAGATGTAGGGGCCCATGTGTAAGGATGGGTGAGAGATATCTTAGGGGATTTTCAGTAGGTTTGAGATTGTTTCAAAATATACACATGCACACACCAAAAAGTGACTATAATGAAGGATAAGTTTAATTTACAACTGAATAACCAGAAACCATTCTACTGGAGGCCCAGCATGAGAAACAGGTTACTGTTCAAGCCTCTTCTCATCTTTCTTCATTTGAAAACATGACACCATTTATTTTTATTTTTATTTTTATTTTTTGCAACATGAAAATAAAACAAGGGGAAACAATAGTGAAAAATGCCACACTCCCAGTAGGGAATGAAGGGGAAGGAACTAGCTTTTACTAGGTGTAAGGCATAACTAGGCACTAAATATACATTATCATTTTTAACTCTAGGTAGGAATTGACATCTATTCCCATTCTAAAAATTAGAAAATTGGTAAGAGATTTAACTCATAGCTTAAGGAACCATAGATTAATTCAGAGCTTAAGTTGTAATAAAAGAGGCAAGATTTGAACCCAAATTTGTCTTCACAACAAATCCATGGTCTTTTCAATGAACTAAGCTGCCTCAATTGAAATTTACCATAACCCCATAATCCCACAGAGGGGAAAATGCAAGTGTTATCATTAATCTTAGTGTATTGGGGGGAAGGGGGCCTAGCAAGAAAGGGAGAAAAAGAGAAAGGAGGGAGGGAGAGAGAGAGAGATTAATATGTTTGTATAATTATAGAAGGTTAAACAACAAACTTAAAACATCAGAAGATGAATAATACATTATTCCATGGATTCTATATTTTTCATGTATTATTCAATCTGGTTAGATAACAGCTAAAGGTACACTTTATTTATGCTGCTCAATATTACAAAAGATGTTTGAGAATAAGTACAACATTTTTCTCGTCAGAAACGTGAAAGGCCCAACTCATTTGACAAAATTTTTCAAGCTAAAACATTTAGGTGCATGATATTTGCCAATATTCAAGAGCAGGGTAGGTAAAATACTAGAGCCAGGAAATAAGCACTATAAGTGGCAATTCTGCACACATTTCTCTGAAATCAGAATTTTAACACTTTGAGAAATGTCTTTTCTATTTTTTCCTGAGTACTATGAAGACTGATAGCACATTAGCAATGTATGTCAAATAGTTCAATACAAATTCGTGGGTGCAAATTCACCATTTCTTTTTAATGCTTAGAAACTCAAGTCATTACATGTGGAGGACTCTTGTTCTTGGTCTCAGAGCAGAAGTACATAACAATTATATAATTCATTTAGCATCTGAAAAGATAAAATGTCCTGTATTTTAAAATGTTCATAAATTTATATGGATTCTAAGAATATTTCTAAAATATAGCCTAAAAAGGGAAAGAAATTGACTGGATTTCTGGAATTTAACATGGTAGATTTCTTTTTTTACTAAGCCTAGTGTTTACACATGATACATTTTACTATGTGGAATTTCTAGAGTATAATATGCATAGCATAGGAGAGGTAAAAAAATATATATATTATACAAAAAACTTGAAAAAAAAAATGGGCCCGGTACAAAAATGGCTACATTCAGTGACTTTTAGCCCAAAATAATAAAATTTTAAAATTATACTTTTAAACATATTTGACAGGAATTACATATGAGGAATTAGATATTTTTAAAACTTCTATTGATAAGAGTTGTGGAAGCTTATTTTAAGGTAGGTAGTAGGCACTAAATTACTGAGAATTTGAAAGGAAAAACTATCTATTGCTTTTTGAATGGATAAAAGTTAACCTTCCTTAGATTCATAGGGATGGACTATTGTCTGGCTCCCAAATACCCAACTACTGCTATATCATGAAATCCATCATGGCTCAGTTCAGGCCCAGCTGATTTTGTTTATTCTGGTAGAGGCTACTCTAACAGGAGCAGTGGTGAAAGAGAGGGATAAATTCCCAGTTTATAAAATTCCCAGTTTATAAAAGTACATATCAACAAAAGGCTTTATTACCTGGCATGTGATAAACAGTGCAGCAAACTGCTATTGTTGACAACTTGATGCAAAGCCTTAAAATAATGGCAGGACAGCCGCTAGATTTGGCCACAATTAATTTGCAAGAGTATCTCAACACCTAAACTCAACTGTTTTGGGAAACAAACTAATATCAGTTTTGATTTTTTTAAATGTTGAAAATCATTTTCCAGAGGTGTGGCTTTCTCATTTTGATAGGTCTCTCAGTTTATGTAAAAAAGGATGAGTCATTTCTTTCTTTAACCTGGTTTTCAGTTTCATAAATTCAGAATTTAACTGTGAAGCAACTCTTGGGCATAAATTATTCAACTTTCTGTGAAGTAACTTGGCAATATGTGTCAAAACCCTTACAACAAAATACATAACGATTTCTCCAGATATTTCACATATGAACTATCTTAATGAAATTGTGAGAAGACTTAACAGAAATAGAGATTCAAAGATATACATCCATGCATTGGAATCTTTGCAGCCATTAAATGGGACACTATTGCTCTTCAAACTATGAATACTAAAGGTATTTATGTGTGTCTAAGTCTAAAAACAAGGTAAAAAATCATAATTATATCATGAGGCAAAAATGTATGTGGGTAAGTGTAACATCAGTGATATTTGTTAAACAAAACTCATCATTATATGTAAAACAAAACACCTATCTAGGCAATTACAATACAGAAGAGAATCACAGAATATGCATATTAATAGCTCATTTCTCTGAATTATGAAATTGTGGAAAACATCATACCTTGGTTCATTTTTGTATTCTAAAGTTTCGATGAGAAATATATACCACATAAAATACTAAAGGAGTGGAAATCTGACAGAAGCGTGTGTGAGCCATTGCTCAGGTTGGTCCACAGCTGCTCAGCCTTAGTCTCAGAAAGGATGAAGTGATTATGTTCCTAAGGACGACAACCTGCCACAGCCAGAGAAAGCAACATGCTGAAAAGCTGAGGAACCTGGCGCAGGAGGCATTCACTCTTAACTACCTGGGAGTGTTGACTGTTCCCACATTCTGATATAGGAGAAGACAAATCAGTGTTGCCAATAAAAGGTTTTTCTGTGTCCTTGAGAGAAGATTTTATGCTTAGAAAATACTATTCAGAGTTATACTTTGGTTTTAAAGCTTAATATTAAATGTATTAAAGTTGTAAAGTCTAAAACTTTAATTCACCCTTAATTTTTAGCATTAATTTACAAATTATTAGTCTAACTTATTTTAATAATAACTTATAGGAGAATATCAATTGATCACGGGTCCAACTTAAAAAATTATTTTGTTTAAAAGCAACTTTTAAATATTGGAAAAAAATGATTAGATGATATATATAGTATAGCACATTTAAGATTTTATATATATACATACACATATACTTTATAATCTTATATGTTCCAATAGTTTATATAACTTGGTAAGATTTCAGCTTAAAATAAATGTAAATCAATTATTCAATTACACATCTTAAGATGGAATTAAGGAAGGTTTAGATCACAGAAGGGTTACAACGGGGGCAGCAGAGGATCATTGGTGGGGGGTGTCTGGGATGGGGGCTTCATGGGAGGAAGTTCATCTGAATATACATGAAATATATATAAAATTGTTCAAATGATCAAGGGGTGGGGCATGGTCACAGTGGATAGACAATCACTCAATAAATGAAGGAATACTGAATTCCCAGCCTGGAGAGCTCTGCCACATTCTCCAAAGGAGCAGCAACAGTCCCCCCGAGTGCAGGGGCAGTGTCTGGCAAGGGAGGATGGTCCACTAATGGGTTCTTATTATTGATGACTAGCCCTATGAGTCTTTGCTCTTGTCATTAAAACTTAGCCTACTGTTACGGGGTGCCTAGGAGTTGCCACCTGAGAGCCTCCTTGATGCTCAAATGTGGCCTCTCTCTAAGCCAAACTCAGCATATGAATGCATTACCTTCCCCCCAGCGTGGGACATGACTCCCAGGGATGAGCCTCCCTGGCAACAAGGGATTAATACCAAGTGCCAACTGGCAATATGACTGGAAAAATACCTTGCAAAAAAGGGGGAAAAGGTAAAGACAAATGAGTTCATGTGGCTAAGAGACTTCAAAGAGAGTCAGGAGGTCATCCCAGAGGTAACGCTTACGCACACCTCAGTAGGATTTCATAGAACACCAAAGTGGCTATCACCCCACACAGAGGGGCTCCGGAAGGCTCTGGAGAAACCCAGGTCCTATATAAGGGGGGATAGCTCCAGAGATCAATGCCTTATCAGTGGGCTCTACTTTGAAATCTGTGCTCCTGAGAGTGACAGAGTTGGACTCAAAAGTCCTCCCTGCACATGGTCCATCAGTCCCTTCTATTCAAACCTATATGTGATGCTGGAGTTTGTAGGTATACTTCCAGAGACTAGAGCCTTTGGCCTGCCCATGTGCCAGCTGTGCCTGGAATCTCAGTGCAGCTGCAACTCCTACTCTACAGCTCAATGGATTCACCCAAGTCACCTGGTGAGGAGATGATGATGGACAATGGCCATCCCAGGGAATGGAGAGAGCCTGCAGCTACAGGCAGGATAATCCCATCCATTGTATCCATGGGATATAAGCCCCCTCTCACTTGGAGGTGGAGTGGACATCACCATCCCAAACTCCTCAGAATTAGGGGAAGAGCTATGGACTAGAGTGGACTTAATGGTATTCTCTTATAGACATATTGTGATTCAAGCAATGGAAGAAATTACAACAGTGAGGTGGAGCCAGTGGCCACTGGATGCTTTCAAGGCAGGGAAGGGAAAAGCAGTTGTGATACAGGGGCTTTTTCAGGACTTGGGAATTATTCTGAGTGACATTACAATGACAGATATAGGCCATTTTACATCAGCATATACCATGCAGAACTGTGTGGGAGAGAGTGTGGTCTACAACGTGAACTACGGTCCATGCTTAATGGCAAAGCCCCAGGATGTGTATATCCATTGCAGGTGATGTGCCACACTAATGAAAGATGTTTATGTGGCATGTTATGGGAGGTGTGGCAGGTGGGGAACATGGGAATCCCTGTAATTTTTGGGTAACATTTATGTAATCTAAGCATCTATATATATATAAAGAGATAGCATGGAAAGAAACAAACAAAAAAAGATGGAATTAAAAGACTAGACTGTTATTTAGGTCAGATTCTCTTATACATTAGAAATACTTAAAATACCAAATATGCAAAGATCTCTTAACACAAAATACTGTTGCTAAAACGTTCAATTCTTTTCAATGTTTCTACCGTTCATTCAAAGTCCATAAAGGAAACCATGATATCACTCACATCAGTCAAGGTTCTGCAGAGGAACAGAACCAATAGGCTATATGTGTATATATGTCAAGAGATTTATTTTTTAAGGAATTGGTTCATGAAATTTTATGGGGGCTGGCAATTCTCAGGGAAACTTCAGTTTTTTGTTCTTGAGGCCCACCCATATTACCAAGGGTGATCTGCTTTATATGAAGTCAACTTATTGTAGATGTCAGTCCCATCTACAAAACACCTTCACAGTAACATCTAGATTAGTATTTGACCCAACAATGGGACACCAGAGCCTAGTCAAATTGATACAAAATTCTCCCTCACATAACTACAAACACTCTTAAGTTGCCAACCTCTCAGTCAACCAAAGCCATCTATAGACCAGAGATTTCAGCCAGGTTGCTGACTGGGTTTTTGTCAGTGCCACTAAGGGTCACCCTGAGCCCTTCTCATAGTCTGTAGTGAGACTTTATAACTTAACAGGGGTTTAGTTCAGAACCCTCAAAAATGACATAGCCCATATTCCAGATTTACTCACAGCCTTACATAATTTAGACTGTCATACTACTAATTATGCCACTAATTAAAAGAACATATTGAGTTACTTCTTCATCCAGTTCTGAATTCCTTTTAGATTCCTCCTACCTGTTACCGTCATATTTTTACATACATAACATTTGATTTAATTCTGGAATCTCTCTCACTGCTTTTATCACAGAACCTAAAATCTTTCTACCGACAAATGTTTATGTGTGCAAATGCATTTTGAGGATATAAAGAATAAGGTTATATCACTGAATGGTTAAAAACATGGTTAAAAACTGTTCAATTTAAGAGCAAGGAGACTACATGTTTTCTTGCTACCCTATCTTCTACCCCAGGCAAGCTGATAATTTAGCACTTGCCGACAAAACCTAGGAAATAAGCTGTCCTTTAAAAAAGAAAGAAGATCTTTGGGAGTTGTAAAAAAAAAAAAAAAAAAAAAGAAAGAAGAGACCACTTTTGAAAATCCATGTTTTGAAAGAGGGATAGAGACTGGGTTTCAGTGTAAGGTCAATTGCCCAGCCTGAAGTGTGCTGTCATATGAGGTTAGCTGCATCACAGCTGCCATGCTCCCACTGACAACAGCGTGGAGTTGACACCCACAGAGTTTTGTAGCTTAGTGGAGCCTTTTCATTAGAGTTGTAAGAACTCCTTTGACAGAATTTGATGGAGAAAATCGGTGCCTTGTACTTGGAATACCTTGTTTAATACCTAGTGAGGGCAGAAAGGTAAAATAGGCTTAATTGTGCTCAAGGACATTTTTAAAACAATTGTTAATTGAATGAAAATCCCAAAATAATATTGAAAAATCTAAAAATCAGAGATAATCTTACAGAAGAAGTCCAGCTTGAGATTGTTCATATTGTATAGCTCTCACCAATATAGCAAAGATTCAGTTTTACCGGTGCCATGAATAAAAAGACATTGACATCCAGCACCAGGCTTATCATCTGCCTAGTCAGAAAAAAAATGCTTAATTTAATATAAATAGTTTCTGGCTTCAGACACACTGATTATATTTCCCAGATACTGCTGTAGTAACATTTCCTCCACTCAGAGGTTATAAAGAATTCAGAGGGATCATTCTTTTCTACTCACATAAGGCAAAGCATTTGAGATTTAATCTAGCTCTTCTATAAGGAATGCTTAAATTTTATTTCACTTTACCATCATCCTACACACAAAACTCTTCTTTAATTTTACTTCTTATACTACAAACTTCTTTCTTCCTCCTTTTATTACCCACCTTTATATTTCATAATAGAAAAATGGCTTACTTATAAAACATGATAGTAAAACTATGCCACTTAAGAAAAATTAATAAATCAACTAAAGAATAGCAATCACAACCTTCTAATAATTTTTAAAAATTTTCAGAGCATGATTATGCTTAAGCTTTTACTAAGATTTTAGTTTTTTCTAAAGATTAAATTTTTAAAAGCATAGGTTCAAAGTATAAAATTTTCTGCTGTCAAAAAAGCTCTTGATTGTTTCGAATTCACAAAGAAAACAACTTGTTGAGGCAGAGAAGCTACATACTTGGCCACAGACATGCACTTGGATTCCAATATATTAAAATCATGACCAAGGAAGAATTTTCCTCCTTTATGAGGCATCTGTCTTGGGGAATGACCTTATAAAAAATGTTAAGACCAGAATGGTTCTCAAATAGATCACTGGCAGCAAATTTTTACAACCAAGGATTAGTCATTGAATACAAGTCACACTATTGGCCTCAACCTCTGGAAGCTCACTAAAAATCACCTTCCACAACTCCATGACCCTGGGATCCAAAACGGACCTTCGGTAAATCAAGAGTCAAAGACTAAAAGTGCACTTTTTTACTGTCTGTCTTGTTACTGAAAAGTTCCAGGAATTATCACATGCACATGCACACACATTCAAGAATGAGATAGACATTGAATATGTGTCCATGGTAAGTAGGTGCAATATTTTGAGAAGTTGAGCCTCATGGAAGTAGATAAGAAATTTTAGCCCTGAAGGAATGCTATTTCTTTACCCTTGTGAAAAGATTCCCTAAAGCTCTCAGATATGAAAGTATCTCCTACTTTCAGTTCTGTTGATAAAACAGTTACTCTTCCCATTAATAAAAATTATAAGCCTAGACAAATATAACCCCAGCAAATGACATTAACACTCAATTTATTTGGCTAAAAGAATTAATGATTCAAATAATAATCCAAATCATCTTTATATTTAACAAAATTCATTGTTATACGATTTTTGAGAATTTTGTATTTATAGTTATGATTTTCTTCACCGTGTATTATTAATAGTTGGATTTCTCTGAGTACAACACATGAACAGTGAAAGTGGTATAGCCAACTGAAAACTGGCAAGTTCAACTAGAATACAAAATATTCACACAGAAATCATAATTATTCCTGCTAACTAGACCTTATCGTTAATGAGCCAATGTCTGACAAAATGTGGTACTTAGAACCCTCTTGAGAGCAAAAGAGCCTCAAAATGATTATTTATCCATGTTTCAGCACACAGATACACACAGAAACCAAGATAACTTCCCCTAGGAACTTTTTCTGGAATAGGTAGTCATTTTGAAATGATTTTTCCATATGGCCAAAAGTGAAACAGGTGTAGCTAACATGTGCCTGGCATTGAGACAAGGGACTACAGTGAAGATTAGGCACGGACCGGACGGGCATTCATGCATCTCTAACAGATACCACCAGAGGACAAGGTGCCTACACTCCCCCACTGGAATGCTACTGTAGACCCGGGAATGCACCCACCATATTGCTTCTCTGCTTAAAAATACTTAATGGTTACCTATTGACCACGGCAAAACTCAGAGTCCTGTGATTCTTTTTTAATAGCTCAAGCCTACTTTTTCAAAGTACTCTAGTGATAAATATCTCACTGTTTTAGCATTTCATGTAAATATGGTTTTGTCAAAGTTGTTATAAGGTGAGCGACTGAAGGGCAGTTAATATCAGTTAGCCTCTTTGGACTACAGTTTCATTAACTATAAATGGGATGTGGTATGACAGGTGACAGCGAAGTTCCCTTTCAACTCTGGAATTCTAGTTCTATTTTCTCCATTCCCTGCAGCACACTGATCGAAGCAAAGCCAAAATCAGGCATTCAAAGATATATTAGCTTATTGATGATGTGTTTTAGCATAATAGGTTTGATGGACCAGAGTTCAGACTTTTAATGGAACTGTGAAGATATTACCCCCTTCATAACTACCTTTGCACATTTAAAGCAATTTGCTAGCACTCAAAGCTTTAAAAAGTCATAAAAGGTAAATTATGATCTGTTGTGTTACTGTCACCTGACATAATGTACCAAGTGTGTTAGTAAATCCTATGTCCTTAGAGATCTTCCATCTTCCAAAGAAGCAGAAAATAAACCTCATAAGGAAAGGAATATAAACATAATTCAGAGTTAGTGTTATTTATAGTCTCCAAAATCCCTGTATAGGTCTTAATAGAGAAAAACATGGGATCATTGTAGTATAATTACCTTATGTATTAGTCAGCCAAAGGGGTACTAATGCGAAATACCAGAATTGGGTTGGTCTTTATAAAGGGTATTTATTTGGGGTAGAAGCCCACAATTACCAGGCCATAAAGCATTAAGTTTATTCTCTCATCAAAGTCCATTGCCACTTGTTGGAGCAAGACAGCTGCCAACGTCTGCCAGGGTTCAGGCTTCTTGGGTTCCTCTCTTCCCGGGGCTGCATTTCTCTCTGGGCTTAGCGCTTCTGTTTCCTCCACAAGGTCAGCTGTAGACTATCAGGCGAATGGCTCGCTTCTCTTCTCCTGGGCCCTTCTCTCCAACATCAAAACTCCAACATCAAAACTCCAACTTCAGAAATGCTGCAACTCTGTTCTTTGTGAGGCCTTCTATATTTTATTCCCCACCCAACAAGGGGTGGGGCTCAACAGCCTACTGATGTGGCCCAGTCAATGCCCTAATCATAACTTAATCATGCCCAGATGAACAGATCAGTTTACAAGCATAATCCAATATATATTTTTGGAATTCATAATTACATCAAATTGCCCAAAGGCTACACCTTATCATCTTCCTCCTCTATAATCTAGTAAGACAGCACTTCCATTCTCTTCCAAATGTTTTGGAGGAGAGGGCTACACTCTGACCACAACTCTATGCTGATTCTCTCAATGCTTGCAACCTGTCTTCCCTCAAACATTTTACTGAATCTGCCTATTTTCACGTCCCTGGGATACTTGTAATTGCCAAAATTAAAAGGTCACCTCAGTCCTTAACTTTTTGACGTATCTTTAGAACTTTGTCCACCATCACCCACTTTTAAACCTCTCTCCTATTGACCTTTTCCTGACCCTGGATTTTCTTAATTCTTCACCTATTACTCTACTGATCCTTCTTTGTCTCTTGCACTGGTTCTTTCTTTGGACTACTTTCTAAAATTAGGAGTTCCTCGAGGTGCTCTTCTTCACTTTCTTCTTTCCTTTCACAATTTCATGGCCACAATGGTCCCCATGGATTCAACTCTTCCTCAATGCAGAGGACTATCAATTTTTCATCACAAGTGCAGACTTCTCCAGATCTCCAGACTCCTAGTTACATTTATACTTGAATGGCAATTTCACCTGAACATAATGTACACAAACTATTTTCCATCCCATCTTTATTAATACTATCCATATATATTAATAAAATCTTAGTTCTGCTGACTGACATTCAAATTCTCGGAGTCATCATTAAATCCTTGTCTACCTTGCCTCACTCAAAAGTTGATCAAGTCTGCGATGGCTCACAGATCTTCCTATCTTTACAACTCCCTTAGTTCTGACTCTAACTGTCCAACTGGGCTAATATCTTTAAATACCCACCTTTCCCTTATTAGTGTGCTCTAGGCTATTCATACAAAGATCTCATCTCATGCAAGGGTTTACTGGAAGATGCTCCATATTCCACCTCTATGTCTTCCTATCTTGACTCCTAGTCAGTAGTCCCAGATGTTCTTGAATAATGTTCCTCCTTATCCAACCTTGTTCAGTGTTCAGGGAGCCACCATTTTACAAGTTCTACTCATCAGTAGGCTTTCAAACCAGATAACAAGGGCGGTCAAAAAACTGCAAGATGGAGCACAAGCACAGAGACCTTCCGAACTACGGCCAATCAGCTGCTGACTCCTGTCATAGTTCCTCACTCCCCCACCCATCGCCACAAGATGGCCGCCGCGGCACGGCTCCACCCCTCCTTTCCCCTCCTATCCTTTTATAGGCATAAAGCCTAACCCTACCAATGAAAAACTGCCTAGTCGCATTTCCCCATTCCCTCATCCCTGCCCAACATAAATACCGAAACCTGCCTGATAAACTCAGACTTGGAGCCCAACCTTGTCTCCGGGGAGTGAGTGGCCTCCGTATCCGTTACTCGCCGTCCACCAGTACCCGCGGCCGTGTCCCCCAACCTTTGTCTGCGGAGTCAACAACGCAGACCCCGAACCCCTGACTCGCTGCGCCCGGGGACGCCCGAGCTCGGCGAGCCGAAGACTCTTTCCCCGCTCTCCTCACCCTCTCTCGTCTCCTGACTGGCTGCGGTGTCACCAGGAGACCATCCGGAGGCGGCAAACCTTGGAGGCACCCGCGGGGGGTGTCAACAACAGTGCCGACAACAGTTCTACTCATCAGTAGGCTTTCAAACCAGACTATTAAGACTCACAAGCAGAGAGCCACACATGCATAATCTTTCACCAAACCATTGAAATAGCCCTACTTTAAAAATATATTATTTTTTTCTGAGCATAGCAATAATATAGACATGCTTAGAAAAATTGGAAAATACAAAATAAATTTCACTCTAAATTCCACGAATTTTGTCATTTGACTAGGATTCTCTCTACCTTGTTTCTATGCCTTTTTTTTTTTTCCGGTAGGTACCAGTAGGTACCTGGGACCAAACCCAGGACCTCCTGTATGGGAAGCAGGCACTCAACCAATTGAACCACATCCACTCCTTTCTATGCCTTTTTAAAAACAAATTTGTGGTCACATGCTATATATAATTTTGCATCTCATATTAATTGCTTTAGAATGTAACCATTTTCCATATCTTTAAAATAGTCTTCAAAATCAATTTCAGGAGCTTTAGTGGTCCATAATTAATACGTTTTTAATTTTCTCAAAGTTTCTCCTTTACTTCCCATAATAGCCATTTTTATTTACATTAAAATATTTGTCAGTAATTTCATTTCTTTATGAGAATTGCCTGGAAGAAGCATGATTTAGTTAAAGAGTTTAGAATTTTTATGGTCATGATTCATTTTGTCAAATTACTTTCCAGATACTATAAGTACTCTTTGACTGGCAGAAGAGTACTCACTCACCAACTACAAACTGGTGAGTACCTGGATGCCTCCAATATATTCCCCATCTCCAACTCCTCTGTGCTTCACAGGCAACTTTCTAAAATGCAGTTTTGAGTAAAAGCACTCACAAAATTCTAGAGATTCTCTACTACCCACAGAATAAAATTCAAACTTCTGAGCAAACTGGCTCCAATTTACTATTTTCTTCTTTCCCACGCCAGACTCCTCTCTCACCCTCTTGTGTAGACTAGTATTTCTACTCCTGACCATACCTAGAATCACCTGGAGAGATTATAGCAAATATATATGCCAGGGTCCCATTCCAGACTAATTAAATAAGAACCAGAAATTGGCAATTAAATTTTATCTCCCCCAGATGATTCTAATGGATTTAAATCACTGTAAGCTAGCCCATCCTTCCTTAAAGTGAGATGTGTAGAGAGCCTGGGAGAGTACTTGTCAAATTGCAGATTCCTAGACTTCACTTTAAACATACTAACTCAGACTCCATAAAATTGAGATCAGGAATCTGCAATTTAACACAACTGCAGATTCTATGTTTTGAGAACTACTTCTCTAGCCAAACCAGACTACTGCCATTTTTCTTAATGAATTGCCACATTTCCCAACTCTGCAGTATATACCTTCTGCTCCTTTTGCTTCAAGCTTGCACTGCCAGTTCCCTTCCTTCCCTGATACCCATTTTTACTGACAAAAAAATCATATCTATTTTTTATGACCTGCTTAAATGCTCATTCTTTCAGCCAGTTTCAATATTCCTGCATTCTTTGCTTTTGGTGTTTGTTGTTTATACCTTTTATTGTAGTACTTCTGTCCCACTCTATATTCAACATAGTTGTGGGGTTCTTAAGACCCACTAGTAGAATTGAATTTTCAAGTTCAGATACAATATATCTGAGTCATAAAAATATTTCCACAGTGCCTGGCACATTTTTCTTCAAATATAGACAACAGTTAAACATTGGAGTTGAACAATAAAGTATTCCTTGCCTGTGCTTTCCTTGAGAAATAATTCTCAAACACTGTTCCATAATGCTTTGGGCAGAATCACAGTATTGGGAGTAATTCTTCAAATATGTACTTATTTGCTAACTAAGCTCAATCTGGTTTGATCTACTAAGTCAACCATATTTTTCTACTGAATAGTTCAACTCTAGGCTCTTAGTAAAATGCTGCACCCAAGTTCTTAGTCATTTATTTAACCACGAATGTACTTACATTCATTTTGATAAATTACAACACAGAAAAAGTTAGGACTGATTTATAGCATTCTCTGTTTCTCTAATACATGTGCTTAAGTAAAAGATTAAAGTGGGGATCTGGTATTCCAGATTAAGATCAAGTTCATTTAATGTACAACCTCACATTCTAAAGGGCTGAATTCAAGAAGCATTCAAAAAGCCACTCTATTATATCCTGTATTAGTCAGACAAAGGGGTGCTGATGCAAAGTACCAGAAATCTGTTGGCTTTTACAAAGGGTATTTACTTGAGGCAGAAGCTTACAGTTAGCAGGTTATAAAGCAACAGTTACCAGGCCATAAAGCGTAAGTTACCTCCCTCACCAAAGTCTGCTGCCATGTGTTGGAGCAAGATGGCTGCCGACGTCTGCAAGGATTCAGCCTCCCTCTTTCTCTTAAGGCTCCGTGGTCCCAGCTTCTTCCAAGATCAGCTGTAGGCTGATAGAAGTCTAGTCTCTCTCTGGAGGCTCATTCCTTTCTGGGCTCAGCTGCTCTGCTCTCTCCACACGGTCAGCTGTAGACTATTAAGCTGTGTCACTTCCCGGGCCCGGGGCCTCTGCCGTGTCTATGGAGCTGTCTCTATTCCTCTGTGTTCTTCTTCTGTGTGTTTACTTACCAGGTCTCCAGCATCAAAACCCCAACTAACTGCTCTGCCATGTCATTTTTCTCTGTGAGTTCCCGTCCACAAAGGGGGCAGGGACTCGATGTCCTACTGATATGGCCCAATCAAAGCCTTAATCATTATTTTATCAAGTAAAAGTGAAACCTCTGAAGATAATACAATCTAATACATCCAGAGGAACAGACTAGTTTACAAACATATTCCAATATCTATTTTTGGAATTCATAAATAATGCCAAATTATTACATATCCTATTCCTCAGAAACTTCATTATGCTGGCCAAGAAAGCACAGTCACCCTTTCTTCCTTTATATTCCTAAAGCACTGAACATTATTTATATGTTTTCCCTATCCTGTAATGAGTCATAGGCATCTCATCACTCCTACTGGTCTCCAAACTCCTGGAATCAGGGAACATATGATTTCAATGGTTGCAGTCCCCACAATGTCTATCAAATTACCCAGCACACTAAGGATGTCAGTAAACCTGAGGTGAAAGTGTAGATAATGACAATGGATGAATTGTGTTGAATTCAAGTATGATATTGGAGTTTTCCTGTCAATTTATTTTATGCAAACCATAAACTGCCCTCCATTTACATCATGTCATAGAGGAGTTAAGAGTAATCTTGTAGCAGTAAATAGGGAAAGGGAATAATTCATCTTGACTTTACCTTAGATGGACAGAATATGGAGGTTGTTGAAAGCAGGTTTAAATTGTGTAGAAGTTACTTAACTACTCCATGCTTTAGTTTCCTCCTCTATAAATGTGGACAATATTTCTATATACTTTATAGGGTTGTTGGGAAGATTAAAACAGTTGATACATGTAAAAGCACCTAGTGCATGGTACATAGTAAATGCTCAATTAATAGTATTTAGCTTTTCTAATCCTTTGTATCTGACTCAGAAGGACAAAAGGACACTGGGAGTTTATCCAGAAACATTTGGTATAAAGTAAAACTAGAACATAAGGTTTATAGGGAATTAGTATGGTACACTGTTTACAACAGTTATACATTGTATATTGGTATGACATAAGTTGAATAACAAGGATGCCTCAGTAGAAAAACTGAAAGAGGACTTGGCATCATGAGGTTCATTTCAGGTTCTTTCACTTATGAGTTATTTGAGCTGGAAGGAACGACATGGATGCCTCCTTATGCAGATTAATGGATAGAATAGTTTTCCTGTTTTAATCTCCACCTGAGGGTAAATACCTGGCCTTAATGGAGAAAACACAGGGCTGTGGCACCTAGGAACTCAAATACTGAATGATCATTGAAGGGAAACTATATAATTGTAATTATATATGCCAGTCAATCACAAACTGTCCAATATGCAGCTTCTTATCTTATGATATAAGCCATCTGTTTGAATATTTCCACTCAGAACTTTACCCTTGACACACCAGAATGTTCTGAAAAGCAAGCAAACAAACAAACAAAACACATCAATGTATGCCTTTCAGATAGCCAAGTGACAAGGAAACTAAAATTTGGAGGAGGCAACCCAACGATGAAAACTGCATTGAGAAATGGAAAAATAACTTGGAAAAATGGGATACAAATATAAATCAAACTATATATGGTGGTCACAAATATTGTTTCTGAAAGGTATTAGATTAAACCATATGAAACTGTCAATTATAAATAGTTTTTAACTTATAGAAATTACAATTTCATATGTTTGAAGCTAATATCTATTAGGCTTTGCTAAGAGATTATTACCCTTTTGAAGATAGGATGAATTAGTAATATTTTATATAATTCAATTGGAGAATTATAATAATGAAATATCATTGATTTTTATATTAGGTTTTTATTGGAGGAGCAGAGAAATATGAATGAAAAGGGAAACAAAAGCACACATGGGGAGAAAAATCATAATTGAGCTCCTTTTTATAGAGACAAAGAAATTAGAAAGACAAGTGTAGTAACCAAGGAGATGCTATGTGGGGAGTTTTGGCCAAAGAAGTAAACTGTGATTTAGAAGAGGTGAGACATCAGGGTATAACGACAGTGAAAACAGGAAACTTAAAAAAGTAATTCAGAAGCAATAGTACAGGCTAGGCAGACCTTAAGAAGAGAGTAAAGCAAGGAGGGAAAGTAATCAGAACTATGGAACAGTTTGCATTATTTAACCCAAGAGTGAGGGGAACCAAAAGGATACTGAGAATCTGAATAGATGAGTTAAAAATCTTGTTCAAATCTCTACTCTAAATCCCCCACTTTATTTGTTCTAGCAGTTGTGCCCCCCTTCCTTATGGGAATAGAATTATAATGAGAAAAACTACGTAAATGAAGTCAACAAAACTAGAAGCAGGTCTGTACATTATGCAGTTACCCTTATCTTGAGGGATAGTCTTTGGTGGAGTTTGGTAGGAAATTGTGCTATAGATAGAGAATGATGTCATGAAGAAGTGACTTATCTATGTATAAAAGGTTAACTTGAGTTTGTGCACTCCAAATGGGACTTCAGGTAACAATTCCCTGTAACTTCTCCCACTGACTTTGACCACATCAGAGCTAAGTAACAAATCATGCAGTTGCGTGTCCCTCTTGTCTCCCTGGTAATCCCTCATTAGGGCTCAGAAAGAAATGCCAGAAATCACTCTGAACCTGATGAAAGCAGATGCTCCCTCTCCTGGCATTCTTTGGGGGGACAGTAAAATCAAGAGGACTTTGAAAAATCAGTAAGCAGCTTTTAAACTTCATGAAGCACACATATCATAAATTTTAGCAGTTTCATGATCTTAGGGAGAAGAGGTAGCTTGGGGAAATCACAAGAAATTTACTACTGTATTTCATTATAGGGGAAATTTACATATGGCAAATTCAATAAATCCTGAAAAAGAATTTGAAAAACTTTATCACATCTGAAATAAAAACAAAAAAGAAAAAATCATATAATCTAGAAATGAGAAGACTCTTATGATAATCCAGGTAAAGGGCTAAGACTATGAAGGTGGCAGTGGATATCAAGAAGAAAACATGAATCTATGATACAGTTCAAACTGAGTAAAAAGATTTCCTGACAGATTAGAATTGGGGGATAACTTTTAGGAAACATGAAAAGATAAGATCAAGGATTCTAGCCAGGAGATGAGAGAAATAGTGTTAATTCAGTCATAAACGGAGATTAGTAAAGGGAAACACATTTAATAAAGAAAATAATAGTTCAAATGTCATTCTATGAATTGCAAAGAATGCATTGTATCACATTGTATCAGGATGTGATGAAATGAATCACTGTAACAAGTAAGGATTAAGTTGATTTTTACTTTTTAAAAATAAATAAATGTGTTCTCTAGCCTTATTGTTTTAGAATTAGGGTTTAGAGCTCACATATATGCAATTTTAAGAAATGGCATTATTAATTTTTATACTAAAATTTAACTTAAATTCACATTTAAACTAAAATCTTCTTATATACCATTGTTAAAACAGATTCACCATACACAGATCCAGATATGTGTTCTTAGAGTCATTAATTAGTGTGTAAGTACAACAGAGGAGCTCTACAGCCTTACTTCTTGACTATCAAAAAGGAAAAGTAATGTGTCTAGGAAGCTTTCCAGGACAACCATCTGTCTCTGTCTTATTTACAAATGCACCTGTATAAAAATAAGTCATTCAGGAAAAGTAGCCCTCACTTCTTTTACTGTGATGTTGAGGTGTTTGTTGAGATGCATTCATTAAACTAAGAAATGGGAGCTGGAAGTGAACTCTGGCCCTTTAACTCAGCTGGCATTCTGATTCAATCCTGCACCATGGAAATCAGAATAGAACACAGGCCGGCAGGAGGACCAGGGCAACTGGCAGTTGGAAGAGTGATGGAGGTCAAGCGGGACATGGGAGGAACAGGTAAATCAAAGAAGCACTTGAAGAAAGAAAGAAAGGTTAAGTTGACTTGAAAGAAACAAACAATAAAGGATATTTGTAAGAGAGTAAGTTAAAAATAACATAGCATTTTTATTTGACCTTACAAAGGAAAAAAACAGCAGGAATAAAAAGAGTCATTTCTGACATGTGTTGATAGGAGAGAAAACAAGGAATCAAAAGTTGTTTGTTCTAAATTTGCAACACTATTGGCTTTTAATGGCCCGAGTAAAGGTTAAATAACTGAATTAGAACTTAGTGATGTCCACATTTTAAAATTTGTATAGACAAGTTACATTTATAAAAGAATGTAAGAAAATTACCATAAAATAGTATTTTTTGTTTATTTGACACATCAAGGATAATCTGTAAAGACTACTACATAAATGAAAGTATGTTTTAATGTGATACCAAAGCTATTGTCAGTGACAGTAGGCAGATACAATTCCTACTGATAATTTTCAAAATTAAGTCAGCTTTCATAAAGCTGCACTATAGCTCACTCTCTCTCTCCATACACATATACATATACAGATACAGATACAGATACAGATACAGATACAGATACATAGAAATAGATATATCAAAGAATCTAGGGGGAAGCGGCTGTGGCTCAATCAGTAGGGCTCCCGTTTACCATATGGGAGGCCCCGGGCCGTGGTGAAGGCAAGCCCGCCCGCACGGCGTGGTTAGCTGACCCAGCGAGCACAAGCAGCAATGGGGGGATAAATGAATAAATAAATAAAATCTTTAAAAAAAAAAAAAAAAAAAAGAATCTAGGGATTGAAAGTAAATTTATAATCAATTGAACAAGAAGTTTACATGAACAAAAACAGTGTGAGCCTACTCTAGAATAAGTTCTCTTTTTTCCCCAAATTCTAAATCTTTGGAAAGATTTTTCCCTAGGATGTGACTTTTAGTTATTTCATTGTAAACAAGCAAACAAAAGCCTTCTATAATTTGAGCTTGTTTTAACCATACCCTTTCATTTCAAAGAAGTTGCTTATGGATGCACTGGGAAGGGATTTTGCTTTAAGTAGCATTTGACAAACGGTGTTCATTCATTTTTCTGTCAAAAGAAACAAAAATAAGAGTTCATCATTGAGGAGGTATCCTGATAATGTAACTATTGTTATAGGCTAAAACCTAGAACAAGTTAGAATAAATAGGACTTATCATGTCCTTTACAGGCCATCCCAGAAGGAACAGCAAACGGGCTTTTCCATTGGAATCGCTTCTGATACCACAAGTTCCGCGTACCAATTACTTGCACTTTCAGGAGGAGAAGCAAAGACTACAGCTAAAGAAATTCCTCCTTCACAGGATGTTTCTTGTGGCCAAGATACAAGCAAACACAGGAAAAAAAGATATCACTGACTACTATGAACAAGTGTTTCAGTCCATTTTGAAACATCACCTAGAAGAAGCAGTGACGGGGTTATTGCTTATATACCCCACTTCCATTCTGCACATCATCGAGTCCTCCAATGGGGCTCTTTTCCAAATTCTTGTAGATTATGTTGACCATAGAAAGAGTGAAACAGAATTTTTGATCCAAGGAATGAAAATTATAGTCGTGTCCCATAACATCCCAACAAGGTTCTTCATGCAATGGTATGTGTCAGTAATAAAAGTGCCGGTTTTGTATCTTGACGATGTCACACAGTCACAGTCCCTGGAAGAGCTTATCTCAGAATTCCTCATTCAAACTCATAAACTGGCACTCCACCTTTATAAGACTGTTAAGGTGGGGACTAAAGGACCAGGCGATAACTTGCACCAAGTTGTACCTGAATTACTACTTCCAGAACAAATAATAATGTACTTGTGCAAATCCGAAGAATTTCTGGCCCCAGAAACATTTCTAAAAATGTATAATAAGCCCATACATGTCACTTTGGATTCTGAGGTGGTATGGCCTGCTCCTACCCGTTTTTAGGATTCACAGATGATGTGACCTATCTCTTAAGGAATTTATGCTACTTAATAAAAGGAAAATATTTCTAGAGATACTTTTCTCTTTTAACAAAAGGAACAGAACACTGCACTATGGAGAAAGGTAATATACAAATCTTTAAAACAATATTGAAATAAACTTGGAAATACATCTATTTGTTCTGATATAATATTAACAGGTGGGAGAGTTTAATAAGTTCATAAGTTCTCAAATGCTTAGATAATTTCCCTGAAACTAGTTAATAATTTTAAGAAAAATATGGGTGAAAGAAACAAACCCCAAAACTTGATTCAGATTTTCATTCATTCTCTCAACTCTCACTGAGTGAGCCACCGCCAGACGGAAGTACTGGTTCTGGGGATATAAAAACTTTGGGTAAAACCCCACTCTTGAGATGCTTGCATCCTACAATTAGAGGCAAGTATGTGTAAAAGTAATTATGATATGATAAATAAAATGATACAATTTAGCATAATAATTATTATTATAGAAGTATAGAAAGAACTTTGAGAGCACAAGGCAGTTAATTCTGTGTATTTCCTGCATTCAAAAAAACAAAAGCTAATCTTTGCAAATAGTTCCAAAGATCACATATTCTGGATTTTATAATCAAGAATACTGAAGCTAGCTAAAGGCACACTAGTTTTTTGAAACCACCGGAAAAGATATTATCAGAAGATCTTATTCCTGCATCCAACATCATTTACTGAGTGCCATGTATGTGACAGACAATTTGCCAGGCACTCATGATACAATAAAATACACATGTTTTCTATCCACCTGCAAACTTAAATGGTTCCATGTAAATTAAAAATATATATTTTCTCAATTTAGTACCTATAAAGCAATTAATTCAAATTGGTCTCTCCCTTGATAATTTCAATGATATGTTATCCAAAATTACATTAATATCTTACTACACAGACTTTGAATTTAATGTGAAAAATAGTCATTTTTTGTTGCCTGTTTGAATTTCAATATCTTTGGGGTAAAAAGCAATCTCAATATGCACGTCAAATAAATTTGGCATATCAAAATCAAATTTCAGGAAAGACCATTCTTTTTTTTTTTTTTTTAATTTTGTCGTTATATATTTAAATATATATATTTTTTTACTTTTAGCTGAACTTTTAGCTGAAGTTGCATTCATTTCAATTTAGTAAAAGGAAGAGTACATTTTAGATAGCATGAGAAGTAATTCTAAAAGAAAGAGTATATAATTTTCTATTATCAATCTAGCAAATATTAAATACCTAATAGTAAAAATATGGTATTTATTCTCTGAGCTATGAAAAAGACCCACCATCCATCAATAGTAAATGATTTAGTGACAAAATAATTAGAGGTAAGAGTAAATATTTTCCACGATAAAAAGGAATAGAGAAAACACTTTATGTAAGAAGTGACCCAACTTGGTTCAGACTTTGGAAGGTGATGAGGATGTGGATGTGAGAAGAAGTTTGGGAGGACAGACCAGAATATTTTACAGAACAAGCATGGATAGTATATAAAAATCATATATTTAGGCATATGAAATTGTGGTACATTGTAGTTTCAAAAAATAGCTACCACAATATATCCCATCCCACATGTTCTCTTAAGAGTGTGATCTTGGTATTTCTCCCATTAATTGGTGAATTCTAAATCCCTTCCCCTTGAAATCAGCTAATAAGTCTGGCTGTCTCAACCAGCAGAGGAAAACAGAAGCGATGCTACATGACCTCCGAAGGTAGGTCTTAAAAATGCCAGGCACTTTGACTTGCTCACTTGGAACGCTAGCTCTTGGAACCCAAACACTATGCTGGGAGCAATCCAAGCAGCTTTCCAGCTGACTTCCTCCATGGAGGTCCCAATCAGACTTGCAAGTGAGTGTGCCTTCAGATGATGCTAGACTCTAGCCTTCCAGTCAATCCCAGATTTCCAGCCAGCCTAGATGACCCTGTGTAGAACAGAGATGAGCTCTTCTCATTAATCCTGGTTTAAATTGCTGATCCGTGAACAACATAAATGACTGTTGTTGATTTAAACCAGTGAGTTTTGGGTTAGTGGTTATGCAGCAATAGTTCACTGGAACAATAACATATATGTATATAAACTGTTTTATATAACTTATTTATTCTTTCATGTATACACCAAATATTAACTAAATTTTCACCAGTAAATATTAGTGGACAAAGAACACTGCTTGTCACTGGATATACAAGGAATATTACAATGTATATCTACCTAAATGCCTAGCATAGATCTTTAATTGGTCTATAATACTTTCTGGTATGAGAAATATTTATGGGGAAGCGGCTGTGGCTCAATCAGTGGGGCTCCCGTTTACCATATGGGAGGCCCCGGGTTCGGTTCCCGGGGCCTCCTGGTGAGGGCAGGCCCGCCCGCACGGCGTGGTTGGCTGACCCAGCGAGCATAGGCAGCAAGGGGGGGATAAATGAATAAATAAATAAAATCTTAAAAAAAAAAAAATATTTATGGCACTAATTTCGTTAAGCCAAAGTAAAACCAAAAACTCTGAATCAATTTTGGAGGATTTTATAGAAAATATCCAAATGATAATATTGCTGATTTACTTATTATATTATAATTATAAATTTTTAAAAATCAATAAAGTCCTTATTATGAAAATATCTGGAAAATAAACAAAGTAAATATAAATAAATTTTATTCATTCATTCATTCATTTTAGTGAACACACTGGAATGAGTTTTTATCCAAATGAAAGTTACCTTCACTGTAGTCTCCTCAGGAAGGTTTAAGGTTTATGCTTATTCCAGTGACATCATTGTGGAAAACATTTTGTGACTTTTGTATGGCACCTGAATTAAGGAGGTTTTATACATCAAATAGAGGCTAAATATTTTAGTTACAACTAGTTTTTTGAGCCCAAAATAATATTTACTCCAACTTATTTAGCGATCTTAATATTCAGCCTTGGTTCATAAAAATGTTTGTTTTTAAATATTACACTCACTCTCAAAGGAAGATCTGCTCTCGCTTCCTATATTAAAAAGTGTGTGAAACTGCCTCAAAGGGGAATTACAAATGTTTTCAGTAACACCTGTGTTATTGAGATACACACATACATTATTAATGTCTTCAAAGAGTACAACACTCAAATTTAGCTCTGGGTGTGTGTTTGGACATATTTGATAAAATGCAGAAATATTATATGCATCCCTTATAATAAATGTAATTTAGTTTGATGAAGTCCATAAATGTTGCAAATCATTAAGCCTCGGTAAGATTCATAATATAATTCTTAATCAAATGAAAGTTACAGCCTCCTTATTATAAAACTTTAAATAAAACCAGAGTACAGAACTTAGACTAAACAGAATATGAACATTTAACACTGTGAACACATAATATTCAATGTTCATATAACAATGAACTTATAACAAACATATATATTTATATTATATATATAATATTCAATAAACATATAACAGCCAAATAGTATGGCCAGAACCACCTTAATGCTGTGTATTAACATGGGCATCTTTACAATAAACTGCTATGCTGATGATCTTGTGCTTATTTTAGAGTTGACCAAGGAATTACAGGAAGTTTATCGTTTCCTTGGAGAAAAATTGAAATAATATTATTTGAAAAGACAATTTTCCCTGGGTAAAATTTAGAATTCTACATTCTTCATTTTAATTAAAGAGGCATCTGAATTCCTTTATGGAGTAGTATTATTGTTTCAGTATTCTTATGTTCAGTGACTTTATCATAAGTTTGGCAGCACAAAACCTGCATTTCAATTCAATTAAACATATCTCAGCAACAGAAATACCCTACCTTTCACAAGGAAGTAGAAATGAAACAGCATATTACGAACATCACATCACAAAATATTTTCAGATTTTTTCATATTGAATGAAATAATTTAATATAGAATTAGAGTTCTCCCCCTTGTGGTCTAATATTCAAATTTTCAGATTACCTGCTGAAAGGATTTATAACTACAAAAACAATGCATAGAAAACAGAAGTTACCTTTCAAATATCTGCTCTAATCCCCTTGTTTTGCAGGTAAGCATTCTGAGACCCAAAGACATTTAGTGTTTTACCAACAATAGCTTCCTCTTCCCATGTCACCATTTTAATTACACAAATCTTAATACCCCTACAAGTGCACAATTTTAAGCAAATTATTCCTGAAAACTCTCATTATTTTCGTATTTTGAATTCTGTTGGGGGAAGTTTTTAAATATCTAAGAAAACTGTGATATTAGCTGGCAAGATATCAAGTTGCTGTATACAGAGTAACACCCATGACCGTTCTCTATGTTTTCTCATTTTGTTGAAAGACCAAGTTTAGCACATTTTATGTTGATTACTTGATTCATTTTTAATTTCTAACAATGGTTGGGGTCTAGATTAATTGAAATATATTTGCCTAGCATGTTTCTATACAGGCAGAATTTTTAAAGCTATTTTCCTTATATTTAGACTGCATATCCTTAATTTAATCATGTGACTAAATATTAAGGTTAAAAGATCCTCTTTTAATTGAATGTAGAATATTTGCAGAATCAATTCAATTTAATTTTCAGTCAAAAGCATCACCTACCATCCCCAAAGAGAATATGAAGAGAACAGTGTTGTCAGAGGCATTCTTCTTTTTTCCTGCCCAATCTAGCATGATCTTCTGATCCAAACCAATCTGTGGCCATGACCTCAACTCCCATCTATGAACTAATGGCTTCAAAAATTTATTGCACAATTACTTTGTGTCAATCATTGTTTTAGGCTCCACAGGGAAAATGGTAAAAAAAGACAAGGCTCTTGTTTCCAATGATCATGTACTATAGAAGAGCAAACAAAGTAAACAAATAAATAAGATGATTTCAAAAGTTTTATGTGATGTGAAAAAAAAAAAGTGATAGAATTGATAATGATGGGGAGGGAGGCCAGTTTGCATTTGTGTGCCAGCAAAGGCTTCTCAAAGGAAGTATCCCCCAAACTGAGACCTGAATGAGAGAAAAGAAGTGCCATCTATGTCAAGATGAGGTGGTAAAGGGCAAAGCATTCCAGAAGCAGGAACTGCAAGCACAAAGCCTCTTGGGTTAGAGCAAGCTTGGTGTGTTTCAGGAGCAGAAAAAAGACTAGAGTGGCTGAAGCACAGGAGCCAAGAATGAGATGAGACTGGAGCAGTGGGGGATACAAGATACACAGCCTCGTGGACATGGTTAGGGTTCTGGACTTAATTCTAAGTGTTGTCTTCACCGCTACACCAGACCCTTCCTTTGTTCCATTCTTTACATACTGCCTTCTCAGGTTCCTCCAACTCCAGAAGCCTAGATGTAATGCATCATTCCCTGTCACCACCATACATACCCTCATTCTCTCTCTCATTTGCACCCATTGTTGCTGTAAAATGGACCACTCTCCATTCAGCTGCCTAAGTCAGAAACCTAAAAATCATCCCAGATTCCTACCTTCTTCTACATCACTGATAGTCAATCAATCCAAACCACACCTGCTGTCCAGAGTGTGTGACCTTGTTTGTTTGCCCTCCTTAGGGATTTCCCTCATTCCAGTCTCTTCTCCCTTCTCTCTTTCTAGTCTATAGTATCTTTCTGTTACAGATAAGATGAGTACAGCACATGCTTTAAGAGAGCCATCTCTAGTGTCAAATTTTTGTGCTGTAACCTGGTTCTGCAGCTTTGTAGAGCTGTAATCTTGCACTTCTGACTTTAACTTTCTAGGCCTCAGTTTCCTCATTTACAAGAAGCATGTGATACAGTATATATCTCATAAGACTGATTATGAGGTTACTTGAAATAATAATGTAAAGATCTTGGTATACAGTAAACAATAAATATTTTTCCCTCATCAATATTCTCTGGTGGCTACCATTTCAAAATTTTATGATGATTTGCAGAGCCTGAGTCTCTGATCCATGCTTACTTAGCTACTCAGTCTTGCCTCTTACCCACCATTCTCTTTCTTCACACATTGTTCTTTGTGTCCCAATAATTCCATGATCTTTGACTATAACATCCTTCCTCACTTCTCTTAGCAAAACCCTCCTTATAGGTCTAATTTTATTTCTTCTATGAAACCTGACAAACTCAAGTAATCCTTTTCTATTCTCATTTCATATGGTACCCAAACACAGTCATGCCATTATTTCATCATATTGCTGTTGTTTGTAAGCTCATCTCCCCACCAACAACTTGTAATCAATTACCGTTTTTCATATTTGTATCTTTAGTGCCTCATTAAAAAAGAAATTGTTAAAAATATCTGTAAGAACCCTTCATAAGGTTCATTTTACTTCCATTAAAATGCTTGTGCCACTTATTAAAATGCTCTTATATGATCAGTAAGGATTGGGCCACTGTCCATGAAGCTCTTTGAAATAGCCAACCTCAATATATAATGGTTGCACTTTTACCTAAAATATTAAGTTTTATCCACAAGATTTCTTCCTCTCTAATTTGGAAGATACCAAGAACACATTCTGGGAGTAAGTGAATGGAGCACTTGTATTTATTTATTTATTCCTACTCATTGAGACAAGTATTAGTTCATTTCCATTTTCTTGAATTAAAAATACTTTTACCTATCTAAGCAAGACACTAGTAAATTACACAGTATTTATTCCAAATTTGAAAATGCTTCCTTTATTTTCTTCAAGTCCCTGTTTTACTGGGCACACTTATCTGTTCTTTGAGATGTGTACTTAATTAAGACTTAAATTTATCTGTTATATATTTCTGCTTAGATTATTGGAAAAATGTACATTTGATTCCATTTTATTATATAGTTATCCTTTCTGATCTATTTACTATAATGGACTTTATTTTTAGATCAGTTTTAGGTTTACAGAAAACTTGCATAGGTAGTACAGAGAGTTCCCACATACCACCTCCCCGTCCTACCTACATTCTATTTCCCCTATTAATAGCATCTCATTTTGCATTAATGTGGTATGTTTGTTACAGCTGATGAACCAATACTGATACATTATTAACTAAATTCCATAGTTTACACTAAGGTTTACACTTTGTGTTGTACAGTTCTACAGGTTTTGACATATGCATTTATACACCACAGAATAATTTCGCTGCCCTAAAAAATGCCCTGCACTCCACTCCAACTATTCATCCCTCTCCTCTTCCCCTGAACTTCTGGCAACCACTGATCTTTTTACTGTCTCCATAGTTGGGCCTTCCAAACTGTCATAGAGACGGAATCATACAGTAGGTAGCATTTTCAAACTGACTTCTCTCACATAGAAATATGCTTTTGAGGGTCCTACATGTCTTTGATTGAAAGCAGAGAGTGCAAAGAAGAGGAAGGAGTCCAGGACTAAACAGCAGCCAGATGGTGGTTCAGTTCCCTTAGGGAATTTGGAGGAGCAGCAGGGTAGGGGTATGCAGGGAGCAAGATGACATTTTCATTTTGAACACATGGAATTTTTGGTATCTGAAAAATATCAATGTTAAACGATCCCGTAGAAAGTTGGATGTGTTGTCCTGAAGCTCAGGAGATGGGTCTGACAAAGGGTTAGAGATTTAGAAATCAGATCGTAGATGGTGAGTAAGGCTCAGGAATGGCAATATCACTCAGCAGGAATATTTAGAGTGAGAGGAACAGAGAGCCTGGGGCAAAAGCCTGGGTGATGCCAAAATTGGAGGGAAGAGCAGAATAAGAGGAACCTACAAAGAACTCTAAGAATTCCATTTAAATTGTCCAGAAGCAAAGAAAGAAAATCAAAAGAGGGTGGTATGATGGAAGTCAAAAGAAAAGAACATTTCCTAAAGGAGAGAATACTCAACAGCATAAATTGCTGCCTAAAAGATCTTGTAAGGAAAGGACTGAAAAGTAGTTTGAATGACCCAACATTATCGGTGACTTGGGAAATGCGGCTATTAGGTAAGTTAGTGGAGGCAGAAGCAGGAAACAGTAAGTTGAGGAGCAAGGGTCAGGTGAGGAAATAGAGCAAGTATAGAAAATGTTTCCAAAAGCTTGACTGTTTGCAGGCAATTTGTAGACATTATTTGGGCATATAAAGGTCCCTTTTAAGATTCTAAAAGTTTTTCTAAAGTGGAACCACCAGTTTGCTCTAGTTTTGAGTAAAGCAGCTGTCCTTTCATGTGAGATTAAACGTCCTATGTGGCCCAAGGGGAAAAGAGCTCTATCCAGTTTCAAATAGTAAAGATCTGGTTTTGTTCTTTAAAGGTTGTTATGCAACTCTATGTACAATTCTGGAAAGAATGGTTACTCTGAGCATTTGCTGAGATGAATAATTGCTCTAGTCTCTAGAAGAAACATAGCTGTGCAGAAAGCGAATCTAATACATGAGTGAGCTCTGATATTATAGATCAAACCAAACTAGGGTTATTCTACTTGTATTGCCATGGTCACATATGTAGAGTTGACTGCAGATTATCTCATGTGCTTTACCTACTTTATGGATCAACCACATTGCATTTGTACATTTTGTTTGGAAAATCTGGTGCTTATCCAGACTTCTTCCTTCTAGTGCCCAGCCAGGGCATGGTAGGAAATCGCAAATTATAATCAAATCTCAATTTCTCATACTAATGACTTTAAAAAGCAATAATGCATGATCTAAAATGATGGTAAATTCATGAACCATTTATCTCTGTAATGTATATTCATTAAACTTGACTGTAAGTACATTGTATATGGCACTCATAAAAAAACGATGAAGCCATTTGAACTGAAATGACTCTAGGGGACTTTGAAAGTTTTCCAATCTCTCTATTTCAGTTTTGCTTCCTTCTGCATCTGTTGGTTAGATCACCTTTATATGTTAGTTGACATTTTTAAAAACTGACATATTTTAAAGGATGGAGGTGGTGATAAAGTTCCATCTACTCCCTGAAGCCTTTCTATCTACTCCCTGAACTCTTTCATTTCTATGGTTATGTTTTCCCTGAAGTTCCATCTACTCCCTGAAGTCTTTCATTTCTATGGTTATGTCTTTCTGACTCCATATCTCAAATGACTGTGAAAATTTCAAACATTTGCAAAAGTAAAGAATATATTATAAGGAACCCCATATTACTCATGACCCACCTTCAATAATTATCAACATTTTGCAATCTTTGCAACTTTCTTTTTAAAATTTACTTTCTGTTAAGAAACATGAGTCTCATGTCCCTAAGGATATTGTAGATTAGGAAAGCATACAACTTTTAGAACTACAAGAAGCTTTAGACACTAGCAGGATCTAGAGACAGCCTATTTCTTATTTCCTCTGGTGAAACCAGGACAATAATTCAACTGCTTTATTCCTGATACAGAATTTTTCCAAAATTCCAAATATCACTAATGTTTACTTTCCATGGCCTTTTATAAAGTACAAACAACATGTGAAAACTTGAAGTATTTTAAAGTTTGCCACATTAGCCATATGACTAATGATATCAGGAACTAACTGATATCCTGTAACAGACAAAAAAAGTCCTTGCTTTGGACTTTTTATAACCAGATCATCCAGAAATGTACTCAATATTATCTTTTGGGGGAATGATTTCAGCAGTTTTTCTGTTCCTTTTACTACATCTTTTGCCACTTATACTTTTGACCTTTTGATACAAGTGGCAAATGTTTCTGAAACTGAAAGAATGTTTAGGGGTTTCATAGAATACTAAGTTGAAACGAGGGTACTGTTTTCCTCGAGAGTCCTCTTGCTTATACAGACTGCTTTGTGCACTAATTCCTAGAAGATCCACTCACCCACATCTGCTGTTACAGATGTTTACATAGGGCACTATGCCATGACAGAGGAACGGAGACCTCGGCTTGCAGGAAGGCATGTTGTACTAAAAGAAGCACCACTTTTTATCCCTGGCATTAACTGGTTCTTTCTTCTAATATTAACCAAATGATAGTTGTATAAGCACAGGTAATTAGTTTACAAATGCAGTAAGATGTTTTCCTCTTTGTATTATAGAAGACACACTGAAGTATCTCTGATGAAGATGACTCCTAGTGGATTAATAGGAATAAAATACTTGCATAAACAGAGATATGTGCATATTTGCAATATAATTATATAGAGATATGAGTATGAATATGTGTGTGTAAGTTTATATATGCATACATATGTGTAACTATCTTAACCCAAGCTAGAGAAACCAATTAAGATTTATAAACTGCTCCCAATCAAGTGGAGAACCGGGGATTTAACTATCAAAGTTAAACCATGCAGTATAAGAAAAGCTTTGCAAAAATAATGCAATTCATTTCTCTGCCACATATATCTTCCCCACCTACTGACTCCCACAGAAGAGAGGCTGACCATGCACTTTTCTCAGAGTGTCTGTTCCCACAGCAACCGGTACAGGCCACAGACTGTGTGGTCTTGTCTCCCTCTCTTCCCAACCCAAACTCTCTCTCTCTACCCCTGTCCTGCTCTAGTACACACACACACACACACACACACACACACCTGGAAGAGTCATTTTGTAAAGACAGCAAATGATGAAGCTAAAGTAAGAAAGAAGCAAAGATGAGATATTGGGAATTGTCAAAAAGCAAGGAGTCACCTCAGCTCCTGATTTCCATTTCCCAACCTTTTCTGAGGACTGGTGGCACTTTATACTCTTGAATCCTCCCAATCAATTTCCTTTTTTTAACTTCAGGCAGGTATCGTGCTTATTTCTTTCTCTTGAAGCAAGCACTCCCTAAGCAGTTTGACAAATATTTTTCAAAGCAATCTACTCACATAGTGGAAAGAGTTCTAAGTTTAAAGCTAGAAGATTTGTCTTCAACTCTCAGATATCCTGTAGTGTAACTGCGACCTTGAGAGAGTTGTTTAACCTCTCCGGGCCTCAGTTTTATTACCTGTAAACCAAATAAGTACCCAAATATTAAATGAGAGTGATCATATGTGAAAACAGCCAGCAACTCAAGAAATGTTTGTCTGGTTAAGCAGAAGTAGGGGTATGGTCAGCAGGGCTGCAGTTTCCCGGTCCCAGTTGTGACAACAGTCTTTGTGACAAGGACATAAGATGGTTTGAAATCTGACCAGCAGGCTAAGGACACCTCAGGGATGACAGGCCAGTTAGTCACGTTGCTGGTACACAATGCTTCCACAAGGGCTAGGGAGGCTGGAGATGGCCTAGAACACCTCCTAGCAAGATAAGGCTCAGAGTAGCCCATCAGTGGCTTTTGCTGCTGTTCTTAATAGTCTCTGGCAGAATCGGAGCTTTGCTTTGATAAATGCTTAAGTACCAGTTCAGACAATGGGACCCTGATCAGTTAATTAAATTTTATTAGTATGTATTGTGGATATCATACTTCTCAACAATAATAGGAACACTAGTAAATTTACCTCACCATTGTAATTAAATGGCTTAATAAACTTTTGGTGGCATTTTTATTATTTCGAAGAGTTCAAATTCTAATAAGATGAAAATGGACTTATGTTGGTTTCATAGGTTTTTGCCTCCATTCTCCATTTCTCTAAGAAGAAATCGGTTGCTTAATCATACATACCTACCTGAAGGAATGAGGTAATAACATCACTGTGCCTTGTCACTTGACATACATAAATTGATTGTTAGTTTTCACACTTATGAACAGAATTAGTACATGACAAAATAAAAAAATGTATATAGTGATAAGTTAAACATAAATTTAAAATTTTTATTTCCTTCTAGGAAGAGAGATAATTTTGAGTTTTCACATTGAAAAAGTATAACATTTAGGTATACTCTATGTGAGGTAAAATTGTTCTAAAAATGTTTGCTTCACTTTAGAATTGTTCATGCCTTCTTAGTATCTTAGTGCATTCCTTACAGTTTCATATAATTACCAAAAACAAGAGTTTTACTTTTAGTTTCCTTACTAAAGGAAAAGACTGAACATTAGATAATTATATCTACACTTGATCGGCAGCACATATGAATATATTTTCATAATTCTGTCTTCTAATTGAATTTTCTTGAATGTGTAGATACTCAAAATTTATATCTACTTTAATTTGATATTTCCATTTTTGCCTATTCTAATAAAATAATGAATAAATAAATGAGTAATAAAATCATGAACAATCAAAGAGATTTACTGAGCACCTACTAAGCCACAGACTCTGCAGCACTGAGGTACTACAGTTAACTGGACAATGAAGACTGGGAGCCCACCACCAGAGGACTGAAAGAAAGGGAAACAAATTTGTGAGCCAAAAATTAAATACGCTGTAATAGAAGAATGTGCAAATTGCCAAGGTGGCACAGAAAGAGAATGGTCAATTCTCAGCACAGTGATTTCATGCCTATGCTTTCGAATCTAAAGGTCCTGGATCCAAGCCTCAGTTGCCACTTTGTATTTATGGAGTGTGGAGCCTTATCTCATCTGCAAACAGGAAGATAAGGATTTGGATTTAAGGATTAAGTAAGATAATATGGGGAAGGCTTCTTTCCATGCAGTGGGCCTGGCAGTTAGCTCTTATCATGAACTATACCTGTGGGATGGGTTTAGATACCAGAGCAGCTTCACAGCCACAAGAGTTGCCAGTGGATAAAAGAGAGGCTAAGTGGTGAGCCAGTCATATAACATTCCTCACATTGGGGGAGTATGAGGGACTTGATATGGTTCAAAAATTTCCTAATGTTAATGTGCACAAGAAACTCCCAAGTTGCTTGTTTAAACTGCGCCTGGCTAGCCCCATCCCAGGCATTCTGATTCATTTAGTGTAGAGTGCGGACCTCAGAGTTGCCGTATTTGACATGTAATTCAACAGTCTTATTTGCCATCTTTATATTCCGGAACCAGGGAAAAGTAACACAAGAAAAGGTACTAATCCTCGGGGATATTTAACTCAGCTGGCTTGAAGGTCTTACTCTAGAACACTCACGAATTTTTAATCTCAATTTTGGAAAACTGAACCATGGAGAGGTGATCAGGAATGTCCTCTTCTAGAAGGTGTATCACATTTATATTCATTTTTTGAACGTGTGTTTTCCTTGTTAGACTGTAAACTCCACTGGGGCAGATTATATGGCATCATATAAATAACAATACCCCCACCAGCTAGCACAATGTCAAATACTATTAATCAAGAAGTTTATTTTCAGGAAAATGGAGAATTTTTTTTTAAAGTGATTTTTTTTTGAAAATCTATTCTGATGAACTTTGATGCCTAGTTAAAAATAAAACATCTTAATGAAAACTTTGGTTTCAGTCTTTCTTATTATATTTAATAATAATAATTCATAATCATGGGAGTCCCCATTTTGGGATGCCTACTATGTGTCAGTTGTTTTGCATGCATAATTATTCCCATATTACAGATGGGGACATTGAGATAACTTCTCCAGGGTCAAACATCCTGTGAGTTACCACCCAGGATTTGAGCCCAGACATGTCTAGTTCTACACTTAGACATCCATCGCCCAATGGTGCCCATTAATGATCTTTTTTAATCTATTGATTAAATTTCTCATAAATGTGTAGTTTTTAAAAAAATGTTCCTTTCATTCTTTTTATCCTAAAATAATATACTGGAGGAATGGCGACCATTTAGATGAAATATTAGTCTCTAACATTACTAGCTTGCATTTATTAAACACTTTGTATATGCCTTATATACACGATCTCATTTGACACTCTCAACAGCTGTGTGAGGTAGGCAGAATTTCTAGTCGCCATTTCACATGTGTGTTATCTGAGTCAAAGAGAGGTTTGAGTAACTGGTGCAAGGTCGCACATCCTGTAAGTGGCAAAGAAGGGATCAAGTGCATCCAGGCTCTCCTATGATAAGGGCCTGCACATTGATAATAATCAGAGCAGTACAGGGCAGTGATAGAGTGAAGAAATAGTTAAGAACTGAAGTTAGCACGTGTACCAGTCTGATGGGGGATAGCAGACAAGCACTCCCAAGCATCAAGCCTAGACTGCTGGATGAAAATAATATCCCCAGCTAAGGAAGATGCATGTTTGGTGGATGTGCTGATTTCAGTTTTGGAGATCATGTGTGACTATGGGTGATAAGAACTAATGAATAACTAACTACAGGTTCATAAAAATCTGAAATTCTGAAGTGTGGTAAGCAAAAAAATGGCCCCAAAGATGTCCATATCCTAATTCTAAGAATCTGTGAATGTTATTTTACACGACAAAAGGGCCTTTGCAGATCTGATTAAGGTTAAGGACTTGGAGATGGCGAAATTATCCCGGATTATCAAGGTAGGCTCAATGTAATCACATGAGTCCTTAAAAGCAGAGAACCAGAGAGTTGGCAGCATGAGAAGACTCGACCTACTGTTGCTGTCTCTGAAGATGGAGGGAGGAGGCCATGAGCCAAGGTATGCAGGCTGGCTGGAAAGGCAAGGAAATATATTCTCCCCTAGAGCTTCCAGAAAGAAACACAGACCTGCTGATATCTTGATTTTAACCCAGGCATTTCAGACTTCTGAACTACAAAACTGTAAGATAAGAAATTTGTGTTGTTTTGAGCCACTAAGTGCACAGTAATTCATTATGGAAGCAATAGGAAACAAATGCATGAGGTCTAGGTTGAACGTTAATATATGTACCTTAAATTTTTGCATAAAATATAATTTCCCTCATTTGTTAATATCCCTCCTTCTCAGTTGCTGGAAATACTGAAGTCAGTGGCGTATACGCAGTACTGGATATTTGATATTTTTCTGTTGGTAAGCAGTTCTCTTCTCACCTTTCATATTCTCCTCTGGGACCAGAAGTCTGTAAACTATGTATCCTTGCCAGCTTGTTTCTGGTTGGGTCTGCCAAAGGCAAAGCAGAAGTCAGGAGAAGGAAGGGCCATGATTTTCCTTTTTCTGTTTCTGGTTCCAGTTGCTCCAGCATCGTAGCACTTGGGTGCTGGTGGAGGCGGCAGCAGCGTGAAGCAGCCGCTGGCAGCAGCCAGCAGGTGTGGAAACCAGCTGCTCAGGTAGCAAATCCAGGGGCATCAGCAGGACTGTGAGCTCCTGGATGCCTGCCAAGCAGAGGTGAGGCGGTTTCAGCAGCAGCAGCAGCAGCAGCAGCAGCAGCAGCAGCAGCAGCAGCAGCACTAGTCCTGGGGCAGTGTCAGAGTTGGACTTGTAGGGCCCAGGTAATGCCACTTTCCCTTTGGCTCCTCAGTCCTATGGGCAGTACTGACTTCCTGCTGTCACTAATCTCTGGGTAGCATCACCTTTCCCTTTCCTCCTTCTCAGGCTTTCCAACACATTTGTGAAGCATTCCTTACTTTGTTCTCCCTCTGTTTGAAAAGGCTGAGCATGGTTTCTGTCATCCCGGCTAGATGCTGACAGATACAGACGCTTTTTTGCAACATGACCTGGCAAATGATAAACATTGATTGAATACTTTCTCTCCATGCTAGGCACAGATTGTCCATGTATGAAAGCCTGTATGTCCACATGGACCTTAAAAATATCCATAATAGTGTGTGCACATACATGTAACATACACATCCCTGAGGCACATAATATATTCTCCTTTTCAAATAATCTAAAATAGATTGGTGGTGGGGAAAGAAAGTGGATGGAGGGGAAAAAACCTGATTGGTTCAGAATTTCTAAAGGTAGTGAAAGATATTTAAACCCAGTAGTGGGGCTGGATGATTATCAGCATAGAGATAGTAATTTTAGAGTAAATATCTATCCCTATAGAAAAGAAGGGGAAAAAAATCCTTCCACATGGCAGCAATATCATGAAAATGACTCAGCTATCTACTTGACTCAATTTGCTCTGACAAAAACCACAAAAAGAATAGTAAAGCCACTTCAAATATATCGCTGTCCTGAATTAAAGCTATATCAGGAAAGCAGGGCATAGCTAGCATTATGAAAGTTGTCAAAAACATTGGCTGCTGTTGGCAATGGTTCTATTAAAACACAACCACAATAAAGAACAAATTCATAGGATCACACACAAGAGCAACAATCTCAATAATTTGACATAAAAGTGTTAAGGTCCCCATCAGTGCTGAGAACATTTTAAAATGTCAAGGAAACCTGTTTTTGACAGAACAAGCCAACTGCAATAGGAGTACCTTCTGGCTGCCTTTCACTGTATCCTTCTTATGTGCCAGACACTGTGCTAAGCACTTGACATTCATTAGCTAATTTACTTTCCTCCATAGCCCTATAAGGTAAGTAACATCACAAGTGCACAGCTGGAGGCTCAGAATGGTGAAAAACAGTTCAGTCCAACTCTAAAACCACTTGCCTACGCTTTTCGTTACAAGAAGGGAACATTTACATGCTCCCCAATTAAAGCTGGAGAGGGGGACAGGTAAATGCATAAAACAAGCAAAATATGTACATAAACTCTCCCCCAAAAGACCTACACACGTCACTGCTTTCATTTTAAATTTTTAAATAAAAATAGAAACACAAATTTGTCACCAAGCAGCACTGAAAGGGACTCATCTGGTAGTGCCCCCACATACATTTTAGAGATTCAGATAAGTGGCTCATATGTTGTTACGTCATCTTCAAAGCAGTAAATTATTATCACCTTGGGTCTCCAATGTTATTTTATTAGTGGTCTCTAATATCTTTCAGTCACATTTCCTTAGCAAAGACTATATGAGTTTCTATAATTGATTCAAACATTTAAAAATCTCCATTTCCCCCTTGTTTTCTTGATAGAAATGTTACATATCCTTAAAGCAAATAAATCCTCTTGCAGCCAGACCACATCCTAGAGAAGTGGGTAAAGAGAGTAGCAAAGAGAAGTGTTCTAGGTGAACTTTAAGTCATAACATCATTGCTGTGTATAGATCCATAAAGTTAATTCTCAGTTCTTCTTTCTATATAAGAAAGGGCCTATTTATAATGAATTTACAGCACAAATAACTAAGATCAATGGCGATTCAACTCTGGCACTCTTGTTTTCTTGTTTGTAAATCATTTTCCGAATTTTGTAACTGCAGTGTACACACACTTACAAAAACCACTCATAGTTACCTATCTCATTTGGAACAACTCACAGGAAGTAATTAGAGAGCTACAGAGTAAACGAGTGTTTAGTTCTGAATGAGAATAAAAGCCCTATTTCAACCTGAGAGTAGTTCCTTATTTCCTTGTTACTGGCCTACAGAGTCCTGCCTCCTCTCCCCAGGCCTGGGAGTCTTCAGCAAGTCCTGCAGGGATACCTCCTGCTCATTCTTCAGGTCTCAGGTCTCAGGTTAGACCTTTTACACCAGCACCAGCACCCGGTAGAGGGCCCAGTGTGTAGCAAGGGACCCAAAAGGATTTGTCCAGTGATGACTTATGAGGATCTGGGCTTCCTCTTTGTGGCCTCCACACTCTAGGAAAGTGCAGAGGTGCTCTAGAACCCTAAAGCCCTTCCAAAACAAAACCTTAAATTAAAACTCATCTTTCAGTGCTCCCATCCTCTACTTTCCTAAACCTCCTAAATGGACTCCCTTCTCCAGGGGCCTAACACCCGAGGTATTGGGTGAAGAAAAGCATCTTCCTCAGATCATGCAATCCTGCTGGAAGGAACGAGCTCTGAGCCTTGGAGAAAAGCAGTGCAGTATGGCCAGATCAGGCAGGGCCCTCATTGCTGACCGCAGACTACATGCCACAACCCAATCAGCAGGATTACAGGAACTCAGCCTTCAACACTGGCATCCCCTTGGTCTCGTACAGGTGGCTGAAGTTTCAAAATAAAAACTTATGAAAGGTCTGTAGATTCAATTTTAGATTTATCTAGGTCTAAATTTTAAACTCTGATCTTAAAACTCAGTGCCTTAAGGCCAACTGAACTACTTCAACTCAAATAGCACTGTCAGTTCATCAATTTCAGATGTCCCCCCACCTTACCTTCTTTGTTTTACTCAGAGGAGCTGTGTAATTAACCAAAGCTTGTAGCTTGTATCACTTCCCAGGACTCCTTGTTTCATGGGAACCATATCTTCTCTTCCCACAGCGTGATTTATTTTTCAGTTCTGCTGCATGACCAGCAAGTGAGCAAGTGTGTGGTACATAGTAAATCTTTAGCAAAAATTGGTTGAATAAACATGTGAATGAATGAATGACTTTGACTTCCTAATGGAAGTTTTTTCTTTTTTCAATTCTAGAAATCTTAGGCTTCTCCTAGACGAGTCTTCTATATCCAGATTTCTTCCCCAAACTCTGGCTAATTTCCACATGGTTCTGTTTAAAGACTATCTCCCTCTGCGTGGGCTCTTAGCTCAGGGGAAAAGTTCTTGTACTTCCTCGGGCTAATCCAGTTAGGAGTCCTTGAAGGCCAAACTCCCAAAGTCACCTTAATGTTTTCCATAAAAACTGCAAACATAGAGTGTCTAGTGAAGGAATTTTTTGGTACTATATCAAATATGTAACTCCTGGTAAGATATCTGCATTTTAACCATAATTTGGAAACAGTAGGTTCTTACCTTGCATGGTTTATGAAATCATAAAGCCTCAGGGCTTATGCCTCATGTGATCCCTGCCCAGATGCAGAGCAAAGTGAGGGACCTTTCATCATCCAAGACCTCCCACCCCTATGCTTTTAACCAAAGCCATGTTGCCCATGTCTGTTTTTTCTGGCTCCCAGGATTTCCTTTGAACAAAGGATATTGGAACTTAAAACGTAAAACAGCCTGAGAAACACTGGTCAAACATTAATGAGTTATGTGAGGGCGGTAAAAAAAAATTAAAGGCTTTCGAGATCAGAAATTGAATCCTAGGACCAGTCTTAAATTTATGACTTAATGAAGAATTTAAAACATTTCCTAACTGAATTTTTGTCACACAGCCAGACCACATGTTGCATTTCAGTTACTGTGAATGTGGTCTAATTCTAAAACCTTCAGGTTAAGCGATGCTACTATAAATTCAGCCAATGCTACTTCCTATGAATATATTACCCAAATCACATTTCTCTCCAGCCCACTTTCTCACCTGCTCTATTCCCTGTGGAGAACTGGCTTTCTCTATCATTTTCAGGGGTGGAGTGTGTTCTGATTATCACAGAAAATGTGACAGTGTCATTACAAAAAAACAAACCGACACCTCTGTGACCTACTATTAGAAGAACTGCATAAAGTGTATTTGTTTTATTACTTTTCTTTACAATGTAATTACACAAATCTCCCTTTAGATGATAAGGAGGCAAATATTCATGATTGTGACTAAGGGTTTGCTCAGAGGCTTCACACAAAACCCTTGAACTCACACCACGTAGCATATGGATATTAGAAGAGGAGCATTAATTTGATTTAAAATACATGATTGGTTCTACAAATATATTTAAATTAATTTAAATTAGGATTGATTAATATAAGCATTGTTTGGGGTTTATCTATAATTTTGTTGGCAATAATCTGTTTCCATAGTAACAGAACGTTGTATTCTATCCTTGTGCATCCTGGTGAAATTATAACAACTTTTGTAATAAAGTTTACATATCATTTGCACATAAATTTAATTATGAGAAGTCCAAGATTGAGGTTTCTTTCCTTTAATCGTTTATTGTTATCTTGCCACTAAATACATAATTCACATCTCCCCTCAAATATTGAAAACTCAACAAAGCCATTCCTAACCATTTGTAAGGGATTTGCAAAGCTAACAATGGGCAGATCTTTGAATTTCCACATGTAATATTAAGTAAAAGATAATGAAATTCTTCACAGATGTCACCCTGGATATATTAGTATAAATCAATTCATTCTTACCTAGTCTGTATTCTCTTGTTCATTTGTTTCAAATAGTTAGCAAGCTCACTTAGGGCAACGTGCAGCAGAAAAGTGAAGCAGCTAAAACACTGTCCAGTGTTTGCCCCCCAAAATAGGGTCTTAATTCAATAGTTTGCTGTCAGTTGAGGTGTAAATATATCTCCCTTTCTAAACGCATTTTAACAGTTAATTTTTAAAAGGAAGGCAGTTTATAATTTACGGAGTTAGGGCGGTAAACTTTTCAGTGGAGCGCTGCCTCAGAGGGGCCAGCTAGGACTTCTGGAGAGCTGTCAAGTTCTCGATTATATCAAGGGCATTAAAAACTGTACACTTCGATTCGTGTCAATTTATATATTATGATATTTCTCAATACAAAAGGCAAAAAATAACATTAAATTTAAATACTACAATGTTTAGCATAGAAAATATTTGGCATTTCATGAAATCATAATTTTTCTTTCAAACACCAGTACGTTTCCCCCTGGGCATTTGCAAATGTCTAAATCAAAGACTAAATAAACTGAGAAGGATGGCCTTAATATGTGTCTTTAAAAAGATGTTTGTGTTCAGAAGTTTGCCCTCTGGACAGAGAATATACACTGTATCTGGTGAAAAGTAGGCAGTATTTGAAAATGTAGACAGTATTTTTCTAAATATACGATAATGTTTTGCTGAGTTTACCACTTTATGAAGAATACAAGCACCACCAGCATATTGTCTTTTGAAACTTGTATTACATGAAAAGTATAATAAAGCATTTTGAAGTGTAGAAAGTTCAATTAATACATAAGAAAATAATGCAAGTGTTGTACATGTCAGAGGATGTACTTTGTTCTCATGAACTTTTCAGTCCTTTACAAGATTTAAAAAGAAAAATTACCAGCTTCTTTATATATTTGAAGGAATGCCATGTTGAAGAGGGAGCAGATCGATTTACTTGCTCCAAAAGGGCATACTAAGGATCAGAGAGTAGAAGGAAGAAAAAGGCAGAAGGAGATCCTGCATTAATTATAAGAGCGTAAGTCACCTTGGCAATCAGACAGACTGCCCACCATGGCAAATGTTCAAGCACATGTTGGGCAGCCATAATAAGGGTAGTTTTATAGGTTTCCTATTACCTCAGTAACAAATTAACACTAAATTACTGGCTTAAAACAACACAGATATATTCTCTTCCAGTTCTGGACATCAAAAAGTCCCACTGGGTTAAAATCAAGGTGTTAGCAGGGCTGCAGGTTTTTCCAGAGGCTCTAGGGAAAAATTGATGTTTTTGCCTTTTCCAGCTTCAAAGAGGCCACATCCACTCTTTGACTTGTAGCCCCTCCCCCCATCTTCAAATCTAGCAGTTCAGGATCTGCAAATCTCTTCTCTGACTCTGACACTCCTGTCTTGCTCTTATAAGGTACTTTGTGATTATGCAGGCCCCACCTAGAATCCAGGATAATCTTCTCATCTCATGATTCTTAACTAAACCACACCTTCAAAATCCTTACATTTGCAGGTAACATATTCACAGGATTTGGGAATTAGGACGTGGACATCTTTGAGAGGCCATTATTCTGCCTACCACAGTGGTATATTAGAAAATATCCAGTGGGAGGCTAAACCAGATTGCTAAGAGCCCTTCCAAGTTTCAGATTCTGTAAATAAGGCAGATGAATCAACTGTCTATTAACAGCTATAATAAAAGTTGATTTGTATTAAGAACCTGACTATACAATAAATCTGAGTCTCCAGTCCAGAAAGTATTACATCTTTCCATACATCTACCCTAGATATCTGGATATTTTAGATAAAATTCATCTTTTAGAAGAAATTTAAGCTCCTCTGGTGGAGAGGGGCCACATCCTATATGCTTACTGAATATGAAGTAGCTAACACAAGTGCTAACAAAACCTTACTGAGAAGTGGGTGACTGATAAGTTCACACAACAGGAGAATGATGACAAATATGCAATAATCACCCTGTTGTTACTCCTTGATGGTACTTTCTTGGGGGCTGTGGTGGCCACTGATAAGGAAATTATAATCTCTCTTTCAAAGAAGAAATATAAGTTTCGCTATTTTTTTCTCCTCCTACATACTCCTAAATAGAAAGGGAACGATCAATTTCCCAACATGTAATTCATTTTTCAAAAGCTATTAAATATGTGCCAATAAAAAATATGGCTTAATAACTCAAGTACAAATTTCATCCATTTATATTTAGCCAAACTTCAGTCTCTTGCAGCTTTTTGTAAAAGAAAATGTTCTGAAATGGTTACATGGAATAAAGCACACTATAATCTGAGTTACTAGGAAGCATTAAATTGTACTTGAAGCAATTGACCAAATGATCTTTACTAGATAGTAAAGTGAGAAACATCACCATGAAAACAGTGCTCCCTTAATATCAGTAGAACAGTGTGCATTATAAAGAGTCTGCCTGACCTGTAAAAAATTCTCTGTAGAAAAGTTTCCTTAATGGAGTTACCACCAGGACCCAAGGGAACATATTTATATCAATTAAATGTCCATTAAAACCCATGTTTCCTATTGAAATCATTAAGCGAATTAAAAGAAAAAATTATCCCAATTGGAATTTTGCAATGTATCAAAAGTTTTTCAGAAGCGGCTGTGGCTCAATCAGTAGGGCTCCCGTTTACCATATGGGAGGCCCCGGGTTCATTTCCCGGGGCCTCCTGGTGAAGGCAAGCCCGCCCGCATGGTGTGGTTAGCTGACCCAGCGAGCACAAGCAGCAAGGGGGGATAAATGAATAAATAAATAAAATCTTTAAAAAAAAAAAAAGTTTTTCCCCATTACACCATCAGATATGTGTGCACACATATAAACACATACAATCTGAGTAATAATAATTGCTAATATTTACTGAACACTCAATGAAAATCAGGCACTAGGCTTAAAACAACATGCTTGGGACCATACTTCCCCATTGTGAAGAAGAAGAAATTGAAATTAAGAGAAGTGATAAAATGGCTAATCAGTGAAAAAACTAGAATTTGAACTATGCTGTCTAACTCCAGAACCTTTCTGCTTGTCCTCTACCACTCTATCTACTGGTTGCCAACATGCCAAAGGTCAGGAGAAATATACTTATTTGTAATAAGCCATGAAAAATGAAAATATAAAGGTCAGTATTTGTATAAGTTAATGTTCTTAAGCCCAAAGGATATACTGACTATTTTCTTAAATTTCATTAATTTAAAAATATATATATCTTTCTTAAAGTCTATTCCCCTTTTCTGGGGCCTCCCTGCAGTGCTGCTAGATAAGAGGTATTCAGAACTATTGATTAAACTTATGGGGATTTTAAATCACAGGATAAAAATTTAGGTCCATGACTACATGGCAATCTCCAGTATTCCTTCTATAGCTACACTGTTATGTGAAATAGACCAAAGGCAGAATTCTGAATGATGAAAAGTCTATTTTGTTTTGCCTACTCCCATTCAAATATTGGTTGAATGAGTAGAGTAAACCAGATGCTGTGCTTAACTTTGGGGATATAAAGGTGAAAGCAGACCTGAACCCAAGAATCTTCCATCCTATGGCCAAATGGGCACTAAGTAAACAGTTACAGTTCAGGGATAATCAAGGCAAACAATGAATGCAATAGCAATCTCCAAGAGACGTAATTGTCCCATGATAGGTAACTGAGCAGACTCATATGACGGCCCAAATCTTTAGTGAGACTGAAGGAATATACAGGCCATGGCCCAGAAATAAGAATAGGAACAGAGGATGTGTGACAGAAAGAACAGCAATGTGCAATAGCATAAAGCTCTATACACCTATGTCAGAGCCAGGAACTACAAGCAGTTCATTGTTGCTGGAGAATAGGTTCTGATAGAAGAATAAATAGAGTCAAACCTGCAGATGTATGTAAGGGTAGGAACATGAAGACACTTAGATACCACAGAAGGGTTCTGGACATTTTTAGATAATATGAAGTTGATTAATATGGCCTCTTTCATGTCTCATCATTTCACATTCAGATGAAGCAACTCATCAGGGAGAGCCAGACTTAAGTGTAGTCTTCACCCTCTCCATCATTCATGAGGCTCCAAGGGACTTCATGGTCATTTTATGTTCAGAATATTACATTTATTGCATTTGTAAAGAGGAAATGCATATAGCCTTTGCTTGTCAAGAAAGGTGTTAGGGGGATATGATTATTCATAGCAAAATGGAAATCTCGAAAGGACATATGTGAGTGTGGGGGGCGGGTATGACTTACTGTATGTGCCTGGTGCTGGGGAAGTACCTGGGACAAGGGAAGTGCCGAGTAATTGCTGTGGGAAGAACACTGGTAGGTGGATTCTGACTGGAAAGATGGAGGAAGCTCTACATTTTGAGCTAGATGGAAAGCAAGAAGGTATGTGGGGATGCTGACTGGAGAAGAAACTTGAATGGCGATGAGGACAGTAGACAGAATAGGATGGTTTGCATCCTCTAGAGACTTATGCCCTTTGAGTTAGAATAGTATGCCAAAATTGATGTGTGAACAAAAAAAGATATTGAAAATTTGGTACTCATGTGACTGAAAGGAATAAGGATGTCAAGAAAACTAGGAGGGAGGGAGAGAATTGTTCAAGGAAAAAAAAAACAACAGGCATTATGCATTTCAAAATAAAATAGATTCTGCCCTTTACACCCACAGAGAAGTGAAATAAAATTTTCCAAAAGGAATCTGACAATTGTTGAAGAAAAAAAAATTGGCAGCACTAATTATGCTTGCTACAAATGAATAAGTTGAATACTCTCCATGAATCATTCCCAGAGCTGTCCAGTATACAAATCCTGAATGTCATCACTATCTTTGAACATTCAATATTTTATTATTTACTTATAGCCTGACTTGCTTTCTCAAAAGACTTAAGTTAGCCGAAAAAAAACTTTATGCATTAAAATAATAAAATATCAACTTAAAGGTATGAAAGCCAAGGAAAATAAAATAAAATCTAGACTGGAATAGGAGATGAGTGGGGGTGGACTTATCTTGATTTGAAGACCATGAGTCAATACCTATCTCTATGTTAATCACAGGCTTGTCTTTGGGACTCCTACCAGCCAAAGAAGAAAAAGAAAAGAGTTAACTACATAGTTTTCTTTATCTGTGAAGAAAAAGTGTATTACCTGCTCTTTGGAAATATATTCTAGATTTTGAATATCAAATTTGAATTTTAAAAAGTTCAGGTTTAATACATTTTATCAAGGATCCCTCTCAGGAAAACTGAGATCATTAGTGAATATCAAAAAAAGCAAATAAAAAAGCCTTTCTATTTTAAATGCTATGAAATATTTTGCATTGTTTTTTCTTCAATAGGCAGCAGTGTCTTAGTTACAGCTAAGACTGTTGTCTATGTTAAGAATTTCTTTTCAAGTTCAGTAAGTACTTTCAAAACAGGAGACACTGTGAAAATTGGAGAATGGTATATTCCTACTATCACCATAATTATACTTTTTCATGAAAATATATCAAATATTTAATTTCTCTCTCCAGACCTTAGCCACTAAGTAATCCTGATTTACAAAAGCATAAGAAGTCTATCTTAAAAAGGCTGTCTCCTGTCATTGTAAAAGGATTACCTGATTTTGATGAAAAAATATATTTGTAAAAATCAGACATTTTAAAGCAAAGTGCATTTTTTCTTTCAATTTGTTTCAAATAATTACCTACAAAATATATACATATATACTAACGACATATTATGATAATGAGTATTTTGAACAAGCCAACCTCACACTGAAATAAACATGGTAAAGTTATTTAAAATATATATTATACTTCTTGCTTCTTGTTCCCAACACAGCCTTAAACCTATTGGCATTTCAAGCCCTTATTTACCACATAAAAATATGTGTTTCAGTATACACACAATATGCAACAAAAATCCTACTGTTACTACTAAGACTAAGTATTTTTAAACTACAAATTAAGTGCTCTGCTAAGTACCATTCACATTTAGCCTACACATTGTCCCAACATGTTTCATTTTTGTTTTATTTCCAAATTGTGGGGCAGAAAACTAAAATAAGAGTTTACCTCAATTATATATTTAAAAGGAGTAAATCAAGGGATCTGATGCATCAATTTTCAAATTTGAAATAAGTGTAGTATAATCTAAGTCACACATTATAGCATTCAACTACTCATTTGATTCTTCCTATTATGGGAACTTTTTAACGTCAGATAAACACAAATTTACATCCTAAAAACTCAATTCTTATTTTCTAATACCAAATTTAAGTTTCTGAAATAGGTTTGTTGAGGGAAAAAGGGCCAAAAAGTCTATGAGAAAAGAGAAAGTTGCTTAATATGCTCTTTGACATAACAAAGAAAACATTGATGATAGAAATTATAACTGAGTCTTTTTTATTGAAAACATCTGAAAGTTTCAATATTAAAGGCAATATTATGTATTCATAAATTCAAGAAGAGGAGGCAGGCGACTTCTCTACGGGAGGGCATGTCTTCATAATTATATTAGGCATATGAAAAGTGCATCCGTTTGTGAGCATTTTAAATGTGCTTAGCATGAGCTTATTAACCATAATGAAAACACACACAATTGAATATTACAGGCATTAGAAAAAAGAACAAGGGTATAACTGCACTCATTTCCTCATTTAAGGAGTTGCCTAAATGACTGCACCTTCAAGGTAATTCATCTTTTTGAGAACTTCTTTTATTTATACATATGTATTTGTAGTAAAAACAAAAGGGGGGAGCTTAACAGGATTTTTTGATCACTTTAAAATGTTGTTTATTTACGTGTCACCTCCTTCTACTAGGCAATTTAGTCATATATATAACTTAGGATACAATCATTAAACATTCAAAAAAAATTCCAAGGACCATGATATGTTGCTCAGATGGAAATCCCAAGAATATCTTTCACATCAGAATAATTTAGGGAAAGTTGATAGGTACTTCCCGAAACAGATATTTCTGAATGTCTTACTATGGTATTTTTGAGTAATAAGCACTTCTTAAGAAATATCAACTTACCTAAGCTTCAAAAGAGAGTTAATAAGCTAAAAATGTACCACAGATAAAATATACAAATGATTATTAACATTTAATCAATATGTATTCTGAATATTTTTCCCCTTAACCAGATACAGATTAAGTATACTGTAACAATCTATACTCAAATGAATATAAATTTGAGATGATAAAATTGAAAAGTCATTTTAACATACATTTTTCTGTTATTTGGAGGATATTACTTGCTATATTGAATTCAAATATGGTGACAGAGCAACTTAATTGGAAGTTCACACAAAATGAATTCCCTTGTAGACTATTTTTTTAGTGACTACTTCAATTATTGCCACAAAGTTTTACCAGTAATATGTTTGGTTGTGAAAGACTGTAAAATGCAATATTTACGTAATTCTTTCTGCTCGAACACAGATAATGCATGCATCTATATCTATATCTGCAAATATAGACACGTGTGTGTGTGTGTCTCATACTGATTTTTAAGCCATCATAAAGTCATTATTTTAGAGTTGAGGTAAAGCAGGAATTAATATTCTAAATGTGGGAGGATGCAAATTTTTTTCTAAGAATGGAGACTTTCCATTAGGCACTATGCAATACTCTGCCATTTTGCTTTTCTTTAGGCTATCCTTGAATTTAAAGTAATATGAAGTACCCCAAATCAATTATTCACATTCTAATTAGGATGAAAAGCAGGATGCTATTTTTCATACACAGTCTCCAAAAAAGAGACATGCACCAGATAAAACATTTACATTTTTTTTCACCTTGAAGATAGGAACTGAATTTCACTGAACAATTTTCAGTTTACTGATCTGAGAAAATTATCTGGGGTGGAGAATGCTATATTTATTTCTCAAGTATCCCATTAAGTACTTACTATAAAAATTCAATATAATGATCTAATATGTTTTCTGATGAAATCCCTTGAAATAGATGTTAAATAAATATAGCAATCTCTTTAGTATTTTCAATTTAATATTACATATTCACATTTTACAGGCATATGATTTGAACATAATAAATGTATACAACTACTTTTGATTTTAAAAAACTAAAGGATTATATATATAAAATAGTGAAATGTTAAACTGAGGTAATAGTCATGTGTATTTAAATTAGAACTAAAAATTAAGAAACTTACGTCAACAGGAATTGTGGCTTTTCTCCATTCTACAGCAAATCTTCAAAACAGCCTTATTCAATAATTCTATAATATAGAACATTATGACCATGTACTATTTTTTAAACAGCTCTATAAACAAAATTTTGAATTAAAATAGTAAAGAGGGACACATAGATTCAAAGAGGAAGAACCGAAGTTGAAGTATTGGAGAACTTAGCAAGAGAAAAATTAAATCAACGAATAGTATCTTAATCTATATCAGATAAACTGAGTCTCAATGAGTGCAAATAAAGCCATTGATGTGGAGGTCAATTTGAGACCATTCTAAGTGCTAAATCTGAAAAAAGTGTTTTTAGAGTAGTATTTGTTTAAAGAAAAAATAAAAGACTGTATATTTTTAGGATCTCTGAGTTTATATTTATACTACAGGGAAAAAATCAATAAATTTATGTTAACCTGAAAGTAACAGGGGTAAAGGTGGTGAAAAGCATGCATTGTTTAATACAGAAAAATAAATGATGTATAATCATAAAGTTTTAATGTCATGCTTCACAACTCATTCTTTAATAAAGAAGGCAAACATACTCAGGGAGAATAGGACACTGTTATTCAAATACGCAAGGGTCTAGAGCCCAGAAAACAGAAAGAAAAACTAAATAATCTTCAGTGGAAAGTCCATCTCAATCCAATATTACTTAACACTTGGGTCAACAACCTGTCTATGACAGAGAATGAATCAACATCCATTTTTCACGTACTACCCAGTTCATGTGAAAAACTGTTCAAACCTTGAATGAGTCAATCAAATTTCACAGTAAAAGATAAATACAACAAAAATATATCAAATCATCTTTAGGAAGTATATATGCAAACTAACTTAGATATTTATTTAAATGATGCATATGTAAGTTAAGTATATCAGAATACAGAAGTATTGGCGAGAATAATCCAGTGAACCAAAGTGAAGAGCCTGGATAACAAAGTCAATGAATGAACACTTTAGTAAAAAAGCAGCCTAATAGAGAATAATAATAGTGCCGTGTTTGTGTGTGTGTATGTGGCACACCTGGTGAGCAAGCAGAACTATGTGGTTAATGGGCTGCATTCTCATGTCCACATTCACACATCCAATCCGAGGCTCCTGAGAGAAGAGAGACCCTGGTGGAGAAGGAAGGCAGTGTTTGGTCATGTGACAGAATTTCCCCTGCAAACTCTTTAGACTTTAGAAAATCAACACCGTATTTCTATCAATCTAAATAGAACTAAAGCGATATGGGAACTATGAAGTAATTCTCCCTTTATCCTATGAATGATTAAGGCACACATGCTACAACACACTGTTCAGTTCAGATTTTCATAACCAAAGAGAGAGTTTGGAAGACTGCCACAGAGATTATCAAAGGGATGAAAAGTAAAACCTGTGAGGAAGGTGAAACATTCTGGGTTTTCAAGTCGAAATGGACTTAAAGAGGAATTTGAAGGACCTAAGTTTGCTATAAAGAAAATTCTCCTGACACTGTAAGGTTGTTAAATATTAAAGTGGTTTGCTGTGACTGTGGAAACTCCAATCTTGGGAATCTTAAAAATTAGGAATGATTGAGATCTGCTGCTCAGAAGGTTTGAATGTGGGCTTTATTCAAACAAAACTCTCCAAGTCCCATCTAGCACTAGAAGTTTAAATCTCAGTACAGATGTAAACAATATTTTCTAGCTAACATTCTGACACAATGGGGGATTGCAGCAACACACTTTTTACAGTGCATAAAAGCATGTGAGGCAGTAGTTTATCATAACTAGGAAACCGAGTGATAGCTCAGAGTATTTATATTTTCATATTTTATATTTCTTATGCAAATTACATATAGCACTTAATCACAGATTTTTATAACATACTGCAGTTTTGAATAATTCATGCTAATGAAGCATTAAGTAGTGATGAAAAGTATCTAAAATAAAAAATGAAAATCAGGCACCTTAAATTTTTCCTTTTTATATCAATACAGACTTAAAATACTGGTTTTTACCTTGACCTAGAAAAGTTGTTCTTTGAGTTTAGACATTTACTTAGTCACTAATAGTACAAAACTTAAAAAAAATATATCATGATATATACATAATGTATATATATACCTACATTTTCCTGAAATATATTTGAATCCTTAAAACATTAGCCTATAATACCTACTGAGGAATAAAGTAATATTACATTTGTTATAGATTCTGGACAAAATCATTTTATGTTTAAAAATATTTTGAAAATACAAATAATACTATGAAACATACTTGAACAAATGGAATAGGAAACTACATTGACTAGTTTACTAAATTGAATAGCAATCACAAATTGCATTTTTCATATATTTGAATATACTACAACAAAGCATCCAATTCAGATTTCCATAAGGAAATCTTTAGCTTCTATTAGACAAAACTACATAGTAAAGCATTAGATTTAACCAAATTCTGACACCAACTCCTTTCCTTTTTCTAGTGACCTGATGTGTAATCTTTAGGGTTTATTTCCTCATGGCAATATTATTAAACTAATCCCAAATGATGATTTCACTAAAGCACATCATAAAGTGCCACTCAAACTTTCTATATGCTTCCCAAATCAGCATGCTGATTCATAACTTGACATAGTGCCGATAAGCTACCTTGACTTCCCTGCAGTTAACAGCATTAGGTAAATATTTACATCCATAATACTATAGATCCTAATGACTGTGTTGAAAATGCACATGTAAACACACACCTCTCTCTGAGTAACAGTTTGTCAATGAATTGTATAAATAGACACAGTATGCCGACGGGTAAGGTTTATACCTGAGATAACCACTCCTACTCATTATACCAGTCTTTGCATGCCCAGGACAATATCTCATCTCTCAATATATCTTTTTGTTTATGTTGATTTTTTTAATGTAAGTGCGTGTGTGTAGTTTACCGGAGAGGGAGATCCGTTCTTGCAGAGAGGACCTCTGAAGACTCCTTTAATGCCCCGGTAATGCCCATTGCTGAGATGTCTCGAACTGATGACCAGGTAACAAGCCATGTGGGTCCGGGCGGGAGGCGCAGAGTCTTGACTCCTCACCAGGCGACCAGCTGTGGAAATGCGGGCTGCTTTCTCAGCAGTAGCAGTGACTGCCACCTCCCGAGAAGAAGCGGCCAGTAGCAAGCAGGGGACTCGGCGTCCGCGCGTCCCCGCACCTCGCCCGGCGCAATGCTCCGGCTGCAAGCAGCCGCTGCTCTGACTACCGAGGCGGCGGCAACCACAAAGCATTTAGGGGACCTGGCGAGCCAGTCCACATGCTGCTTTGACGAGGTGGCTGCTTAAACGCAAGCGGGCTTTTTTTTTTTTTTTTTTTTTTTTTTTTTTTTTTTTTTAGGGACAACTTCCTGAGTCTGCTCAAGAATCAGGAATTCCCCCGCCCTTTTCCTCTCGCCCCCACCTTCGCACCAAGTGCATGCGTTGGGGATGCTCAGGCGCCGGTTTCCCTCGCCCGACCCGGGGTCGTCCCGGCTGGCTGTGGGCTGACGAGCGGGGATTCGACAGCAACCGCAGCTGCAGTAGCAGCCGCCGCCGCCGGTGCGGAAGAGTGGCGGGGAATCCTCCGAGTGCCAAAACCGCGGCCCGCGCTGCAGTGGCGGGAGAGGGCGTGGAGGAGGCGATGGCGGGCTGGGGCGAGGACAGGGAGTTGGAGACGCGGCGACTATGCACGGGGGCAGTTAGCACCGTCGCTCGGGGCCGCAGGCTCGGGGCAGTCCAGGAGGCGAGGGCTGAGGCAGGCAGTCGGGCGAGGAGGTGGCAGCAGCTGCGGTGACAGCGGGAGGCGCTCGGGGCTCGGGACGCGCTTCCCCAGCATTCTGGCAGCAGCCGCTCTCGCCCCCTTGCCTCTCTGCCCTGTCTCTGGGCCAACTTTCACTGTGTTTAGGGACAGAGGCCGGGGATGACGGAGAAGGGCAGTGGTGGAGGAGACCGTGGGGCGGGGGGGGGCGGCGTTTTCTTTTTTCTTCGCCGCCTGCTCGCCTCCAGTATTTCTTCCGCGCTCCGGAAGACGACGGGATTGGCAGAAGCAATAGCTCCTCAGCCCACTCTAAGAATGAGCTGTGCAGTCCCAAATAGGATAGACACATTAAAGGCGCGATGGTAGGTAATGAATGGATGGAGAAAGAAGTAAGTTTTAGATAGAAAACTTAAATAAGGTATTAAAACGAAACATGCCTGCGTATATGTGCAATTACATGCACATATCTAGAGTTTAAACATTCACTTACAAGCCTTCTGTATCCTTCAAGAGGCAGCTATATACGGTCTGTATAGGACGTTTGCGTCTTGCCAGTCCGCAACAATCACTCCTCAGAAGTAGGTTTTCACGGACATTATATCATTTACTGTAAATTGTAAATAAAGCCACAAGAGAGCGAGCTGCACTGAGAATAAAGGACCTGGCAGAAATGTGCTCTGAAAAGAAAAGGCAATCCTTCCAGTGTCGGGAGACAGCACTCCCTCTCCCCCACTCAGCAGTCGGCCTATTGGGATTCTCTAATCCCTCTCCACCCCACCTCGCCCGGATTGTGCTGGGAAGAAGGTGAAGGGTCTGCTCTTTTCCCTCTTCGGTCTTGGCGTTGGAATTAATTGAAGAGTGACTGCTAATGCTCCCATTCTTCTCCCCAGCCCTCTCCTCCCTGGTCCCCTGCAATGCCAGATTCCTATTCCGGTTGACATTGAGGAACTCTCACAATAGACAAGAAGAGGTAATTTAATTGATTCTATTCAGGCAACTCATAAAACTCTTTTCCAATTACTGTAACTTTTTAACTACACAATAAAAAGCTTGCCTTTTTGTTTATATTGCTACAATAGCTTGATACCCTTACTATTTTCTTAAGAAATGCCTATATTTTTCTGGTGATAGAGATCTTAGGCTCTTTCAAGTTTTCAGAAAGCTTCCTACTATATCAGGCAAAAATCCCAAATTCCTTGCAGTTTGCTAATTGAAGATAACTGAAACTTAAATAATGCAATGGAAAACTTGGAGAGCTTTTTAAATAATTTTTTATTAATTTTTTAAAAATTATTTTTTGTTTAAGTACTTTTACTGACTTATAGACATTAGCTATATTTTATAGAAAGAAAACAATGTATTTGCAAATAGTGAAACTTCAAAAATAGTAAAAGCTTTGCCAAAACATGAATAAGGTGGCATTTTAAAAGGAGATTGTATGGCTCAGTCCACAACTATTGTTTCCCTCTTAATAAGTGTTGGTAGCACGCAGCATTGAATACCTGAGTGTAAGCATCTTTAAATGGAATACTTAGATGAATGATGGCACATTCTCGCAATAACATTTTGAGGATACCATGCTTTCTTCATTATTCAAATATAATTCCTAAAATTGCTTAGTTGTTCTTAAGAGTCAGCCATATTTTTCTAAAATGAAAGGGTTGACTTGAGTAATAAACATCCAATCCAAATATATCATCTTATTGTATTATTCTTAATTCAAAGAATGTCTTAGCTATCTTAAAATTAATGTTCATTTGACAATTATCCTATGTGCATTTGAGTTTTTCCAAAGGAGACAAAGTAATCCCTTTGTATAATAATACTTCAAAGATTGTAGTAACTTACTATATCTTTCTTAAAACGTACTGTTTGAGGTCTTTCTTCATTAGAAATTAATTATTTAAATTCCATTAATTTGTGATGGGTTCTATTTACCATATTTTAAATCACTTGTTATTCTTTTCCTTTGCTTTCTAATTTTGGCAATCCATTTAAAAAATATGTTTGTTACACATGTATGTTGCATTTGTTATACCGTTAGCCAATTTTAAGAATAGTTTAAAAAAACATAGAAGAAAACAACTCCCTTCTTTTCCTTGCCACATTTTTATTGCTATCTATCAAACTGATGACATCATGTTCAACAACTCCCCATCACTGCCAACCTATAGTTTATATGGGATTCATCCCATCTAATCAGAAGGATATACATAAATTTAATTGCTTCAGATAACAAGTTGTTTAGTTGTATTAACTTCCCTCTTTACCAAAGGAGATGCTCCCTTTCCAATTCCAATATTTAAAAAATTTCAGAAAAAGTAAAAGGAAAGCAAAACACTTTAAAATAAAACCATCTTTAAAAAGTTTTAAATACAGGTCAAATTTCATTACAACAAACATTACGTAAAACAAATTATCACGTGTAATTTTACAAGGCCCATTTATTTAAAGCAATGTTTAGCTTGATGAGTATTCATTCCAGGAAAGGGGATATAATGGCAAAGAGCATTTGCCTATAGCTAATTTGGCATTCCCACATATTTCCAGATTCATGGCTTTGTTCTAGATTATTTACATAGTAAGAATTCCTCTTTTCTGTTCCCTCATCTTCCATTAAGACACCAGCAAGTCTCTTAAACACACCCTAAATCTATTCCCCTCTCTCCATATCCACTGCCCTACCTTAGAACAAATCAGCACCTCTTGCTTGTACCAAGATATTAGGAATATCTTCCTAACTAGTCTCCCTGCTCCCAATATTGCTGCCCTTTACAACTCATTCTTTATATCTAGCAGCCAGAATGATATTTTAAAAAATCATATCCTAGTACTTCTATATTAAACCATCTAATTATTTCTTACCACGCTCAAAATGAAATCCAAATTCTTTATTCTCATAAAAATCCCTGCTTGATCCAAGCCCTCCCCATCTTCTTCTACTGCATTCCCCTCTCTCTGTGCTCCTCACGACGTTCCTCAAACCACTAAGTTGGTTTCCACTAGAGAGCCTCTGCTCAAGCTGTTCCTTCTACTGGAAATGCTCTTATCTGAACCTTGCCTATTTTTTTACTGATTGTTCCTCATTCTTGAATGCTACCTCTGAAAGCAGAGCCCTCCTCTATTTTGTCCACTGCTGTGGCCCTATAACAATACCTGACCAAAACATTAGTTCTTAATTGTTAGAGAGTGACTAAATCAATATTTTATTTTAATCTATTAATAATAAACTTAAATTACTTCTATGTGATTATACATAGATATACATCTATCTATCTATCTTTATGTGAGAATTCTGAAATTTAGGTTGTAATATTTTAGTTATTGTAGGTCTGCATCCTAAGAAACATTTGGACAAATTTAGTCCAGTAAAAATACTGATTCCATTATTTAAACTCTCAGCTTCTCCTAAATTCCATGATTTATATCCTGCTGCTTGCATAGTTAACTATGATAGAACCTTTATATTCAATTACAATAAAGAGTTTATTTTCCAGTGGCCAGAGCTTTAACACCCTAAAGTGTATGACACCCAGAAGTGACCTTGGTTGCCCCTGAAATGAATTGAGCCTATCAGGCACAGGGGGTCAAGTTGCAGAACTCAGAAATTTAAAAATAGTGGAGCCCTTAGAGCAGAGTCCCAGGGCCTATAGGACCAATCTGGTAATGTTAACCTGTGAAGCAAGTTGAGAAAGAAACAGCAGAGACTGTGGTGAGTATCTCACATGGACAGCCCCAACTGTATGAGATCTCAAGTGGGATGTTGCAGAATCTTCTTGGTATTGTAAGAGTAAGGAGAAATCCATATTTTTAAGTAAAATCTCTGAGTATTTAACTATTGGTAATTAATGGAGGACCTTTTTTCTTAATATGTGGGAATTTTCAACAAAAAACACCGCATGGAAGACAAAACAACAAACGGCACTGGGAGAAGATACAGACATTATAGAGACACAATAAAGAACTTGTATCCAAAATATATAAAGAGCTCCTGCAAACCAATAATAAAAAACAAAAAAATGAAAGATAAAAATAAAAGACTCCAAAGGCACTTCACCAAAGAGAATATCAAATCAGCCAATAAGCATTAGAAAAGTTGTTCAACATAAATTCTCATCAGAGAAATGTGAGTTAAAAAAGCAATTAGATATCACTACACACTGTGCAAAATAACTAAAATTAAAAAGCCCAAAGAACCATCTGGTGGCAAGAATCTGGAATTCTCTTGCATTGCTAGTGTAAATTGGTACAACCCATTTTGGAAACTGTTTAGTTATATCCACAAAAGCTAAATCTTTTTTATTCTTTGACCCCACAATCTTATTCTTAGCTGAACATCAAAGACAAATGACTGTTTTTATCCACCAAAGGCACATACAAGAATGTTTACAGTTGCTTTATTCCTAATAACCAAAAATTTGGAACAATGGCAATGCCTATCACCAAGAGAATGAACAATATATTGCAAAAATGCAATATATCCTTCAGTGGAATATTACACAGCAACATAAAAGAAAATGTGATTTTTATGGGTAATAACATGGATGAATATCACAGACATAAAAATGAGCAAAACAGGTCATACACAAATGACTACAAACTGTATGATTCCATTCATATAAATTTCAAGAATAGGCAGAACTAATATTTGGTGATAAAAAATGAATACTACTTATATCTTGGGTACGATTACTGACTGGGAAAGGGTATGAGAGAGGCTTCTGAGTGTTGTTAGTGCTCAATATCTTGATCTGTTATTGTGGTATGTTTATAAGTGTGTGTGCGTAAAAACTATTTGAGCTGTACAAGAATTTTCAATGAGATACCAGTACACATCCAAGAGAATGGGTAAGAGATTAACAACAGTTCCCAGTGCTGGCAAGGAAGAGAAATAATTGTAACTTTCATAAATTATGTATAGTAATTAGTACTACAATCCTAGAGAGCTATGGGCAAAGTCTGCTAGAGCTGAATATTCATCTACCCTGTGGCCCAGAATTCTATGCCACATACAATTTAACTGTATTATTAGTAGATTAAACATATGTTCAGCAAAATACCCATACAAAAATGTTTATTGAAGCATTATTCCTCATAGCCCAAATGTCCATCAACTGTAAAATGGCTAAAAACTGTTTCAAACTCATACAATTGGAATATTATACAGCAATAAAAAACAAATTACTGTTACACAAAAGGAAACAGATGAATCTCATGACATGCAGTTGAAGAAAAGAAGCCAAACAGAAAGAAGCACATAATATATGATTCTATTTATATAATATTCAAAAATTGGCACTCTGAAAGAGAAAAATTGCCAGCCAAAGATTCTTTAGTTGGCAAAACTGTCCTTCAAAATTGAAGGTAAGTTTAAAGTCTTCACAGACAAACAAAAATAGAAAGCATGTTACAAAAAAAACTGGATTTACAGAGATACCAAAGAGAGTGCTACAGCCTGAAAGAAAAAGACAAGGGTGAAAGACTTGGAGAAGAGTGTAAAAATGAAGATTATTAGGAAAGGTAACTAAAGGGTAAGAAGACAGACAATAGTAAGATATGACAATGGAAAGCCAAAGATAAAATAGATGAAGTAAGTAATGCCTTTACAATAACATTGACTGATAACGATTTGAACTCCCCAGTCAAAATACATAGACAGAACAGAAAAAGAAAATGAGCTATCTATATACTGTCTGCAAGATACTTCAGATATAATGGCACAATTAGGTAGAAAGTGAAAAGCTGGAAAGAGATATTTTGTGCAAATAGTAACCGAAAAAGAACTGGAGTGGCAATACTAATATTGGACAAAATACACTTTAAATGCAAAAATGTTATAAGAGATGAAAAAGGTAATTATATATTAATAAAAGGGTCAATTCACCAATAAGAAACAAATATAATAAATATTTATGCACCTAACCTGGGTGTCCCAAGATACAGGAGGCACACACTGGCAAAACTGAAGGGACAAATAGATACTTCTGCAATAATAGTTGGATACTGCAATATACCACTCACTGCATTGGATAGAACATCTGGACAGAGGATAAATAAAGAAACAGAGAGCTTGAACAATATGGTAAATGAACTAGACATAACAAACATCTATAGAGTATTGTACCTCAAAACAGCAGGATATACATTCTTTTCAAATGCTCATGGATCCTTCTCCAGAATAGACCATATCTTGGGTCACAAGACAGGTCTCAATACATTTAAAAAGACTGAAATTATACAAAGCACGTTTTCTGGTCATAATGGAATGAAGCTGGGACTCAGTAACAGAAAAAGGGAAATTCATAAATATATGGAGATTAAACTACACACACTTGGATAATCAATGGATCACAGAAGAAATTGCAAGGGAAATCAGTAAATAATTCGAGACAAATGAAAATGAGAAATGAGAACAAAATATCAAAATTTATGGGATACGGCAAAGGCAGGTGCTGAAAGAGTGCTGAGAGGGAAATTTATAGCCCTCAATGCTTACATTAAAAAAGATGAAAGAGCCAAAATTGAAAGACCTAACTGCACACCTGGAGGAACTAGAAAAAGAACAGCAAACTCATTCCAAACTAAACTGAAGAAAAGAAATAATAAAGATAAGAACAGAAATAAATGAAATTGAAAAAAAAAAAAAACAAAAAACAATAGAATCAACAAAACCAAAAATTGGTTCTTCAAAAAGTTCAACAAAATCAGCAAACCCTTTGCTAGACTGACAAAGGAAAAAGAGAAAAGAAACAAATACATAAAATCAGAAATGAGAAGGGGGACATTACCACTGACCCCGCAGAAATAAGATAGACCATAGGGATACTATGAACAACTATGTGCCAACAAACTAGACAACATAGATGAAATGGACAAATTCCTAGAAACACATGAGGAAAAGGAAAATTCAGCAAACTAATCAAGAGGAAAGAGACTTAAACAATCTTCAAAAACCTCCCAAAAATGAAAAGCCCAGGACCAGATGGCTTCACAAACCAATAATTTAAAGAAGATCTACTACCAATCTTGCTCAAGCTCTTCCAAAAAATTTGAACAGGAAGTAACACTACCAAACTCATTCTATGAAGCCAACATCACCCTTTTACAAAAACAAGATAAAGATACTAAGAAAAAGGAAAATTACAAACCAATTTCTCTAATGAATATAGATGCAAAAATCCTCAACAAATTACTTGTGAACTGAATCCAAAGCACATTAAAAGAAGATATTCCAGATCTTGTGGTAGGGAGTGGTTTCTTAAGCCTTTTACCCTAAGAACAAGCAATGAAAGAAAAAAATAGATAAATGGGACCTCTGCAAACTTAAACACTTTTGTGCAAAAGAGGACTTTGTCAAGAAGTTGAAAAGGCAGCCTACTCAATGGGAGAGAATATTTGGAAACTACATATCCGGTAAGGGTTTGATATCCATGTGTATAAACAGGTAATACAATCCAACGATAAAAAGACAAGCAACCCAATTGAAAAATGGCAAAAAACTTAGACACTTTTCCCAAGAGGAAATACAAAAGGCCAAAAAGCACATGAAAAAGTGATCAACATCACTAGTTATTAGGGGAAGTGCAGATCAAAACCATAATAGGATACCATTTCAAAACTTATAGAATGGCCATTATTTAAAAAAAAAGAAAAAAAGAAAGCTACAAGTGCTGCAGAAGATGTGAAGAAATAGAAACACTCCTTCACTGTTGGTGGGAATGTAGAATAATAATGCAGCCTCTGTGGAAGACAGTTTGGCAGTACCTCAAGAAGCTGAATATAGAAATGCTATATGATCTAGCAATACCGTTACCAGGAATATATTCAGAAGAACTGAAAGCAAGTACAGAAACTGACATTTGCACACTAATGTTCACAGCAGCACTATTCACAATTGTTAAAATATGAAACCAGCTGAAGTATCCATCAACTGATGAACAGATAAACAAAATGTGATATATACATACAATGGAATACTATTCAGCTGTAAGATGAAACGAAATCTGAATGGATATGACAGCATGGATGAACCTTGAAGATATTATGCTGAGTGAGATAAGTCAGACATAAAGAAACAAATATTGTATGGTCTCACTAATATGACCTAAATACAATGAGTAAACTCACCAAGGCAAACTCTAGAGAATAGGATACTAGGAAATAGAATGTGGGTTGAGAACGGAGCTGATGCTCAATGTATATAGATTTTTTAAGAAGGTTTATTGTAAAAGTGTGGAAATGAATAGAGTTGATGGCAACACATTGTAGTGAGTGTAACTAACACTGATGATTTTTAAATGAGATTGTTACTGAAAGGGGTAGTCTGTAAATGTCAAATGAAAAGAAACTAGAGAATAATCTAGGGTGGTTTACAACATAGTGATTTCAGTGGTGGATGAAGATTGTGGTTAGTAGTATAAATATAAGAATGATCTTTTACAAAGTGTTAAGAATATGGTGACACATGAGAAAATTATAACTATTTTAACTTATGGATGATAGTTAACAGTAATATTGAAATATTTTTCAGCAATGACAAAGAAAATATGTCAATTTTGAGACAACTACAAGAGGATATAAAAGGGTATGGGATTTTTCCTTTTGGAGTAATGAAAACATTCTACAATTGACTGAGGTGATGACAGCACAACTTCTGTGATGAAATTGAGAGCCACTCAGTATAAATGTTGAATGGATTGTACAAAGCATGGGACTATAACACAGAGAATTCTGTGGTGGAAAATGGACTGTGGTTAACAGAACAATTATGAGAACATTTTATCCTGAACTATAACAAATATATAATACTAATATAGGGTATTAATAATTGAGTGGGTTGTGGGAAAAATACACCAAATGTAAGATATGGGCTAAATATTACTGTAAGTATAAATATTTTGATGATGCTCTTTAATAGTTTGTAACAAATATTTCACAACAATGCAACATGGTGGTGGTGGGGAGATATAAGAGAGCCTTATATGATGAATATGCATGTTTTGTAAATTCACAAATTTTATTATACTTTTATTGTTTATATATGTTCATGTATGAATGATATACTTCAATATAATTTTATTTTAAAAACATTACCATAATAAAAATATCGATACAGATGTTGCCCTGAGTTATCAGGTGGAAGGCACAGCCTACTCAAAATAACTAAGAAGGTTCCAACCAAAGAAGGTTCCAATCAATCAAGCAAGACCTCTCAAGCTATAGAGCCACCAATCCCATTGTGCACTCCTTGCTCTTCTCAAGGAAGAGTCCTAGAAGTTCAGGAGACAGAATCACATAGAAAGAAAAACAAGTCCCTGCTGGTTACTCAATATTTTAGCATTCCAGTTTCACTGTTTCTATGAGCTATGGTGCCGGCTTAACAAAACTGTGGAAAAAGAAGAGAACCTTGCTGCCAGCAAATGCCAATAAATGTGGCCAACATCATGTCTGTTGGCAAACAGAATATTGGGAAATTCAAGCAAGGACAGTCATGTAATTCACTGTGGCTCCAGTTCTCTTGTGCTTTTCCTTTAAATTTACCACATCATATTCAAGGGCAGGAACCATGCACTTAAACAAAAGTACCTTTTCCATGCTTTACTGTTTCCAATTTCCAGGCACCACACTTTTGCAACATAACCTTGCCGTATGTATTTTTCAGATTTAAAATGAATATCAATACACTTGAAACATTATAAAATCTGTTCTCATCATTTTGGAGATGATACAAGCCCTACAGGTACTTAAGAACAGCAGACAGAAAATTTCACCCTCTTTTTTCTCTCATATCCCATACTACATATTGCAAAACAACAAACAAAAAACAAACATGACAAAACAAATAAAAACATATCAGTATATACTGAGGTACAAAGGAAGGAAGGAAAGAGAGGCAATATTTATGGAATGCCATCCATATGCCAGGTATTTTACATTTATTATATCATTTCATCTCACTACATTGCTTTAATGTAGGTAATATTACTAGAGCTCTTATAGAAAATAAGACTGAAGCTCAGAGAATTAAAAGAGTATATCTAAGGTCACATAACTAAGTGGTAGAGCTAGGATTCATGCATGTATAACTTAAAGCCTGTGCATTTTACATCACGTTTCCTTTTATCCTGTATGATTCTGCATCGATCAAAGAAGTATAAGCCACAGGGGCTCCTACATTTATCAAGTTTAAAATCCTCTGGAGGAAAGATGGCACAGATGAATATTCTTACTAAATTAGGGACATGAAAACCAAATGTAATGCATGATTCTGGATTGGGTGCAAGAGTTGATTTAAAAAAAACTAATAAGGATATTTGGGAGATAATTGGAGAAATTTGAATTTGAATAATTTTAGGTAATATTTTTGCATCAAGTTTAAATATCTTGGGTGATATTGAGTTTGTGCAGGAGAATTTCCTTGTTAAGAGACAATCACTGAAGTATTTAGGGATGAAGTGTCAAAATTACTTCAATTTATTTTCAAATGATTCAGATGGAAAATGTTTTTGTGTGTAGAGAGAAAAATGTGCATATGTGAGTGATTAGAGAAAAACAAAAATTGTGCCAAATGTTAATAATTAGTTGATCTACATGAATGGTATAAGGGTGTTTGTTGTTTTATTTATTTTTTTCTGTTGGTGGGGGAAAATATGCCATGTAGTGTAGCTTATAGTTGTGACAAAATTCACATTATCAAATTATTAATATATTAAAATATTTTCTAAAAGCAAGAAAACTATAAGAATTGGAGCTAAAAATCAAGTCATGTGATCAGTAAAAAAAAAAAAAAAAGCAGTTGCACACACTGCCAGTCTCATCCTCTCTTTGGATTTTGAGGATAAAAAATTATTGAAGAAAAAATATCTCAGATATATTCAGAGGACTGAAGATAAAGTAAACTGATTATCTAAATATAGGGAATCTTGTGTTTTGGTTTGAGTTCTTTTATGTGGAACCCAAGAAATTATGTTCTTAAATTGAACCTATTGTGAACCTTTGATTAGATTAGATCAGTTAAGGGCCATTTGATTAGATTACTCCAGTAAGGCTTGACCCAGGGTGGGTCATAATCCTCTTACTGGAATCCTTTATAAATGGAGAAATAAAAACCACAGACACAGATAAAAGCCTCAGTGACAGAAGCCTCAAGAAGTTGGAACCAAGGAACCAGGGAGAGAGAAAGCCACACACAGAGCTGCCTGAAGCAGAACTAGTAATGAGGCCCAGAGGACAGGGGAAAGATGAGTGATGCCGCCACTATGCCCAGCTATGTGCCTGATCACCCACAGCTGAGCTCAGGGAGTAAGTGACACTGGAGGAGAAGCCAGAGACCTGCAGAGCAGCCATTGTGCCTTGCCACATGGGAGGAGTCAGGATCACCAGCAGCCGACCTTCAGTGAGACAGCATCTCTGATGGTGCCTTGATTTAGACATTTCCACAGCCTCAGAACTGTAAGCTTTTAACCTAATAAATTCCCATTGTAAAAGCCAACCCATTTCTGGTATATTGCATTGGTAGCCTTTAATAAATGAAAACATCATGGATACAATCTTTGGCTGGTTACTGGAAGGACAGGCCACATAATTATTTTTAAGAATTTTAAGAAAGTGACAGCAGAGCATTAAACTAAGTATGGGGCCCTACCCAATGTGGGTCCCTAAGCAATCATGCAGATCCCAGGCCGATGAAGTGGCCTTATTACAACTACACATTTTGCATCTGCCTCAGCCCTTTTCCTATAATTATGAAAATCCATTTTCACTGAACCAGTACAAGGACTGTGTCAAATCTCTGTACCCAAGTAAAGAACTGTAGTTGAAATAAATGATTCTAGAATGTATTCGTTCCATATGTATGTACCATAATTTTAGTAATATTATATAATTAATATCATTTATACTACCTTTTATATTCAAATATAAAATCATATTCAAGTTTTTCATATCACATAGCCCAGAGCTCTTATATTTCATATTATATGGGAGTCATATTAAAAAGTTATGACCTTAGCCAAGTAAAAAGTCCTGTGTGAATTGTAAAATGAATAAGGTCTTTTCCAAGTTGTCCATGCCTTCAAAGTAAATCCAGAATGTAAGCTAGCAATTTAAGAATAACATAGCAAAAATCATGTGTACCATATTTACTTTCATATTTTCATTTACTTATAAATGAATTGATTTGCAGTGCTTACATTTGTGCTGTCAAATGATGCTAAACTTGTTATTTGACTCATAACCTTGTGCAATTACTTGAAAGAAGTGGGACTGCAGGCCTTTGTCCTAGAAAAATTATGCCTAGTGTAAACAAATCAAGCTAATAAGCACTGGTTAATAAGTTTATCTCATTACCATTTCACATAGTTGTTTTATATCACAAATTTCAATGAATCTGTTTTTTTAATGTTGAAATGTCTAGCCTATAGAATGGTCTTTTACTTGGTTATCTTTTCATCTCTTTCTATTTGGTAAAACTATTTCTTTCATTATCATTAATTAGGCTTCATAAAAATCAACTGAAAAGACAAATAGCCAGGACAAAAAGGTCCTAAAAAATTAATTTTTTTTTTCATAAAATACTTTTGCTGTGACTTAAACCATATTGGTTATAAGGCATAATATTGAATTAACTTTCAGGTATAAATATAGTTTCATTCCTCCACAACATAGCCACATTTCCTGACTTTCTGAAATATGGAACATTTAAATTCAACCCTTGAGCTTTGTAAACAATTTTATTGAATCTTCTTGAAGATTTCCAGACTTCTGTATTAAAGGAAATGTAGAATGTAAGACTATTGCAATTTTCTGGGGTGATGGCCATATATGGAATGATATTTCAAGTCAGGCAAAATTCCTGAAATATGTCTGTATTTTTTTTCATATTAAAACAAAGGATAGCCCTTCACATAGCACTATGTATTTAACTTTATCTTGATTAAAAAATAATCACATATTATAAATATATCATTATAAATAAACCTATTTTAATATGCAAAATACTCTGAATATTCAATGATACCCCTATAATGGAAAGATGGCCTATTGAACATTTTTTAAAAAGGTACCTTTACCTAATTTGCTTTGTGGGGTTGTTACAGTGCTCATTTAAATAAAATAGTCCTCCCAATTGTTTTCTTGTGTTTATCAAAGCTTTAAAATTCAAAAATAATGGGTGAGAATATTTTAATAGAGTAACTGTGAGGCCAAGCTGCCAATTCTACCACATATCAAGCCATGTTATAAAACAATGATAATCAAAATTTGTTCTACTAGAACAAAAATATGTATGAGAATAAATAGAATATAGTGGAAATTCTGAAAGAAAATTTATTACAGAAATTTTTATGTAACATAGGCAGCATCTGAAAATAATGGAGAAAGGAATATTAAGAAGAGATAAAGATAATTACTTAGCAAACTATAGAAAAATTGATTTAGATACACAGCTCACACATCCTACATCAATCTAAATTCTTGATGGATTGTTGAATTAAGTAGAAACAAAGCATAGAAAATTCAATTAAATATAGACCACCAAAAGATAATCCATCTGAAAAATATGCACATTTCTTTACTTCAAGACACCAAAATTAAGTGGACAAAGACTATAAATAATTTATATAAAAGGAATTTAAAACTAGTGAGACATTCACATAAATATCAATTTTGATACCAAAGAAATGCAATGAGTTAAACTTGAGCTAGCATTTTCTTCCCTTTATATTGAAAAAATTGATTGATGTTTATATCAAAATCCAATGATAATGATGTTAGTGTCAAACTGGTTCACTCTTATACTCTGATGAGACTCTATCTTGATAAAAGTTGTAAAGAAGGCAAGCTGCAGTCTGTGGGCAGAGCTTCAGATTTATTTCTTCCATTTCTCTGAATGCCAACATTTCTGGGAACTTCATGTAAGGAAATAATTTAGTGTCAGAGAAAGCTATATGTATAAAACTCTTTATCACAGCTATAATAATAAATAATTAGAAAAACATAAAGTTTACTGATGGAAGAATGCTTAAATTAATAATTTGCATCAACTCCAGCCTTAAAAAATCATCCTTTGGACATTTTAGAAAAATTGATAAGACGATTATAAATGCTCACGGGGAGCATTTAGGAGCACTAGAAAGTGTTCACATTTTCTAGTAAATATTAAAATTGACTGTAAATATTTTATCCTTTGTCAATTAATCTTGGTTAAGATATGGCAGAGTTTGGCCACTGCCAGGCCTTTGTGAAATGTAATTTAAAAATATGTATCAAAACTTTTAAAAACAAGTGTATGAATAAGCACAGAACAGCCTGCAGCATTTTTTTAAAAATTCCAACACAATAGAATTTCATTTTTCAGAAAACTAACAACCCAAGATGGATGTTCCTGGACCAATCCAGGAGCAATTTCTTCCACATGGTGATGAAGAGACACAGGTTATTTTGTCTGTGGCTCTGTCCTCCTCCCAGACCGAATCATTTTAGTCTGCAGTCAGCCCAGGGAGAAGAGGGCCTGGAGGAATATACCTGCTGTTAATAGTTTTAGCCAGAGATGGCACAGCAGAGTCACACACTTCTATTCCATCGTCTAGAACTCAGCCACATGGCCATGCCCACCTGCAAGCAAGGCTGGGAAAAGAGAGTTTGGGTGATTCATCTTTGGGAATTAATCATAAAGAAATAACGGTACACATTTATAAAGATGTATGACAAAGTATTTTTATTATAGTGCTTGTTTAATAGTGAAAATAATCTCCAATGATAATTTATAGTACATCAAAACAATAATCTATAAGAAACAATTTAAAATAAAAATTGTAACATAATATTGACTGGAGAAGTGAAAAAGTCATGTATAGAACAATATTTACTATATAATTCATGTTTTTATAATAAAAACTATAAATAAATATATAGTCACAGGGATGGATACATATGAATTTATATTAAAATCACATGAGAAAAAATAAGGATGCATGTGTCCCAAAAGTGGTTATATTTTGTGGTAGAAGTTCAAGTGATTATTTTTTTTCTATTTATTTGCATTTTTGACAATGACTAAGCATTTTCAGAATAGTTTAAATTAAAAAGCTAAAAAAGTAAATTAAAAAAAATGTTAAATCATTGAAAAAACTTATAAAATGTTACAATTTAATCAGAATATACAGTTGGAAGCACACCATCATTACATATATGTACTTACACTCACACATGTTTATATACAGACTCAAACACAAAGATTATAAAGGTATTTATATAAATGTATATAGTTGTATTAGGGTTTTGATATTATCAATGATATTGCCATATGTTAAAATGGTATGTTATTTTAACAACCTTTAAAGGGGAGGAAATTTCATAAGAAAAAAAGTCATCTTAAACCTAGCTATAATTTGCTCTAAATGCCCTAGAAGTACTGCAGAATTATTCTGGGAGATGGAACTAAAGATTTTTCTTAAAATTAAATTAGGAAAATACTTCCACCGGCCATTTCTGGTTGGAAAAGTTGAGAGAACTGGAGTCTTTACTTGGATGGAGTGGTTATATAATGTTAAATAAATTATTCTGCATAATAAAGTAGCAGGAATATAGAATATTGTTCTGGTCACTGGAGAATATGCTTGGGAAAGATAAGGAAAGTAATCTCTAGGGAGAAAAGAGGACACAAAATGGCAGGCAGGACCAAGGTGAGAATGACCAAGAAAGTGCCAAACAAATAATTTAGTTTTACTTTTATATTATTATCTGGGCTGGGAATGTTCTGAACTTAATCTCTATATCCCTTATCCTCCATTCTTCATTAAGAGTTTATTCAATGCAGAATTCTTAAAGGAATGGCGCTTTAGGGATTGAATAACTAGGGTCTGTGTTCCATGTCTAGGGAGAGATAGGATGGGGAGGGGGAAGCAGCAAGGGTGGGGAGAAGGTGAGAAACAAAGAAGAAATAGAAAATTCAGCTGCAGCATAGAAAGAGTAATAAACATTGAGCAGGAAAAATGAAAACCTGGAAATCTTTAGGGATTTGGAGGATACAAGAGGCCATCTGTAGTTCATGGGATGGGTCTTGTGGATATAAAAGGAAAAGTGTCTCCAGAAATCACTGTAGCCCACAGGACTTGGTCATACACAGGCAATAGAGGTTTGGTTTACAGAAGGAGAGGTCAATTTTAGCCAGAGTAAAAATCTAAGTTCATTTTAAAATCAGCTACCTAGGGCCATATCTTAGCACCTTTTTTTTCTTTCTCTTCCTCCTCCAATTCTCCCATGTTATTGTGACTTTTCTTACTATGTTGTTTGGTAAGAACAGTCAAGTTAAATTAGAGTCAACACCAAGGACTTGCTATCCCACTCCTGAGTAGTTACCATGAGCAGACTATCAAAACAGAGATCCTGAGTATCCAAAGTGAAATAATAAAATAAAATAAAATAAAATAAAATAAAATAAAATAAAATAAGACAACAGTCTTTAAAAACTCAAAGAAGGAGAAGAAGATGATAATGGATAGAGATTTAAGCAGAAGGAAGAGGTAAGTAAGAGAAGCTTGTGGAAAATGGGCAGAAGAATGAAAAGACAGGAAGATATAGGAGTAAGTAGTGACAGAAGTGTGATAAAAATCAAATTAACAATAAGGTAAAGAAAAGCTGTAAGAAATAGGGGAAAGAATTTAGCAGGAAAAGGAAGAAGTGGAGAAGGAAGAAAAAAGTTTTGAATGAAGAACACCATATCATCATAATAAAGCAGTTTATATTAAACATGAATATTTTTAGAATATATATAATCATTTCAACTTTCCAGCTCTTAATGATGGGTGCAGCCACTTTAAATTTTAACTTGAATAACACTTTCAAACTTCATAAAATGTTGGACTAAATCAGGATATATTACAGTCTAGAAGAAAGTGAGGTGCATTGGATATGCATTAATTCTTTTATTACATTAGTCTTTTTTTTAATTAATTAATTTTTTATTGTGGGTAAAAATCAAAATTTTCACAATACATACCAATATTTGTAAAATGATATATAAATATATATGCATATATGTGCATTTGCTTACAAAAATGTTATTTATATATATATATAAATATATTTTAAGAGGTGCTTAGATTAGTCTTTTGTCACAAAACCTCTTGTTTGCTTGTTTATCTCCCACGTAAGTAAATATTCACTTATAGGGGGCATCTTTCAATTAGGAGGTTCCAGTTCAGGTTTTTTCAAGAAAGGCTGATCATGAAACAGCACTTTACTGCTTCTATTTTGAATAAATCATTAGCCTTTTCCAGTTTCAACATTAATTTTGTTAAGTGAATTAAGATAAATTCTGAAAAAAAGCTATTCAAACTTAGGATATTTGAAAAGTGTAACTTTGGATAACTTACAGTCATCCATTTTATTTTTATAAAAAAAGAAGTTCTTTTCAAAAAGATGAGATATGAAGGTGATGAATATGTAATAATGTTTTCATTCACTTGCCAATTTAATGTGTTTGCATAAATATTTAATACATCAATCTTTTGAAGAAGAGCATGTTCTGCATTTCAATGTGTCTTTCCTTTTTCATTAGATAGGCCTATTTCTGAAGTCCCCAGAGAAAACTTTATTATTTGTGGCCATTTCCAAGACAGTGATCAAGCTTCCTTATTTTGTGAGCACATAAAACTGTAGTTTTATTTAGATTCTATGCTATATATCATTATATGGATGTATATGTGATTTATAAGAGTAAAGCCCGCTTAGTTTATTTAGTATTATAAAAAGTATGAAAAGTATAATTTGAAACAAATACGAAGAATGAAACTAATGTGTTGAAATTATTTTAAATTTCATTCGCAGCAGGAAGGTTTTCATTTAATGCTGACTACACAACTTTGTTTAGGCTAGAAGTACTTATATAAAACATGAACTTTTATCATGAAATTTAGTTTGGCTCCATTCAAATTATTATCTCTTTAAGGTTCTGTTCAGCTAAACATAATTCCTCATTAAGCTGATCTTTCTAAATCTCATTCAAATTCAAGTAATCTTCCAATAAGCTTTCTCAAATCATATATGCCTGATTACTCCATACATAATTCCTTTCAGTGACACCTTGAATCTGTTGGTTTATTTCTTTGCATGTGCTCTTTGAAGTTATATTTCACATGTGAATTTGCTGCATTAAAGACCATCCAATTTTCCTCCTATGCTGCAATTCACTTTTCACTTTTTTCTATGCCTCTTCTACTAGGGTATATATTTTGAACAACATTGAAAATGTTGATAGAAAAAAAAAAGCTAAGACCAGATACCAACTACTTAGGACTTGTCCAGATCACCTTAAGTTTAAGAGACAAACTTCTCCCTACTTTCAACTTTCCTACAAGTCTTCAAGTTCTAGCAAGACATAGCAGATTATACTAGGACTTTGTACAAGCTGATGGATACCACTCCCCTCCCACCAAAAATTCACAGGTCTCCAAAGGCTGAGCCTTTCTGAGAATGGGAGAGCATAAGTGCTATCTTCTTCAACAGAGAAACAATTGGGAGTTGGAGAACTGATAAGCATTCAGGCTGCCATTTTCTTCAGAATCTTCTAGCAAAAAGTTAAATTGAAGACATGGGCAGTTTCCAATATAGAATATTAACTCCTTTGGGGGAAGAGATTTTGTCTCGTTTAATATCCCTCTGTGCTTAGCAAAGAGCCTCATGCATAACTGCTCAATAGTTAATTTTCAAATAAATGACTCAGAAAAGACAACTCTTTAATAAAAAGGAAAAAATAACGAGTTTTGTAATATGCCATTTTTAAGACCAAATAAGGAAATAAATCTCTTGTTTGGTGAAACAGATCAGGACATCAGACCTAACTCCAAGTCAATGTTGGTAAAACTCGAGGGACTTGGACTTCTCTGAGAATATTCTATTAAATAACAGCAATTTCCTTTTACCTTTTATTCTGGGAGCTTTGGTTTCCTATCATTCTATTCAACAAACTCTCCAGTGTGAAACCAGAAGAAAACGTACAATCTAATTAATTAAAGTTTATATAATTCTCATAACTAGCAAACTTTGTGTTAAGAAATATGTGTAAGACATCTATTCTGAAATTTGAATTGTCATGCATTTTTTAATAAACAGTAGTTCTATATCTATGTCATTGCCATAAATAATGAACACTGTATTGAAGGTGTGGGTAAGATATCTTCACAGAACTATGTAAGCAATAGGGTCACCATTCATCCTACATCGATTTATGGAAAGAGGCAGAAATAAAGTACTTTTTTGCCTTTTATATTTTATGTTATTTCTAAAGAGGCAGGATGTGGAAATCCCAAGGATTCAATATTCCTTTATAAACAAAGGCAACTTACAGAATCAAAAATACTCAATTATTTAGTTAAAAGGATGGCAGCTTATTCCCACTCATTACTCCTAAATCACATAAAATTGCTAAAATATGTAAACTAGGAATTAATACACAACTTTCATTATATAATATAAATTCTTGGGGACAAAAAATGGCCTTTATATGTAATTCAACAATTGAGTAGATTAATGCAAACAAAATAGGAAATAATTGTACTTGAATATAATTAAAAATTTTTATTACTTATAAAAATTATAACAAGCATCTATAAACTCTTTCTGTAAAAGGCCAGATAGTCAATATTTTAGGCTTTATGGTTGCAGAGAATCAACTCTACTTCTATAAGATGAAAGCAGCCATAGATAACTGCATGAAAAGAATGTGTGGCTGTGTTTCAATAAAACTTTATTTACAAAGGCAGGCATATTCCATAATTGTCATTTTTAGCAATCCCTGATTTATAGGCTAGAAATCCCAATCCTATAATATAGCATATAAAGTTCTTCAAACTATAGCAAAACCTACATCCCTCTCCCTCTCCCTCTCCCTCTCCCTCTTCAATGGATAGGAACACTTTAAAACGTTTAAATTACCTGCTTATAGTGATAATAAAAAGCAGACTAACTTTTAGTTGTTTTTATTATTGCTTTGAAATTCTCTACAATTTTTATTACTTATATTGCCTACAACCAAGGCAGATGGCTCCCACCGCCCACCCTCCTTGGTTTACCATTGCTCTTCATTATCTTAAATGGGAACTATAACTGCATATGTTGGACTTTTTTTCTGAACTAATACATATCCTTTAACTGTTATCTAGAGATGATTTGATGCATCATGATTTATTTAATGAATCTTATATTGATGAATTTTTGAACTGTTACCTATGTTCCCTGAGACAAATAATGATTCACGAAATTATCCATGAACACTTGCCTTTGCACACTCACAGAAGTGTTTCATTTGATAAATTCCTTGAAATGAAATTGAGGACACATTTACAATTTTAGCATGTATTTCCATATTGCTCTTCAAAAATTCTGTATAAATTTAAACTCTATTCAAGACTAAATGATAGTGTCTTTTTCCATATCCTCTCAGAGAACAAGTTCAATATTTTTAGTGTTTGTCAAATTGTTAACTGAAAAATTATATCTCATTGTATTTCAAATGGCATAAATCATCAACATTTCTATTTTTTCTTGTGAAAATTCTCTTCAGTATTGATAGTGTATAATTTGGGCTCAAATGGAGTGAATGTCCACAACAGCGGCCTTAGAAATACATAAAGTTTATGATATTCAGGTACTCTGTTAAAATTGCTTAGCTTGTTAAGTTGGATCAGTCTTGTTAAACCTCTTTAGTTGCATGTGTTCAGATGTTTCTGTTACATTGAAAACTCTTACATATTCCCAACATACCTGAAAGAGTTATGGGGTGACTACCCATACACAACTAGTACTTTGCTGGTTTTCTCCAGATCCCATTAAGGCTTTATTCAGTTCTTCCAATTTCTCAGACTCAGATGCTCACCAGTAAATTCTTTGCATACTTGTCAATAATAAATAGTTACAAATATTTGTTTGGTGTGTAGTAGCAATTATTTCACTCTAAATTGAGTGAGGTTTTTTTTATTACCCATCTTCTTTTACTCAGGGGTGAAGGTGGGATAGTCACCCATAATATTTAATAATAAATTTGGCAATTTCTAATCTAAGTTCAGATGTATATTTTTAACCTATGTATCTCATTCTATTTTCTTCATAGCATCATTCAATCCATCAAAATAGCTCTCAAATTTATCACAGAGCATTGTATATTATAACTGATGTCTATGCAAAACCCTTGAAATACATAAGACATCTTCCATAAGAAGAGTATATTTGGATGAGATGATAACCTTATACAAAGCCAAAGCAATCTTGAAACCATTTTGGATGTTTGGATTTCATGGAGGAAATATTGAAGTTTTTGTTTAGGTTATAATATATTATCAAAACAAGAAACATGCACCTAGGTATCCTACACTATGACAGTGGTACAGCCTTCACCCGCCTTCCTTTTCAGCCACCCACTCTCTTAGCCTCTAACCATGACAAGTAGAGAGCTTTATCTCTTTATTTCCTACCAGCTCCAGTTGAAGGAATAAGGGTCTAACTATTATTGTCCTAATTATTACACATAGAAAGGCAAGAAGTTACACTAGAAAAAAAAATTGTCCATATTATACTGACCCAGGCAAAATCCCTATACCTAATTACTATACTTCTTTTGTTAAAATGAATGAATTGTCAATGCTCATATCTAAAGTCAAATCTCCTACTAATTCACTGGACCCCATCTGTAATTACTCACTGAAAGATATAACTCCTGCAATTTTCCCCTTTCTTTCTATTTATCCATCCTAGTACTTTCTCCTCAACTGTATTATTCCATTCAGTTTAGAAATATATTGTAACATCTCTCAAGTTAAAACAAGAACTCTGCCTTGATTTTCCAGCTACATCACCATTTCTTCGCTTCCCACTTTATAGCAATCTTCTATTGCCTATATTAACTTACTCTACATTCTCTTCTTTCATTCATTCTTGCACCCACTCAATTTAGTCTCCTTATCATTCTACAAAATAAACAAACAAATAAATAATAGCTCTTAAACTCAGCAAAGAACTCTGCATTTCTAAGTCCAAGGGACAATTCTGTCTCCATTCTGTTTCATTCAGCAGCAGCACTTGATCACATCCCTTCCTGAAACTATTCCTTCACTTGTTTTCTGGAAAACCACTGACTTTGCTTCTTGATCAATCTTACTGGATATTCTGTCTCATTCTCCTTTGCTGATTATTTCTCATATCCTCTCTTTTAAAGATCGGCATGCTCTGGGTCTCTCTCTTTGTACTCATCTCATCTTGATCCATGTCTTCTCCCTAAGTGATCTGATGAAAACTCATGATTTCAATAACCCTCAATCTTCTGAAAAATTCCTAACTTACATCTCCAAGTCAAACCTCAATCCTGAACTCTAAATTAACATATTAAAATTGCCTGCTTACATTCCCAGTTAGATAATTAAGAAACATCTTAAATTTAACCTATTTAAAACTGGAAATCTTTAAAGATTTATTTATTGTTTATTTATTTATCCCCGCCTTGCTGTTTGTGTTCCCTGTTTACATTTGCTGTGCTTTTTTTCTTTTTCCTGTGTGTGCTTGTTTCCCTTTGTTGGGGGCCAGCTTGCCTTCACCAGGATGCCCTGGGAATCGAACTCGGGGCCTCCCATATGGTAAATGGGAGCCCAACTACTTGAGCCACATCTGCTTCCTAAAACTGAACTCCTAATATTCTCATACCATTTCCTCCAATATTCTTCCATATTTTAATAAAGGACAATTACATTTTTTTCTAGTTGCTCATAACAAAATATTTGGAGTCACAATTGAGCTCTGTCTTTCCCTCATATCTATATCCAACCAACATATACTCTCAACTTTTTCTTCAAAATACCTCCACTACTACTATCCTGGCCCAAGCCACCATCTCGTGCATTTCAAATACGTGGCCTCTCTCAGTCTTTGCAACAATGCAGTATATTCTCCCCACAGCAGCACTGTCATCTTCATAAGCAAAAGTCAGATCATTTTATGTCTCTACGTATAAATCTCCCATAAAATCAGAGTGAAAGTCAAAGTCTTTGCCATGGTTTACAAAACCCTAAATGATGTAGCCCAACAAGATCTCCTTCTGATCTCATCTCTTATCATACCCTCTTTGTTCACTATCTAGTCACAATGACATATTTGCTATTTTCCTAAACTACATTTAGCCCTCTCTTATTCAGGAGCTTGTTTCCCTCTTCCTTTAAATCATCTTTCCACAAAGATCAACACGGTAGGCTCTTTCACTTTCTCAATTTTTGGTTAGCTGATCATAGAGGTATCATATAAAACAGAATATTGACAAAGACTTGAACATGCATATAGTAAGTGCATGCTAAATTCATCATAGTTTGCATAAGTAACTAGAGAAATATAGCTCCAATAGATAGTTGAAATCTAGTAGATTTTAAAACGCCATAAGAATCCTGCAAGAAACTGTGAAGATAAATACTAATGGCTACCGTGTACTGAACTATTCTCCTGGCCTCTGTTCTTTGTTCTTGTGCATATTAATTCACTTAATCCTCAAAATAGTTCAAGGGAATTAAATATATTAACCCTATTTTACATATGAGACACTGATGCAAGGACAGGCTAAATAACTAGTTGTAATTCCCATAGGCAATAAAAGTTTTGATTTGAATCCAGGTAGTAGCTTCAGAGCTATGCTCTTGACCATCACATTTTTAACCACTACCCAAAACATCTCTATAACTTTTGGTTTGCAAAGTAAAATTCCTTGAGTAAATGAAAAAATTAAGAGGCCCACATAAATCAAAAAACAAGATGACAAAATTAAAGACAACTGTGGTAGGGAGAATTCTAAGATGAACCCAAGATTCCTACCCCCTGGTATATACACCCTTATGATCTACTTCCCTTGAGGGTGGATAAGATTTGTGACTATGATGAGATTGTCACTCCCATGATTAGAGTATGTTACATGGCATGGTTGTCCTTAAGAAAGAGAAATTATTCTCACTGGGCATCTAACTTAATCAAGGGAGCCTCTTTCTGGAGAAAGATGGGCAGGAAATTCTCCATTTCTGTCTTTGGAGGATGATCAGGCCATATGGCAAGGAACTGAGAGTGGCCTCTAGTTGCTGAGAGCAGACTCCTGCAACCCATCAGCAAGGAACTGAATTTTGCCAACAAATTTGAATCAGTTTGGGGTCCAAGCTTCAGATAAGAACACAGGTAGCTGAACACCTGGGCAGAGAATCCAGTCACTCCACACCTGGATTTTGACCTACAGAACTGTGAGATCGTATTATTTTAACCACTATGTTTGTAGTAATTTGTTACTCAGCAACAGAAAACTAACACAATAAGCATCTCTATATATCAATAAGTATAAGACATTTTAACTCACCCAAAAAAAGAAGAAAGTCATTTTTCTGGTTTGGCTTAAAGATTAAAGAAATATATTCTGCCTAGAAGATGTGTATCTAATTAAGAATTCCGCAAAAATATTAAAAAATAGAAGAATGAACAAAGGTTTGTTAAATAAACACAAACATAAGAAAGCATAATTGTCAACATTAACAGAATATTTTGAGAAAAAAAATTGCAGAGTTGTTTATACTGACCAAAAAAGTATAGTCTACCATATAACTAAAATAGTCATGTACTTCTATGTCTCTGTAACATAAAATACAAAATGAAAGCTGAGGGGCTCACAGACATTGTGTTCTAAAAGAAGTAAGGCATTGATAACAAAATGAACAAATGAGAAACAGCATGAATGATTTTTGCTAATGATCTTTATTTAATTTCAGCTCTGCCCTTAGCTCAAGTCCTGGGGTGGAAACCTAAAGGAATATCAATTTCTCCCTCCACTTCCCAGAGTTGACTGGAATATATTGAGACTGTTTAAATGAGAATTAGAATCTTATCTACCTTTGACTCAATTTTATACTTGTTTCTTTATCTCAACTGTCTTACATATAGGTATGTTAGTATATGGATTCATATTGACAAAATATTGAATGACAAATTACAATACATTAAATGGCAATTATTCTGAGACTATCTTTTGGCATTTGTTTATTGCGTACTTGAACTACTTTTGTTAATTTTTTTTATTGTTTTCTTGTAATTAAACACTGCACTTGTTCGCTACTTGTTACTAAATGGCAAACTCCATAGCATGGCATCAAGCAATGGGTTTCATACCAGGTGAGTTATGACTATCCCAGAAGGTACACAAAGACTTCCCAAAGATGTTTGTGTGGGATGTGGTGGGAGGTGTGGGAGGTGGGCAACATGGGAATCCCAGTGGGTTCCATGTAATATTTTAGGTAATCTAAGCACCTCTTAAAATATATGTATATATATATATATATATATATATATATATATATATATAAAAAAAATATTTTTAAAAAAAAATACATATATGCATATATATTTATATATCATTTTACAAATGTTTGTATGTATTGTGAGAATTTTGATTTTTACCCATAATAAAAAAAAATAATAAAATAAAATAAAATAAAATAAAAAATAAATGGATATAGAAAGAAGAAAAAAAAAAAAAAAGGGTTCAAGGACACTATGACTTTCAGATCCTTAACTTCCATGTGGACTTTTCCCCAATACTTCTCTGAGGAAAAATATGGCTTGCTGAATCTCCATTCCCATCTTCCCTTTATGCCCATGTAATGTGAAAATATCCCAGGCATCAAACAAAGGGTCAGTTTGAAATATTGGTGTCAATGTTGACAAAGAAAATGACTCTAACAACTGTTAAACAACTTATTTGGAAGTCAAGTGGATTTAAATTCCTTTCTTTCAACAAAATTGAAGGAAGGCCTAGTCAACTCAATAGCTGATATAATACTTTTTGTTATTTTGGCAGGTGACTATGAAAAGTTCAAGGTATTGAGTAAAAGTCATATTTCCATTCTCATATGTTTAATTATGTGAAAAGGATTCTCAGCTCTTACAGTTATTTTTAAAAAAGCAAAAGACTTAATTGGGCTTTGTTTTATTCTAACCATACTTATTATTCATCCATAGACAGAAGAATTGAAACAGTTCCATCTTTCAATTTCTTTCCAATAAATTTTACTTTTTGCATTTAATAATTATTTTTCATTATATTAATGTGTTTATATTGTTTTGATCACTTGAGAACTAGTAAAAATTGTATTGACAACTTACTTATGAAGATATATCCTAATACTTGGAAACTTATAGGAAAATTTAAAAAGTAATATTGGATTACATATATATTTTTGTTATACAGAAGCATAATAGGGTGATCATGAAAATGTCAAACATATAAATATTACATAAAGATAAAATGTGAATGGTATAGAAAGAAACTCAGGGATCTAGGGGAAAGTTATTAAAGACATTCCTAAGCATAAAAATGGTGTCTATGTATTTTTAAAACATAAATGATGGAGAGCACCAAATCACTAGATTTAAGAAAATGGTCTGGAGATTGATTTTTAAATGACAGTATTTGCAACATGTCAAATTTGCATTATTTATGGATTTTAAACTCGATGAAAAATTTTAGCTATCAACTTAAACATGCATGAGCAATGTTTTCACAATTCGTTCAGAGAGTATATCTGCAAAGAAGTTTGAAGACATTATCAAAAAGCAAGGGGCTTTGGATTTTGCCATTGCTGGAATCAAATAATTTCTGTGCCACTGACTAAGAACCTATTTGATCTGCTATAAAATGGGACTGATAACTCTTTCAGGGTTGTTGGGAGTAACTAAAATGATACCTCTAACTTCCTAGCCCAGTGCTTTGATACCAGTACCTTCTTCATGTGGCTCAATCGGTGGGGCTCCCGTTTGCCATGTGGGAGGCCCCGGGTTCGGTTCCCGGGGCCTCCTGGTGGGGGCGGGCCCGCCTGCCCGGCGTGGTTGGCTGGCCCGGAGAGCGCAAGCGGCAGGGGGGGGATAAATGAATAAATAAATAAAATCTTAAAAAAAAAAAAAAATTGCATATATTCCACTACTGCTAATATGGTGCCTAACCTATGGTAATATTAAATAAATGTGTTAATTAGATTTCAAATTATGAGATTTTGCCACAATAATATACATAGAAAATGTTTCTTGTGCTGACAGGAGAGCTCTGGACTCTGACAAACATCTAAAGGCACAGATGCCATTATAATAGATTGATTTTCTTATGTTAATATTTTATTTCGTACCTAAACAAATTCAATTATTATAAACATCATCTCAGAACTTAACATTATATTGTCTATATAATATAAAACATGGTTTTCATTAAAAATGATTTTAAAAACTATTAAAAAAAAAAAAAAAAAAAGGACATGGAGATGTTTTCTTCAGTAAATACCAGGCTGGTGCATAAAACTACAAACTTGCTGACATTACCAGATTCTGTTATGACGAGTAGAGATTTCCATCCAGAATATATTCTTTGGGCCTAATGTGGAAGTCAAAATAATCAATATGTCTTTGTGTTTGGCAACCAGTCATGTTAAAGTTTGCCTAACTGAGGAAAACCATGTGTCAGTAAATGTTCAATAAAGGAAGAGATTGCAAACATATCAGAAATATGGGCAAAATTTTAGGTTATGGTTTCAATAGATCCCTCAAACTCACAAACTGGCAGTAAGAGGCAGACCATGCAGGACCTTATCCCTCAAGTTAGAAATGAAAATAAACAATTTAAAAATCCTCAGGAGTAAATGAATAGGAGTCAAGTCTCTGGATGAAAGTACTGCCAATTATACCCATAAACAGTGGCAGACCTGCCCAATAATGGTTTTGCTCATAACTATCAGCTAAAAATTTTTTAGCCTCTGTAAATGAGGGCCCCCAAATATTAATCTGTCTAAAATATAATCCCCGGAAAATGGTTGACATATTAGAGTTCTGATTCATCATGAGAGTTGAATGTTCTGTTTCTATTCTTGACTCTGAAAAGGAGAATCCTTAAGTCTTTCTGGTTGGATGAAACACTGGCAAATAGGAAGGAGGATTCAGTAAGTTGACTTTGAAACAGACAAAAGACTAGACTGCTCCCACACATACCCTCACAGGAAGACACCTTTTAAAAGAAATTTTCATATCCTTTTAAAGTTGCTTTTTTATGCAGACAAATGAAATTGGGGTAGTAATGGGGAGATAAATGTTTGGAAACAGATATACACCTGCAAATTATGACTCAGTCTTAGAAAGAAGATTTAAAAGATGTTTATATCTAATTTTATTTAGTCAGTTTTATTCATAACTCTTTAATATCTTTTGTCTTTAGCATTTTTATAAGAAATAATTGATTTTGCAAAAAATGTAAACTCTACAAAAGCAGTCATTTAAAACTAAGCACTGGCAACTATGAGAGTCAAGTCAACCATTCAGTAATGTCAAAATGTTCTATGCTCAACAATTCTACAACATTTGTTTTTATCAAAAGAAATAAAATGTGTGGTAGATTATAAAATCAGTCCTGATTTTATACACATTGTGTGTTCTAATTATAACAATCCAACTTATAAACAACACATGCTGTGGTTCTGACATTGAAATTGTGATGAAACATAGGGTACAAATTTTAATTACATACAGTTCTAATACAGTGAGCACTGCAGCATTTCTGTCATCTTGAAATGGTAACAGAATGAAAAAAAAGTTTTTGAAATATGAGCATGAAGGTAATGAGATCAATAAATGTCAGCTAGAAAAAGTGATCACAACTCCTGAGACTCACTGACCTTTCTACAAATTCCAGAAATAATAGAGTAGTTTGGGATGAGGAATCCTTTAACAATGAGAAACTGATACAATTATAAGAAGAAAGGTAAGCAGAGATTGCCCTATGACATCAAAAACACTGCCTATAAAGGTAATTTTGACACAGTACTTTATTCCCTTGATTTTTCTTCTAAGGTCACCACCAACATAGTTCACACACGTTGGTCTTTATAGAGACAAAATTCCCATTAAAGCCATCTTAATACTGAAATTCCTGCCTCATAAACTTTTAGATTGCACTGTGATGTTTAGCATCCTAATAGAGGTTAATGTATAGTTGGTTAATTTAAATGCCCAAAGTGAAAAACATTCTATTTTGGTGCTTATGACAGCATTCTGTCAATATCTGAGTATGATTTGTTTACATTCAGTTTTGGAAAGTGAATTACCTGTGCTTGAAAGAGTCTTTGGAAATACTTAATTGTCATGAAATATTCATCATTCTAACATAAATTGAAAGTATATTGTAAATTTATAAATTGTAATATTTAAATATTTTCTAAAGTTCACAAAATTTTAGACAATGTTGCAAAATAAGGCTTTTGGTATGGCTAAGTTTCTTCAGAATGAGAGGGATCATAATGGCGTAAGTTTTAAATTTCTATGGCTTTTATCCTGAGAACAAAAGAAAGTTGGTATCATAAAAAAGTGGTTGAAACTTCATAGAAAGTCCATAATCTTTCTAGCCTGAAAAATAAAGTAAGAGAGCTCATTGAAATAAAAGATGTTTAAAAATGAAAGGGGGATCAGGGAAATTAAAGTGACAAAGAGTGAACCCCAAATTAAAACTTATAAACTCTATCTATATCTTTGGTTGACTCCTGAACTACACTTGCACTAGGCAAACTTAAAGCAACACAGCTAAAGATGAAACATTGAATTGAAATTTGAGCTGCCAATCCAATCAAGAGGCAGAGTTCATGATGAGTCCAATCAAATTAATTACCTACTAAAACAAATAATTAGCACATTTCAGAGAAATAGAACAGAATCCAGCATAACATTCATGATGTCCAGAGCACCATTCAAAATTATCTGACTCTTTAAAGAATCAGGAATGTGTAACTGAAATCCAAAAGAAAAGACATGCATCTGAGACACATCCCAAGAGAACCATATGTTGAAATTAACAGAAAAGGAATTTGAAACAGCTGTAATAACTATGCCCACTGAACAAAAGAAGAATATGATCACAATGAAAAAAGCAAGCTACTCTAAACAGAAATAAAAAAACTACGAGAGAGAACCAAATGCAAATTCTAGAACTGAAAAACACAATATCTAATATTAGAACAGATACTGAATATATTTAACAGCAGAATGGAGATGACAGAGGAAAGAGTCAGTAAACTTAAAGATGGTTCCATATGAATTATCTAATGTGAAGAAGAGAAAGATAAACGATTGTATAAAGGTTAACAGAAGGGAACAGATGCAGCTCAAGTGGTTGAGTGCTTGCCTCCCATCTACAAGTTCCCAGGTTTGACCCTGGTACTTCCTAAAAACAAAAAAACAAACAAGCAAACAAAGAAACAAACAAAAAACAACTTGGGGATGCCAGTGTAGCTCAGTAGTTGAGCACTGGCTTCCCACATATGAGGTCCTGGGTTCAATCCCTGACCCCATTGCCTCAAAAAAAAAAAAAAAAAAAAAGAAAGGTTAACAGAATCTCAGGGAACTTTTGGACAAAAACAAAAGGTTTAATATAGAACAAAATCCCAGAAGAAGAAGTGATAAAAATGGAGCAGAAAAAATATTTGAAGAAATAATGGCTAAAAATTCCACAAATTTATCAAGATACATTAATTTACAGATTCAAGAATCTCAGTGAACCCCAAACAGGGTAAATATGAAGAAAACCTGCCTAAGTACATCAGGCAAACTTCTGAAGGAGAATATGTTGAAAGCAGCCAGAGAAAATTGACAAAGGAACAAGTTGAATAGTCAATTCCTCATTAGAAACTGTTGAAACCAGAAATAGTAAAAGAACTATCAATCCAGAATTCTATATACAGTGAAAATAACCTGCAAGAATGAGATTAAAATAAAGATACTCTAAGATAAAGTAAAATTAAGAGAATTCATTGCCAGCAGAAATTCACTAAAAGAAATGCTAAAAGGAGTCCTTCAAGATAGAGGAAAATGGTACCATTTGAAAACTTAGATTTTCAGAAAGGAAAAAAAGCCTTGAAAATGGTAAGATAACAATAATGATAATGGGGTAAAAATAAAAGATTGTATTTTATTTTGATCTCAATAAAACCATAGGACAGTTCAAAACAAATACTATAATATTGTCTTGTGGGGATTATAATGCACATAAAATATAATACATATGGCATCCATAGCATAAAAGATAAAGTGAGGGGAATGAGATGTATATAGTTGCAAGTTTACTACATGAAATGATACAATGTTATCTCTAAGTAGATGCATATAATAATTCCTAGAGAATGCACAAAATATAATGCAGAGTGGTATAGCTAAAAAGTCCTTAAGTAAATTATAAGTATGGTAAAATTATTCAAATAATGGAAGAGAAGGCAGGAAAAGAAGAGTATAGAAATAATAAACAGGGGACAAATAGAAAACAAATAATAAAATGGTAGACTCTAATTTAACACTATCAATAACTATATTAAATGTTATAGGACTAAACATTCCAATTAAAAGTCAGATATTATCAGAATAAACAAAGCAAAACCCAATTACATGCTGTTTATAAAAGATACACTTTAATGTAATTTAGATAGGTTGAAAGTAAATAGATGTAAAAAGACATACCATGCAAACAGTGAGTCTAAGAAAGCTGGTCTATCAGACAAAATAGACTACAATTCATTAGGAAGACATAGCAATCATAAATATGTATATCTGCATAACAGAAGAGCTTCAAAATACATGAAACACAAAAGAAAACAAAAAGATTGAACTCCAGGGAAAGTAATTACACAGTCATAGTGGGAGATTTTAACACCCCACTCTCAACAAGTGAAAATTCAGCAAGACTAAATTCACAGTCTGAGAAAACACTGTCAGTTGCCTTAACCTACAGTTAATTATAGATCACTTACCTCTACCATTACAGAATCTACATTCTTTTCAAGTGCATAAAGAATATTAATTCAGATGGACCGTATTCTATGACATAAACCAAGTCCCTAATTTTGCAAAATAATGGACCGTTGAACTAGGAATCAAGACCAGCTGATTGGCCTTGGGCAAATCATATTATCTCTCTGAGAAGGAGTTTGTTAATCTTAGAGATAATAGTACTAACACCCAGGTTTATTTAGAAGATTAAAGTTAATGAAAGTACCTACTACCCAATATGAACTTAAGAAAGGCTTGTTCAATTTCTTAAAATCAGAATTTTGTTTTCTATTCTTACCAGTGCCTAAATTCCAGAGGGAATAGAACATGCAGTAAACAGTAGCATATTAAACAGTAACACTGTTGAACTACTATTGCTAGAGTAGAAGGGTAAATGGACTTTAACAGTATTATACAGTAGGCAGCACGATCTTTTGTATTTCTTCCTTAGCTAAGATGCCAACTCTGGAATGTCTTTTCCCATGAAAGAGATCTTCCTGCTCACGTTTGCTTATCAGAAGCCAACAGTAGAGCACACATTCAAGTTAAGCTTCAATGTCTGGCAAACATACAGGAGCCTGTAGTTAATAAGCAAACCAGGCAGCCAGCATTCTTTAGAGCATATTATTCTGAAGCAAAATGACTGTAGAATTCGAATTCACTTAAGTTACAGTATTTAGAGCACTTGTTGATACAAAGCTTGAAAATTTTCAGCAACTAGTAAGACAAATGGTCATGACTATCAAAATACCAGAATGTGGTATAAGAATGCCATGGGATTGGGAAGCGGCTGTGGCTCAATCAGTAGGGCTCCCGTTTACCATATGGGAGGCCCCAGGTTCGGTTCCCGGGGCCTCCTGGTGAAGGCAAGCCCGCCCGCATGGCGTGGTTAGCTGACCCAGCGAGCACAAGCAGCAAGGGGGAGATAAATGAATAAATAAATAAAAAATCTTATAAAAAAAAAGAATGCCATGGGATAGTTATAAGTAGGATGAGGACAGGATAACACAAGGAAAAGTGCCATCTAAAAATAGACTCTGCAGCCCTGGCAGTGCTATATTTGAAAGCTAAGAGGATAACTGGATATTGATGTCAGAAAATACTATATAATATTCATAGCTTATTCTATATATTTATATACGTATCAAGGAATATTAAAGACTTTATGGTTTTATTCAAAAATATGTGCTCATTCTCAACTACTGTTTTCACTTTTTTAAAATAAATTTCTAAGATAAAGAATCCAGCCTGTTATTGATATGTCCAGATATCTGACTTGGGTGATAACTACCTGAAAATAATAGATGTCTGATTCTCAGAATGGTCAAGGACAGAATACAGTATTTTCTTTCTCTCTGGGGGTACTCCACAAGGTAGCAGCATTTCCAAAAAAGGATATTGCTAACACAAAATAACATATTCCTGTTTTAGAGTCCTATATGTCCTACTCGAGTAGAATTTGGCAAACTCAGCATTATTGATAGACCATTAAGTTTTACAAGTAAACCAAATTTTCCTATGTTTCTAGAAATTTAAAAGTTTTTATAAGACAATCTTTACTTTGCTGTGTAAAAGATAATTACCTGACATACAGGCAACCTCTGAAAGACCTCAAGAAAGAAACACATACATCAACCTGTCATTCTTTGATTTCTTGATAGGTCAAACTTCACTTCCAATGGTTTGCAAAGTACTGAGAACATAATGACCTGCTATATAAGTGTAAAATAGTATTAGCTTAAGTCAGACTCAAGAAGCACCTATGGCTTTGCAAGAAATCAAACCAATGACAACTTTTTCATTAATCTGAGTTACTTATTCAATGGGAAAATTATAATTCTATCATAAATAGTTTTACTACCTATAAATATGGTAATAATATAATTAATATTAATGATTTATTTCCTCGTGGTTGAGAAATATATGTGGGTAGTAATAAGTAAAAGAAGAATGGAGTTCTACAATACATGCCTATATTGTATATCTCACAAATATCAGCCACTTAAAATTGTATTTGGAAAGAGTCAGTAGATTTCCAATTAATATACACTTAAGGCACTATGATTTCCTACAGTGAATAGAGATACAAAAGACGAAAGTACTTTTCAAGATACTAATGTAAAGCAGAAGGAACAAATGTGATGCCATATCACCTGCTGAGTAGTGAACCAAAGAGTGCTCATTCTAAATGTGATCAAGGTAAGGAACATTTATACTTCTGTTTGAGTTTTAAGGTCCACAAAAAATCGTTTGATCTGATTAACATAGCTGCTAGAAATTTTGTAAAAGTGACAACAATAGACAACAATGGCAAACAGTAACCATAGATTGGATGGCTCTGCTTGAGAATAAATATAAGGCAACCTAAAGAGCAGAGAGTCAGTGATATATTAATAAGGGACTCCACAGGTATAAGTGACACTCACTAAGAAAAGGACTAGTTTATCGGTCACTCAGCGATACCTTTAGACAGACCTGCAAGATATACCATCAATAGGGGCATTTCTCTATAGGAATAGTATATTTTATGCATAGATTAAATGCTATTGAGCTTTATAATTGCCATTTTACACATGGAGGAAGGAGCTGAAGAAGGGTTAAATGACTTGTCCAACTTCACACAGCAAGGCAGTTATGAAGCTGAAATTGTAACCCACGGGAATGATAATTTACAGCTTTCAAATATCTGAAATGCATCTGATATGCTATGTAATAGCAGCTTCATGCTGAACTGCCATTTTTTCTTATTGTGAGGCAGGGAAACAACAAGAACAAGAACACCAAATGCATTACAACTTTTGGATTTTCTTAATAGCATATCCACTGGAAATGGCACTTTACCCCCATGTTCACACTGCTTTTGTTTTGAAAAAGCCAGAACTTTTTGCCACAGATGAGCCCTTAAGTGAAGGCAAATGCAAACATTTTCCTTTGATACTTTAGTTCAAGTGGCATTTGGTATATATATACTCAAAAAAGATACTGTTTTTGGACATTTTCCAGTAAATGCTCTCTTAACATTTGCCTAAAAAATATTATAAAGCACTTTATATTTCAAAAAATTAAAGTCCTTTTTTTAAGAAAATCAACCAATACAGGTTTTTCCTGGTAATGAAAATGGTAAAACCACTCTTCAATTTAGAACTGAATTATTACACCATGACACTCTGAGTTGACTATTTATATTAACTTAATATGTTACATTTTGGAAATAGAGTATTCAAAAGGAATCGAGTTGGTCATGGTCTTTTTCCGAATGAATTGCTAATTGGCACTTGGTAATAATCCCTCCATGCCAGGGAGGCTCATCCCCAGGGGTCATGTCCCATGCTGGGGCGGGGGGTTGCGGGTAGTGCATTTATATGCTGCGTTTGGCTTAGAGAGAGGCCACATTTGAGGAACAAGGAGGCTTTCAGGCAATATTAAATACAAATGAGTTTCTATGGCTAAGAGATTTCAAAAGTGAGTAGGGAGGTCATTCCAAAGGTTATACTTATGCATGTCTCAGCAAGATCTCATTGATTGCCACAGTAAACTGTGTCTCAAATAGCGGGGCTTCTGAGGGTTCTAGAGACACCCAGACACTACAAGCAGGGCAGAAAAGCTCAGGAATTTGGCACCCTGTCAGTAGGCCTTCCTTACGCTGAAATGTATGCTCCCCAGTGTGACAGAGTTACACTCATTTACAGTTTCCCTACACATGGCTTTTCTGCCCCTTTTATTTGAACCTATAATTAGCACTATACTTGTTAAATATATGTTCCTGAGACACAAAACCTTTGGTCCGTTCATATGCCAGTTGAACCCTGAATCTTAGCAGAGTTGCAACACCTACTCTCCAGTTCATTGGACTTACCCAGGACAACTAACAAGGACATGATCATGGATAATGCCCATCCCAAGGAACAGAGTGTGTCTGCAACTGCAAGCAATCAATTCCTTCCATCTGCCCCATGGGACCTAAGCCCCCTCTCAATTAGAAAAAGAATGGTCATCACCATCCCCAAATCCTCAAGATTGGGAAATGAACAATGGACTAAAGTAGAATTATTATTATTCTATTATACACTTCTTATTATTCCAGCAATGGAAGAACTTTTATCGTTGATATAAAGGCAGTGCCCACCAGAGTTTCTGAGGGGAGGGAGAAGGAAGAATAGATATAATATGGGGGCATTTTGGGGACATTGGAATTGCCCTACACAACATTGCAATGACAGATACATTATATATTTTGTCATAACCTACAAAATTGTGGGGATGGAGTGTAAACTATAATGTAAACAATAGTCCACCATTAGTAGCAATGCTTCAATATGCATTCATCAATTGTAACAAATTTACCACACTAATGAAGGATATTGTTAATGTGGGAAAGTGTGGGAGAGGGAGGGAGTGGGGCATCCCTGGGAATCCCCTATAATTTTTATGTAACATTTATGTAATCTAAAGCTTCTTTAAAAATTAAAAAAATAAAATAAATAAAATAAAATACTCCATTTAAAAAAGGAGTCTAGTTGGAAAATAAAATGAAAACCAACTTCTTTATTATAAGATCAGCATGGTGTTTAATAATTAGATCATTTTAGGCATAAAAAAGAGACTTCAGTCCCTTTGCCTTTCACCCACCAATGACAAATAATTATGGTAGGTCCTTTTTAACTCACTGCTCAGTGGAGCATCCCATAATAGTCCTTCTTCCTTAATTGGTATCTTGACAAAAACTATTTGCAATTCTTTATCTTATCTAATTTGATAAACGGCAATATCTTAGGTATATGAATTGGAAATTCATTGGCTATTTTTAAAATTTAATGTTTGATAAAGGTACATAATAGAAGTATTCATTATTTTTTTACTTTTTTTTGTGCTCACTTAGAATACATATTATTGGTTACCAGCCATTACATATATTATAAATACATATTTGTAATTATAATTACCACTTAGAATATGTAAGCCAGATTCCTGAAAAATTTGTCATAAATTTGATATCCCTGAAAGTCATATTTAAATCTGGAGAAATAAGTTATGTGTACTTATTGATGCCAATATTACTTTACAGTTATACAGTTGATAGAAATATGCCCAACATTTTGCAAACCATTGGTAGTAAAGTTTGAGCTATTAAGAAAACAGAATGTGACAAATTAATGCATGTGGTTGTTTTCTGAATCTTTTGGAGAATATTTCATATTGATTAGTTAAATGTTATTCATTACTGAGCTATGTAATGATATGCTATATCTACTTTTCCATTCTTGCACAAAATAATGGTTGTATCTACCTAGTAATTTTCTATATATTTTTTGCTATTTCATACCTAAACAGTGCCCTAACTATATAACCCTTCACTCAATATATCTAAACATATCACAAATGCTAACAATTCCATCTTCAAAAAGATTCCTTCCCAGACATCTCTGAATTGCTCAGTCTGGAGAGAATGTTCTCTAGTTATCTTTCTCACATACTCCTGCACAATCACCTTGGGTATTCTCCTCACCTATCCCTTGTACTCTATCTTCCATTTCCTAGATGTCCTATCTTCCCTTTTTCTTGGTTTATACCCACTTTGGGTGCACAATTCTTCAATAGTTTCCTGAAAAGGGAAGTACACAAAATATTTTTTTCATATCTTTCATGTCTGAAAATGTCCTATTTTTACCTCACACTTACTTGATAATATTGAATTCTAGAGTGGAAATAATTTTCACTAGATATTTTTAAGAGAGTACTCCTCTGTCTTCCAGCTACCAGCACTGCTAAGAAGTCCAATATTATTCTGATTCTTAACTCTTTAAAGGAAATTTATCTTTTTCCCCCTCTGGAAAGTTGTACACTCTTCTTATGGGTCAGGTGTTCTCACTTGGACAAAGGAAGCTGTCAGCATATCAGATATTATGATCTTTCTATACCGTGATTGACTTATTTGGGCCATCTCAAATTGCTTGACTACTTAAAGGGAGGAGCCACAGAGGTTAATTCATGTATTAATACAACACATAACCAAAACACATTACACACGCACACAGCGATCTCGGAAGAAACACCTCCTGGTTCAAGCTCTAAGTAGTAATTACCCCAGTTCTGTTTACCATCAAAACCAGAACCTGGTCTTTATTGGTCCACATAACATTAGGTTGTTACATTGGAAGGAGGGGCTTCATTCACATTGCTTTATAGCTTCTAATACCCAATCAGTGGGATAGAGTTCTATTTGTTTATGGCTGAACATTTTATTGTTCCTAAAGAGACAAAATTTAAAATAATAGAAACTAACCTTTTTTAAGTGAGCACATAAACAATAAAAATTATCTATAAATCATTCTAACCACAACAGCCTGAAGATGACTTTCAGTTTCCCTTTTCCCAAAGGAAAATATTCAAAATAGACTTTTTTGTTGTTAAGCCACAGAAAGTAATTATTAAGGTCACCTAGGTGAAGTCCAAGGATATTTGTTTATACCATCATTTTGTCAGCTCTGTCTTCAAAATCTATGCATTTATCCCTGGTTGCAGAAGCCACAAAAATGCAATAAATGCTCAGGGTAATGAATTAGAAGCAAACAACACAGCTATTTTAGATTCGATATATTTTTTGACAATGTTCTTTAAAAACTTTTTAGATTAGAGGCTTGAAATGTTCCTCAGAGCACTTAATATGGTATTTTCTCCTTTATTTAGGATAATTTAAACATGTTAAAAATACTTTCTTCTCTATATATCATCATAATGACTTTTTGGGGTGTTCATAGACAAAATAGTGAATGCTGCTCTCTAAACCTTCATAGTTTTGCATACAATTTTCTATGTACTTGATTTCTCTTCTGTTTTACTGACATTGTTATATTATGAGACAACAGTAAGATACTCACTTTGGGGAATTGTTCTAATTATCCAAAAGAGAGCAGTTGCTTTAAAAATTGAATGAATACTGTACGCATGCTAGGCACTATTCTAGTCATCTTCAATTATCCACCTTATCATGTTTAGTTCTCTCTCGCGTACTGCATAATAAATATTATTGCCCACATTTGATTCAGTAAAAAAATAAACTGTGGCTTACAGAGTTTTGTCCAACTTCCAAGGATATAAGTGGAAAAATCAAAATTTACATGCATGTTTTCTTTTAACTCAAATTTTTATGCTTTTCCTGTTTTGATGAGCAGATTTGAAGAGAATATATGATGTCTGCTTGACTGCCAGAGTCAGAATATTCAAGGATTTAACATATTTTCCCTCTGGGGGTGAAAAATGTATAAGCTTAAACAAGATTGCTTATTTAAAATAAACCTTGTAACTTTTATAAAAATATAGAAAAGGCATTAACAATATTCAATGATAGAAAGCACTTATATTTCAACTTCTGCTACTGAAAATGACAAGCCAGGTAATTCAGATAAAACCCTGGCTAGAACTCAGCATATAAATGCATTACCTTCTACCCAGCATGGGACATGACTCCTTGGGTGAGCCTCCCTGGCACCGAGGGGTTACTACCAAGCACCAACTAGCAATGCAACTGCAAAAAGACCTTGACCTAAAAGGGGAAAAGGTAAAGACAAATGAGTTTATATGGTTAAGAGACTTCAAAGTGAGTCAGGAGGTCATTCCAGAGGTTATGCTTATGCATGTCTCAGCAGGATCTCATTGACTGCCAAAGTGAAAACTACCTCAAATAGTGGGGCTCATGAAGGCTCTAGAGACATCCAGACACTATAATCAAGGCAGATAGCTCAGGAGTTTGATGCCTTGACAGAGGACCCTACTTTGGAAATTATGCTCCCCTGTGTGACAGAGATGGACTCTGCTGTGGTTTCCCTAAACATGGCTCTTCTGATCCTTCTATTTAAACCTATAATTAGTACTAGGGTTGATAGGTGTACGTCCAAGAGACTAAAATCTTTGGGCTGTCCATGTGCCAGCTGGGCCCTGAAATTCAACAGAGTTGCAAGACCTACTCTCCAGTTCATTGGACTCACCCAGGACAACTAACAAGGAGATGATTATGGACAAAGATAATCCCAAGAACAGAGAGAATCTACAACTGCAAGCAAAAGAGTCCCATCCATCTGTGCCATGAGATCGAACCCACCCCCCTCAATTAGAGGTGGAGTGGGCATCACCATCCCAGAATCTTCAGGTTTGGGGAATGAACTATGAGCTAAAGTAGACTTACTGGTATTCTACTATAGACTTATTGTAATTCTAAAAATGGAAGAAATTATATCATTGATGTGGAGGCAGTGGCCACAGGAGGTTCTGAGGGCAGGGAGAGGGAAAAACAGGTGTAATATGGGGACATTTTCAGGACTTAAGAATTGTCCTGAATGACATTACAATGACAGATACAGGACATTACATATCTTGACATAACCTACAAAATTGTGCAGAAGAGAGTGTAAACTATGAAGTAAACTATAATCCATCTTAGTGGCAATGCTCCAAAATGTTTTCATCAATTATAATGAATGTACCCCACTAATGAAGGATGTTGTTAATGTGGGGAAATGTGGGAGATGCAGGGAGTGGGGCATATGGGTAACCCTTATATTTTTATGCAACATTTATGTAATCTAAGTATCTTTTTTTAAAAAAATTTAAAATATATATTTTTAAAAAGACCCTAGCTAAAGATCCAGATGCAGAATAAGTCCTTGCCACCAGAGATTCTATTGAAATAAAAGTATAGAAGTAATCATCAGGAATATGGATATGGCAGTGTCACCATTAGATCAAGGAGTTCAAAAAATTTCTGGAAGTTGGAAACCATATTGGAGCATTTCTTGCAATAAAACAGAGAGAATTCACTATGCAGGAACCACAGTGCCAGAGCTGCCCAATCTGTCCATTGAAACCTCAGAGAAAAACAGATGGAATGGAGGATAAGAGTGGGATAAGAGTCTGAAAACAGTGGGATTAACTGGAGATCTGTGTCTAGGACAGTTGAGACAGCTGTCCTCCTATTCTTCATCCCTCTCCCAACTTAGAGATCTGGGATTTACCGTAGCCCTATCCCAAACCTAAAAAGCTTCTCTTCATAGAAATTACAGGAAAGTTAGTGTAGATGTTAGTGCCCAAAATAATATCTCCAGCCTTCTAACATTTTAGGGGCTTGCAGCTTGATGTTCATTTCCCTACTAGCTCAATGTCATGTGTAAGTAGAAACCACTTTGAGTTTTTTAAGCAACACAGGGTTTAATAAAGAGAATTAGGTAATTATAAATTCAATGGAAATGATAAAGCAGCAGAATCTACAATAGGCTTTCAGAAAAGACTCCCCAAATATTACAAAACTAATCTATAAGTACAGTTACTGCTTCTGCTATAAGTAGTATTATGGGAACCACTGAGCTCATGGACACAAAGATCAGAAAACAGGGATCAGGTAAATACTTCTGCCTACATCCTGACAACAAGGAAGCTGGAGATTGTAGACTGGAAGGCTTCAGCATCATTACATTTCCAACAGCTTTGCAACCAGTAGAAAACAGCCAAAAGACAGCAAGAAGATGGTCTTTTCCTCATGTCTGCCTTCCAAATCTCATACCGTTGCATCTAATAGACAGAACCGATTTCACTTCCAGAATCTTGGCTGCTGTAGCATCTAGGGAATATATAGTTTCTATTTTCCAGATGATGCTAAAAATAAGGCTCATTAGCAGGAAGTAGAGCCTGATGTGGAGATCTACTAGACTCCAGCCATCAAACTCAGAACCAAGGAAAAGCCCCCCACTTGGGTGCCTCATCTCACAGAGAACTCCCAGTTCAGAAGGCCACTCAGGGGAGAGATTTGAAAGGAAAATCTATCTATACAATATCAAAGAAATCCCCACTGCACCTATTCATCCCTTCACCAAGTAAACTTTAAAGACAAGCAGAAATCATCAAGTGAGGAGAACCAAAGTTGTGAAAAAGAATGAATGGCCAAAAGAAGCATGTTGGAAATGTAACATCAGAGAAATAGAGATCATTTGGGAAGCGGGAAAGAAACATCTAACATGATCAGAGAGCATAGATAAAACTAAGATTCTTGTTAAAAGTGTCAGCCAGAGATTGTGAAACCATCCTTAAAGATTTATAAATATTACAAAAATGAAAAAGCAATATAATATTTTAGAGTATAGAAAAAAATAGGTCAGAAAATATGAATGAAAATAGATAGACAAAAGACCAATCAAAGAGTTAAAACTTCCAACCAGCTGGCGTTCCAGAAAAAGAGAAGACCGTCAAATGCAGCACACCCAGAGAACATCCAGTGCGGACAAGAAAGCCTCTGAAGCAGAAGACTCTAGAAAATGGACACTCCACACACTATATGATATAATGATCTGAAGGATAGAAAATTCAAGATGCTAGAAATATATCTCCTAGGAGCAGTCCAGGTATGGTGACATTGCTCCTATAGAAAAGAAATCAAACCCTAACACACTATTTGACAATGAACATAATAATACAAATGCTATTTGTTGATTCTTCACCTTTAGAGTTATCTGAAATTGTCCAGTTTTTAAATGTTGGCTTAAATGTATGAAACATTACCTAGGCCAAATAAAACAGACATACAGGCTGGGCTCAGGTCAAAGGTTCCAGTCAGCAACCACTGTAGAAATACTTAGCTGAGAGAACCTTGAAATGGTAGACTTAAACAAGTGGTGTTGAAAAGTTTTACTTATTTTTTGAGCTGTAATGGAGTTGTAAATATAGCATTAGTATTGCAGAAGAGATCAATAGAATAACTTAAAATAATGATTATTTGAAAGGACAAGGAAAAAGGTGAGCTAAATCCTTATCTTTTAGAAAAGGAGTTAATAAATGTTTATTAAATACCTACTCCATGCCAAGCAATGTGCCAAACGTTGAGGCCATTCTGTTCACATTCCTGCTTCTGCCAAGAATATTTTATGACTTGTTTTCATGGTAAACTTCTATTCTGCCAACATAAGCCATGGTTAATAGTATGGAATCAGACCATAACTGAAGAAATAGAGGTAAATGTATATCATCCGAGTTGTGGGGAAAACCACAGGAATATACAAAAAACAGAAACCACAGAATGATTCTGCCTTTGAGTAATATTACTGGTCATATTGAGAATGACTCTATTCCTTTTCGTGAAATGCTCTTCATTCGATCTGATAGGCCACTGTGACAGAAACTGCTGTGTGACCCCCTTCTTATACAGACTTGTTGCTTTGGCTGCTAGAAATGCTGTTGAAGGTTTGCCTTTAGCTGCCTGCCCATTCAGCTGCAAAAAGCCATTTCTCCCAAGGTAATGCACCTTCCCAGGCATCCCACATCTAAGGACTGATTGATGCTGAAGATGGGCAAGCTTTCATGGCCCAACTGAGGACAGGTATCTCTCAAGGGTGAGTCTAGCTCCTGAATACCCCTTGGGGGCAGCTGGCACTGTCGTTGGTTCTATATCACTGCTAGACTTCTCCCTCTGCCCATTTCTGCTTCCTTCTGCTCCCTTTCAAGGATTAATGGTAAAAGTGCTCAGTAATAAACAATCTACACATTAAACTCTGTCTCAGAGACTGCTTCACAGGAAACTGTTCCTACAGCATCCACTGCATCCGGGTATTACTTTGATAAATAAAAGTTTAAATGCTAGAAAAGAATCAGCAATGTTTTTTTCCATATAATATAACACACGGGAATAGCTAGTAAAACAAATAATTCATGTGGCAATAGAACTCACTTTCACTCTTCACAAGCATATGTTTCTCTTTAGTTTATTCCACTGTGTTCTTCTCTTATTTTTATATCTTTGCCAAGTTTGGAATTATTTTCTACTTAGTATTTAACACCAAACTTGCATATTGTTTTTGCATTTACAAAAAATATTGCTAGTTATTTATTAATGTGTTTTCCTTCTGCTATATATATACTTGAATGCCATCAATACTTATCATCATGACAACAAATTACTTAAAGGGAGAAAAAAAACATATTTCAGTTATGAAATCTATTGATTCATAGATAACTTTCTCATTCAATGATAGTACACTGAATTCTATTTACCCACCTAAATAAAAAAAATAATGATTCCTATACAATTATGCATGTGGAGTGGAAGGACTGATGCTTAGAATGCATCTTGTTGTTGTTCACCCTCTCTCATCTGTCTGGGATGCTTTGTCATTTCGATTTTCTGGCAGACATATATACCTCCAACATAAAGCGATGGTGAAGGGCATAGAACCAGAGCATTCAAATCCTGGCTCCACAGTTATTAACTCTATGACTTTGGGCAAGTTCCTTAATGACTTGAGTCTTCAGTTTTATCATCTTTAACATAGGGATGATAACAGAGGATTAAGTGGTATAATGTATGTAAAACTTTCAGTTTAGTGCTTGCTTCATAAATTGTTCAATAAATTTTATCTATTTTTGCCAATATAACTATATCTAGCTACAAGAAAAATATTTGAATCCTATCTTAGTTTCCAGGTTGCTCTAACAAACCATATAATGGGTTGGCTTAAACAACAGGAATATATTGGTTCACAGTTTTAGAGTCCAGAATACTTGCTCCCTTCCGGGGTTGGTAACATTCTTGCTGAATTTTGGCAATTCTCATGGTTCTTTGGCTTTTCCATCACATGGCGACGTCTTCTCCTTTCTCTTCTGGGTTCCCTTGACTTCTGGCTTCAAGCTCCTCCCCCACCCCCACCCCCACCCTGGGCTTTCTCTCACTAGGTCTGAATTTTTTCTATTAAAATAATCTATATAAAATAACCCACTAATCTATATTAAACCCAACCTCATTCAATTCAGCCACACCTTAACTAAAACTAACATCTTCAAGATGTTTACAATGGGTTCACACCCACAGGAATGTAGATTAAGAATAAGAATAGGTTCCCCCTCCCTCCCTGGGGAACAAAACCCAATCTACCAGAATGCCTGACAATGAATTCCAAGATATAACAGCAGTCACCAAAGTAGAGTGACTTTACAATATCAACAAAGCCCTTTCACTCACTATTTTGGATTAGGATATTTAAAAAGACCTGTTAAAAACAAAAAACAAAATATTGTCTAGTATGCTAGTATGGGCAGCAAAATTGGTCATTATCAATCATGCTAGTCTGCCATGTTATCTGGCAATCACCTACAAAGTTTTGCAAAGTTGTGGAAGGAATGGGAAGAATAGTAAAATTTGGAAGGGAATAAAGGAAGAGGACCTGAATTGCTCTAGGTTCCAAGAAGCAAAGATGTTTCAAAGTATTCCCATGTTTGTTGCCTTATTTGGTTCTTCCATCACTCCTATAAGGCAAGTAAATGTTCTGTGACTGTCCCATTGGAACTCTGAATACTTAGTCTTGGAAGCATTAAATTGTTCTCATGTATTCCTTTCACTATGAAATAATAGGAGTACTAGAAACCAGATTCCATGGCTTCTTTTTAAAAGTTATTTCTTCCACCCAAAGTTCTCATATATGGCAGAGGATTTGATATCAAAGTCTTAAAACTGATCTTACCTGAGTCAAGATTAAATGGGCTAGATGGTCTTTGTGGTATCATTTATGTTAGTGTATGGATAGTGCAGCCTTTCCATATAAATAGCAGAGAGTTCCACAGGAGGATGATGTAGGGGAGGGAGGAACCTCCTTTCTCAAGCCAATTAAGTGATCAATCAACAACATGTACTAAGTACCAATCGAATGCTCAGGCTGTGGTAATCTAAGATATTGAAGCTGATCTTAAGTAACCTTCAATTTAATTGAATGGTATGGCTCTACCCATGAAACAACAAGGAATGCTTCTTCTGTTTTTGGGTCTTGTATTCAAATTCATCATCCCTAGTCATTCCTAACCTCCAGAATTGTTGTGAGGGTCAGACGAGACACCTTAAGTAAATGGCCTAGCACATAACAGGAGCTCAAAAAATAGCAGTTACTGGTGTGGATAGTGACATAAAAAGCTGTAATAGTGGAGGATAGCAAAATTTTGAACAACATGTTCATGGGAGAATTAATTTGTGTTAGTTTGAAGTCTATTATCAGAGGTAGAAGCAGACAAAGGTTCTCCTTTGCACTTAGAAACAAACTCACAGACAGTTGTTATGTACAACAAGCTTTATTATTGCCCTGGCCAGAGAATCTAGTGGAAAAGAAAGTATCTCTAGACAATGTGGAAGGATAAAAGAGCAATCTCTGACCATTGTGGAAGAGTTTGGCACACATCAGAGATAGAGAAGGATGGGTTGACACTCCATGGACTGATCTGCAGGAGATATAGTCCTATTTTACAGGTGAAGGATGAAGGTCATTGCTTTCAGTGGGTCTCAAAAGGTGAAAGTGCAGTAAACAGAATTAGCGCATGTCTGGGGAGATGGTCATTGGAGGCAGCCAACCTCCTTCTGATGGGTCAGCTGTGTAGAGCCTTGATTCTTCTGTGTAGTGGTCAGAAAACAGAGTAGAAAGTACCCAATAATAGCTATGGTGTCATGCACTCAGAGTCCAGAAATACCAGGCAAATAATTCTGCCAAACTTAAAAATAAACTTAAATTTCTATGCAACTGAAGTTTAATCATGTTGTACCAGCAAACTTTCTAATTTATACTTATAGTTGCCACTACTTTGTGGACAATTTGGCAACTAAAGAAAGAAACTGTCACTATCAAATGTCATTTTCTGGAGGGACCTTAGAAATCTGGAAAAGGTCATTGCTCAACAGAAGCTATAATATGTAATGGTTGGGTCTCCTCGACTCATAGTCAGAACTGTCACTACTAGCTGGAAGACTAAAATGGGGTTATTACTGGCTCTTATGTCATTCGTAATTTTGAGAGTTACCTAAGTTAAGATGTGTAAAGTGATAAGACTATGATTATCAAGAACTCCAGAATGAAACACTTGATCTTACTAGAGGGAAGGAAAGTTCAAAAACTTTCTATGCCATGTTTAGCAAATAAAAATAGAGGATGCACAGTTAAATTTTATTTTCAGATAAACAATGAATATTTTTAATAGTCATATTAGTATATGTTCCAAATATTGCATAAACATATTTATGCAATAAATTTACTCATTGTCTATCTGAAAAAAAATAAAGTAAATAAATAAATCTTAAAAAAAAAAAAAAAAAAAAAGAGTATGTACTGGTAGCTCAGTGAAAGAAGAGAAGATGTGCAGCCAGAGAATCTGACATATTCCATGGGGGAGAAAGAGTTTTCATTGCACATTGAAGTATCAGGTAGGATTACAATCCATAGACTGAGAAGAAATACATTCTAGGTAGAAGGAATGTAAGCAATACTGGGGAACAGAGAAATTCTGGGCCATATGCTGGGATCTACAGAATATTTCCATGTGGCAAAAACATACTATATTTGTAGGGTAGGCTTGAGTGATAACACTGGGAAGATAGGGGTAGCCAGTGGGGAATAAAACTTCCTTGGATATCTCAGTGCTCCTGTAAAATTACCTAGCCTCCAGAGACAAGGAAATACTTACTATCCCTTAGAAATATTTACTTTCCACATATCTTGAAGATTACTCTGAAGCCATTTGTCTAGTTAGTTGCTCTGATCCAAAAATATAATACAAGATCTTATGTCCCTGAAAGGGATAAATACAATCTGGACTAGGTCCCTGGGGTAAACAACCAAGGTGCCAGGTAGAGGGACCCCCTAGGAATTTACATTTCAAACAGAATGAAACCCAGACCTTGGAGACAACTTTAGGTCATAAAAGCCATAGACAGCAGGGCTTACCTGGTGTTTGGAAAGACATATTTACATTCCAAAAAGTTGCAGTGAAAACCCAGGATCCTTTCCATCCCACCTCAAAAAAATCAAGGCTTTTTTCTCTTTCAGATGGGGAGGGGACAGCTGCCCTCTCTTGAACAATTCCATTGCTCTCTAAATATTTCAGTGTGTAACTCAAAAAATAAGGCCTCATTTTTTAAAAACAAAATTTCAATCCTATTATCACACCTGAAAATAAGTAAATCCTTATTTATTTAGTCATTATTCTGGTTAGTGTTCAAAGGTCCCCGGTTTTCTCATTCCCCCCAAGTTTTGTTGTTGTTGTTGCTGTATTGTTTTATTTTGGTCTGCTTAAAGCAGTGTCATATAGTGCAAAAGTTTAATATGTCCTATTTTATCCCTAGTCCACGCCCCCCCACACACACTTTGTTTTGTTCTTGAAGTTGATTTGTCTTTAGAAATAGAGTTATTTGTACTAAAGATTTTCCCACAAATCTTTTGATGCCTGCCTCCCCTTGATTCCATTTTTTACATTTTACTAGATTAGGTAGTGGTTTGTCTATTTTGTAGATTTTTTTCCCAAATAAGTCAGCATTTACATTTATTCATTAGTTATATTGTTTTTATGTTTTCCAACTCATTCTGTTTTATCTTATCATTTCCTTCTATTTCAGTTAACTTTTATCTATCTTTATTGAGCTAGATGTTTAATTCATTAATTTTATTTTGTTTTATTTATATATTTACATATATATAGGAATTTTTACACAATGTTTTTCTCTGATGATTGTTCTACTGTTTTCCCATAGATTTTGATATACTTTCATTACCATTAGTTTGAAAGAATTTTTTAGTTTTACTTTTCCATTCTGAACCAAATGTTGCTTAATATCATTTGCTTCCCTTTCATTTCCAGGTGAAACAGCCTATTTATTTTTTTCTGGATATTTTTATCATTATTCTTTTGTTTTATCGATGTGTCTCTGTATGATTTCCTTGTTTCTTGTATTTCCTGCTTTATGAGAATTATTGCTGTTAGCATATATAAAAATATTCATAATTCTGAGAGGTTCATAAATATTCATAACTCAGAGTTCTTGTCTCTGACAATTTTTGGTCTGAATTCTGCCATGAAAGCTGATTGTTAACTCTCTCTCCTTTTAATCTGCATTCATCGAGTATATCTTTGCCCATTCTTTTATTATTTTAAGTAGGTTTATTGAGACATAATTCACACACAGCAAAAAGTACCCTTTTACATGTATTAAGTTGTTCTGTGAATTAGTTCTGAGAATTTGGACAACTGTGAAAATTCATGTTGCCACCATCACAGTCAAGATACAGAATAGTTCCATCACCACAAAAAGTTCCCTTTTGTAGCTAATCCCTAACCCAGCTCCTCTATCCCCTTCCCATTTATTGGTCTGATTTTGTCCCTGTACGTTTTCGCTTTCATTGTTTCTTTAATTTAGCATAAAGCTTTTGAAATTCATCCATGTTACATGTATAATTGGCTCTTTCATTTTTTATTGCTCTAATACCTGTTATATGGATGTACCACAATGTGTTTAGATATTAACTAGTTGAAGGCTATCTGGGTTGTTGCCATTGGAATAAAACTGCTATAAACATTCATATAAAAGTTTTTTGTGGACAAATATCTTCAATTCTTACAATACTAAAGTCTCTTGATTACTGTTTCTCCCTAATAAGTAATGAGATAAAGTAGTTTGTGTCCTCCAAATTTGTTATTCTTTGGTTTGGGGGTTGCATTGGATCTACAGATAAATTTTGGAGAAAATTGACATATTAACAATATTGAATCTTCCAATCCATGAAAGCAATATGTTTGTTTATTTAGCTAAGTCTTCTTTTATGTCTTCCATCAAAGTTTACAACTTTTGTCTACAAATATTGCACATATTTTGATACTATTATCTCTTAATATTTTATGGTTTTCATGCTATTGAAATGGTTCTGAGGGAAGGGAGAGGGAAGAATAGGTGTAACATGGGGCATTTTGGGGACATTGGAATTGTTCTGTATGACATACAATGACGGATAGAGGCCTTTAAACATTTTGTCAAAACCTAAAAAAATGTGCTGTGCAAAGTGTAAACCGTAGTGTAAACTATAGACCATGGTTAGTGGCAATGTTTCAATATGTTTTCATCAATTGTAACAAATGTACTACACTAATGAAGCACGTTGTTAATGGGGGAAGTGTGGGAGGGGCAATGGGTGGGGTATATGGGAATCCCTTATATTTTCAATGTAACATTTATGTAATCTAAAACATCTTTTAAAATAAGGGAAAAAATGGTAACTTTTTATTTCAATTCTTAATTGTTCATTGTTAGTATGTAGAACTTATTTTTGTTTATTGTGCCTATATTCTGTAGCCATTTATGTCCTTATAGATCCTTGCTTAAATCACTAGTTATATTGCTTTTCTGTACATTTTTAGAATTTTCTACCTCAATAATCATAATGTCTATAAATAAAAATAGTTTTATTTCTTCTTTTCCAGTTCATATGCCTTTTCATTCCTTACGGCACTGGCTAGAACCTTTGGTGTAATGTTGAGTATTGAAAGTAGATATCCTTGTCTTATTCCTTAATCTAGGAAGAAAGCATTAACTACTGATTTTGATATTAGCTATATATATGTTTAGGTGCTTTTTCAGGTTGAAGAAGTAGCCTTTAATTTCTACTTTAATTTCATTGTGAAAATAGCACATATTTGTAGGACTATAATTCTTTTATATTTTTCATGTCTCAGGATATCTATCTTGTTGAATAGTCCATTGTGTAATTGAAAAGAATGAGTATTTTCTTCATATTGGGTAGATTTCTCTGTAAATATTAATTAGGTCAAGTAGGTAGTGTTTTTCTATATGCTAAATGATATTTTGTCTAATTGTTCCATGGGTTACTGAGAGAAGAACATTAATTATAACTGTGGACTTGTTTATCTTCTCTTTTAATACTACTTTTTTTTCCTTCATTTTATTTGAATTTTTAATGTTAGGCACAAACATATTTAGTATTAGTAAGTCTTATTGGTGATTTAGCTTTATTCATCATTATTCCTCTTTAACCCTGGTAATACTCCTTGTTCTGAAATCTACCTTATCTTATAAAAATAGAAGTACCTCAACTTTCTTTTAATTAGAGTCTACATGGTTCATCTTTTTCCACATAACTTTTTATTTGAAATACTTTTAGAGTTACAGAAAAGTTGTAAAAAAAGTTCTCATATTTCCCTTCAACCACCTTCTTATGTTGTTAATATCTTACAAAACTACAGATATATGAAAACCAGGAAATTAAGCTTTTTACAATCCTATTAACTAATCTACGGATCTTAATAATTTATCCCATTTTTCCCACTAATGGCTTTCTTCTGTTCCAGAAGCCAATTCAGGATCCTATTTCATTTAACTCTTGTGGTTCCTTATTATGCTTCAATCTTTGGCATTCTTCAGCTTTTTTTATGGCATTGACAATATTGAAAAATACCAGACACTTATTTTGTAAAATGATCCTCAATTTTGGTGTGATTAATATTTTCTCATGACTAGATTCAAGTTATTTAGTTTTGCCAAGAAAACCACAAAAATTATTTTGGGTCCTTCTCTTACCATGTCAGGTGATACATGATTTTAATATGTCTTAACACCAACAATGTTAATATTTACCATTTGATTAAGATGGTGGATCTTGGTTTTTTCCATTGTAAATATACACTTTTTAGCTTCTTACTTTATAAGAGTCTTATGGGGAAATACTTTAAGTTTATGTATATATACTGTTTCTCATCCTACTTTTGAACATTAATTTTAGCATCCAATGACGATGTTTATTATTAACTATTAGTCCTGTGGTATTTGCATACTGGTGATTTTTTATTTCCATCATTTATTCTATATTTATTAATTGTTATTCTACTATAAGGAAGAGCTCTACTTCCTCTCCATTTATAATTTACTTGTCTATTTATGCATTGATATTGGTATGGACTCATACACACTTATTTTATTCCATGGGTTATAGTCTATTCCTATTATTTCTCATTTTATTGCTTAACTTGTCCTAGATTTGACCGTTACAAGTTGGTGCCTATACACATGCTGCCATTAATTTTTGAACCCTTTCTTATTTTCTGAAAACATAAAATATTCCAAACTCATCTTGAAGTTTCCCTTATGTAGCTTTTATTGGAAAATGATATATAGAACCAAGTCTGGGTTCTTAGGAATGTTTTCTATTTTATTTGAGTCAATATTTGGTAACCTGTATTTCCCTAGGAAATTATCAGTTCCATCTATGCTTCATTCTTTTCAAGTGCAATAAACCCACTTGAGAGTATATACTTTTTTCTGATTAATGGTTACTTACCCCTTATCATTTTTTTGTTTCTATTTTTGTGCTTCATCCCTTTCTTTTCTGGACAGGTTAGTGGTTTATCTTTTTGGTCTTCTTTGTCAGAAAACAGGATTTTGAATTATTAATGAGGTCCACTGTTTTCCTCCCCTCAAACCATTAACTTCTCCTTTTTTTCTTGATTATTTCCTTCCTTGAGTTATGTGCTAGGCAAAATAATGTCCTTCTCTAAGATGTCCATGTCTTAATCCTTAGAAACAGTGGATATATTGCTTTACATGGCAAAATGGAATTGCATTTGTGAATGGAATTAAGGTTACTGATTGATCTTAAAATAGGGAGATTATCCTAGATTATTCAAGTGGGCCCAATGTAGTCCTTGGAATTGGAAGATGGAGATAGAAAAAAAGTCACAGAATGGTGCAACGTGATGACACTCAATCAGCCATTGCTTGCTTTGAGTATGGAAGGACACAAGCAAAGCAATGCTGGGAGCCTCTAAAAGCTAAAAAAGGCAAGAAAATGGTTTCTCCCCTAGACTCACCAGAAGGAATGCAGCCCTACCTAATATCTTGATTTTAGCCCAATGAGTCCCACACTAGATTTATGACTTAAAGAATTGTAAAATAATAAATTTGTATTGTTTAAGCCATTAAGTTTTCAGTAATATGTTACAGCAGCAATAGGAAAATGATACAGGTTGTTTTTTTGTTATTATACTTTTTCTAGTTTTTGGAGTTTTGAATATTTTTCATTTATTTTTAATCTTTCATTTTTCCTGACAAGTGTTTAATCCTATAAATATTCCTCTGATCACTCATTTGAGAGTGTCCCATAGATTTCTGATATGTAGTATTTTCACCGTCAATATAGTTTAAAATACTGAAATTACATATTTAGTTTGTATTTAACCTTTCACACTGTAAAGATTTGTAAAGAGTTTGTGGAAATTACATTTATAATTTCCAGGTATAACAGTCTTTCTGTTTTTTTGTTTGTTCAGTTGTTTATTTGTTTCTGGCAGCAGCAGGTTCTAGTTTTACTTCAGTGTAAACATAGAGCATTACTTGTAATTATTTTACTTAAGAAATTTACTGTTGTTCTTTTTGTGACCTAATATAAGTTCAGTTTTCATGAATGTTCCATAGGCATTTGAGAGTAGGGGTATTCTTTACCTTTGATATATAGCCATAAGATCTACCTTATTGATTATGCTATTTAGGTATTCTATTTCCTTTCTTATTTTGTGTCCACTTAATCTGTATTGTATGGAGAATGTTGTATTAAAGATTATTAGTGTGTTTCTATATATGTCTCTTTTCCTCTCCTGTAGTTTTGCCTCTGTAAAAGTGGTTGCTCTGCTATTTGTACATAATATTTCTAAAAGTTATACTTTTATTGTGAAGTGTGGCCTTTGGCATTAAAAGATGCTTTTCTTTGCCACATTTAATGATTTCTGGCTTAACTTCTATTTTGATATCAGGATTACTATCTCTGGTTTCTTTTGTCTTCCATTTGTCTGATATACATTTGTCCAGTCCTTTATTTTTTTGGCCTTCTGGAATTATTTTATTTTAGCTCTGTTGTTTACAGCATATAGTAGAGTTTTGTTTTGTTACCTAAATTGGTTATTTTTCTATTAATGGGTCTGTTAATACTATTCCCATTTACTGATATGACTGATATATTTGGTTGCAACTCTAACAAAATTTTTATTACTTTGTGTATTCTGTTAATATTTATGTTTCTTTTTCTATGAGTTTTGTAGCCTTTACCCTATAATTTTAAAAAATGAGATATAAGATTTTAAATTTGTTCTACCGGATATCTTTGCACTTTCCCCTTTTTAAAATACCCTAGTCCTCCCTTTATTACATAGCCTTTTTTTGTTTATCCATTTTTATTGTATCTTTTAATACCTACCTATTGACTTCAATAATCAATGAGATTATTCTTTTTCCTTCTTCCTTTCCCCTTCTCCCTTCATTTGTTAATTGTATTCTTTCTACTTTGTACATACATACATTAGTCTTCCAACCTCATGCATGCACACACATATACTTTCTTGGATATATACTCCCATCATCAGTCCTTCTGTGAAGTGTTGGATATATATTCCCACCATAAGCACTTCTGTGAAGTTTTCCCAGTCATCTCTTTTTTGGATTAAGTTCATATCTTAGTAGATTTCTCAAGAAGGTCTAATGAGTACAGATTTACCTAAATGCAGGCTTCCTTGTTATTATCTGTTTTTCTGTAGTCTTGGATCTTGAAGGACAGTTGGGCTGAATCATATACTTGGTTCATACTTTCTTTCACTGAGCATTTATAAGGCATTTTCCATTGGTGCCATTTCATTGGTTTTGAAAAGAGGGATGCCACCTTAGTACATTTGTCTTTTTAATTTTTCTTTTTATTTTATATCTCATTTCATTTTCGAATGTAGGTCTTAAGAATTTTTCTTTTATCTCTGGAATCTAATGATTATTAAGATGTGCCTTAGAGTTGTTTACTCTGGATTAATTTTCCCAGGGACCCAGTGGGTCCTTTCCTTGCTTAGATACAAATTTTTTTTTAATTTCTAAGAAGTTTTCTGGGATAATAGTTTTAGATATTAGTTATTTTCTAATGTTTTGCTTTTCTCCTTCAAGAACTTTGATAATATGAATATAAGTCATATTATTCTTTCCCTCCTTATTTCCATATTCACTACTTTCATTCTGAATATTTTTACTTCTTTCTCTAGCTAATTTCATTCTCTTCATTATTTTTTTCTGTCCTTACTTGATACCTCTTATTTATGTTTTTACTCTTCTCTCCCCTGGATACCTGGAAATTTATTCTAATTTATTCCAAATTTCAAAGTCAATTTTATATTTTTCTAACATTTCTTTTCTGAATTCAATCACCTTTATTTTCATTTCCTCTCTTTTTGTCCATTAGATTTCAAATTTCTAAGTTAGGTTGTTTTTCATACCCTCACTTACTTGTTTGAGAATAATTCCATTTTTAGTTGTCTTAGAGAGATTTCTTCTGCTTTATGGTTATTTGTGAAAAATTTTCCATAGTTGATACGTGCTGAATTTTCATTTCTGCTTTCTTTCAATGGCCCAGTGTGAATCTGCTAATTGTACCTTATCCAATTTTTTTTGTGTGGAATTTGCATATTTTTGAGTTTCCCAGTTTGATGATGCTTCCTTCTCTCTGTATACTGATGTCCATTTGTTAAAAAAAAAAAAAAAAAAAAAAGGAAAACAAACCAAAAAAAAAACTTAGTCATTTCACTAAGGTTTACAATATATATCTTTGCTTTATCATATAGTCTAACCTGAAATATGTAAAATGTTACAACATTACAACTGCATCTTTTCAATTCTTACTTTTAAGTTGTTATACTGTTGCTATTATACATTTTATTTTTATATATGTTATAAATATCACAATACATTATTTTTGTTTTAGATATTCAATTATTATTTAGACATACTAAAAATTAAGAAATATGTGCATGTTCAATTTTACAATATCTGGAGCTCCTCATTTTTTATGAATAGATCCAAATTTCTGTCTGGTTTCATAATCCTTTGGCTTGAAGATCTTTCTTTGCCATTTCTTCTAGCACTTGTGTGCAGACAATGAATCACCTCAACTGTTGTTTTTCTTAAAATATTTTTATTTCACCTTTATTTTTTAAAGAAAGTATAGAATTCTAGCTTGATTATTTTTTCTCTCAGTACTTAAAAGATGTCACTCCATTGCCTTTCTGAATTGCATAGTTTTCAAAAAGAAATCTGCCATAATTTTTATCATCTTCTTTCTGTAATGTATCTTTTTTCTGACTTCCTTCAGTATTTTCTCCTAATCTTTACTTTTAGCTGAATCAGGCATTGTGGAAAACTTCAAAGTTTGGAACAAACAATTATTTGCAATTATATATAACTTAAAATTTATGTTGTAACAGTTTGATATTATTTATAAATTCAAAATAAAAGAAGGATTATGTTTATAAACGGGTCTGTTCCTCTATGTGTTATACCCTTTGATTATATTAGATTCAGCTGAGATGTCTTTGATTAAATTATGTTAAGATTAGGGCTTTGATTTGACCACGTCAGTAGGGCATGACTCATGGTTGAGTCTCTGCCCCCTTGGTGGGCTAAGAGAAACAGACATTCACTCAAGAAGACACAAAGAAAAAGAAGAGAAGAGAACTTAGTCATTTCAGTCCTGCCATGTGACAGAAAGGAGAAGGCTCAAACAGCTAAAGCCCTGGAAAGAAACAAGCCCTTTGTCAGAAACTGAAAGACAGAAGCCCTATGCCAGCTTACAGCTGAGATCAGGAAGAACCTGGGGCCACAAAGCCTCAAGAGGAAGGAAGAAGAAGGAAGGAGAGACCAGGCAGAGATCATCCACCATCTTGCTTCAATGTGTGGCAACAGACTTTGGTGATAATACCTCTTACAGTGCATTGAGTTGGACTCTTTAGGGCCTTGTGACTATAAACTTTTACCCCAAATAAATACCCTTTATAAAAGCCAACAGATTTCTGGTACTTTGCATCAACACCCCTTTGGCTAACTAATACATATTTGAATAAGTCTAGTCTCTGAGGATGAAATAAGTTACTTTAATCTAGAAATAATACCAAGATTCCCATAGCTATGCTAGCATTTTAATTTAACAGTACAAGGATGAATTAAGCACTCTTTTAGATATTAGGATATTTATTAATATGTCTCTGTTCAAAAATACAAAAGCTCTGAACCACTCTAATAATGAATAATAGTTTTAGACATACAAACATACATGTGCACAAAAGAGATTCACATTCAGATATTAAGAACAACAAGCAAAATATATGATAACCATTAGAAAACAATTTCTTTCATTATCACATATGAATGTTCTTTATAAAATGGATTACAACATGCTGGAGCAATGATACCTACACCCTTTTCTCCCTCTAAACTCATATTCCAGAGTTGCAAATGGAGTAGTATGATTTCTGGGTCTGAGAATGCCCTGCTCTCTAGTTTCCTACTTTTATCCACTTTTCCAACACAACTGTAGGATATATATTCCTCTAACTGAGAACAAAGTTTACCTTTCCACAATTAGACCTGAAAATATTTTTTTTTTAAATATGGATTTTAAGAGATGGAACACAAGTAATTATGTATTCCAAAGTTTAAATGTCCTCTTTCAAAATTTGTGAACATAAGAATGTTTTATTTTATGATTTATATTTAAATAAGAATATAGTATATCACTAGGCACCTGGAAACAGGATAGAAACCAGGATTTGAAAACAAAGACCAGAGTAGTTTACAAAAGTGGAATGAAGGAAATGATAGGAGGCACTAAACTCCCATACATCTTTTGTCCACTGGAATTCTTTGCTCATGGGGCATTCTGAACATCTTGGCAAACAGAGCAGCAAGGAAAAATGGACACACTATATTGCATGATGTCATCTACTCAAATGCATGCTCTTTGTCCCCTTCTTTTACCTCTTACAAATCACAAGTTCAAAGATAAAGTTATTAAAAATTCCACAACAATAATAAGCATTGGGGCTTTTCTGAGTGCAGAGCCCTGTGTGAATACACAGGTCATATACCCATGAAGCTGGTCCTACTCCAATATTGGCTGTCCCTTCACCTCTCAGGAAATCCATATGGCCTTGAGGATCCTATATATGCTCTGACTCTCAGAGAAGTGCTCCTGTCACATAGGGACCCCAGAGGAGATGCAGTTTAAGGAGCTTCACAGAGCCATTGGCAATGGGGGTGTTATTGCTTCCATCTGCTGGTTAGACCCAGTGCCATGCCCTTTTTCCACCCACATCCCTATGCTCACCCTTGAGTCTCAATTTTTTCCTTCACCCCCAATATCTGCCAGAATTCGAAGACTTCTGTGACTATTGATTGCAGGTCAATTGATTGTTATAGAAGTGTGTCAGTCTCCCCAGATCTTTGATATTTTCCTCCTTCTCAACCAGGTTAGTTCCACTCTGGCATTCTAAGCACAAGTTGATTTACTAGCAGGTTCATCCACTACCATCTGAGGGGGACATTAAATCAAAGATGCAAACAACACATTTCTTCCATTAAAGTACCCATTGCTCTGTTGGCAAAAATGAGCAAAAGAATAATGTAGCCTTCTCTGGGATTGGTAGTGTTTTGATAAATGTTCAACAGCCATCTCTCCAAGGAAATAAAAGTGCTTGTTTATGTGTTCATCAATGTCTGTGTTGTAAAGATTCCCACTATGACCAACTTGAAGCTATGAAAGTGATGCCCACTGAATTGCAAAATTTATAAAAATCTATCAGTGGACTCTGGAGACATTCCAGCTGGCTCCAGCAGACCACTGTCAAGAAGTTGGGAAAACTTGCCTTCAAGTGAGTAATTACAGTGCTCAGAAGCCTTTGGATTTTCCAGTTAAAAATTTTAAATGAATCAGAAATTGTATGTGAAACAAATTTGTATATTTGTTAAATTCTGTAACTTTTTGTAGCTTTTCAAGTTATTCAGTTAGTCCCTCTTTGCTTTACCATAGTAATCAACAATAAAATATTTTTCCATGCAAAAAAGTCTTTCTGGAGGGACAGCAAGGAAGAAGAGAACTGAGGAAACAATGTCACCTTCAACAGCCTCAAGTGATAAAGAGACCCAAGGAAGAGAGTGGGTTTTAGCAGCTCCTGTAGGAATGGGGAACTTCCTTCTAGCAATAAAGGAGATCAAATGAGCTAATTGGCTCTGTTTGGGACATAGGACCTTAAAAGGTTATCCTTTAACCAAGAAAAGTTGGAGAAAAAGCAGGCATTCCTATCATTTGCTTCTGAGATGGAATAATACACTGGAAAACTTCAGGGATTTTTTTTTTTCATATCTCAAATTAGATAAAGTAGTATTAAAACTTATGTTGATGGGAGCCAGTGTAGCTCAAGTGGTTGAGCACTGGCATACCCTATACAAGGTCCCAGGTTCAATCCCTGGCCCCATTACCTTAAAAAAAATTTTTTTTTAAAAAAAGTACTTATGTTGAAGCTAAACCACACTTTTCCTTGTAAGATGTTCAGGTATATATAAAGATAAAGATGACAGAGATAGAGAAAGAGATAGAGATAGAGATAGAGATAGAGATAGAGATAGAGATAGAGATAGAGATAG
>JAKSZT010053770.1:40315281-40363240 GCA_026826555.1 Tolypeutes matacus | reverse complement strand
GATAGAGATAGAGATAGAGATAGAGATAGAGATAGAGATAGAGATAGGTAGAGATAGACATTAGAGGTAGAGGTAGAGGTAAAGGTAGAGGTAAGATAGATAAAGATACAGATAGATAGAGATAGAAAGGGTGGGGGAGAGAGAAAGAGAGAGTCCCCTTGGGAATGTAAATGTTGGAGAGGATGTGGAGAGATAAGAATGCTTATTCACTGTTGGTGGGATTGTAGAATGGTACAGCCACTGTAGAGGACTTTGGCAGTTTGGTATTATTTATGAATTCCAAAAATAGATATTAGATTATATTTGTAAACTGATCTGTTCCTCTGGGCAGATTAGATTGTATTGGATTCAGAAATTTCACTTTTACTTTATTAAATTATGATTAAGGCTTTGACTGGGCCATATCTGGAGGACATTGAGTCCCTGCCCCCTTGGTGGATGGGATCCCATAGAGAAAACACAGGAGAAGAACACAGAGGAGTTAGCTGGTTGGAGTCTTGATGCTGGAGTTTTAATGCTGGAGCCCCAGAAAGTAAATACACAGAGAAGCAGATATGTGTAGCAGGAAAAGAGAAGGCTCCCTTAGACACAGCAAAGGCCCCAGGTAAAGAGACGAGTGGTTTGCCTAATGGTTTCCAGCTGGCCTTGTGGAGAGAGCAGAGCAGCTGAGCCCAGAAAGAAACAAGCCCTGGGAGAGAAATGAGACTTATCCCAGGCTACAGCTGATATTGGAAGAAGCTGGGATCACAGAGCCTTAAGAGGAAGAGGAAGCCTGAACCCTTGCAGACGTCAGCCACCATCTTGCTTCAAAATGTATCAACAGGCTTTGGTGAGGGAAGGAACTTACAATTTATGGCCTGATAACTCTTGCTTTATAGCCTGGTAACTGTAAGCTTCTACCCCAAGTAAATACCCTTTATAAAAGCCAACAGATTTCTGGTATTTTGCATCAACACCCCTTTGACTGACTAAAACAGACTATTTGGTAGTTCCTAAGGAAGTTGAATATAGACTTGCCATTTGATCCGGCAATACCCTTATTAGGTATATACCCAGAAGAAGTGAGAGCAGTGACACATTAATTATGAATAGCAGTGATATTCACAATTGCCAAAAGTTGGAAACAACCTAGGTATCCATCAACTGATGAGTGGATAAATTGTGGTGTATACTCACAATGGAATATTATGCAGCTATAAGAAATGAAGTCATAAAACATATGACAGCATGGATGTACCTAGAGGCCACTATGTTTAGTGAAGCAAGCCAGACACAAAAACACAAATACTGTATGATTACATTATTATGAACTAAATATATTGTGTTCAGTCATGGAGTTAATAACTAAAATATTGGTCACCAGAAAATAGAATGAGGGTAGAGAATGTAAAACTGAGGGTTAATCCGTGCAGAATTGGTAAAAAGGGTGTTTGTAAATCTCTGGAAATGAATAGAAATGCTGAAAGCACATCATAGTGTTTGTAACTAGCAGAGCTATTATAAAGATGTGGCAGTGGTTGAAAGGGCAAGTCTAAGGTCATGTATATTACTAGAAGAAAAGCTGAAAAATGTAACCTGGTACTGTATAACATAGTGAACCTTCATGAAAAATATGAATATGGATAATATTGCATATATAAGACTGTTTTTAAAAAATATACCTTCAAATAAACTAGAGAGACAGAAACAGAATAGCAGCAATGTACAGCAGAGGAAGCATAGAGAGATTGAGAGACGATGGGTTTTTTTAATTTGTTTTTTGCTTATCATTATTATTGGAATAATGAAATGCTCTAAAAATTATTAAAGTGATGAATGCACAACTATGTGATTATACCGAATACCATTGATTGTATACTTTAGATAGATTTATGCTTTATTAATATGTATCAATAAAATTAATTTGTTAAAATATTGGGAATGGTGGCACCTGTGGAAAATGTATTATAGTTGTATCTTGAGAAGCATTGCAATATGATTGCAATGGTCATTATTTTTCATTACCAAGTTCACACCAATACAAGGTCAAGTAGCTTTGTCTTTTCTTTCATTTTCCATTCCACAAAGCATTCCTGGAGAAATTTAAGAAGATTAAGCTTTGGCTGCTAGTGATCCTCAAGGCCTCTCTCACATGGCAGGATCAAATATGGCAGCTTCCTTTCCCTGTGTGTCTCTCTCCCTGTGTCTCTGTTTATATAAGACCCAGCAAGAGGGTGGAGACTAACCCTTAGTCAAGCCTCAGTGACTTAGTCTAATCAAAAGCAATTGAGGGAGTGGATATAGCTCAAGTGGTTGAGTGCCTGCTTCCCATATAAGAGGTCCTGAGTTTGATATCCGGTATCTCCTAGAAAAAAAAAATCCAATCAAGTGATCTAAATTGAATCTAATGCAATTATGCAATCAAAGGGTACCACACTCACAGGAACAGATTAGTTTAAGAACGTAATCTTTTGGAATTCAAAAAAAAAATTTCAAAACTGTTACACTCTCTAAAATTTAGTCTTCAATATCCCAAAAACAAATAGACTGTCAAATATTTTAGTTATAGAAAAAATAGCATTTATTCAAGAAGCAATCATTTCTATACAGGTAATAACTTCAGATCTACTGCAACAAATTTTGGAAATTTACATTATTCATTATTTAGTGTTCTCTGACTTTGAAATGGCAAATTAATTTCATGTTAATACTAAACTATATTAACAGTCCCTCCAACCTTTTCATCTATTTTTCAACAAAAGCTATATAGATAAATGTAATATACAAAAAGTACTATTCAAGGTTAAAAAGAAAATATGTGGGACAAGGATAAAACCTTTGTGTCACCAAGTTTATAGCTGATAGCTGTTAGAAAAATACTGGGCAGACCTTCTCAAACTGGCATCTTAGAAATCCTTTGTGTATGAGTAACTGCCTTGATAAACTACAATTACATTCACAGCAAAAGGTCCTGGAGAGAAGAGGTATTGACCCAGTGAAAATGAAAAAAATCCCAAGGCACTATTTGAAGGCCATTTGTTGCCATACTTAAATAATTACAGTATGAGCCCTGCTCCTTTAATCACATTGTTCTTGAATTTATTTATTGAGCAACAGGTGTATAAAGTAGGTTAATACATCTTTAGTAGGAGAGCAGCAAAAAATACAGTAAAATTAAAATCAAACTGTTTAAGGAAAAATATTTTACTAGTGCGATTTTTAACATCAGCATAATTAGTTGGATAATGCTAAATACCCTGTTTGGTGATAATAGGATTTATAGATAATCATTTAAAGTTTTGATTTAATGTTTGCTTTTATCAAGGTTATGCATGCACATATATTCAAGAGTCAAATAGATATACAAGTCTTGTTATAAGAAAGAGCAATTAAATGCTGTATGCGGTCCCCTTTTCCCAATCTTGAAGCAATTATACTCTATACTTTTAAGAGATTCTTCGGGATATTATTCTGATAAAGTTTTATATCCAAATTTATTTATTTTATCCTGATAGTAAACATAGGTTTCTATATCAGAGGCAGACCTCTTCTTTACTTGTTTTGGTTCCCCACATCCCATTTCCACCCACAGGTCAATGTGATGAGGGCACTGTCACTTGCACATATGGGGGGTCTGTATTATAGTAGAGGATTTCCCAAATTAGGAAACTGGGACCTTATATAGGACATGGCCCATCAAATCCTTCTTCCTCCTCCTCATTGAGATGAGAAAGAGAAAGAGGGAAAGAGAGAAAAAGAGAGAGCCCCCTTTTGGAGGTTGAAAGACAAGGTCTCTCTCTAGGTATATAAGCATTTGGCTCTGTGGGAGACAAAGGTTTTATGACCTCAATTACCCCCTTGAATGGAGCAGATGTCTCCACCATCAAGGAGTCATGGGGTCACTGGTATAATACCCTTAGAATGTGAAGGGCATTTGGATTGGGGGAACAGGGAGACATTTTCTCTATATAGCAAGTCAATTTTCATTGTTCAGAAAACCCTACCATGTAGAAACATGGAAATATTCGTGTTATTTTCTTACATAGTCCACATCTCCAAATGATCTACTTATTTCATTCTTTCATCCACCCTCATCCTACAAATGCATAGTCCTGCACCGACACCTCTTAATCTAGTTATCGTTTTGGTTAGCACTGTATTTTGTGTTTATATTATTAAAACCATGTAAATGATATACACTATTGAGTCATGCAACAAACTATGATTAGTTTGCTGAACAATATTGGTCTTCCATGGAGTTAATAATGTTCTTCTTTCTGTATTACTTAGTATTCTACTTACATTTCACTAATTCAAGCCCAAACTCTCCCCCAATGGTGTGAGTCTTCACAAATGTGAAAACCCCATAATAGTCCATCCATTTCACCTCCTTGAATCACTTTCCTAAAACATGATTTGTTCCATTCACAACGGCTGCTCCATAGGCCTGACATCTGGAATCTGTAGCAGCTACCTTTGATGTCTCCCTCAAATTTTTTCAGCTTTGGGGATTTCAGCTGCCACTAGGGTAGATAGTGCCCTGCAGTCTCAGATTTAACTTGTTCTGGGATCATCCCACTTCAAGCTCTCTTTGTATGTCTTTCTGCCCTCGGCTTCAGGGTCTCAGCCTACTCTCAAATGCAGCCCAGGAATGAGAGGGGTTAACATTCCAGGGGTAACCTTCACCAACAGGGAAGGGAGCCACTGCAGTAGTGTTCCAGACACCCCACCCTGCACGGGGACAATTCTCGGAGCCCTTGCATATGCTTCTTGCAGAGAGCTCCCTCAGAATTGACCCAGGGTTGCCTATGATGTGACTTCAATAAATCATCCTTAAATTGTCTTTTCCTCCTTTATCTCACTCATCTCTTCTCTTACTCTTGCTTTCTGGGATCATCTCCCAGATAAACAGTACCTGAGTCTTTGTTGCAGGATCTGCTTTCGAGGGAACCCTTTCTAAAACAGGATCTCCCTTCACAATCACTCAAGAGATTTCTTCCTCTTTTCTCCTGGGTTGCTGTACCTGTTTTATGTATCAGATCCCTTTTCTTTCTCTTTTTTGGTTTACTCCCTCTTTTTGTGGAGCACATTCACCAGTTGTATCCTGAGAAATTCTTTTCCTCAGAATTTTAAAGACATTCTCCAATATTTTCTGGCTCCCAGGGATGCTGCTAAAATACCCAATAACATTCTAATGGTTAATATTTTGTAATAAAAACTTTTTTCTCTGGAAAATTGTAGGATCTTGATTTTTTTCCTCAGTGTTCTGAAATATCACAATGATGTGGTTGGTCAGAAGTTATTTTTATCCATACTGATAGGAAATTGACAGAAAATTCTGGACTCTCATGTCCCTATTCTATAAAATTTGAATAATTTTAAATGATATTTTTTTCTCCCATTTTCTTTTCTTTCCCCCTTTCTGAAATTCCTATTACCTTAGTTCATGGGCTACTTGAATAATTTTCTATTTTCCTTATCATTTCTCTTCTATTTTTCATGCCTTTTAAAAATTATTCTACTGTCTGGGAGACTTCTTTAACTTTATATTGCAATTCTTTCAGATTTTTTCATTTTTCTATATATTTTCAGTTTCCAAGAGCTCATTTTGTCCTCTGAATAATCCTTTTCTAAAGCATACTAGTCTTGCTCTTAGACTTGTGTCATCTTTTATTCCTCTGCATATAATACTAATGGGAACAGAGGTGTTTATTTCTCTGAAATTGCTTCCTCCAAGCTATTGTTGCTGTTGATTAACTCCTTCATATTTAATTTTGAAGCCCTAGAAAACTGACTGGGGTCCAGTGTTTGTTGACAATGCAGATACTTGTAAGGTAACCAGTTTGGTCATTTTGTTGGGGCACTATCCCTTTGACTGTCAGAAACACATCTATAATCTCCTACTTGGAAGTTATATCTGACTACCAATGCTCTGGGACTCAGGCAAAGGAAGGAAACTGGAGGTCTCACTTCAGATCTGCAGAAATTCTCTCTTTTACCATCTGTGATGGTTAGGTTAATGTGTCAACTCGGCCAGGTAATTGTGCCCAGTTGTTTGGTGACGCAAGCACTGGGCTACCTGCAATACAAGGACATTTATGGACTTTAGTCATCAGTGAGTTTACTACATATATAGCGGATTACATCTGCATCAACAAGGAAGATTGCTGTCAGCAATGAGTGACGCTTTATCCGATCAGTTGAATGCCTTAAAAAGGGGAAGTGATTTCAGCATTCAGAGAGAATTTCCCAGCTTGTCTTTGGACAGCCAGCATCTCCTGGAAACTCATCAAGGACCTTTATTGGACTTCCATCGGAGCCCCTGGTTTGCAACCTGCCTGCGGAACCTGGACTTGTGCATCCCCACGGTCACGTGAGAGACTCTTATAAAACCTCATACTATTTAAAGATATCTCATGTTGATTCTGTTTCCCTAGAGAACCCTGACTAATACAGCTTGGTACTGGGAGTGGTTCTTAAGGAAAAGAGTATTAAACATGGGATGGCTGAGGTGGTTCTGGGAGTTTTTGCAATTGGCTCTCTACTCTAATTGGACTCAAGGTCCACTAACAGTCCATGGCGTGAGTTGGCAATGGAGATACACAAAATAGCATCACTGGATTCCCCTACTTCCATGCTTATCAGAAGCAAGGATCTTGATGAGAGTGTTTTCAACATCTTAAAAGAGTTTTGTGGAGTCAAAAGTTATAATGATGTCAGCTGGCTCCTTCTAGATACTCTGGATACAGTTAAAAAAGAGAGAGATGAGCTGAAGGCTTCAAATTTGCAACTTAAATACGGTGGAATGATGTGAAAGTTTCTATGCGTGCTCTGAAAGAAAATCTTGTCTCCTGCAGCCACAGTCTTGAAATATCTGAGACCCAAACTCAGACTCTCATTGTATGCATAGCAGAGTTACAAAGGACACTAAAATCTCAACCCTGCAGGGTTTCTACAGTTAAAGTGAAGGCATTGATTGGAAAGGAGTGGAACCCTGAGGATTGGGATGGAGATATATGGGATGATGATAATATTGGTAGGGAAATGGAACCCTAAATTCTGCTGAGACTTTACCAGATAAACCTGTGATGGCCTGCTCTGTGGAGACCACACCTTGTCCACCTTTTATCATCTAGCCTCCAGCCTGTCCCAGGGAGTCTGGACCTCCTCCCAGCCCTGAGGCAGGTACCAGCCTAACTCCAGCATTCACCACCCAGCCTCCAGCCTGCCCCAGAGTCTGGACCTCCTTCCAGCCACAAGGCAGGTGCCAGCCAAACTCCAGCATGCACTGCCCAACTTCTGTCTGCCCTGAGGAATCTGTCTTCCACCCCCTGCCTGAAGAGATTAATCCTGTCTCACCAGAAGAAAATGCAAAGGAATGCCCTGAGGTCAGTAGCCTGCAAGACATCTCTAATCCTTCTCCTTACCCACAACCACCACCCCTCTTGTCTTCGAGACCCATTACTAGACTAAAATTACAACAAACCCCCAAAGGTGAAATACAAAGTGTGACCAATGAGGAAGTATGCTACACTCTTAAAGAACTGCATGCGTTTTCCAACTTATATAGACAGAAATCAGGGGAATATGTGTGGGAATAGATACCAAGGGTATGGGATAATGGTGGAAGGAATATAAAGTTGGATCAGGTTTAATTTATTGATATGGGCCCACTAAGCAGAAATTCTGGATTCAACACTATAGCTCAAGTGGTTAGAAAGGGCTCTAACAGTGTGTTTGGGTGGCTGACTGAAGCATGGACCAAAGGATGGCCTAGCATGTCTGATGTTGAGATGCCTGATTTGCCCTAGTATACAGCAGACGTGGGGATTCAAAGGCTTAGAGAGATTGGAATGCTAGAATGGATTTACCATTTGAGACCTGCCCACCCAACCCAGGAATGTCCAGAGGACACACCTTTAACCAGGACTGTGAGGAATAAATTTGTAAGACTAACTCCATCTTCTCTGAAGAGCTCTGTGGTTGCTCTTCTCTGCAGTCCAGATATTACTGTAGGGAGGGCTGTAATGGAATTGGAATGCTTAAACATTATGGGGATGATCGGATCTCGGTCCGGTAAAAGTCAAGTATTGTCAATTAATCACCAAAGGCAAGATGGGCGTGGCTACCGCAATGAAAGACAGATTCAAAACAGCACACAGAATAGTCTGAGTTGCATGGAGTTATGGCGTTGGATCATGGGGTAACTAGAAGTGAAATACATGGGCAGTCTACTAAATTTCTTCTGGATCTGTATCAGCAGAAGAGTTCTGGGTCGAGTGAACAAAACCCTAACTGAAATTCAGACGCAGGGAATCACAGCCCCTTAATAAATTCCCAGACATGAGACAGTTTACAGACCCAGAGCCCCTTGAATGAGGAGAAGGCCAGGTCCCCTTGGGGAAGGATCCTATAAAATTGCCAAAAATTTATACTGTTAATCTTCCTCCTACCTTTCCCCAGGTAGATCTATGGCGTTTTGCCAGAGTAACTGTGCATTGGGGGAAAGGAAATGATCAGACATTTCAGGGATTATTAGACATTGGCTCAGAAGTCACATTAATTCCAGGAGACCCAAAACATCAGTGTGTCCACCAGTCAGAGTAGGGGCTTATGGAGTTCAGGTGATTGATGGAGTTTTATCTCAAGTCCGTCTCACAGTGGGTCCAGTGGGTCCCTGGACCCATTCTGTGGTTATTTCCCCAGTTCCCAAATGCATAATTGGAACAGACATACTTAGTAACTGGCAGAATCCCCACACTGGATCCCTGACTTGTGGAGTGAGGGGTATTATGGTTGGAAAGACCAAGTGGAAGCCATTAGAATGCCCCTACCTAGCAAAATAGTAAATCAAAAGCAATACCAGATTCCTGGAGGGATTGCAGAGATGAGTGCCACCATCAAAGATTTGAAGGATGCAGGGGTGGTGATTCCCACTATATCCCCACTCAACTCTCCTATTTGGCTTGTGCAGAAAACATATGGATCTTGGAAGATGACAGTAGATTATCATGAACTTAACCAGGTGGTGACTTTTATTGCAGCTACTCTCCCAGATGTGGTATCATTGCTTGAGGAAATCAACACATCCCATGGTACCTAGTATGCAGATGTTGATTTGGCAAATGCTTTTTTTCTCAATTGCCATTCCTAAGGACCACCAGAAACAGTTTGCTTTCAGCTGGCAAGGCCAGCAGTATACCTTCACTGTCCTGCCTCAGGGGTATAGCAACTCTCCAGCCCTATGTCATAATATTGTCCTCAGGGACCTTAATCATTTTTCCTGCCCACAAGACCTCACATGGTTCATTATTTTGATAATATCATGTTGATAGGACCTAGTGAAAAAGAAGTAGCAAAGACTCTAGACTTATTGGTAAGGCATTTGTGTGAGAAAGGATGGGAGATAAATCCAACAAAAATACAAGGGCTTTCCACCTCAGTGAAAATTCTAGGTGTCCAGTGGTAGGGGCATGTCAAGATATCCCTTCTAAAGTGAAGGATAAGTTGATGCATCTGGCCCCTTCTACAACCAAAAAAGAGGCACAACACTTAGTTGGTCTCTTCCAATTTTGGAAACAATACATTCCTCCTTTGGGTGTGCTACTCTGGCCCTTTTAGGAAGTGACCAGAAAAGCTGCCAGTTTTGATTGGGGACCAGGACAAGAGGAGGCTCTGTGATAGGTCCAGGCTGCTGTGCAAGCTGCACTACCACTTGGGCCATATGATCCAGCAGATCCAATGGTGCTGGAAGTTTCAGTGGCAAATAGAGATGCTGTCTGGAGACTTTGGTAGGCCTCTATAGGAGAATCACAATGCAGAGCCTTAGAATTTTAGAGCAAAGCCCTGCCATCCTCTGCAGATAACTACTCTCCTTTTGAGAAACAGCTTTTGGTCTGCTACTGAGCCTAAGTAGAGATTGATTGCTTAATCATGGGCCGTCAAGTTACCATGAGACCTGAGTTGCCTATCATGAGCTAGGTACTGTCTGACCCACCAAACCATAAAGTTGGGCATGCAGAGCAGCACTCCATAATAATGTGGAAGTGGTATATATGAGATAGGGCTCAAGCAGGCCCTGAAGCCACAAGGAAGTTACATGAGGAAGTAGTCCAAATTCCCATGGTCACTACCCCTGCCATGTTACGTTCTCTTTCACAGCCCACAGGTTTGGCCTCTTGGGGAGTCCCTTACAATCAGTTGACTGAGGAAGAGAAAACTTGGGCTGGTTTACAGATGGTTCTGCACAATATGCAGGTACCACCCGAAAGTGGACGGCTGTGGCACTGCAGCCCTTTTCTGAGACATCCCTGAAGGACAGCAGTGAGGGCAAATCCTTCCAGTGGGCAGAACTTTGAGTGGTGCACCCGGTCATTTATTTTGCTCAGAAGAAATGGCCAGAGTTGTATTTGTACAATGATTCATGGGCTGTTACCAGTGGTTTTGCTGGATGGTCAGGGACTTGGAAGGAACATGATTGGAAAATTGGTGACAAAGAGGTCTGGGAAAGAAGCATGTGGATAGATCTTTGTGAGTGGGCAAAAAACATGAAAATATTTGTGTCCCACATGAATGCTCATCAGAGGGTGATTTTAGCAGAGGAAGACTTTAATAATCAAATGGATAAAATCACCCATTCTGTGACTAACACTCAGACTCTTTCCCCAGGCCCTCCTGTCATTGCCCAATGGGATCATGAACAAAGTGGCCATAGAGGTAGGGATGGAGGTTATACATGGGCTCAGCAACATGGACTTCCCCTCACCAAGGCTAACTTGGCTACAGCCACTGCTGAATGCCCAATCTGCCAGCAGCAGAGACCCACTCAGCCCGTGATATGGCATCATCCCCTGAGGTGATCAGCCTGCTACCTGGTGGCAGGTTGACTACCTTGGACCGCTTCCACCATGGAAGAGGGGCAGCAATTTGTTTTAAATGGAATAGATACATACTCTGGATATGGGTTTGCATTTCCTGTACACATGCTTCTTCCAAAACTACCATCCATGAACTTACTGAATGTCATATCTACCACCTGTCATTCCACACAGTTTTGCTTCTGATTAAGGAACCCATTTCACAGCAAATGATGGGGGGAATGGGTACATGCCCATGGAATTCATTGGTCTTATCATGTTCCCCATCACCCTGAAGCAGCTGGATTGACAGAACAGTGAAAAGACCTTTTGAAGACTCAATTACAGTGCCAACTAGGTGGCAATACCTTGCAGGGCTGGGGCAATGTTCTCCAGGAGGCTGTGTATGCTCTAAATCAGTGTCACTCTATGGTGCTCTTTCTCCCATAACTAGGATTCATGGGTCCAAGAATCAAGGAGTGGAAATGGGAGTGGTACCACTCACTATTACCCATAGTGACCCACTAGGAAAATTTTTGCTTCCTCTCCCTGCAACCTTAAGCTCTGCTGGTCTACAGGTCTTAATCCAAAAAGGAGGAGTGCTGCCACCAGAGAAAACAACAATGATTCCATTGAACAGGAAGTTAAGATTGCCACCTGGCCACTTTGGGCTCCTCTTACCTGTGAATCAACAGGCAAAGAAGGGAATTACTGTACTGGCTGGGGTGATTGATCCTAACTACCAGGGGGAAATAGGACTGCATCTACATAATGAGGATAAAGAAGAGTTTGCCTGGAAAGCAGGAGATCCTCCAGGGTGTCTCCTAGTACTACTATGCCCTGTGATTAAAGTCAATGGAAAATTGCAACAACCCAATCCAAGCATAACTAACAATGGCCCAGAATCTTCAGGAATGAAAGTTTGGGTCACCCCACCAGGCAAAGGACCACAGCCAGCTGAAGTGCTTGCTGAGGTTAACGGGAACATGGAATGGGTAGTAGAAGAAGGTAATGATAAATATGAACTTCGACCATGTGACCAGTTACAGAATGAGGACTGTAATAGTCATGAATCTTTCTTCCTTGCTTTGTTATGAGGATGATTGTATATGTACACAAAATGAATTTCTTTGTTTTCTTCCCCAACCTTTTCCCTTATCATGTGACAAGTTGTTAGTTTCATGTCATAATATTTAAGGATGTCAAGTTTAAGAGTGAATATTCCCCAAGGACTTGCACCCTATTCTGTGGGGAATTAATGTGTTACCAGTTATACGCAGGAAATTTTAACATTGTTAGGTGGAAATATATATCTATACATGCTTGTTATTGGTTTTACCTAGAACCTAAATATGGTTTAAGGTAATTACTGAGTTGACAAGGGGTGGACTGTTATGGTTCAGCTAATGTGTCGACTCAGCCAGGTAACTGTGCCCAGTTGTTTGGTCAAGCAAGCACTGGGCTAATTGTAATACAAGAACATTAATGGGTTTTTTTCATTTGTGAGTTTACTGCATAGATGGCTGATTACATCTGCATCAACCAGGGATATTGCCATCAGCAATGAGTGAGGCTTTATCAAATCAGTTGAATACCCTAAAAGGGGAAGTGATTTCAGCATCCAGAGAGAATCTCCCAGCTCGACTTTGGACAGCCAACACCCCTGGAAACTCATCAAGGACTTTCATTGGACTTTCATCGGAGCCCCTGGTTTGCAGCCTTCCTGCGGAACCTGGACTTATGCATCCCCACGGTCACATGAGAGACTCTTATAAACCCTCATACTATTTACAGATATCTTCTGTTGATTCTGTTTCCCTAGAGAACCCTAATACACCATCTCAAGAAAATAAAACTGTTCTCTGCTAGAATGGGAGAGTAATGGCTCCCTTTGGGTGGAATGGGAGAAGCAGCAGCAGGATAGTCAAACTGTTTCTTAAAGATTCTTTCAACCAACCATCTTGGTTTTAGCCCCTCCTTATTCTCTATCACCAGAGATAATAGGTGCTACCAAAACCAAGCCTCTAGGAAGTTTTTATTTGTTAATCAGGCATCTTTCCCCACAGCTGGCTTAGGACTCAGATTTCCCAGGTCAGCTAGGGGAGTTACCTTCTTTCCATATGCTTTCCAGGAAGCAACTCTCCCAACTAGTTATCCAGGTACCTCATTTGTTTTTTAAAATTCCATTATTGTCTTTTTAGTGGTATTTTAAAGAGGAGGTAATATAAATTTTTGTGTTCAACACCACAGCTTTAATTGGATGTGCTCTATATTTCCTGTTAATAAAATGTTCTTACCCTATCTGACAGAAACAGCCATTTTCTTTGCTTTATTCTTTTAAATAGTGTTTATTATTAACAAACTTGCCCCTTTGTTTATGAGACATGGACACTTGATTTATCGATAGAAGCAGATTGGTACAACAAAATGATATCCTCAGAATTTTATTTTATAATATGTGAGGTGGCTTACCTTACACTAAATGATCCCAAATTTCTCATTTTTCTTGTTTTATGCTTTTATTTTGTAATTCTTTGCTCTATTTTTTAATCAACTCTTATATCTCACTGCTGACAGGGTGAATTAGTGGCTTCTATTCTACCTTATTTTACACAAATTTTTGAAGGCTAGGGTGGTTCAACTTCCAAAAGAATGAATTATAAAAGCTTCTAGAAAGTTATTTTCTTGGAAGTTCCTGGCCCTCAAAATGTTCTCTCTTACTTATGGGTTGACAACTATTCTTAATATGATCAATGTTATTGCAAGATAGTCTTGGAATAAATAAAATCTTACTGTATCTTAGTAATATTAACAATAATAAAGATGATGATGATAGTAATAATGTTTAAAATTTATTAAAAACTTACTGAGTGTCAGGCACTGTTTTAAGTGCCTTACATGCATAGCTTACTACAGTTCTATATTAGTCTTATTCCTATACTATTGTACAGAAAAGAAAATAGAGGACTAGAGTCAGATCATGTTACTTCTCTAGTCAAAATCTATATTCATTTAGAGTATAATCCAATGTTCTAACAACATCCTATTAAGTCCTGCATGAACTGTACTTGTCTCTGATCTCACTGACTACCAACTCTCTCCCCATTTCCTTTCCCAGCTTTCATGCATCACTTCCTTGCTGTTCCCCAGCCAACCAAGCACACACACCCCAGGACTTCATGCTTACTATTCCCTCTGTACAGAATGCTCTTCCTTAGTTACCCAAATACCTTCTCTTTTTTCCGTCTTTGCTTAAATGCCACATAGTGCAGATGTTTTTGTTGACTATCCTATAAAAAAATAGCACCCCCATCATTCTCTATCCCTCTGTTTTTATTCTGCCTTACTTACATATTTATTTTGTGTTTATTGTTTGTCTATACCTGCTGGAATAAAAAAATGCCACAAGAGCAGAAATCTGGTCTCTTTTTGTTCTCTGAACTGTCTCTGGAAAATGCCTGGCACATAGGATGCCCACAATCGAAATGTGACTGACATGGGCATAGGACAATTTTTAATTTTCAGCCAGCTAAGTAGGAAATAAACAAAGGACAACTATTAAAGAGATAAGCCCTCTTCATAGTCAATGAATCTTTTTCCCGTAACCCCACTAAAGTTTAAGGAGCCTGTGTCTTACTATTTTTTTATTTTAAAATTTATATAGGATTTTACAGAAAATTTTGGACTAAAATGTTATACAAGCAATTTTAGGAAAATTTTAAAACATAGAAAAACATATTTTTAAAAAATCAACTAGACACTTATATTCCCATGATATTTATGGCTAACAATTTCATGTGTGTTTGTCAAACTGTATATAAAATGTTGTGCTCTGATGTTCAGTACTTAATATTCACGTATTTGTGTTGTATCATAATTTCTTGAAACTATGATGTGTGTATGTGTTTGTATATAAATGGTTTTCCAGACATGGTATATCAGTTTACACTTTGGCCAGCACACATGTTAGCATATCTCTTCCCTCACCCTTGCTAAGAGTTTAGAGTCATAGATAGTGGACCAGTTAAGAGTTTAAAAGTCAAAGCAGACAACCCAAGTTCAAGTACCAGTGTCCCCACTTACTAGTTTCATAACCTTGGGAAACTTATATAATCTTTCAGTGCCTCAGTTTTCCTAACTGTAAAAGGGAATAATAAAGATACCTATCTCATAGGTATCTTGAGCATTCAATTGGGTGAATATATATGTAAAGTGCTTAGAATAGTGTCTAGCAAATAGTAAGTATATATAAATGTTAGCTGTTAATGTAGGGAAATTAAAATTCACTATTGTATATGAACATTTTAAATATTCACCAATAGGGGAGAAAATTGATAACATCCCACTTATTTCTTTGATTATAAATGAGATTGAACAATTTTCAATTCCTTAACCATTTTCATTTCTTCTTTTCTAATATGTCTACTTATGTTCTATGCTCAGTTCTTATTCATTTGTAAGGGCTATTTATATATTGATATTATTAACTCTTTACATACTTGTTGAAAACATTTCTCTAATTTGTTACATCATTTACACATCAATACTATTTATTATTTTTGTAATGTACAGAAAATTTTACATTATTCAGTCTATCAAGTTAAGCTACTAAAATTTCTTCCATTACTTTAGAATTCTACATTTCCTCTAGCTTTTATGATTTAATGTTTTTAATTTGTCTAATTTTTCTAGAAATTATTTGGGCATTTTCTGTGATATACTAATTTACCTTAAATTTCCCAGAAGGCAATTTTCTTAATATTATTTATTAAGCAATGCATCTATATCCACTATTTTATAGCATTTCCTTTAAATTAAGTTTCTTTGTATGTTTTATATTTGTGTATGTATATATATATCAAATAAGTTCTATACACTAAACATTATTTTAACTTTTTAATCAATATTTGTGGGAAGAAACAAATAAATTTGAGTTGGTGACAATAAGGGATAATAAATGCATTGATGAGGCTTTCTTTTGTTTGCTCAATTGAGGCTAAATATTTTCTTCATAAGGAATTTTAATACAAAATTCCAATTAGAGGTAGAAAGCAATGCCTGAGAACCTCCTGCCACGTCTGCAGCTTGAGGAAGAGCTGTGCAGTGCTAACAACTTCATACACTCAATGTGATCATGCGTGAACCAGTTACTAATAAGCCCATTCAATAAGCTGGCTAGTGCTTAGCATGGAAAATAGAACAATTAGACATGTCACAGTGCCAACCAAAGCATTTGTGAGATTCTAATCTTTGTTTCTAATCATTTGGGCCTGTTTTCCTGCTGTTATTTTGAAAGCCCCGTACTCTCATTAACACAGAAAGGAACAGAGGTTTTTCAAAGAGTTATACAGAGGCCTGCTGCTGATCACTTGCCCTCATTAAAAATTACCAGAAGTTTTTAAAGCCAAAGTAGTTTAACTACAGTGTACTGAACTCATTTCAAAATGAGTATGTAGTTCTTATTCTAGATCCTTCAGTTATTAGAAATAGATAGATAGATAGATAGATAGATAGATAGATAGATAGATAGATGATAGATAGATAGATAGATAAAAGGCAGTCCATTCCCTGCTTTGTTCTGTTGGACTGGATGGCAGCAGGTAAACTCTTAGCCATCCCTCCATTAGGCAAGAAGCACAGTCCCCAGGAAGGCTGCTGAGGTTTAAGATACTTTAGGAACACAATGGAGGCCTAAGTGAGAAAAGCAAAACTAACTAACTAAATAAGCACTCTTGGATCCACATTGCATTATCATTTTGATTATCTTTTGACCACTCCTTCCCGGTCAAAACTGTTTCAGTAAGATGTGCCATCCTCCTACATGATTTTTATGAGATGTAAAAGCCAATTCTAATGCTGGTTTTAATTTTCATGTTGAAATGTCCTCAGTAGATTTAGACATATCAGTAGGTATTTTTTTATTTTTTGTTTTGTTTTTACTTAAGCTTCTATACTTGTTTTTGTTGTTGTTGTTGTTTATTTGTTTGTTTATTTTTTTAGGAGGTACTGGGGATTGAACCCAGGACCACATACATGGGAAGCAGGTGCTCAACCACTAAGCTACATCCACTCCCCAATGAGAATTGTTTTTTTTGTTTGTTTGTTTTTAGGAAGTACCAGTGATTGAACCCAGGACCTTGTAAATGGGAAGCAAGTACTCAACCACTTGAGCTACATCCATTCCCCCATATTTGTTTTATGCAAAGGTTTGTGACAGATTTGTCCAAAGAAATTTTCTGGCAATAAAGGACATATTTTGCTAAAAATCTGCTTGAGCTATGCTCTTTACTATAAATTAACACGATATCATCTGATAAAAAATATAGACTCCAATAAGACTAAAACCTAGAGAACCTGATTTAGAAGATTAGTATAAACTGCATAAACAGGAGTTCTTAACCTTTTTTGTTCCATGGACCCCTTTGCTAGCCAGGTGAAAATCACAGACTCCTTGCTAAGTCCACAGTATACTGTGTATTATTTAATAAATATATCACACTCATACAACATGTCCTCACAAGAATGATGTTGTTGTTGTTTTTATTTCAATTCAAGCTCACGGACCCCTGGTTAAGAAACCCTGGATAAGCTGACGCTAATGACCTGCTTGCACATCACGAACATACCATCTAAGGGTCTACTTGGAGAGTCATATGTCATTCACAGCACATTACAAAATGCAGAAACTCTTATGGCATTGTACCAGGTTCAGCCATCAGATGTTAATGTCTCTTTACTGTAGAGTGATAACCAGGTGCTACATCATACATAAAGGGTCAGGGCAAGCTATAACAGAAAACTGTTATCCTGCGATGGGTGCTTCTATGTGTGCTTTTGGAAGTCAAAGGTGTAGGCCATAGAGTAGTATTTTTCATTTCTATGGATAGAGAAAAACATCAAAGTTATTCAAGATTAAGGTTGAGGAGGCTTCTAATCCAGTGCTCTTTCCAAATATGCTTACACCATAGCTATAAGGTGAGAATACAATGATGGCTCTTATGAGAGAATCAAGTTCACAGTCTACAATCAACCAAGAATATTTTCCCTGGAGGAATGTGCTTAAATTATTTATTATGCCCAACCCGTGACGAATTGGTCATTAAGGCTGTTTCTGTAGATACTTAATTATCTCTCATCAATGAATATTGCAAATTTAAATACTCTGAAGTATCTGTCATCTCTTGTATTCTCCAAGACGTTATCAAGGCTCTCTAGAATTCAGAATATGGGTGCTTATTTCAATGAGATGCTAATCAAGGGAATAACAAAAATAAATTATCTAGGAAAGAAGCATTCACAGAGTCCTTCTTCACTCTGCTATACCAGGAATCCAAGTGAAAAGAAAAATTAGAAATCCTACTTGTCAATGTAACTTTCTTAATTATCCACATCAGCATTGCTGCGGTTCAGGAAAGGTTCAGGGTACATAGCAACCCATACCACTAACAATACACAGGGTTAGCTGTCATAACATTCACTAACAGCTCAAGAACAGAACACAAGGGCTCCCTGATCCCCCATTACTATTCCATTAGAGAGAGGTTCTTGAGCTGCAGAGAGCTGGAACAGCTGGTAGAGAGAACACAGCCCCAGTCCACGTGACCTGTTTAAGAACTAGCTAAGGAGTGAGGAGGGGACACCTTGTTTTTTGTGTAATAAAAGATCTCCTGGCCCAGGAAATAACCTAGAGGAACTCATGATGTCAACATTGCTGATGTCAGCCAGAAGCCTTGCTTTCTTTCCTAGCTGCCCAGTCACCAACGTAAAAGGTGAGAAGGGAGGTTCCATAGCTAACCCCAGAGCTAATAAGTCTCTGCTCTTGAATATAAAACCCATGATTTTCATACCCCAGATTAAAATAATAACATGTTAAGCCTTCTAGGTTTCAACACTATTGAGCCACTTTGTCGATCCCTGAGAAAAAGTACTTCTGATGTTGGTCTCATTGGCAGAAAGACACTTCTGAGAATGCCAAATGGTCATGAACTTTTAAGTCTATGCTAACCCAGCACTGAGTTCTATCCCTGATGCTTCATCTATTTTTAAACTTTTTAATTGAATTTTACCATTCATATATAATCATCCATAAACAATAAATGTATAGTAAAAGTTGTGAACTTAAAAAACAAACATGCAGGCTCTCTCTGCCTAGAGGGGCCCACACCAAGTCTTGGTGTGTATTACTGTCTTTTTCTCCCATTTCTCAGCAAGCTCTGTCCTATCCCCCATTTCCCAAACAAATTCTTTTTACTGGCCTAACTAAAAAAACAAACAAACAAACAAACATGTATATCATTACACACAGCTCCCACACATCATCCCACCACCACCACCTTGCATTGTTGTGAAATAATTGTTACAAAATATGAAAGAGCATCATCAAAACATTACTACTAACTATAGCCCATATCTTACATCTGGTACTTCCCCCCAAACCACCTGGTTATTTACACCCTGTATTGGTATTATATATTTGTTACAGTTCATGAGAGAATGTCCTCTAATTTGTTCATTTAACCACAGTCTGTCTTCCACCACAGGATTCACTGAGTTATGCTTTGTACAGTCTATCTAAAGTATACACTTAGTGGCTCTCAAATTCATCACAGAGTTGTGCTCAATTTTAGAACTTGTCATTACCCCAAATGGAAACCTCCTTGACCCCTTTATACCCCCCTATTGTTATTCCCTAGAATTGATATAACTTCTTTGCCATTGCTGCAAAAATATTACAATATTAATGTTAACTATATATATTCCATAAGTTATATTGGTAGTAATTTTCCTATATATCAACATATTCTTAACACTTTGTAAAAGAAGAACATTCTCTTTTTTTTCTAACCATGGCTTCTGCTTATCTTTTTTAAATTCCTTTCTTTATTTTTAAAGAAACTTTAGATTTCATAAATGTTACATCGAAAATATAGGGGATTCCCATACCCCACCCCCTTCCCCTCCCACATTTTCTGCCATTGACAGCATCTTTCATTATTGTAGTACATTTTTCACAATTCATGAACACATATTGAAGTGTTGCTACTAACCACGGTCTATAGTTTACATTATGGTTTATGATTTGCCCCACACAATTTTATAGGTTTTGACAAAATATATAATGACCTGTATCCATCATTGCAATATCATGCAGGACAATTCCAATATCCCCAAAATGCCCCATGTTACACCTAAGAAAAACATTCTTACACTATTAACCACAATCTTCATCCACCCCTGAAATTACTTTGTTATACAGTCCCTACATTATTCTCTAGCTTCCCTTCAATTGAAATATTGTATCCACAGACTACCCCTTTCAGCCACAATCACTTTTATAAATCAGTAGTGTTAGTTATACTCACTATAAGGTATTACCATCAACTCTATTCATTTCCACACATTTGCAATAAACCTTATTAAAAACTCTACATACATTATGCATCAGCTCCCATTCTCAACCCACATTCAATTTCCTAGTAACCTATACCCTAGAGTTTACCTTCATGGGTTTACTCATCATTTTAGTTCATATAAGTGAAACCATACAATATTTGTCCTTTTGTGTCTGACATATTTCAAGCAACATAATTTCTTCAAGGTTCATCCATGTTGTCATATGCAACCCGATTTCCTTTCTTCTTACAGCTGAATAGAGTTTCATTGTAAGTATAAACGACATTTTCTTTGTCTGCTCATCTGTTGATGGACACTTGGGTTGTTTCCATACTTTTAAGAATTGTGAATAATGCTGCTGTGAACATCGGTATGCAAATGTCAGCTCACATCCTTGCTTTCAGTTCTTCTGAACATATTCATAATAATGAGATTGCTGGATCATATGGCAGTTCTATATTTAGTTTCTTGAGGAATCGCCAAACTGTCTTGCACAAAGGCTGCCACATTCTACATTCCCACCACAGTAAAGGAGTGTTCCTCTTTCTCCACATCTTCTGCTGTACTTGAAGTTTTCTGTTTTTATAATAATGTCAATTCTATAAGGTGTGAAATGGTATCTCAGTGTAGTTTTGATCTGCATTTCCCTAATAGCTAATGATGTTGAACATTTTTTCATGTGCTTTTTGGCCATCTGTATTTCCTTTTGGGAGAAATATCTATTCAAGTCTTTGCCCATTTTTTAATTAGGATGCTTATCTTTTTATCGTTGTATTTTACGTACTCTTTATATAATATGGATGACAAACGCTTATCAGATATGTGGTTTCCATATATTTTCTCCCATGACTCAGCTGCCTTTTCACCTTCTTGACAAAATCCTTTGATGCACAATAGTGTTTAAGTTTGAGGAGGTCCCATTTATCTATTTTTTTCTTTTGTTGCTTATGCTTTGGGTCTAAGGTTTAAGACACCACCACCTGCCACAAGATCTTGAAGATGTTTCCCTACATTTTCTTCTAGGAGTTTTATGTTGAGGTGTGAGATAGGAGTTCTCCTTCTTTCTTTTGGATATGGATATCCAGTTCTTCCAGACCACTTGTTGAATATGCCGTTCTGGCCCAGCTTGGTGGACTTGACATCCTTGTCAAAAAGCACTTTGCCATAAATTCAAGGATCTATTTCTGAACACTCAATTCTATTCCACTGGTCAACTTGTCTATCTTTATGTCAGTATCATGCTGTTTTTACCACTGTAGCTAAGTAATATGCTTTAAAGTGAAGAAGTGAGAGTCCTCCACCTTTGCTCTTTTTTAAAAGATATTTTTGGCTATTTGGGAACTATTTCCCTTCTCATTAAATTTGATAATTGGCCTTTTCAATTCTGTAAAAAAGGCTGTTGGAAGTTTTATTGGGATTGCGTTGAATATAGATAAATTTGGGTAGAATTGACATCTTATTGATATTGTCTTCCAACCAATGAATATAGAATATCCTTCCATTTATTTAGGTCTTTTTTGTTACTTTTAGCAATGTTTTGTACTTTTCTGAATACATGTTCTCTATGTCCTTGGTTAAGTTTATTCCTAAACATTTAATTCTTTTCATCTTTATATTAAATGGGATTTTTTTCCTGATTTCTTGCTCATATTCCTCAATAGTACTGCATAGAAATGCTACTGATATTTGTGTATTAATCTTGTTTCTCTTTAATTTGTCTATTAGTTCTATTAGCTTTGTTGTGGATTTATTGGGATTTTCTAGATACAGTATCATGTCATCAGCAAATAGTGGTGAATGCTTCTAGCACAATACTGAATAAAAGTGGTGATAGTGGTCCTCCTTGTCTTGTTCCTGATCTCAGCAGGAAAGCTTTCAGTCTTTCTCCATTGAGTACAATGTTAGCTGTGTTTTTTTCATATATGCACTTTATCATACTGAGAAAGTTTACTTCTATTCCTATATTTGGAGGCACTTTTGGCCTACATGGACTGAACTATTCAGTGCCTGTGGTCCTATCTCCACCGCCTAAAGGGCAGAAGGGACAGTACTACCTCAGGCTCTCAGGGCAACTGCAAGCATATTTGGCCCACATGAATTAGATTATTGGGCACTCCAAAGGGCCCATCCCCTCTCCTGGCAGTCTACCTGGGCAGCTGCAGTCATTTTGAACCCACATGGCATACATTGTTGTGCGCATCTGCAGCTCCATCCCTGCCTCAGGCAGGGGAGGAAGGGGTGTAAACGTCATCATTCTTTCCGGGCAACTACAGATTGTCTTGGCCTGCATGACTTGGATTATTACACATGACTGAGGCTCTGTCCCCACCCCTGGCAGAGGAGAAAGGTGGGAGACACTTCATTGGTCCCTGGGGCAATGCAGGCAGCTTCAGAGTACACAGCTTACACTACCAACTATATCCTCAGCTCCTACTACACAACCAGCAGTAGAGAAAGGACAAAAAAAACCTTGAACTAAAGAGAGAAACTGTACCCAGAATAAATACATCTAGTAAACAAGATGCCAAGACACCAACAAAAAATTACAATCCATTCCAAGAAACAGGAAGATATGGCCCAGTCAAAGGAACAAGATAAGCCTCCAGATGACATAAAGGAGTTGAGACAACTAATCATAGATGTTCAAACAAATCTCTAATAAATTCAATGAGATGGGTAAAGAGATTAACAACATTAAGAAGACACTGGGTGAGCACAAAGAAGAATTTGAAAACATATATAGGAAAATAGCAGATCTTATGAGAATGCAAGGTGCAATAAATGAAATTAAAAATACACTGGAGGTATATAGCAGCAGATGTGAAGAACCAGAAGAAAGGATCAGTGGGTTTGAAGTCCTAGCTTCCAAAAGTGAACATATAAAAGAACCAAATGAAGAAAAGAATGGAAAAAATTCAACTGGGTCTCAGGGAACTGAACAACAGTAAGAGATGTGCAAACATACATGTCATGGCTGTCCTAGAAGGAGAAGAGAAGGGAAAGGGGGCAAAGGAATATTTGAAGGAATAATGGTAGAAAATTTCCCAACCTGACTGAAGGACATACATATCCACGTCCAAGAAGCACAACATATTTGCATCTGAATAAATCTGAATAGACCAACTCCAAGACACATACTAATCAGAATGTCAAATGCCAAGGACAAAGAGAGAATTCTGAGAGCAGCAAGAGAAAAGCAATGCATAAGTGATACCCAATAAGATTAAGTGTCAATTTCTCATCAGAAACCATGGAAGCAAGAAGGCAGTGGTATGGTATATTTAAGATACTGCAAAAGAAAAACTGCCAGCCAAGAATCTTATATCTGTCAAGATTGACTTTCAAAAATGAGGGCGAGTTTAGAACAGTCACAGATAAACAGAAACTGAGAGAGTTTGTAATCAAGATATCAGCTTTGCAGGGAATACTAAAGGGAGCACTATAGCCTGAAAAGACAAGATAGGAGAAAGAGGTGGGAAGAAAGTCTAGAAATGAAGATTGTATCAGTAAAAGTAACTTAAAGTGCAAAAAGTGTGGTGAAAATAAATATGTCACATAAAACCCAAAGGTCAAAATGGGTGAAATAAGAACTGCTTTTACAGTAATAAATTTGTATGTTAATGGATTAAATTCCCCAATCAAAAGACACAGACTGGCAGAATGTATAAGAAAATATGAGACATCTATATGCTGTCTACAAGAGACTCAACTTAGACCCAGGGATACCAACAGATTGATAGCAAAAGGCTGGAAAAAGATATTCCATTCATGCAGTAAACAAACAAACAAAAACTGGTATCGCTATACTTATAGCAGATGAAATAGGCTTTAAAAGCAAAACTGTTATTAGAGACAAAGAAGGACATTATATATTAATAAAAGGGGCAATTCACCAGGAAGAAATAACAATCATAAATGTATATGTACCTAATCATGATGCCCCAAGACACATGAGGCAAACACTGGCAAAACTTAAAGGAGAAATAGATATCTCTAAAATAATAGTTGGAGACTTCAATACAGTACTCTCAGTATTGGATAAAATATCTGGGCAGAGTTATCAATAAAGAAACAGAGAGCTTGAATAATATGATAAATGGGCTAAACCTAATAGACATACACACAACATTGCACCCCCAAACAGCAGGATATATAGTGTTCTCAAATACTCAAGGATCTTTCTCCAGGACAGAGTATATTTTGGTCTCAATAAATTCAGCAAGATCAAAATCATACAAAGCACTTTCTCTGATCATATTGGAATAAAGTTGGAAATCAACAAGAAGCAGAAAAAGGGAAAATTCACAAATATATGGAGATTAAACAACACACTCTTCAATAATCAGTGGGTCAAAGAAGAAATTGCAAGAGAAATCATAAATATCTTGAGAGAAATGAAAATGAGAACACATATCAGAACCTATGGTATGCAGTGAGGGCAGTCCTGAAAGGGAAATTTATAGCCCACAATGCTTACATTAAAAAAGAAAAAAGAGCTAAAATCAATGACCTAACTACACAACCAGAGGAACTAGAAAAAGTACAGCAAACTATTTCCAAAGCAAGCAGAAGAAATGAAATAACAAAAATCAGAGCAGAAATAAATAAAATTGAGGGAAAAAAAAACAATAGAGAATTAACAAAACCAAAAGTTCTTTGGTTCTTTGAGAAGATTAACAAAATTGCCAAACTCTTAGCTAGACTAACAAAGAAAAAGAGAGAGAAGATGCAAATAAATAAAATAAAATTGAAAATGGAGACATTACTACTGACCCCACAGAAATAAAAGCAATCATAAGAGGATACTAAGAACAAATGTATGCCATAAAATTAGACAATGTAGATGAAATGGAAAAATTCCTGACCCTAGAAGAAATAGAAGACCTCAACAAACCAATCACAAGAGATTGAAACAGTCACCAAACAACTCCCCAAAATGAAAAGCCAGGGCCAGATGGTTTCACAGATGATTTCAACCAAGTATTCAAAGAAGATTTAATTTCAATCTTACTTAAGCTCTTCTAAAATTTGAAGAAGAAGGAATGCTACCAAACTCAGTCTATGAAGCCAAAATCACCCTAATACCAAAGGCAGGTAAAGATATTATGAAAAAAGAAAATTGCAGAACCATTTACCTAATAAATATGGATGCAAAATACTTGCTAATCAAATCCAACAACACATTAAAAAAGAATTATTCATCATGATCAAGTGGGTTTTATACCAGGCATGCAAGGGTTGCTCAACACAAGAAAATCGATCAGCATAATAAAACACAGCATAATACACATTAATAAATCTATGAAGAAAAATCACATGATCCTATCAATTGATGCAGAAAAGGCATTTGACAAAATACAGCAACCTTTCTTGATAAAAACACTACAAAAGATAGTAATTGAAGGAAACTTTCTCAACATGATAAAGGCTATATAGGAAAAACCCACAGCTAACATTGTACTCAATGGTGAAAGACTGAAAGCTTTCCTGTTGAAATCAGAGACAAGAGAAGGATGTCCACTATCACCACTGATGTTCAATATAGTGCTAGAGGTTCTAGCTAGAGTAATAGGCAAGAAAAAGAAATAAAAGGCATCCAAATCGGAAAAGAAGAATTAAAACTTTCACTATTCGCAGATATGATTCTATATCTAGAAAATCCCGAAAAACCTACAACAAAGGTGCTAGAGCTAACAAACGATTTCAGTAGAGTGTCAGGATACAAGATCAATACACAAAAATCAGTGGTGTTTCTATACACTAGTAATGTGCAATCTGAGGAGGAAGTCAGGGAAAAAACTCCATCTACAATAGCGACTAAAGAATCAAAGATTTAGGAATAAGTTTAACCAAGGATGTAAAGCACTTGTATTTAGAAAACTACAATGCATTGCTAAAAGTAATTTTAAAAGGATCTAAATAATTGGAAGAACATTCCATGCTCATGGATTGGAAGACTAAATATTATTAAGATATCAGTTCTACCCAAACTGATATACAGATTCAATGCAATGCTGATAAAAATTCCATCTGCATTTTTTTAAACATGGAAAACACAATTACCAAATTTATTTGGAAGGGTAAGGGGTCCCAAATAGCCAGAAACCTCTTGAAAAGGAAAAGTGAAGTTGAAAGACTTTCACTTCCAGACTTTCAATCATATTACTTAGTGTTGCAGCCTGGCAATTTAATGTAATTATGAATTCCAAAAACAGATATTGGATCATGCTTGTAAACTGGTTTGCTAATCGGGGCATGATTAAGTTATGATTAGGGCATTAACTGGGCCATGTCCGTAGGGTGTTGAACCCCACCCCTTGGTGGGTGGGGGAATCAAATATAAAAGGCAAGGCAAAAGACAGAGAGAGCAGTTTTGATGTTGGAGTCTTGAGCTGGAGCCCCGGGAAGTAAGAAAGCTTGGTCGTGAGGAAGGAGAGAAGGCTCTGGGATAGAGACAAGCCATTCACCTGATAGTCTACAGCTGGCCTTGTGGAGGAAACAGAGGAACTAAGCCGGGAGAGAAACGCAGCCCCGGGAAGAGAGGAACCCAAGAAGCCTGAACCCTTGCAGACATCAGCAGCTGTCTTGCTCCAACATGTGGCAATGGACTTTAGTGAGGGAAGAAACTTATTCTTTATGGCCTGGTAACTGTGGGCTTCTACCCCAAATAAATACCCTTTATAAAGACCAACCATTTCTGGTATTTTGCATCAGCACCCCTTTGGCTGACTAATACACCTAGCTACAGTGGTAAAAACAGCATGGTACTGGCGTAAAGAGAGACACATAGACCAATGGAACCAAATTTGATGGTTCAGAAACAGACCTTCACTTCTATGGTAAAGTGATTTTTTACAAGCCTGTCAAACCCACGCAGCTGGGTAAGAACAGTCTATTCAACAAATGGTGGTAGCAGAACTGGATATCCATAGCCAAAAGAAAGAAAGAGGACCCCTACCTCACACCTTATACAAAAATTAACTCAAAATGGATCAAAGACCTAAATATAAAAGCTAGAACCATAAAGCCCCTGGAAGAAAATGTAGGAAAACATCTTCAAGACCTGGTGATAGGTGGTGCATTCTTAAACCTTACACTGAAAGCACAAGTAAGAAAAGAAACCATGGATAAATGGTACCTACTCAAACTTAAACACTTTTGTGATTCAAAGGACCTCATCAAGAAGGTGAAAGGCAGCCCACTCAATGGGAGAAACCACATATCCAATAAGGGTTTGATTTCCGTTCAAATAGAGAGATCATACGAATTAAAAATAAAAGCAAGCAATCCATTAAAAAATGGGCAAAAGACTTAAATAGAAATTTCTCCAAAAAGGAAATACAAATGGCCAAAAAGCACATGAAAAAAATGTTCAATATCACCAGCTATCAGGGAAATGCAAATAAAAACAACAATAAGATATCATCTCACATTGCATAGAATGGCCATTATTTGAAAAACAGAAAACAATAAGTGCTGGAGAACACTCCTTCACTGTTGGGGGGATTGTAAAATGGTGCAGCTTCTCTGGAAGACAGTTTGGTGGTTCCTCAGGAAGCTAAATATAGAACTGCCATATTATCCACCAATTTTTCTATTAGGAATATATCCAGAAGAACTGAAAACTGTGATGCAGATATCTGTACACTGATGTTCATAGCAGCGTTGTTCACAATTGCCAAAAGATGGAAACAACCCAAGTGTTCATCAACCAATGAATGGATAAACAAAATTTGGTATATATATATATATTCTATGGAATACTATGCTGCAGTAAGAAGAAATGAAATTGGGACACTTATTATAACATGTATGAACCTTGAAGACATTATGCTAAGTGAAATAAGCCAGACACAAAAGGACAAATATTGCATGGTCTCACTAATAGAAACAAAATATGAAGAATAAATACATGGTGTTAAAACCGAGAGTATAGGTTATTAGGAGATAAGAAAAGGGCTGTGAAGGCATACTGATGCTTAATGTATGTAGAAGTCTTAATTAATTTGACTGTAAATGTGTGGAAATGGCTAGAGTTGATGGTAACAAATTATAGTGAGTAGAAGCTGGTTTATAAATAGGGTTGTGGCTGAAAAGGGTAGCGTAGGAATGTAAATGCCAGTTGAAAGAAAGTTAGAGAATAATCTAGGGACTGAATAACACAGTGAACCCTGAGGTGGATGAGAATTGTGGTTAATAGTACAAATGCAAAAATGTCCTTCTGTGAACTACAACAGATGCATGTCACTATTGCAGGGTGGCGGGAATGTGGAGAAACATGGGAAAAACACAACTAATGTAACCTTTGTACTATAGTTAAAAGCAATATTGTAATATTCTTGCATCAATGACAAAGATATACTATGTTAATAATAGGGGGTTATGGAAAAAAATATGACAAATGTACACAATGGACCACAGTTAGTGGTAATAGTCTGATGACATTATCTCATAATCTGTAACAAATATTCAACAACAGTGTTGTATGTTGGTGAAGGGTTGTTGTATGGTAATTCTACACATGTGAATGATTATTTTGTAATAATTTGTAATAACAATATATTTTTTAAAAAGATTGAGTTATTGCTCCTTTGATTGGGCTAGGTCAGTGGGTTGTATCAGGTTGTGTACTGGGTCTGATATAAATGTAACTTGCTCACGAAGACACACAGAGGAGAGGACTTCGTCATTTTTGATCCTGCCTTGTAACAGAAAGGAGAATGTTCAAACAGCTAAAGCCCCAGGGAGTGATGGACCATTTGCCTGATAGCTTACAGCTGACCTTGGGAAGAGAACCTAGACTGATATGTGAAGACCTGAGAGACAAATGCTATGCCAGCCTTCTGCTGAGATCAGGAAGAAGCAGAGCCCACGGAGCCTCAAAAGGAAGAGGAAGCCCAGAGGGGAAGGCTAAAACCAAGCAGAGATAGCCCGTCATCTTGCTTCAATACGTGGCAGCTGACTTTGGTGAGAAAGTACCTCTTATGGGAGTTTTGTGTAAAATTAATTACATGTTCTTTATATCATATAACTATAATAAAATTAATTATAAACAATTAATGGATAAATTGACTTGAATTTGTATAAAACTTCTAAATAAAATATTTTTTTTTTTTTAAAGATTTTATTTATTTATTCATTTATCCCCCCCTTGCTGCTTGTGCTCGCTGGGTCAGCCAACCACGCCGCACGGGCGGGCCTGCCTTCACCAGGAGGCCCCGGGGCCTCCCATATGGCAAACGGGAGCCCCACTGATTGAGCCACAGCCGCTTCCCTAAATAAAATATTAAAATAAACACAATGTAATGAGAAACTTGAGATTGCTTTCATGGAGATAGCTTTTTTAATGCTTGAAAGGGCTACATAAAATTCCTAATCAATAAACTTAAATAATGATATCTTCAGGATCTTCATAGTCACAATTGATGCAAAACTTTCTTTTCACATTTGATAGCAAATTTTAGAAGTGTATTTATTGAATTAAAGCCCTGTTGATGAATCTTTATTTTTCCCCATTAGCAGAATTTTGGATAATTCTATCTCCTATCTTTGTCTCTTTTTTACTGGAACAGTTGTAGGTTTGCAGAAAGCTCAGGCATAAAATATAGTATTCACTTATCATTGTACTTTAGAGTATGATCATTCTTGAACTTTAATAGCTGTGCCTTTTCATTCACTGGTACATGAAATGCTGGAAAATATTGTAGTAATTCAAATGGATTTAAATTCCAAATGAGGTTTTTTTATTTTAAATATTTAAAAACAATGATGAAAAGACTTCCAGTTTCAACTCTAACATGTAAAGAGATTGGAGGTCATTACTACCATCCTTACAACAAGATGTCAGAACACATAGAAAATCAAAAGTTTTTCTTGTACTCATCAGAAGTTGAAATTAGAAGACAATCTGCAACTTAAAAACTGAAGAGACAAATGCATCCAAAGTGATGCAACCTAGAAAATTCTGGAGACAAAAACGTAATTTTGAACAATGCTGGAGGCTGAGTATTCCTAACTAATGCAAAAAGACAGTAGAAAGAAGTACAAGTGATACAGTTTGGGGAAAAAAAGGAATAAAACTGTCCTTATTCACAGATGACATTTTTATCTATGTAGAAAATTTCAAAGAATTAACAGCAGGGGTAAAAAAAACTCCCCTGGAATGAATTAGCAAGCATAGCAAAGTCACAGGATACAAGGTCAACATATAAAAGTCAATCACTTCACTGTATACCAGCACTTAACGACTAGATTTTGAAATAAAAAAATAACAATACCATTTACAATAATGCCCTCAAAAATGAAGTACTTAGATATAAATCTAACAAACTATGCACGAGATCTGTAGCAAAAACTACAAAATACAACACTTGATAGACGAATTTAAAGAACCAAATAAATGGAGAAATAATCTGTGTTCATAGATTAGAAGACTAAATATTGTTCATTTTTTCCAACTTGATCTATAGATTCAATGAAATTCCGATCAGAATCCTAGTAAGCTATTTTATAAATATTGCCAAACTGATTCTAAAATTTATATGGAAAGGCAAAGTACCTAGAATAGCCAACACAATATTGAATAAGATTATCGTTTATACACATGGTTTTTATGCCCCTTTTATCTGAACCTATAATTAACACTATACCCATTAAATATGTGTCCCAGAGACTTAAATCTTCCAGCTGTTCATAAGCCAGTTGAGTCCTGAATCTCAGCAGAGTTGCTGCCAATACCTACTCTCTGGTTCATCAGACTCGCCCAGGACAACTGACAAAAGGATGGTGATGGACAACACCCATTCCAAAAAAACATAGAGTATCTACAACTGCAAGCAAGACAGTTCCACCATCTGCCCCATGGGATCTAAGTCCCCTCTTAATCTGAAGCAGAGTGGGCATCATCATCCCCAAATCCTCAAGATAGAGAAATGAGCAAACATAAGGGGAGAATGCAATTTTGGACTAAAGTAGAAATAATATTATTATTGTAATGGAAGAACTTGTAACAATGATATAAAGGCAGTGGTCACTAGAGGTTCTGAGGGGAGAGAGAGGGAAGAATAAGTGTAACATGGGGCGTTTTGGGGACATTGAAATTGTTCTGCATAACATTGCAATGACGGTTACAGTCCATTATACATTTTGTCAAAACCCATGCAAAGGGTAACCATAATGTAAACTATAGACCATGGTTAGTAGCAATGCTGCAATATGTTTTCATGAATTCTAACAAATGTACCACACTAATGAAAGCTGTTGTTAATGGGGAAAAGTGTGGGAGGGGATGGGGGTGAGGTATATGGGAATCACCTATATTTTCAGTGTAACATTTACGTAATCTAAACCTTCTTTAAAAAGTAAATTAAAATTTTTTAAAAACTGTCTTAAGCTAATCATTAATGGTTTATAATGTAAATGTTGAATTTCATAATTAAATAATTTTTTCTCTATTATCTTGAAGCCAAAAGAAGAAAGCTGGATAACTCACAATACCCAATTTCAAGAATTACTATAAAGCTACAATAATCAAGGCAGCATGGTATTGAAGCAAGAATAGACATAAAAATCAATGGAACAGAATATAAATCCCAGAAATAAACCCACACAAATATATACTCATTTTTGACAAAGACACAAAGACAATTCAATGTAGAAAAGATGAAACTTTACACATTACACAAAAGTTAACTCAAAATGGATCAAATGCAAAACTATAAAGCTTCTAGACAAAAATAGAAGAGAAAATCTATGTTACTCTGAAACCGTGAGCCAATACATTTCTGCTGTTAAGCCAAATCATTGTATTGTATTTGTTTTAGCAGCTAGGAAACTAAAACAATATATATCACTTCTTTTAATTCACAAAATCTTGACATATTTCAGTATGAAACACTGAGTGTTGTGTTCCAATTCCCATTTCTCTTCATAAGCAGATAATAGGACTAGGATGCAGAGGCTTGAATTTTAATAATCATTCTGACATTATTTAATGTTGATTCCAGATCTTCAGGTAAACATTTATATTTAAGAGATTTTCTGTGATTAAAAAAATGTACTAATTCAATTTCAGATATTTCAAATTGAACATAATTTGTAAAGCTTTTACACCTTCCTATCACTGCTGCCTCACCACCACTATACAAAACTATGCCTGTACTTCAGAAATATCTTTTTTTTTACAAAGGCATCATCTACAAAGTGAAAACATCATCTCCAGAAGTGTGATTTGATGTTTCTTTTCAAATTACATAATGTTTTCTCAGCATTTGTCCTCAGCGATTCCAAATGAGGTAACTTTCCTCAGACTCATCCCCTGCAGGCTGGCCTTCCAGAGAAGAGCAGGACCCACTGGAAACTGGAACCACTCCATGGAAAAGTGATACAGTCCAGTACTAAAGGCATTCAGTTCTGTGAGAATGCTAAGACAGTGGTGGGTCAAGGTTGGAATCCAGTACTGTGTTCAATCATAGATGTACAATTGCAAGGCTTGGACCCCAGTCCCAGATCATAGGAAAAGACTGTGCTCTTCCAATAAAAAAATATTAATATGGCATGCCAGTGTGTATGGCCAAAGTTTTATGACATCATAGAGCTGTGACCCCAAAACTTAAGAAGGGTTGGTCTTCTTCTGTCATGGAGCTTATAAGTGCCAGGGACCCTTTCTCGGAGTTTGATATCTATCCTTGTTAAATTCTTATGTGCCTCCCCAGAGTGTCATTGTTAAGGGTAACTGCAAATCTAGTCTTTCTATATCAGTAGGTTTCCCACTACAAACATTGCTCCAGGCCTGGTGTGTGTACTGTTGGGTCATTTGTCTTCACTTGTTTGACCATTAGGTACATAAATCAGGACATCTAGCCCAAGATGTCCACCATTGCTTTCAGGAAGGCAATTAAAGGACTAGAGATCCAATACATATCCAGGCGAGATAAGAACGTCCTCAGGGTGGTATAGTCAGTCCATGTCAAGGATTTCAATTACAGATCAGTAATATGTCACACATCTTTTGTGGTGACTCTGTCATGAACCAGAAACCAAAGATAACATTATTTAGTTATTATTAATGATTGTGAAGGACTTTCTCAAAAGGGAGCAGGCTCCACTGAAGACATTAATATCACACTCTGAGAACCCTAATGGGAGTGATGCGAGCTCTTATGCTATTCTGATTTCATCCTTGACATTCTTCTGAAACTGTGTTGGTTAGTTCAAGTCAGGATAGTGTTGTTAGGGTGCTGTATGTCCTGCTTCAATGGAAATGAAAACAGCCTGTGTGACTACACCTCAGCCCCAGGAAAGGATAAACCTACAAGGGTACCAAGCAGCCTAAAAGAGTCACTAGAAAGACTTTTCTAAGGAATATTTTTCTTCTAAGACTGTGTAGATCTGACTTTTAGATCAAGAAGCTGCATATGCAGAGATGATGTTGTCCTCAAACCTATTTTATGTAAATGATAAAATAAAATACTGGGAATGGGGACTTCCTGCAATTGACAAAAGAATGGGTAGAATTGAACTGGTGACTTAATAAATAGGATATGAGGGATATAAGGAGATAGTTCACAACTTCCCAGAAATGGAGATAGAAAGAAGTTTCAAACAGTAGCTTCTCCCTAAGGTAGGGGTTCTTAACTGTTTTTGTTCCGTGGACCCCTTTGCCAGGCAGGTGAAATGAATACTACTGTAATTTATTTATTGCCTATATTCATAAGTGAAAGAAATGCTAGATTTCAGTTAGAGATCAGGGAAAATAAAGATAATAAGTTGACTTTTTTCAATTCAAGTTCATGGACCCCCTGAAATATTTCCACGGACCTCTTGCGGGTCCATGGACCCCTGGTTAGGAACCCCTGCCCTAAAGGATTAGGCTTACAAACTAACTGGTCCAACAGGATAGCTCCTAAGAGATCAATAAGGGTTCAAAGTCCTGGTACTGGTGATAGTTACACAGATCTATATATTTTTTAATTAAGATAATTTAAAAAATAAAATTTACAAAAAATATATTTAAAATAGTGAAATACATTTAGAAATGAACACTGATCAGAATCCATATTCTGGCTTAATGCAGTTACCTAGTTAGTTAAGCCTGCAGTACACTCTTCCCCTGCTCATGCCTTCCTAGAAATAGGCCTATATTTTTATTTTATGTCACCTGAGTTTCTGGGTTTATAAGTGAATGAATTAATCCATCCTGAAGCCACTCCGTTTTGTACCTGGGACCTCTTATTATGTAAGATAATAGATCCTGCTAATTTTCAAAAAAGAAGAATCAACTGAAAGTTTTGAAATGTCTGTGTGCATGTACATTTGTGCATGTATATTCATTATAATAATTCACTAAATGGGATAGCATTTAGAATGGATATAATCATACAGATTTTGTCAGAAAATGATATTTTCTTTATTTACATTCTCCCAGAAGCAGATCCTGAACCAAGTCACTCAAAATTCTCAAGAAAAAGAAGCCAAGCAAGAGAAAGACTTTAAATAAAGTCTTAGGCTCAGCCAGATCCAGAACCCGGATTATACTCTGAAGGTAACAGAAGGGAGCAGTTAGCAGTAAAGCATGCAGAAGATGGGGTTTAGAGCCTAGAGTTCATTAAAAGGATCTCAACCGATCTGGGCTGGGCACTGTCCATGTTCATTATAATCCTGATGATTTCACCCAAAATTCAGGTGAGGAAGATAAAATGACATATATATATGAAGAAGTTAAAAACATGGAGGATAGAAAAATGTTCTGATAAAAATTCCAGAAGAAAAGAATAGGGGGAATTGTAGAACAGCAAAATTTGCAGAGGTGGTCCCTCAAAACTTTCCAGAACTAATGAGAGTCATGAGTAATCAAATGGAAAGCAAATATAGAATGCTAAGAAGAATAAACAAAAATAAAAACACACATCTAGATATGCCATGCTAAAATTTCAGGATATCAGGGATAAAGGGAACATCTTTAAAATGACCTGATATACAAGACACATTACCTACAAAGGAAAGCTACTTAGAATGGCATGAACTACAATAGATGCCAGTACAAGATGGAATCATATTTTCAAAGCGCTGGGGGAGAAGACTATCAACTTAGAATTCTATACCCAACTAGGCTAGTTTTAAGAGTAAGGGTGAAATGAAATATTTCTAGATCCTCAAAGGTTAATAAGGTTTAATAATCATAGAGCTTTGCTCATAGAGTTATAAAAGGATAAACTTTAGTGAGTAGGAAAAAGAACCTAGAAGCCTGGAATGGAAGGCAAAATAAATTGACTTGATTAAAACATCATTTGTTGGCAAATGTTATTAATGTTTGGCTGTAAACATTATGTTAAAGAAAGGTAGGACAAACATCTTAGCAACAAATAAGGAAAGTACAAAACTCAGTGAAAAGTTAAAGCATACCAAGGTCCTCATCTTGTTGGAGAGAAGAGTAGTGATATTGTAGGCAAATGTTGAATTTTAGAGAAAATATTACTTTTAACCTCAAATCTTAAAAGAACACAAAGGTAACTACCAAAATATACAATCCATAGCATCCTAACCAGCAGAAGAAAATAAAAAGTGTGAATAAGGGAAAGATTACCAATTTAACAGAAGATAGGAAAGAAGATGCAAGCAAGTTAAGAAAGAGCATGGAAAATAAAGAAACATGGTGAAAATAGGTCCACATATATAAATAAAGATAAAGATAAATAAAGACTAATATTAATTATGAAAGGACAAAGTTCATCAAGATGGTAACTTCTTTGGTTACTGAATTAATGAAATCTATTGTTTTCTGACATTTCTACCAGGAGTATTTTAAACAAAGAGAAATATTGCTTGAATTATGTCAGCTAGGAGGGAGGGTCATGTGCTATGTTTGTGAGGGCCACACCATTTCAATAGTTCAGTGGAAATAGTATAAATATCGATTGCATTGTTTTGGGTTAGCTTTGTTTAGATAAACATTTTTGAAAAAAAAAAAAAAAAAAAAAAAAAAAAACATTACTCAACGCCTGTTATCTTCTTCCCAATAGTGACGGCCAATATAACTCATAATAAATTAAAGTAAAATGCTGTTTAATAGTAAATGCTATATAGATAAATTTGATGATTGTACTAATTTGATTGTGAGTTTTACCACATAATAATTTTCCTGGATCCACTTAGAGTGTGTTTTTTTTTTAAGCCATCTGCCCATTCTTCATCTTTCATGCCTCCCTGGCTCTTGAGCACTGTGGTGGCTTGTTTGTGTTTTTATGTTCAGACACATAGAAACATTAGGCTCCTTTGCCCATTAAATGTTTTGTTCCTTGGGGTCTTAAACATGTATATTTTTCTTTCTAGCACAGAGTTTCTTCATAATGGATGCATTTTTGCTCTTTCTAGAGGGAAAATAATAACAGCAACACCATCATTGGTGGTGGGGTGTGCACTGGAAAGTCTCATGCTCTGTAAAATCTGCCTTACTTCCTATGAGCAAGGATTGCCATCAGAGTGAGTTACTGACCCTGACTCTATGTGGGAGTTCACCCTGTGGGAATGAATATATATTAAAAATCCTAAACAGCAGCAGTGAATTTGCCTAGAAATTATATATGTGGGTCTTTTGATGTTTTGGCATACCTCAAATTCATCATAATAGGTTTGGATACCTTTTCACAATAATTTACTTAGAAAAATGCATTCAAATTTTTACATCCACAGATAATGAAATTCATGTCAAGAAAAGGATTACTAATTCCCTTAATGATTCATTCTATACTCAACTCCACAGAATGTATGAGTCTAGAAGAAGGTATCAGTCTGCAATAAATGTCAAAAGCGTGTTTTATCTAAATAACTCAACATACAGTACTGACAAAATTTAGTTAGAGATAATTTATACCCTTCAGTGGCCAAAGTAATCTATGGGTTTCTTCAAATTGCTTTTGTCTATAAAATAAACTCAATTTGCTTTACGACATGAAGCACAAATTTAAAGCAATATTTCATAAATCTCTGTCACTGAAGATTAAAGTAATGTTTAATTTACACACACTGCTACCAGCCTATGGGCTTTATGTAGCTGGGCTTTGAAAACTGAGTTAGACAACATAAAGCTGATTTTTAACACCTGCTAGTAAAGGCAAGACCGCCAATAAAACAAGAAGATAGAAGCCCTTATTAAATGTCCCTAAAGATCTCATATGTATACTAATATGGTCTTAAACTCGTTTGTCTGAACCAGAATGTTTTAATAAGGCTCTGGGGATGAAGATTTTCATTTGTGTACACAGTATCTGTCATAGTTAACTCCACTTGGTAAGTTTCCCACAGTGTTTGCATCTGCTGCATGAGGGCAAGAAGCTGCATAAGGTCCTGTTAACCCTTGTTGGTGAAAACACATGTTACCAGTAGATTCTCTCATTTAGGATAATGGTTTCAGCCCTATATACCAGTCAAAGCCCATTATGAAAAGTTATGAAATTCAACTCTATACTACAATGTTTATTTTAAGTTCCCACCAGACTATTGTCTGATTATATCAAAACTTCCATTTCAAAAATAAAAAGCAAATATATGACATTTATGAAATTCTCTCTTTTCTTTAAAACAATTAAAAATATACTTGAGTACCTACAGGTACAAGGCACTTACTAACCTCTTTGTATGTAATATCTCATTTAACTGTCACAATAACACTATGAAGGAGTTCTATTATTATTAACATTTTATAGAAGAGAAAAACCAAGACACAGGAAGGTTAAGTTGTCCAAGGTTACACAATGCTGGAGCACACTTTGAATCCACAGTCTGATTCCAGAGCTCTTAACCATTATAATCTACTGTCTCAGTGCTGTAAGTCACAATACTTGAGTCTCTCTTATGAACCAAAAAGTATAAAATTTTTCACACATTTAGGGAGATCGTATAGGAAAAGAAAAGGGAAACCTGGCAGAATTAATCAAAGTTGTCTCATTTGTAAAATGAATATAATAATAGTGTCCCTCATGAGATTTTTGTGAAGAATAAACTAGGCAATGAACAATGTGCTTGAACACATCACAAACACTTCTTTCCACACCAATATTTATAATACTTTTTTAATCTCTATTTAGATGAACTATTGATTACTCAAAAACCAGTCTGTCCAAAATTAAACCTATGTTGCTACCCCTAAAACCTATTCCTTGCTTCTTATCTCCTGGAATAGTTTCAAAACTGACCTAGACACCAAGCTAGTAAGTTTGGAGCCATCTTTGACCTTTTCATTTCAACTTTACCCCAAGGCAAATGATCAAATCCTGCCCAATTTCCCCCATTAAATCCTCTAGAATCCTAACTGTCCCTTCTATTGTGGTGGTATTTATTCTAATATATGCTCTCATTACCATATCCCTTAATCATGGAAACTACTTCCTAGGGCATCTCCCTGCTTTCATTCTTTCCTTCAATCTGCCTTATACCCTATTGCTAGACTCATCTTTCTGACAAAGATATAAATTCAGAACTCTGTTTAAATTAATCACATTACCCATTTTACCACAGCATTCAGTATCTTTAGCAAACTGCATAGATTAGCATCTCTAGGCACATATATAACCATCTGTTTTAGGTTCCTAGACTGCTTAAGCAAATGCCATGAAATGGGTTGGCTTAAACAATGGGAATTTATTAACTTACAGCTTTGAGACTAAAAGAAAGTCCAAATCAAGACATCGTCAAAAGGATGCTTTCTCCCCCAAAGACTGTGGCATTTTGGGGCTGGCTGCCTGCAATCCTTGACTCATCTGTCACATGGTGAGGCATATGGTGGCCTCTCCTGATCTCTCCCTTCTCTTCCAGGTACAGCTTCTTTCTACTTTGGCTCTCTCACTCTCTCTCTGTCTGAATTTCATTCTTTTATAAAGGACTCTAGTCACAGAATTAACACCCATCCTGACTGAGGTGGGACATACCTTAACTAAAGTAATCTCTTCAGAAGAATATACAATAGGTTTACACCCACAGGAATGGATTGAATTTAAGGGCATGTTTTTCTGGGGGAACATACAGCTTCAAACCACCACACCATCCTCCTTCACACTTTCTTTCTACTCAAGCCAAAATATGCCCTCCAACTTTCTCTAGTTACTTATTTTTTCCAAATATATACCCCATATATATTTTTTCTTTTATCTTTTCCGTTTTTGTTGTTGTTGTTTTTGAAGTACTAGGGCTAGGGATTGAACCCGGAACCTCATATGTAGGAAGCTGACACTCAACCACTGAGCCACATTGGCAACACTGAGTTGGGTTTTTCATTTTGTTTGCTTGTTTGTTTTTTGTTGTTTTTCTTGTTGGATTTTTTTAGGAGGCACTGGGAACTGAACCCAGAATTTCCCATGTGGGAAGCAGGCACTTAACCGCTTGAGCCAAATCTGCTCCCCTCTTACATATATTCATACTCTGTGTTCTCCCAGCATACCTTCACTCTTTCTTTCATTTTTAAAATACTCTATTCCTCCATAAAATCCCAGAAGAGATGAGCTGTCCCTTCTTCCCTTCTCCCCTAACATTTTTTTTAACTTTATTTTGTACATTTAATAATTGAAAACATAAGCAATAAAAAACTAAAAAGTAAACACAGATGAATAAATATATACATTTCTCAATTAAATGTAATGGATACATGTAAATTTTTTTGTTTTGTTTTTTGTTTGTTTTTTTGTTTTTTGTGTGTGTGTGAATCAAACAATGTATTACACAATGTATTTGGTTCATAGTAATGCATTCATACATTATTTGTCCTTTTGTGTTATAGATGCTACTCTAACAAGTATCTTTGCTCCAGGCTGCCACGTCTTTTTCTTGAACAACTGATAGAGCATTTTATACGTGCCTTTACAGTTGATGTGTCTGCCTTTCTCTTACAGGGTGAGTTCTTGAGGCCAGGAATTATGTAACTGATTATTTTCCCACAGTGTTTAGCATAGTGCTGCTCGGCACATTGTTGATATTCAACAAATCTCATTGAATTGAATGCTTAAACAATGTAAATAATGTTCTCAAATATTACCTTCCTATGTCTAAAGCAAAATTAAGATTTAAAACCACAAAATTACTATTACAGGTGGTGACGGCTAACAGGGAAATGTAAAGTCAAACTTTTTTTTTTTTTTTTTTTAAGATTTATTTTTTTTTTTATCCATTTTTATCCCCCCTCCCTCTGCCCACCCCCGTTTCCGCTGTTCTTGTGTCCATTCGCTGGGCAACTCTCTGTATCCATTTCCTGCCTTCCCTTCTCATCCTTCTCCTCCTCTCTTCACTGGGATTCGATCCTGGGAACCTCTGATGTGGGAGAGAGTTGTTCTGCCACCCGTGCCACCTTAGTTCCTGGTTTTTTCAGCTCGTGTCATCTTGGCTTTCCTTTGTGTCACTCTCCTGTTATGTCATCATCTTGCTGCGTGGCTCAGCAGGGCCTGGCGCGCCACTCACGGGACCTGACAGCCCGCGCACCTTATTTTTCTTTATTATTTTACCAGGAGGTCCTGGGGATCGAACCCAGGTCCCTCCATATGGGAGACGGATACCCAACCATTTGAGCTACATTCGCCCCCCTCAAACATTTTAAAAATAATAACAGGTGGGAAAAAATGATAATATCTTCAGATGTCCATGATGCAAAATTTATGCATGAATTATTTTGTAATAACTATCTATTGAGATAATTTTGTAATGAACACAAATACCCTATAAGAAGTTCCACTTCATCACATACACATTTAGAGGATGTCTTTTTAGATTAATTATAATGGCATAATAGAGCATATAAACCTTTCACATATTTTTTAGCAGTTTATAGTGCAAAACTTTCTTGGATAAAAGGATTGATGCTTCTAGAGGAATCATATTGTAATATATTTTCTCAGGTAACACCATCCATGATCATTGAAATGGAGAATATTGCCAGCATACCAGGGCTTAGTGGAGGGAACTCTACAGACCCAGTCATATTCCTTGGTAGTGGCAGCAATACCCCTGTTCTTGCTGAGAACCTGAAAATGAATATAAGTAACTATCTAAGGGCCAAGCAAAAAAATTTTTACCCTTGGACCTACTGTGACTAAGAATGACGTTTACATTTTTAAAAAGTTGTAAAAAACACCATAAAAATATGAAAAAAACACACCATAGGTGTCCTGCAAAGCCTAAAATATTGACTATTTGGGCCTTACAGAAAAAGTTCGCCAAACCCTGCTCTAGAACAGTGCTGATTAATAGAACTTTCTGTAATGAAATATTCTATATTTCTGCTGTCCAGTATGGTAGCATGTAGTTATTCATACTTGAAATGTGGCTGGAACAACTGAAGAAGTAGATATATAATATCATTTAATTTTTTTCCAGTTTTTTAACAAATTAATTTTATTAATACATATTAATAAAGCATAAATCCATCCAAAGTGTACAATCAATTGTATTGGGTATAATCACATAGCTATGCATTCATCTCTTCAATCATTTTAGAGCATTTTCATTATTCCAATAATAATAAACAAAAAACAAACAAAAACTCATACCTCTCAATCTCTCTACGCCTCCTCTACCGTACATAACTGTTATTCTATTTCTGTCTCTCTAGTTTATTTACATTTATATTTTGTAAAAACAGTCTTATATATGCAATATCACCCATATTTGTATTTTCCACAAGGTTTCACTATGTTATACAGTCCCATGTTATATTTTTTAGCTTTCCTTCTAGTAATAAACACAACCTTAGACTTACCCTTTCAACTGTCATAACCATACAGTAGCTCTGCTAGTTACAAATACTGTGATGTGCTTTCACCATTTCTATTCATTTCCAAATATTTACAAACAACCTTTTTACCAATCTTGCTCAGATTTACCCTCAGCTTTCCATTCTCTCTACCCTCATTCTATTTTCTGGTGGCCTATATTCTAGTTATTAACTCCATGATTTTACACAACATATTTAGTCCAAAATAGCACAATCATATGGTATTTTTCTTTTTGTGTCTAGCTTGCTTCACTCAACATAATGTCATCCAGGTTCATCCAAGTTGTCATATGCTTCACAATTTCATTTCTTCTTACAGTCGCATAATATTCTATCATTGTTTACACCACAATTTGTTTATCCACTCATCAGTGGACACCTGCATTGTTTCCAACTTTTGGCCATCATGAATAACATAGCTATGAATATTGGTGTGCAGATGTCTGTTCATGTCACTGCTCTCAGTTCTTCTGGGTATATACCCAGTAGTGATATTGTTGGGTCATGTGGCAGATCTATATTCAACTTCCTTATGAACTGCCAAACAGTCCTCCACAGTGGCTGGACCATTCTACATTCCCACCAATGGTGAATAAGCATTCCTATCTCTCCACAAACTCTCCAACACTTACAGTTTTCTGATGTTTTAATACTGGCCAGTCTAATAGGTGTGAAATAATATCTTATTGTATTTTGATTGGCAATTCCTTAATCACTAGTGATGTTGAACATTTTTTCATGTATTTCTTTGCCATTTATATTTCCTCTTTGAATGATTGTTTTCTTAAGTCTTTTGCCCATTTATTAATCAGGTAGTTTGTCTCTTTAGTGTTGAGCTGTATGATCTCTTTATACATCATGGATATTAAACACTTATCAGATATGTGGTGGCCAAATATTTTTTTCCATTTTGAGTCAGCTTTTTCACCCTTTTGAGAGAGTCTTTTGAGGTGCAAAAGTGTTGAATTTTGAAGAGGTTCAATTTATCTATTTTTTCTTTTGTTGCTCTTGCTTTGGTTGTAAGGTTTAAGAAACTACTGCCTACCACAAGATTTTGAAATGTTTTCCTACGTTTTCTTCTAAGAGTTTTATAGCAGTTGCTCTTATATTTAGGTCCTTGATCCATTTTGAGTTAATTTTTATATAAAGTGTGAGATAGGGGTCCTCTTTCTTTCTTTTGGATATTGATATCCAGTTCTCCCAGCACCATTTGTTGAATAGTCTGGCCTAGCTGGGAGGGCATGAAAGCCTTGTCAAAAATCACTTGACTGTAGATGTGAGGGTCTATTTCTGAGTTCTTGATTCAGTTCTATTGGTCAATCTGTCTGACTTTATGCCACTATCACACTGTTTTTACCACTGTGGCTACATACTATGCTTTAAAGTCGAGAAGTGAGAGTCCTCCAACTTCATTCATTTTTAAGATATTTTTGATTATCTGGGGCTGCTTACCTTCCAAATAAATTTGATCATTGGCTTTTCCATTTCTGCAAAAAAAGGCTTTGGAAGTTTTCTTTGGATTACATTGAATCTGTAAATCAGTTTGGGTAGAATCGACATCTTAATATTTAGTCTTGCAACCTATGAACACAGAATGTCCTTTCATTTATTTAAGTTTTCTTCGGTTTCTTTTAGCAATGTTTGGTAGTTTTCTGGATACAGGACCTTTATATGGAATTTTTTTCCTGATTAACGATTCAGATTGCACATCAGTTTTGTATAGAAACACTACTGATATTTACATATTAATCTTGTATCCTGCCACTTTGCTGAACTCATCTATTAGTTCTAGTTGCTTTCTTGTGGATTTTCAGGATTTACTAGTTTTAGGATCATATCATCAGTGTATAGCACAAGTTTTACTTCTTCCTTTCAAATATGGGTGCTTTTTATTTCTTTATATAGCCTAATTGCTTTAGTTAGAACTTCTAGCATGATATTGAATAACAGTGGTTATACAGTGGACATCTTGGTCTTGTTCCTGAACTCAGTGGAAAAGCTTTCAGTTTTTCACCATTGAGTACTATGCTCATTGTAGATTTTTCATATATGCACTTTACCATACTGAGAACACTTCCTTCTCTTCCTATCTTTTGTAGTGATTTTATCAAGAAAAGAGTGCTGTATTTTGTCTGATGCCTTGTCTGCATCAACAAGAGGATCACATGATTTTTCTTCTTCAATTTATCAATGTGGTTTATTACATTATTGGATTTTCTTGTGTTGAACCACCCTTGCATACCTGGCATAAAAACCAGCTGATTGTGGTGTATAATTCTTTTAATGTGCTTTTGGAATCTGTTTGCAAGAATTTGTTGAGGATTTTTGCATCTATATTCATTAGGGATATTGGTCTGTAATTTTCCTTTTTTATAATGTCTGTATCTGGTTTTGGTATTAAGATGATCTGGCTTCATAGATTGAGTTTGGTAGCATTTTTTCCTGCTCAAGTTTTTTAGGAAGAACTAGAGCAAGATTAGTATTAGATCGTCTTTGAATAATTGGTAGAATTCATCTGTGGAGCGTCTGGGCATTTCATCTTTGGGAGGTTTTTGATGACTGTTTCAATCCCTTCAATTGTGATTGATTTGTTGAGGTCTTCTGTTTCTTTTAGGGTCAGTGTAGGTGTTTCATGTGTTTTTAAGAATTTCCATGTCATCTATATTGTCTAGTTTTTTGACAAACAGTTGTTCATAGTATCATCTTATGACCTCTCTTACTTCTGTGGTCTAAGTGGTAATGTCCCCCGGCTCTCATTTCTGATTTTAATTATTTGTGTCTTCTCTCTTTTTTTCTTTCTCAGTCTAGCTAAAGGTTTGTCAATTTTGTTGATCATCTCAAAGAACCAACTTGATTTTGTTGATTCTCTCTATAGTTTTTTTGTTCTCAATTTCACTTATTTCTGCTCTGATAGTTACTTCCACTTGGTTAGGGATTAGTTTGCTGTTCTTTTTTTAGTTCCTACAAGAGTGCAGTTAGATCTTCAATCTTAGAATTTCCTTCTTTTTTAATGTAAGCTTTGAGGTTTATAAATTTCCCTTTCAGCATTACCTTTGCGTTGTTCCATATGTTTTGATATGTTGTGTTCTCATTTTCATTTGTCTCAAGATAAAACTGAATTCTCTTGTAATTTCTTCTTTGACCCACTGATTATTTAAGAGTGTGTTATTTAATCTCCATATATTTATGAATTTTACCTTTTTCCAGCCATTATTGATTTCCAGCTTTATTCTGTTATGATCAGAGTAATTGGTTTGTATAATTCAATCTTTCCATCTCTTATCTTCTATAATTCTATCTCACACATCCCTTCCAATTCATCTTCACCCACCTCACTATCTCTGCTCCTCTTGTATTTTAATTGGAAAAGTAGGACACAAGAACAGTCTAGGATCCCACTTTAGGGAACAGATTTGTTTCTGTAGGACCAAATCAAAACTCTGACACATTGCCCTTTAAGGAATATGGTAGACAGAAGGTAGATTTTTTTATGTTGTTGTTAAGTGATTGAAAAGTGTGGATCTCTGAGCTACAATATGAATTGGCCTAAAAAGCCAACCACCCTGCGCAAATTTTCATTTTGAGTTCCAAACACTTAACTTAAAAACTTGGCACAAACATGCTGAAAAATTAGGCCTGGCATGTCTAGTTTAACAATAAAAAATGACTTACTAGTTAAGGTATCTCCTCTTTGTGGGTAAACAATTTTCACTTCCTTATTAGTGCTAAGGAGAAAGATTACACACTAACAGAGTAGTTTAAAATCCATAGAGGAGGCAGCCAAGATGGCGTTAGTGTAGGAGGGCGCACACTGCAAGCTCCCAGAGCAAGGCGGATTGGGGACGGGGTCCTGCCCGGGGGTCTGTGCTGTGCACGCGTGGAGTGAGAAGCTTGGGACATCTATCTGCGCGGATCGGCGGCGTGGACCGAACGGTGGAGATTCGTGAGTTTTGAGGCTGCCGGTGGAGGTTGGCACAGGCGGCTGGGCCCCGCGGTTAGGGAAAAAAAATAAAACGGCCATTTGGAGCCGTGGGCGGGGCGAAAAAGTTTTATTTTCTGGGGATCTGGCTACCTGGCGCCCCTTGGATCTTGTGTGAACAGAGCAAACGAGCTAATCAGCACCCGGTGAACCGGAGGGGGGATTTTGGTCGGGCAACGCAGCTGATTTCCCTAGCCACCCAGGGATAAGACCCGGGCTGCTGCGGAGCCAGGAGGAAGGGAACTTCCCAAAGAAGGGAGGGTTCGGTTGGAAGACAGGGAAGGGTATTTTATATTTTTAGACATTGATCTGGCTGCCTGCACCGCCCCATAGCTTTGGGGAGCAGATAAGCCGACCTGAAGCAGCATCAGGCTGAGAGCAGACGCGAATCTGCACTCAAACTGATTTACTGAGCAGCCCGGTGACACTGGAGCTCAGCGCCAGAAGGGGCAGAATCCGCCATCTTTAGCAATCCTCACTGACTAACATCAGAGCTTCAGCTAACCTGGGGAGTCCGGAAAGTGGGACGTGCTTGATTAATTTCCACGGGCCCAGCTACGGTCCCTTCCGTAAGGGGGTTGGTCTAAAGGAGGAATTATTTTGGGTCCTGCATTTGGCTAAAAAAAAAAAGTGAGGTCACCTCAACAAAGGAAAAATAAATTCTTTTTAATTTAGTTTAATACCTAAAAGCTACTTCAGGACCTGTATATAGAACCCTGTGGGGAAATTCATTGATAAACACAAATAGGCAGGAAGGATCCACGTGGACCCTAGGGGAATCATTGACCCCCCTTAGCTCTGTTTGACTGCTTGCCTGTGTGGATCTTTGGTTTCTCTCTGTTACTTTCTGGTCTATTGCTATTATTCCCGTTTTCCTCCCCCCTTCCTTTTTCCTTCTATTTTTTTTTTTTTTAAATAGGTGCTGCCAGCTGGTCGCTTATTTGCTGGGCTTCTTATTCAGTAATTTCCCACTCGCTGTATATATTGATTCTGTATTACAAACTATTGCTTATCCTTCCTGCATCTTTCTGCCTTCTGTTTTCTGTTGTGGCTCTTAGAGACAAAATTTTTTCATAGGCCCACAACTTAAAGGTGTCAATTTCTATCCCAACTATTTTGTTTTCTTCTTCTTCTTTTTTCTTTTTTTTTTTTATTAGTATTAACTTTTTCCTTTCAGACCTTTCTCTACTATTTCTCTACCTCCTCATAATTCTAGCCTTCTAAATCACTATATATATATATTCCTCCATTTGTTTTCCCAGTCCATTATAGGAACTCCATATTTTTTCCTAGTACTCTACACTGCCTACACAAGTTAAATATTCATCTCATTAAGTCTCATTTTGCCCCTCTTCTAACTTTTATCAACATTTCTATTATCCTTCTGCCTTCCTTACATCTTTTGATTCCTCTGGCCCTAACCTTTTGCCTTCAAGGGAACATAGAAAGAAGTAAGGAAATAAAATAAGAAGAAAAACTGCCAAAGAGAAAACTTAACTCACATGCAGAACCAACAGCTAAATAAAATTCTAGAGCATAGAGAAAAGCTAATCAACTGAACAAACCCATCAAGATAATATGATGACCAGAGGGCAACAGAAAAATACAAATGACTCTGAGAAACTGGAAAACATGGACCAGTCCAGTGCACAAAATAAAAACCAGGAAGCAATGCAGTACATCGAACAACTAATCAAAGCTATCCAAACAAATATCATGGACCAACTTAAAGAACTGAAGGAAGAGATTAAGGATATAAAGAAGACACTGGGAGAACATACTGAAGAAATAGCTAACACACCTAAAAAGGTAATGGATATGATGGCGAACAAAGACAAAAGTCAAGAAATGAAAAAGACGCTGGACTCACATGGCAGCAGAATTGAACAGGCAGAGGAAAGAATTAGTGATATGGAAGACAATACAGTTGAAATCAAAGAGATTGTAGAAAAGATAGACAAAAAGATAGAAAAAATCCAGTATGGTCTCAGGGAATTAACC
>JAKSZT010053770.1:40284587-40310281 GCA_026826555.1 Tolypeutes matacus | reverse complement strand
GGATTGGGGGAAGAACTATGGACTAGAGTGGACTTGATGGTATTCTCTTGTTCACATATGGTGATTCTAGCAATGCAAGAAATTATAACAATGAGGTGGAGCCAGTGGCCACTTGTCACTTTTGGGGTAGGGAGGGGACGAGCAGTTGACATACAGTGGCTTCTTTTGGAAAAAAAAAAAAAAAAAAAAATCCATAGATAATTCTTACAAAAAAATACTGATGATCTCATTTATAAATGGAACCAATGAATCTGTCTTTTTGACCAACACTCTCCCTGATGTTGCCCAAAGAAGTCCACAGTCCAACCATTTAGAAACAGAGTACTAGCAGATACATTGAATGATTTCTTGGGAAATAAATTGGAACCATTATCTAAAATGAAATTTCAGGACCATCAGTTATTTATATTATATTTCATACCTTCAAGTTTTTTATATCCTGTTTCTTGGGTCTTATATTCCTAGAAAACACTTTGTATTTCTAGAAAACAAATATTCTTTTTTTTTTTTTCTGAGACAACCAAATGTTCCTTCTTCTCTGAGGCCTTCCTTGCATTCTCGAGAAAGATTTGGCCTTCTTTCTCTGTGATCTGAATTATATTTTGCACGTAAACCTCATTATTGTAACTATCATATTGTGTTATATTTTCAGTTTCACCTTAAGAGGAAGGGTCATGTTTTATCGTGCATGTAATTTAATAATATCTTATTTTAGAGTATATATTAAATGATCTGTAAATATTTGATTAAAAGTGAATAAATGAGAAGAAAATGTGGAGCTTAGTTTAGCTAATTATGACATTACTATAAATATGATAAGTATTTACAACCCTTGCCAGTTCTTAAAATTGTAATTTCAGTCATTCAATTTAAGGCATCAGATTTTAATTTTAATTCCTCAAAATAATATCAAAGCACTGATTTTTAAAATAATAATCATTTTAGAGTTCACTTCATGTCATCTTTTCATTTCAAGCACAGAGACAAGGAGTTGAGAATTCAAGCCAAGCAGAACACATAAATGAATAAAGGAGGGATGCTGTTTGTGGTAAACTGTAAAATGCCTTCCCTCTCTACTGTATGGAAGCTTCTTGAAGGCAAGTACCTTCTATCTCCCCAATTATTAAATTGGTACCTAGCATAGAGTTAGGATTCAATAACGCTTGTTCCTTAATTGGATGGATGTGTGGATAGTTGAATAGATGGGTGTCATTTGGGGAGGTGGGTACAATCAAGTCTGAGCTTTGATTTTTGCAAGAAATATGAGACATCTAAAGTTTTAAAAGAAATCTAATTTTTAAATGTTCTGTCATTTTAAAATGCAAACAAAAAGAAGAGAAAAATATATAGCTTGAACAAAACATTAAATATAATCTATGGGCCACAAATTTGCAATATCTGATAGAAAGAGTAGTGGAAACAAATATTTTTGTAGTGCTATGAACCACAGAAAATATTTGCTTGAATAGTTCAGGAATTTTTCCAGAACTTCCTATATGGTATAAATACTCTGCTGCATTTCAAACCACCTAGTGCTTCAGTATTTGCCTGCCTTGACAATCACCTGTTTTCCAAGGCAACTTTATTCTATCAGAGTGACACTTTCAAAATCAATCACACTTTCCTAAGCCTGACAGAGAAAATGTTTGTTATAAAGAATTGGAGTACAATATCACATTTGAAACATTTTCCAAAGTTGCATGCTTTTTAATATTTTATTTCATTAAGCACAAGTTTCAGGGAAAGATTCTCTGTGTAATATATATATATTATTTCTTAGAAATTAGAATCATAGTTCCAGTTTGCTGGTTACAAATCAATTATTTAACAGAGTGAAAATTAGTGTCTGTTAGTTTTGTGTGGTTTTGTTGAAATTCCTTTGAACTATAAGTTAGCTTATCTTCACTGCATTTTTTTGTTAAGCAATAATATAAATGGACAATACATAAATGTTGAGAATATCATTCAATCATTTTTAAGTAGCTGTCAATGGCTCTCTTTAGAAAATTTCTCAAGGAGAAATGGCTATATCTAAAGTAAATGATACAAAGCATCATAAAAAACATGCCAAATGATTTTTATCTGTCAAAAATAGCTGGTAAAGGAAAAGCACAATTTTTGCTCTTAAAAAGACCCATTCTTTTACAATCTTTGGCATGAGAGTTTTTCACATAATATGGTTATTTGGAAAATGAAGTTTGTAGTTACAGGAATATTTGGAAAATCCAGGATCCTTTTTATTAGAGAGGCAATGTACCAAAACAGTTGACTGAACTTTAAACATTTTTCAGATACTTATTTATATTTAGCCAAATTGTTGAAAAAAGCTTATAAAATTATTATAAAATAATATTTGTAAAACTCAATGCAAAACTGCGGATTAAAAAATACTTATCACTGGATAATTATTGGGGAAAAGTTCGTGTGTACAAACAAACCAGTGATAATTTTGGGTTTGAAAGTTTTCTTGAGAAACCTAAGGTCCTACAAAGTTCTTAGGTCTTTACATTTCTCACCAATTATGAGACTTTATTAAATGATATATTAATTTGTAAAGATGGGAAGTTAGAAGAATTTTTGTTTTGTTTTGTATATGTTCACTACAAAGAAATTCAAAGTGTAATACTTCATTTAATATTTTCTCATTGACTTCCCCCCAAAAATGAGAAATCTAAATGAATTATGTGGAGCATTCAAGGAAGAATAAATGAATGTGACAGCAGTAATAAATTTGACTGGACAGATGGCAAATCTAAACACTGAGATTAAGAAGAGAATTAAAAGGGCAGTTTTTATAGAGATCAAGTAGTCTAATTTTTAACTAGTACATGGGTTTCTTCCATATCTCCTGTTCAGTTTCAATTCCAATACTTCATATAAGAGGGAGCTCTCTGTCTCCCAAAATAGTCAATTCTACCATTGGATCATTCTAAATGTTAGAAGGGTTTTGGGGGGAACACAGAATATAAACCTATCCACAATTTCCTCCTTATTTTTCTCACTTTACATTCAGATTTGGCTCTTTTAGGTGCCAGCAGTAATCCAAATTTAACCTGAAACCATCGGCCTGAAATGGAGTATCAAATCATATATGTCTACTTTATGACTTAAGAGTCCATGAAATGATGGGCTCTGAAGATTTGGGATACAAATATGGTCCATTTTGTGGCAGTTTAACACAGTAAAGTTTATGATACTGCTTGTAATGGAAAAACACTCTTCTCTATCTTTAATTCCAGGCGATGTTGATTTTCATTTGCAAGATTTTCTGAGGAAGCTATTTCCTTCACCCATACAATGTTTTCATAAAGATTTGATAAGACTAAATTATTTTGAGAAATACGTACTATAAAACCACTGACTTGTCTTTGGCAAGTTGTAGTCTTAGTAACAGTGATGCACTTGCTATTTCATGATCTTTTTCATAAGCATAAAAAATGGATTGATCTAAATATGAGTTTGGGAAAATAAAAAGCTGGGGCCAGCGTCTCAGAAACCATAATATATGTAAAAATCACTTAAGGACCTTCCTCTAATGCAGATTCTTTGAACCCATCTCCAATAATACTCATTCATTAATCTGGTTCTGCATTTTACTCCCAGATATTGGACAATGAATCATACTTTGAGAATAACAGGTTTCGGCCCTCAAATAAGAGATTAATCCTAGCTAAATTATGACAATTTGTTGATGAAATATTTCCTAAACATTAGAAATATAGGAATAACTTGGAAAATATAGAAAACTAAGTTTAGAATAGATTTATGTATATAGATATACATGAATATATAGAAATATAAACCTATTTACCTATTTACAGGAAATAAAAAAATACATATGAGATCAAATATTCCTTTTATTACTTAAATATTTGATAGAGATTTGAAAAGGGAAATACATGAAGCAATTAGGGGGAGCATTTGAAAGAGAGAAATGAAAGCATCATTTGACTTAACTCTGGCTCATTTATTTGGACAGTATCTCTTTAGTAATAGGACAGATTTGCTCAAAGACCCTCAAAAACAAAAGAATTCTGAGTGCCTCCAAAACTTCACTCTGGCTGAATTGGAAGTCAAGAATTAAGTAGTAATATTGGGAAAGAATTCATATCAAAGACAAGATAGAATAGTAGAAGTTAACTCTCTGATTTGCAGACTATATGACCTTGATCAGTTTTTTGTTTTTTTTTTTTTTGTTTTTTTCTTTAGCTTTTCCAAACCTCGATTTTCTCTGTTATGAAATTGGGGAGCATAATATCTGCCATGCCACAACCCCTGCTTCAAGATATTGTTTTGTACATCAAATGAAGAATTAATGAGAAAGCACTTTATAAACTGTAAAAATTACCAAATGGTTGTTACATGGGTATAATGGTATAATGGGTATACATGAATACATGTGTATCTGTTTCTTGAAATGCCAAAATCAGTTATATCCATAGAAAAGTCATGGCTTTAAGGAGAAATAATGACCTATCTTTCTCACACATTTCTGTGGGAGGGGTGGGAATCAGTGAGGAGATGTAATTCAAAAACATGTGTACATGGTGCACTTTCACCTTCTTAATGGGTTTCACAGTGATTTATGCATTTAATTAATTCATCAGCTTAAATATGGTTGACTCTGGAAAAAATTAATACAATCACGCATTGGCTACTAAATTCTGAAACTAATCGCAACCATTTGCTATTAACATGTGGTTCTCATCATTCTCATCAATTCTCACAATTGAGTCCCAATAGTACTAGTGACCTTGTTTAAAAACGAAAAGTACATGTTCTGATTTGTAATCATTGTAAGGGCAGTCTAGAAGGAGCAGAACTTGATAAAGATATACTATGATCAGAAGCTGTCCTTTGAGAAATGGACATAAATATTCAGTCATATAAATTAGAATTAAGAATGGAATTATTAATTTACACAAAGCCTAAATATCATTAGTCTTGACCAAGGAAAATTTTTATGAAAAATTGTAACACGGTCCTATAGTATAGAACTAGTATTATCTTTTCCAAACCACCAAAACTCACTTGCAACATGCCTAATAGCTGTGACTTTTGGCAAGCTTGGAAGAATGGGAAAAATGTTATCATCTGGTAAAACAAACAAAGGTGGTGGGCTGCAGGCATATATAAAATATATGTATTATATATATATATATATAAAATTACAAATTCTCTTAGACTAAAATGAATACGTACAGAAAGAAACAAGTTCTACATTTTTATTTTAATAAATTTTAATGTGAAAAAATTCATCAAATTATTATCTTTTGGTCTTAACACTCTTCCACGATTTTATTCAATCAATTACATTCTCCTGTATTTTGTTAATGAAACAGTGACCTGGCATGTGTACTGTTCTATGCAGGCATGGCATGTAGCTGTAGCTACTCATATATCAGGTTGCCTTTCCATTACTGAAATTTTACATGGTCCTTCAAATTAATGTGTTCATGCATTGCATGTCTGATGAGTTTTAACTAAGTCTAAATATAAATTTCAAGAGCCATTTTAAAATTGTGCTGTAAAGCATATATTCCCTTCTATAAGTGTAGTGTCATACTGTACAATCTCATTACTAAGTCTTGGCAGTTTGTCCACTTGAGAACCATTTAATTTTTCCTTCTTTGCATTTGTCATATTTAACTGGTAGGGAGAGCCATATTTTGCAATTAAAGGCCATGTGTGATTAATATCCATCATTATAAGATGTGACTGAATTAAAATCAATAATCTTCTTATTGCAGTAGATATCTCTTATGCCTTAACTGCTGATTTAGTAGTTAATTGAGAAAATCCTTATTAATGATCTGATGTAGCTCTGAGGAATGTTGAGTGATGTAAGAGACTCTTCTCCAGGAGAAACAATTTTTCCAATTGCATATGGCAGATCCAGGAGAAATATTAGTGGAGTGCATGATGCAATTCAGTGGTTTAGTGATTTCTCACAGCTTACACTGTCACAAATGACATACACACTAAATTCATGTATATTAGGAATTAGTGATCTGGATGATAATTATGAGCAATGGGACTCTTTAGAAATCAGAACAATTTAGAAAGAATACTCTTCTCTAGAACACTTGGTTTTAGGAACACAGGAAATTTTTTTCTGTTATAGGACACCTCCCACATCATCCTTCCTAAATCCATCTGTCTTTTGCTTGGCTTCTTCTTGCTTCTCTGCCATTCAGTGCTTACTTTGCTGCTGAGATAATTGTTTCTGGGAAGGAGAATGTTAGTGGATCTGGTGGCATAAATATTCTGGAATTATACATCTCCTATTTTCATCTGTGTCAGCCTTCTTTTTGCTAATTTAAGAATCATTGGCCATCACAGACTTTACAGAAGGATTTCTCATTTTTAAATGTGTATTATTTGGGAGATAAACACAGATTGTCATGAGACAATCATCCTTTGAGAGGAAGACAAAAGGAAAATAGTATTCATTGATGCCTCAAAGGTACCACTCATTGTCCTGGGTACGTCAAAGACCTACAATATTTTATATTTTCTCTAATCTGACAACTAACAAGCGAAGTGCTTATTGTTGTTGTTGTTGTTATCTTCATCATCTCTATAAATAAGGAAACTAGGGCTCACAGACATTAGGAAACAAATTGTTAGTTAGTAGTGAAATAAGGATTTCCAACATGAAACATGACACCAAATCCACATGTGGTTTTTTTTGTTTGTTTGTTTTGTGTCTTTTTTTCCCCAACACTATCATGATGCAGCTATATGATATTCTGTATTTGGAATAGACACATCAGTGTTGGAAAACCAGTTTTGAATTCAGTATGTTCAGATGCAAGTTGGAATATGTTCAAATCAAACACTCGATGTGCGAAATACTAAATGTTCCCCAAAATGTGCTCCGTGGTGCCCCAGGGTGACACAGCAAATTCACCGCACATTAAGGGGTATTTTTAAGTTTTAAAGGAAACAAAGTGATACCCGATATCTATGAGAAACAGTGCAAACTGCTAACTTGAAGTAGTTCACAATTTCAATATTAGATTGTACTATATTACTTTCAAAGGCAAATCATTGTATAGTTGGGTTTTCAGTGATTTCTGTAATTAGAAAATATATACAAGTACTATTCAAAACCCAATGTGGAAATAGTAAAAGGAGGACTATGGTGGTCTGAGAAGTTGTGCAGTACTCAACAGTCACATATGTCTCATTATTAAGTAATTGTGGTTATATGAAAATTGAATATTATTTTTGCAATTTGTGTGTATTATTTTCTTCAAACATATACTAAGTTCTTAGTAGGTAAATATTTGTTGAGTTGTTTGGAATTAGCTGCTTAATAAATGGAACTGCTCAGTATTTCTTGTGGTCTTGGGGCATTGTAAAAAATTATTGAGATACTAGGAAGTCCATGAAATGAGAAAGTCTGGAAATCCCTGGGACAGTCAGCGTCTTCCTTCTCTGCAAAAAATATTCTTAGGATTAGTACAGACAGGATAATCATATGAGTAACCCTAGAAATAAATGAAAATTTCTCTAGTCATGCTTCAGAGTTATACTTCAGAGTTAAGGTCAAGATCATTTCAGAGAAGATTGTGTTTCCAGGGAATAATTATTTCAAAACATTTCTTTAGGTGACTAAATGGCCAGCAATTGAGTGATATCCAGTAGGCTTTTATAACTATAAAACTTATCTTCTGAATGGGGCATTGCCACCAGTGTTGCAGAGTGTAAGAGAAAGAAAGTACTTGACTCCGAATTCTAGTTCTGTCACTTGCTGATGGTGGAAACTTCAAAAGTTATTCACATTGTCCTCAACTGTAGAATTAGTAGAATTCAAGGAGAAATCCTGCTTCATACAGTACTATTGTGAGGATTAAATAAAATATGAACTAAAGTCAGCACAAGGCACAAAGTAGATGCTTAATAAAGTATTACCATTTCCCTCCTGACTCAATTCTCCCACTGGACAGAGGATCGGTAATTAACACTCACACCCCATAGCCAATGAATTGCCAACATTTACTTCTAGTTCATTCTGCCCTAAATATTTACTATAGATAAGGATGCTCAAGTCTCAGAGAGTCTCTCCAAAGCTTATTTCATTTCCACTCAGGATCCATATTGATTGCCTCCTGGTAATTTCTACCTTTTCCCAACTGTCACCCCATTCCCAATCTGTTTTCTTATCTGCTTTACCACAGACCAAGATTAATCTCACCAAAGTACAGATTCACATACTCCACTCAAAAGCCTTCAGTGGCTCCCCACTGCCAACAGAAAAAATCCCAAGTTACTGAGTTTAACAGGAAAGGCCCTCCATTCCAGAGCCATACTCCCAATTTTAAGAGTTAGACTTTCCAAGATCAGAGTTCTGTAAATTTAAACAAGTCATCCTCTACACAACTCAATTTCCTCATGTGAAAAGGGGACAAGTAATAGAACCTACCTGAAATGGTGGCTGTGCAGAGTGAGTTAAGATAAGAATAGTGCTTGGCATGGAGAAGATACTCTAAGTGTAAGATTTTTACTACTATTTGCACATTCTTAATTTCATCAGAATTACAGGATACTCTCTGAACAAATCCTACATTTTATATGTCTGTAATTTTTTAAATGTTTTCCCTAAATCTAAATTCCCTTTCTAAGTTTCCTCCACTGCAAATCTTTGCAAATTCTATCAGTCCATCAAAAGTCTTTCTTTGAAGCTTCCTCAGATCCCTATTCCTTGACTACTATGGAATTTCATTTCTACCTTCCATTTTACTGATCATTTTCCACCCTATATGGATATCTTCACCCTATATGGATTAATTGAGCCTTAATCCCAATTTATAAGCAAATATTTCTGTGTTGGTTAATCTGTTTAGAGTCTATTACTAAAGTTTCAGAATCCATGTGTATGTTTTGTTCACCATTGCACATGTAGATTAGAGTCTCTAATATATCAGTGATGCACAGTAACAATTACATAATGTGTCAATGAATGAATGAATGAATGAATGAATATGTATCTAGTGCTGAAATAGATATTTCCTTTTCATATTTTGTATATATTATAGTCAATTCCTTTCACTGGTGAATTTTCCCTAATATGTTCCAAATACTTTATCTTTTAATAATATCCTTATTGTATATAAGATAGCAAGAGAATATTACATTGCTATTAGCTCTAATGTATTAAATTATTATGTGAAAAAATAGATAATGGAACAAGGAAAATGTCTATTTGCCTGATTTTTTTTTTGATTGCTATAAAAACTGGATTAAAAACACTAAGACTAATCCACATTGGTACTTTATGTTTTAATTTCTGTGTATACCATCACTGAGGAATTTTGAAAAATCATGAAGAAAATGTGTATTGCTGCAGAATCTCACCACAAAAGTGCTGCTTTTGTTTGGACTATAGTCCCAATATGTGTTGTCTTTGATACAAATGCACAAATCAATGAAATTTTTTTCAAGTTTGCAGAGAAGCACAATGGGTGGGCTAAGAATATGAACAATAACTTGAATGTAAAAATATTACATTTAATAAAGCTAAAAACCAAGAATATTATACAATATACTGTTTAGAAAGACATAAATATGTGATGAAGTTGTGAAAAAAAATCATGTTGATGATAAATGCACAATTCAGTATAGTGGTTCATCTAGAGAATGGTAGAGTAATGGGAAGCAGGAGGTACATAGAGATATGAAAGCTATTGGTGTTGTTCTAGCTCTTAGATTGTGTGGTGGATTCAGAGAAGTCTATATTTTCTGCTTCATAATACACTAATATTATTTATACTTAAACATATTAGAAATATTTTAAAAATCAAATTAAAATCATTGTGTCACTCAAAAAGAAGAAAGAAGAGAAAAAGCATGAGAAGAAAGAGTAGAAGAATTGGAATTGAATGAATTAGAGTTACACAAAAAAAAAGGAGTTTTCCAAACTCAATTTGCTCCATCAGAGTTAAAGTGGCATCTGGACAAGCCAGAAGCCTAACATTATTTGCATTTTATTTATGTGTACGGTTACTTTCTACTTACAGGAAGTGATAATGGGCTTTCCAGTTATGAATTTAACATAAAATTTTGTTTTAAGATAAATAAATCTAGGTAAAAATAATTTTAGAACCTGTATATTTTTTAACTGATAACATTTTGGGCCTAATTATACTTTCAGCAATTTTTATAAAATTGTATGAAAAATTTTAAGTGAGGAATCATTTTATCAACAAATATTTTTCAGGAGCCAGGCTTTTGCAGACTCTTGACAGTGTGGTGGTTTTAACACTGGGGAAAATCAGTTTGTTAAAAAAAGGAAAAAGATAGATATTAATGTGTCTCAATATCTATTTGCCCTTCTTTCAAATTCATTGATCCCCTAATATTTACTGGGTATGGTGTCCTAGAATAGAAGCTACATTTCCCAGTATCTCTTTAAGCAAAATGGGGATAACCTATTGATTACATTATGGCAAAATGAAGGTAAGCAGAAGAGAGTGGAAACTTCTAGTTGTAAATGCCCTTTCTCCTGGCTGGAATTAAGATGCAATGTTAGAACTGAAGCATTCATCTCACTCTAAAAACCATAAGCCCACTCTCAATTGGAGGTGGAGTGGACACCACCATCCCAGACTCCTCAGGACTGGGGGAAGAGCTATGGACTAGAGTGGACTTAATGGTATTCTGTTATAGACATATTGTGATTCAAGCAATGGAAGAAATTATAACAGTGAGGTGGAGCCAGTGGCCACTGGATGCTTTCGGGGCAGGGAAGGGAAAAGCAGTTGTAATACAGGGGCTTTTTCAGGACTTGGGAATTATCCTGAGTGACATTACAATGACAGATATAGACCATTTTACATCAGCATATACCATGTAGAACTGCGTGGGTGACAGTGTGGTCTACGATGTGAACAATGGTCCATGCTTAGTGGCAAAGCCCCATGATGTGTATATCTATTGCAGGTGATGTGCCACACTAATGAAAGATGTTTATGTGGGAGGTTATGGGAGGTGGGGGAGGTGGGGAACATGGGAATCCCTGTAATTTTTGTGTAACATTTATGTAATCTAAGCATCTTTTAAAATATATAACATAAAATAAAATAATAAAAAATTTTTAAAAAGTCAAAAAAAAAAAGAAAAAAAAACAATGTCTTTGTAGAGCAAAAAGAGAAAAAGAAATGTGGTTTTCTGACACTGTGGAGTTACCTCCTATTCTTGAGAGAAAAATAAAACTTATTAAAATCACTGTTAAATTGGGTTTTCTGTTATCTGCAGCCAAACCTAATTCTAATTAACACATGTTCACAGGCAATCAGATTACTTTATTCATTTTTCCTTTTTTCTCCCTTTTTTTAGGACAGCTTTGTAAATATCCTAAGAGGAGGAGAAATACACAGTCCCCTAAATTATTACTTATAATGGAGTGATTATATGGCCTCTAAAATACAACACTTTGAGATATCGTTTGATTAAATGTAAGAATATATTATCAACTGTTGGAACTAAATAAGATATATAAGGCACACTATACACATAAACACACACTAAAAATTAGAATTATTTTGCCTATTTCAGTTGTATGTAGCAATTTCATTCAGAGGAAATGTTGGCCCCGGTGATCTTAGCTAGACCAATAATATTCTTTTCCCCTGTAACTAGAAAATTTATCAAAGGTACACAGCTTGGCTACAGTACAAGAGTCTGACAAAGATCAACAAAAGCATTTTGTGAGATTAAATTGATCATATAGAATTTATAGTAATAGTATTATATATTTTACTTTTCTAAATCATGTGTTAAACATTCTTTACATCAGTAAAAATTTATAATAATATTATATACCTATATACATGCATACATTTCTTTTACATAATTCATTTTAAACATTTGCCAGCACACCTCTGTCTAAGCCAACTAGGTAGTGAATGACATTCCATAAATGAACAAGTGAACAAGTGCTAAGTGAGTCCAATCATGGAAGCTCATGTCTTTCATTCAGCAATTGGAAGAGAAAATATTTCCTCGCTTCCTCTCTGCCTCTCTCTCTCTCTCTCTCTCTCTCTCTCTCTCTGATTCTGTCTCTACTTCTCTTTCTCTCATTTTTGATGGGAACAAGGAAGTACATAGTCTTAGGAACATATGGCTATTGTCCTATGACAACAAAAGTAGTCAACTTTAGGATGATGATGCAAAAGGCAATAAGGGGAAATAGAAAGAAGCCAGGTTCTTTGGGAAGGTTTGAGCTGCTGGAGCAAGCCAATGCTAAAGCAGTCACATTAGCCAATGAATTTTCTCATTTTAAACCAGTTTGAGATGGATTTTCTGTCCTTCCTGAGACCTGATCATCCAACTATTTGACTTTGCAAACAATATTACTTTTCTTCTCCAAAACACTTTTTTTTCTCATGTTAATGAAAGTTTGTGACTCAGTCAACCAGAGGATTGGGTTGGAAGCCTGGAAAAAGAACGAATTCTGAAATATCAATCTTAGAGAAGTTCCACTTTATTGTGATAATTACAGAAGATACATTCTCAAGAGGACATACTAGGAGATGTGAGGGTAGATGTTTTGGGGTGAATGCTACTTTTCAAGGTTCTCCTGTTCATCATGGATAATATACTTTGGTTGGTGGAGATGGTATTCCCCTGCTTAGACCTCAAGTCCTAGTAAGTCATGGGATGCCACAAGTGGAAGCTTATAAGCCTCTTATTATAAGCTATTAACTACATGAGCCTGAAATTCCAGCATAATTACTTTTTATGATTGCAAAATCATTTAGCAAGCCACATCACATCCAAGTTCCATGTAAAAGTTTGCATTATACCTCCAATGCCACCTTTGCAACATTGTCTACAGATTATAAAGGAATACATACATAATTATATCCACATTATATGCAACATAACCAAGCAATGATTGCCACTCTGTAGGAATGTAACATCAGAAGGCATTGCCAGGCACTACCACAAATTGTATCTTTTGATTGCAACACAACTGTGACAACAAATTCAGAAATAGATACTAAAAGTAGGTAAAGGCCACTGATCTTCAGAGAAATTTAACTTTTCAGAACTTGTTATTAGGATAACGTGGAGCAAAAAAGCGTTGGGAACCTTTCATTTTCTAGGATAGGAAACTACTAGCCCATGGTATAGAGCAATGAATTAACCAATCAAGTTATTGACTCTGGTTAACAGAGAAATTCTAAAGGATGAATGGTCATGGCAGGCTTGAGGTTCAGTGACTGTTTCCTAAGGGTGGGCAGGAGGTTGGATAGCTATTTCCTCAGGATACACCATTACACGTTTATAGTGCAAAGATTCAGCAGAATTTAGGGTTTCAATGTCCCAGCTGTCATCATTATCAACACAAGTGTTCCCATTCCAATTTTCAGGATCCCATTCCTTTCCAATCAATGCCCTCACTTTTACAGCAGACACCCTGCAAGGTTGAGATTTTAGTTTCCATCGTAACTCAGCTACTTGCAAAATGAGACTCTGGTTTTCAGAGATCTCAAGTCTGCAGCTATATGAAACAAGATTTTCTTTCAGAGCACACAGAAACTTTCACATCCTTCATGCAGCATTTAAATTGGAAATTTGAAGGCTTCAGCTCATTCTTTTCATTTATAACTGTACCCAACGTATTTAGGAACAAGACATCATTATATCTTTTAACTCCACAAAACTCTGTTAAGGTGTCAAAAACACTTACCCAGTGGTGATATTTTGCCTATTTCTATTGCCAATTCACACAATGGACTGCCATTGGCACCGTGATTATTGGAAATAGAGACATACCAGAAAACATGGGGGTATTGTTTTAAGCATATTTGTTGTTTTACTGTTATTTTGACACAACTGAACCAAAACATTCACAATACTTGATATACTTTGAAGAGAATCATATACTTTAGTCTTAGACAGAACCACAGAACAAGCAGAACAATTAAAACTACATAAGGCCTTAAAATATATCCACAGTGTATATTATTTCAATATGCATTCATTTACAAATTAGACTACATACCATTAATTTTATTTTTTGTTCATTGTTTTATTCAGGCAGAATTCATTCAAGGAAAGGCAATTTCATTTGTGTGTATGTGAGAGTTTACTTTTTACTATATTGGTTAATATAAAAGCCATGAATGAAATGTTTCTATTTCTCCTATATCCAGGAGTGAATCTAAGAAATTCTCAGATATTAATCCAAAACAGTAGGTCCTATTCCTAAAAATAGCCAAAGTGAACCTGCAAAGGGACCAAATAGCCATTCTGTTTGTGGTCCTGAAGAACAACTAATGGACTTTCACATTTTCATTCCATTAAAGGTAAAAGAATTGAGCTTTTGAACTTAGTCAGAGTAGAGAGCCAATTGCAAAATCCCAGAACCAATTAAGAAATCCCATGTTTAAGATTATGTTTCTCAAGACCCACCCAACTTCTGGCACCAAGCTGTATTAGTCAGGGTTCTCTAGGAAAACAGAATATCTGTAAATATTATAAAATTTTATATAAAATTGTCTCACTTGACTCGGGGTGCACAAATCCAAATTCCATAAAGTATACTGCAAGCCAGAAACTCTGATGAAGGTCTTCAATGAATTCCCCAGGAAGAGCTGGCTGGCTAAAGTATCAATGAAATTTTTCTCTTATGGCTGCTGAAATCATCACTTCTCTTTCTAAGGCCTTCAACTGATTGGATGAGAAGTCTCTTATTGCTGAAGGCAACACCTTAGTTGATTGTGGCTGTAATTAGCCATTGATGAAATCAACTTACTAATGATTTAAGTCCATGAAATGTCCTTACAGTAACAATTAGGCCAGTGCTTACTTAACAAAACAACCAGGCACCATTACCTGGCCAAGTTGACACATGAGCCTAAACACCACAACCCTTTATGAGTGAAAACTATCCTTATTACAGGTAGAATTCAGTTATGATCTGTGAATTCAGGAATTAGTATGAATATAGAGCCAGGATCCAATAGTCTCCCAAAGTTTGTATATTTATCTTTCCCTATACATAAACTAAATTTACACATTCCCTTTGAAGAAGGATTGGAAAAATTTTCACAGTCCATACATTTTAGTGTTTTAATATCATCCATTTCTCAAGCTTTTCTTTTTTCAATAAGAGAAGTTGTTCAGTTTTGCAAATTGAGTAATAAAATATGAGTTTCTAGGGTATTTCAGGTTTGTTCGCCAGATTGGAATTTTTGAACAGTTTTTCTGAAAATCAGGCAGGAGCTTAAGTGCAGTCAATTATATTCCTGTAGAATATATGATTAATTGACCACAGCAATATCTCTTTTGCTAGATCATTCACTATTCTGTGACTACTGCACTAATCCTACCCCCTCGTTATTTAACCATATTTAATTTGCTTCAAGTTATAGTTAGGATAGTGTAAGCTGCATAAAAGCAGAGATGTTGTATGTTTTGTTCCAAAAACCATGGACTGCCTCAAAAGGAAGGAAAAAATAGGAAAGAAGGAGGGAAGGAAAGAGAAAGGGAGAAATGTCAAATGATTGATCAAATATGATAGTGCTGTAGAATCCTGCAGTTTGTATGGGGCTGAGAGTATCTTATTCAGCAGCCTTATTTACATATTAAGAAATGGAATGCTGGTAAAGTCAAAATACTCACCCATGGCCACTCTGTCTATAATTGCCAAGTTGAAAACAGGCCTCAGGATATCCTTATCCTCAGGGCAGTATCTTCAATGATATCACACATGGAAATAATGAGAAAAGTAAAAGTTCTGGTATCTAGAGATAGTTCTGTTCCTATTTTTTGGGCCTTCAATATACACAAATATATAAGAATAATTAGAAAAGAGGTAATGAGAAGAATATCTAAGAATATGGTAGAATATAAATTCTTTAGATATTTTTCTACAAAGCAGTCTTTGTCCATTTGGTATGACCATCTAGAGGGCCAGGAACCATACATACAGGCAGGTAGGTCCTTGTCCTTCATTTCTCCTCAACAATCCAACTTTTTTTAACCCACCAAAGGAAAGTTAGAATAATTTGGTTCTATTCACCAAGGTTGTTCTTTGAAGCACTAATAATCTACTAAAATTTCACTAATAATATATTAAAACAAATTGGGTTTTGTTCATACATTTTGACCTTTGAATGTACAAGTCGTGCTTTATCAAAATGCTAAATTAAAGAGAGAAAAAAAGACCTAAGCCACATTGATTGAATATCAGAAAACACTAACACTCTCATCTTATCTGATCATGAAATGAACCATATTATTGTTGCAGGATAGAACTTCCAATTAAGTTTTCTTGGAAGTTTAGGAAGCTGTTGTGGGGCATAGTTCTATAATGATACCCAGTAGATGAACTTTTTACTTTCCCTAGTAAAAGCTGCTCTTATCTTAGAGGGAAAAAAATTGCCAAATTTGAGTTTTTTCTAGAACAAGTAGGTGACTTATGTAAAAGACCAATGCAAATCATTTGTAGCTCTTTAAAAAATCATGATAGTTTCATCATTATTCCTATATAATTTTAGATGCAAAGGCATAAAAAGATTCTTAGCTTTTAATAACTGAATAAAAACGGGTGATTGAGTAAGCCCAAAGAAGGATGGATGACTTATGAGTAACATGGATGACAAAGTTGACACATTAGAAAGAGTTGGGGACTCGGGATAATTATTCACTCTATATTTCTGTGATCCAGATAATCCAATGTATTATTCATGGAACAAAAATGAAGAACAAGAGAAAATTATTAGCAAGCACTTAATCTGCATGGAACTGGATGGGTTACAAATCTGATAATACAATCTAGTTAAGAAGATAAGTCAAAAAAAAATAACATGCTGACAAAAGAGTTTGGGAGTTGAGGAGTTTAGACAAAACTTAGCAGAAGATGTAGGATTGAGCTAATCCTTAAAGGTTGGGTTGGATACATAAAAACCAGTGAAATGAAGGGAAATATTGAAAATATCACAGGTTAAAGGAAAATAAAATGTATGATATATATCATATTTCCATGGATTTGGAGTCAGGCTCACCTAACTTTGCCCTAACACAGGACCCTAATAGAAGAACCTAGTTAACCTCAATGTAAAATAATAATATTATTAATAAACTATTAAATACTAAGGTTTATTACATACCATTGATTGTTTTAAATGATTTTACATGTATCAATTCATATAATTGTCAGAAAACCTATAAAGACATTAGCATGTTTATGTCTCTTTCATATAAGTTGGAACTGAGATATAAAAATGTTAAGAAATTTGTACAAGTTCATATAATTAGAAAGCAGTGCAGCAAGGAGTCAGACATAGGCACCGAATTAATGGAAACTATCATTTACTTTGATTTTTAAAATATTTAAAAAATAAACTAAAAAAGCTCTCTAAAACACTAAGTAAAACAACCCTTTCACATTGAATAGTTTACAAACTCATCGTATTTTTATCCTAGGGTTTTCCCATTTTCTTGGTCAAGATTATTGTGTGTGTGTGTGTGTGTGTATAAATATATAAGGATATATATATATATAATGACCATTCAAAAGCAGAGCAGGTTACAAAGGAATGGAGCGCAGACAAACAGAGTCATTGTCCTCCATAATGTTACTGGGTATAATAAGCTATCCTAAGGCAATACTGTATTCTCTATTGAAATGATAAACAATATAAGTAATTTCATGAGTCATTTATCAAATGCAGCTAAATAAATTACTAAGAATTCACACAAACTGTAGACAACACATAGACAAAAACTAACAAATGCTTAAGTAAAAACATTCAATATGTACATATATTTCCATATGTGGGATGTATGTGTGTGTGTATAAATACAGAAATCTGTATATATTTTATGAATTGTCTGCATATTTTTATATTTTTAAATTCATTATAACATAAAGTATTTTGTGTTTTTGCTTCTGAAGTGCTATTTTGTTATTTTCAACCAAATGATCTAGGCAGATCAATAAAAAACAGCTCAATGAACCACTCAATTAGATATAAGTTGGAGAAAAACATTCATGAAAACCCTGTTAACTTAAAATTTCTATAATCAGTTCTGAACGAGAGCTCCAAAAGTAACCATCTGCTCTATTTTTTCTCTTTCAAGTTTTATTCCTAATAAAAATAAAATTTGTCTTTGCAGGACTCAGCTTAGGATACTTTTTCATATTTATAGCAAAATGTACAGTAATTTCCTAGAAGTTCCCATATGACAGAAAATATATTATTTATTTGATTACTGAGGTCTAAAAGAACTTTAGTGTCACCCTACAGCTTTCAGGATTAAATTTAGAATCTTTAGCTCCAGGATCTGGTCTCCAGACCATCTCTCTCAGTTTCAGCTCCCAACATTCTCCATTGTCACTTAGAGTTCCTGCCTTGATGTAATAGTTATTGACCAAGTGCCAGAAGTTCATGAATTCGGGTCCTAGCACATGCTCTTATGTCTTTCTGGAAAAGCCTATCCTTCCCCCTCATGAATCTATCCAAATCATGCTCATTCTCTTACCACTGTAGCTTTCTTCCAGAAACCTTTCTTTTATCAGCCCAGTATGATTCTGACTTTCATTCTAAAGCATCTTGTATACCATAGCACTTGTACTGTATGGTATGACACAGCGGGTTTTTTTTTTTCTTCTTTGCAGAACAAAGTCATTCAAGGATGAAGATCATGTCTTATTTGACTTTGCCTCTCAAGGGCATTTGGCTGTTGCCAAATGACTCATTGTCTAATTTCAATAATTCACTCTCTGATTTAGTTTTTCATAGCCAATTCACAGGGCACAACTTATTTAAGAATGTTTTAAAGATGAATCCTTAGATGCTCATTTACTGAGTGTGTACATGAAAAAGGAAAGAGAGAAATGGTAACTCATTGATTTCTCAGCCCTTGCACCCACCAAATAACTCCCTTCCAGGTTCTCTCATCCCTGGTTCCAAGTTAAAAGACTCTCACAAGTCTCTGCATGCTCACAGTAGGAAAACTATGTCTTAGTTTGGATGTGATATCAATGGCTCCTCCTTGTTGCAAGGTCTGATCTTTTCAGTCCTGAAGAGAGAAAATAGTTGGGTTGTTGGATATCACCATAATGGAGTAGATGTAATGCCAGTGGCAACAGACTTATAACAACCTCTCAGAACTCCTATTAAAGTACAATTATATTCTCAACCAGCCTCCCAATCCAGTATTATCTTAGAAGTAGCAGATGATATGCGTATTGCTTTTTAATATATATCCTCCTCAGATCTAATGGTCCACCAACTTTATTGATAACTTCAGGAGACAGATTAATAAATCAGAACATTCTTTCAGCTGAGGTCTTTTGAACCAGGATAAAATTATCTTTGTTCCTTAGCATACTTTGAGTCAAAATATGCTTATCTACTTAAATACTAATGTGGTATTTGCTTCTGTCTTTTCCAAAGGAGACAGAAAACTACAGAAAGAGACCATTTATACAGGCTGACAAGTGTCAACCTTTTCTTTCTAACCCATAAAATTAATCACAGACAGAATATAAAGTAGGGGTTCTTAACCAGGGGTCTGTGAGCTTGAATTGAAATTTAAAAAAAAACATTATTCTTGTAGGGATGTGTTGATGTGAGTGTGATATATTTATTAAATATTACACAGTATAGTGTGGACTTAGTAAGGGGTCTGTGGTTTTCAGCTGACTGACTGGCAAAAGGGTCCGTGGAACAAAAAAGGTTAAGAACCCCTGATATAAAGTAATATTAAACATTGTTACATTCCTAGATAATTTTGTCTACCATGGGATGGGATCATAATATCTTCTGAAAACTAATATCAATTCTGCATCCATATGGTTCTTGTCTCAGCAATTAATTACATACCACCAGAAAACAACTCTGGAGCAATCATTTAAAAAAGCCTTACTGCAAACTTTCCTCAGTTCTTTGTCAGTAATGTTGATATAGTTAGTATTAAATAATGTCCCCCAAATATAGAAAGAATATTTGTTTAAAAAGCATATTATAAAAGATGCAGTCAATAAATATTTTGCAAATAAAACCTACAAGGTAGATTATAAAGGAATTCCAATGTAATTCTAGAGCCAATATACCTCATTTTATATGCTATATTTTTTAGTATTTTTGTGACTAAACTCAGCCATGCTTTTTAAAAGCAAATAAGGGTACACTTTTTTAAAAAACCGTTTAAATGATATTTTTGTGAAGCAAATAACTACTCCCTAATTTGTCTCCATTGGATACCTTCTAACCTCCATTGTTATAGTCATGGTTACACACCCTTTCTGCTCAATACCAGGGGATAAGTAAAATTTACAGGCAAAATCATTTCTGTTTTCCTGTACTATTAAGTCAAGGATAGAAAGGTCATCAAGTTTTAGAAGATGGCAAAGAAAATTTATATTAACACAAGCATTGCTCTTCTTCAGTGCTTGAGAATATAGAAAGAGAATTTATGATATTTGGGTTACGGATCAGGATACTTTTTCCTCTGAATAGGTCAGCAGGTATTCTTCAAAGAGCTATAAACTTCTTGGTATTTGAATGGATCCCAAATGCCAGAATATATTCATCTGTTTCAAGCCTTATATACTATAAAACTTTTTTCTTTTACGTAATTTATACAAGATAAAATTCTTTTATTGCTGTCAATCATTTTAAATGATTTTTTCAGAAATGCCAAGAGCATTTATAATGCTTGAAGCAGCTTACTTTTAAAATAAGAGAGAAGAAATCATCTTACTAATTATACTAAAGCCAACAAATCACATTGCTTACTTGTTAATACTAATGGCAGCTACATTTCAAACATAAAACTATAGATGACATCTATTTTTCCTTGAGAATTTTTCTAATTGCCTTTAATGAACATTAGAAAATTCAGGTTTTAAACAATGCTCTTTTAGATTCAGATGGTGAAAGCAAAAAAAAAAAATTATCTAACTTTTACTAGCTATATGAGAGAGATAATTAGAGTCTGCATTAGACTTTATCATTTCAATTATCACTATATACACAGAAACATAGACCATGTAAAAAATACTAGTACTAAGAAATTATCCAGTGGTAGAAAAACAGAAATAATATAAAGAAAGAATATTTCAGTGAGAAGTGAGTGTTCTTTACAAGTACAGAAAGGTGAGGACTGTGTGGTCAATTGATCAGATATAAGCAATTCGGAGATTCATTGGGTTCAGTGCTGCCACTCAATTCATTTTTATGTGTATTTACTATAAATAATTAATGCCACAATCATGAAGACTTTTTAAAATAGTTCAAATTACCAATTCCTTACTTCTGGGTTTTGGTGGTTTTATGTAAATAGGCATAGCTAAAGCTTTAAAAAGATACTCTTAAGAATGAAAAATATCATTCTTAAGGACAGTCCATGAGTCTTGGGTTTTGGACAGAAAAAATTAAAAGAAAACAGAAATTTCTCATTCATTAAAAAAAAAAAAACAGTAAGGGATTATTGAATTATTGAAAATTATAAAAAATGATCACCTTACAAGGAAACACAATTAATCCATAAGAGGAGTATGTTTTCAAAAGAGAAGAGCAGGAAATGAGGGAAGATGGTGTTGGATTAGACAGATAGTGCTCAGATCTCTCACATAAACAATGGAGAAAGGGCCAAAAGCTGCCTAAGGGACCTGCTTTGGGGGTCAGCAGACCAAGTCAGTGCGACACAACTCCCAGGAGAGTAAAGGAGAGAAAAGACAAGCTGAAACAACAAATTATGAGTTACTAAACCTCCTGGTTGCCAGGAAGGGTTCCCCTCCCCCTCCCCCGAGATATTCAGCTGGGTAAAACCCCTGGCTCATTTCAGCTGACTGAAAGGAAAGCAGACTGTCTTCCTCCCTGTCAGCTGTTAGAAGGGAAAAGGAAAGTGGAGTTGGGAAGTTTGCTTCAGTGAATTTGGCCAGCAGAGATCCCTTTGAATCTCAGCTCTGGCCAGACAAAAAGAGAAGAAAAACCAAGAGAGATACACCTCTGTGGAAACTGTGTCAAGGAGCACCATCTGCTGGCCATCTAGAAATTACATGGACAAAAACTGCTTTTAGAGCTCTCTTTACCTCACCCCTGGGAGAAAGTCTATGCCCAATTAGTGAGTGCATGGCATGACACTGATAACTTAAGTTGGGCAATTTAAAAGACTTAGGATAAGTTGGACCAAATATCAAAGAAGAGCTGTGAAAAAATAATAATAATAAGCAAGAGAGAGAAATTGGCCATCAGAGTAAATTCACCAACATATCAGATGGCTAGAAATCAGCAAAAAACTACAAGCCACACTAGGAAACAGGAAGAGATGGCCCAGCCAAAGGAATAAAAAATATATCATGAAGAGATTCAATATTTAAGACAATTAATCAGTGATAATCACACAACTCTTCTAAATCAATTTCAAGAATTGAAAGAAAATATGACTAAAGGGATAAAGGATATTAAGAAGACACTGGGTGAGCACAAAGAACAATTTGAAAGACTGCAAAGAAAAGTAACAGAACTTATGGGAATGAAAGACATGATGGATGAGATTAAAAATACATTAGAGGAAACTTCCAGGAAGATGGAGGACTAGTAAGACATGGGAATCTCTCCTCCAGAAAAATAGTTAGAAGACAGGCTGAAACAACCTCGAAAAAGATCTTCTAGGGTTTAGGACCGCAGGTGAAGGCTGCACACCACCCAGAGGAGAGAGGGACAAAAGAGGAAAATCGTGACGAACTGTGAGTTGGAACCATTGGTGGCTGCTGCTGCCAGCACCCTCCCCAACTCTTTAGACTCTTTAGAATTCTAGGGCCTCTGGGCCTGCAACTACAGACAAAGGGGACTCCAGGGATCTACCACCCAAGGAAAGGGGAGAGAGGGACACAGCCTAAGGTGACTCAGGTTCTGACCCACAAATTTGGGCAGCTGTCCCCATGGGCCCTTCCAAGCCAGGTGGAACCATTCGGCAGTTTGCTCTGGGAGCTGGAGAAGGACTGGAGAGACCTGACCCTTGCAATCTCCCTCTCTTCTAGCCTGGACTAATTGTTGAGGACTCCACAGGAGACGGGAGAGAGAGGGACACAGCCTGGGGCTGACTCAGCTTTTGACTGGCAGGTTTGGTCTGCTGTGTCCCGGGAGCCCTTCCAGGCCTGGTGGGACTGCACCATTGTTTGCCGTGGAACCTGCAAGGGACTAATGATATACAACCCCCCCCCCCCAATCTCCTTCTCTACTAACAGGGACTGATTGTTGAGGACTCAGAGGGGAGTGGAAATATTTCCTAGCCGGGAAAAGGGAGGGGGCTGCCAAAGAAATCTGGAGAACTATCTCAGAGAAAGTTGGAATTACAAGGCTCCTAGCTTCCAGACAGGAAGCTCTATCACATTGATCTGGTCTGTGTTACAACAAATACACTCTGACCAGGCACTGAATTGAGCACTGTCAAAGAGCGCCATCTCCTGGCAGACCAAGGAAGTGCACGTAAGAAAATTAATAAGTAGGAGAGGCTCTATAGCCTCCCTGCCCAAGGCACTAGGAAGTGACTCTACAAAGAATTACTGGGTCCAGTGCCCAGTTTTGAGCAACCAGCAGGACAATCCTAACAATCCAGGTTGAACCAAAAATCAAAGAGCTGTGGTACCTCACAGCCTCCTGCCACTCAGTCCTTATAAAAGAGAAAGAGATTGAGTATCTGAGTAAACTACATTCTAACCAGATACCTAAACACCAGCAAAAAATTACGAGCCATACTAGGAAAATAGAAGACATGGCCCAAGAAAAGGAATATATCACAGTCCCGGAAGAGATGCGGAATTTGAGAGAACTAATCAGCAAGATGAGCACAACTTTCCAAAATCAAATTAATGAGTTGAAGGCAATATAGTTAAAGAAATAAATGACATCAAGAAGACATTGAGTGAACACAAAGAAGAATTTGAAATCCTTAACAGAAAAGTAACAGAGTTCATGGGAATGAAAGACACAATAGGTGAGATAAAAAAACACATTTGAGGTATACAACAGCAGGCTCAAAATGACAGAAGAAAGAATAAGTGATACCAAAGATAGAACAGCTAAAATAGAAGAGAAAAAAGAACAGAGAGAGAAAAGAATAGAAAAAAATTAGCAGGGGCTCAAAGAGTTGAATGACAACACAGAACACAACAACATACGTGTCATGGGAGTTCAAGAAGAAGAAGAGAAGGGAAATGGGGCAGAAAGTATTTGAGGAAATAATAGCTGAAAAATTCCCAACTCTCATGAAAGAAATGAACTTTCATGTCCAAGAAGCACACCGTACCCCAATCAGAATAAATCCAAATAGACCTATGCCAAGACACATACTACTCAAAATGTCAAATGTCAAAGATAAAGAGAAAATTCTTAGAGCAGCAAGAGAGAAGCAAACAATCACGTACAAGGGACATCCAGTAAGGCTCAGTGCAGATTTCTCTTCAGAAACCATGGAGGCGAGAAGACAGTGGTATGATACAATTAGGAAACTGAAAGAGAACAACTGCCAGCCAAGAATTCTTTTTCCAGAAAAACTGTCCTTAGAATATGAAGGTGAGTATAAAATATCACAAACAAACAGAAACTAAGAGAGTGGGCAAAAAAGAATCCTCCTTTGCAGGAAATATTAAAGGAAGCCTTAGAACCTGAAAGAAAAAGACAGGAGAGAGAGGCTTGGAGGAGAGTACAGAAGAAAGAATAGCAGAAAGGATAACCAAAAGAGTAAAAGGACAGACAAAAACCAAGATGACATATGAAAACCAAAGAATAAAATGGAGGAAGTAAATAGTGCATTTACAGTAATATCATTAAATGAGAATGGATTAAACTAGCCAATCGAAAGATATAGGCTGATAGAATGGATAAAAAATCATGAGCCATCCATATGTTGTTTACAAGAAACTCACCTTAGACCCAGGGATACAAACCAGCTGAAAGTGAAAGGTTGGAAAAAGATACTCCACACGAATAGTAACCACAAAAGAGCAAGGGTAGCTATACTAATATCAGACAAAACAGACTTTAAATGTAAAAAAAGTTATAAGAGATACAGAAGGCCATTATATATTAATAAAAGAGATGAGCCGCCAGGAATATATAACAGTTGTCAATATCTACGCACCTAACCAGGGTGCCCCAAAATATATGAGACAAACTCTGGCAAAACTGAAGGGAGAAATAGACAATTCTACAATAATCATTGGAGACCTCAACACCCCTCTCACACCATTAGAGAGAACAACTAGATAGAAGATCAACAAGGAAACAGAAAACTTGAACAATATGATAAACAACTTAGACCTAACAGACATATACAGAACACTGCATCCAATTTCAGCGGGTTATACATTCTTCTCAAGTGCCCATGGATCTTTCTCCAGGATATCACATGTTAGGTCACAATGCAGCTCTCAATAAATATAAAAAGACTGAAATTATACAAAGCACCTTCTCAGATCATAATGGAATGAAACTAGAAATAAATAATAGACAGTAAAAAAGTAAATTGGCAAATGTGTGGAGACTAAATAACACACTCCTAAATAATCAATGAGTCAAAGGAGAAATTGCAAGTGAAATCAGTAAATATATTGAGACAAATGAAAACGAGAACACAACGTATCGGTACGTATTGTGAAAATTTTGATTTTTACCCACAATAAAAAAAAAAAAAAAAAAAAAAAAAAAAAAAAAAAAAAA
>JAKSZT010053770.1:40267658-40284487 GCA_026826555.1 Tolypeutes matacus | reverse complement strand
AAAAAAAAAAAAAAAAAAAAAAAAAAAAAAAAAAAAAAAAAAACTCATGGGATACAGCAAAGGCAGACTTGAGAAGGAAATTTATAGCCCTAAATGGCTATATTAAAAAACAAGAAAGAGCTAAACTCAAAGATTTAACTGAACAACTAGAGAAACTAGAAAAAGAACAGCAAACCAATCCCAAAGAAAGCAGAAGGAAAGAAATAATAAAGATTAGAGCTGAAATAAATGAAAATGAGAACAGAAAAACAATAGAGAAAATCAACAAAACCAAAAGCTGATTCTTGGAGAAGATCAATGAAATTGACAAACCCCTAGCTAGACTAACAAAGAAAAAAAGAGAGAAATGCAAATAAATACAATCAGAAATGAAAGGGGGGAAGTTACAAATGACCCCACAGAAATAAAAAGAACATAAGAGGATATTATGAGAAACTATATGCCAACAAACTAGACAACTAGATGAAATGGACAAATTCCTAGAAACGCACAACCAACCTACACCGACGCTATAAGAAATACAAGAACTTAACAAACCAATCACATTTAAGGAGATTGAATCTGTCATCAAAAATCTCCCAGCAAAGAAAAGTCCAGAACCAGATGGCTTCACAGGTGAATTCTACAAAGTATTTAGAAAACAATCAACCCCAATCCTGTTTAAACTCTTCCAAATAATTGAAGAGGAGGGAAAATTACCCAACACATTTTATGAAGCCAACATCACCCTAATACCAAGGCCAGATAAAGATTCCACAAGAAAAGAAAATTACAGAAAATTACAGACCAATCTCTCTAATGAACATAGATGCAAAAATTCTCTACAAAATACTTGCATATCAAAAGACTTATACATCACGACCAAGTGGGATCTATTCCTGGTATGCAAGGCTGGTTCAACATAAGAAAATCAATCAATGTAATACACCACATTAACAAATTGAAGAAAAAAAACCACATGATCATCTCAATCTCTCAATCGATGCAGAAAAGGCATTCGACAAAATCCAACATCCTTTTTTGATAAAAACATTTCAAAAGATAGGAATAGAAGGAAAATTCCTCAATATGATAAAAGGCATATATGAAAAACCCAACATCATACTCAATGGGGAAAGGTTGAAAGCTTTCCCTCTAAGATCCAGAACAAGAAAAGGATGCCCACTGTCCACCACTGTTATTCAATATTGTACTAGAAGTTCTAGCTAGGGCAATTAGATAAGAAAAAAAAAAAAAATTAAAGGCATCCAAATAGGAAAAGAGGAAGTAAAACTCTCACTGTTTGTGGATGACATTATCCTGTACTTAGAAAATCGTGAAGTATCCTCGACAAAGCTACTTGAGCTAATAAATGAATTCAGCAAAGTGGCAGGATACAGGATCAATACATAAAAATCTGTAATGCTAGCTTTTGTACACTAGTACTGAACAATCTGAGGAGGAAATCAGGGGGAAAATTCCATTTTCAACAGCAACAAAAAGATTCAAATAACTAGGAGTTAATTTAACCAAGGAAGTATAGGATCTACATGCAGAAAACTACAAAATAATGCTAAAAGAAATTTTAAAAGACCTAAACAAATGGAAAGACATTCCATGTTTATGGATTGGAAGAAAAAATACCATGAAGATGTCAATCTTACCCAAACTGAGTCATAGATTCAATGCAACACCAATCAAAATTCCAACAGCTTACTTTACAGAATTAGAGAAGGCAATTACCAAATTCATCTGGAAGGGTAAGTGCACCTGAATAGTCAAAAGCATTCTAAAAAAGAAGACCAAAGTGGGAGGAATTTCACCGCCTGACCTTGAAACATGTTACAAAGCTACAGTGGTCAAAACAGCATGGTACTGGCATAAAGATAGACCTATAGATCAGTGGAATAGAATTGAGAACCCAGAAATAAACCCTCATCTATACAGTCAACTGGTTTTTGGCAAATCTACCAAGCCCATGCTAACAGGAAAAAACAGTGTCTTCAACAAATGGTGTTGGGAGAACTGCATATCTATAACCAAAAGAATGAAAGAGGACCCCTATCTCACCCCCTATACAATAATCAACTCAAAATGGATCAAAGATCTAAATATAAAAGCCAGGACCATAAAACTACTAGAAGAAAATGTAGGGAAACATCTTCAAGACTTTGGAGTAGGTGGTGGTTTCTTGGATCTTACACCCAAAGCATGTGCAACTAAATAAAAAATAGATAAATGGGACCTCCTCAAAATTAAACACTTTTTCACCTCACAGGACTTTGTCAAAAGGGTGAAAAGGCAGCCAACTCCATGTAAAAAAAATATTTGGAAATCACATATCTGATAAGGGTTTAATATCCAGGATATATAAAAAGATGTTACCACTCAACAATAAAGAGACAAACGACCCAATTAAAAAATGGGCAAAATACTTGAATAGACATTTCTCCAAAGAAAAAATACAAATGGCAAAAAAAACATATGAAGAAATGCTCAATTTTATTGATACATATCAACACAGCATACAATTCATCCAAAGTGCACAATCAGTGGTATTCAGCACAGTCACATAGTTGTGCATTCAGCACCTCTGTCATCATTGAAGCATTTTCATAATTTCAGTAATAATAAACAAAAAAAACTAATAAGAAAATCCATCACCTCTCGATCTAAGTTTCCCCTGCTGTCCACAGCTCCCATTTCTGGCTATTTTTACAAAATACTTTTTTATTTCCTATATAAATTGATTTGTAAATCATACACTATGTTATACAATACATTTAGTTCATAGTAATGCAATTTTCCTGTATTTTTCCTTTTGTTTCTGGCTTGCTTCACTCAGCATACTGTCCTGCAGGTTCATCCATGTTGTCATATGCTTTAGAACTTCATTTCTACTTACAGCTGCATAATATTCCATTGTGTGAATATACCACAGTTGGTTTATCCACTTATCAGTTGATGGACAACTGGGTTGTTTCCAGCTTTTGGTAATTGTGAGTAACACCACGATGAACATAGGTGTGGAGATGTCTATTTGTGTCACTGCTCTCAGTTCTTCTGGGTGTATATCCAGTAGTGGTATTACAGGGTCACGTGGCAAATCTATAGTCAACTTCTTTAGGAACAGTCCTCCCCAGTGGCTGTACCATTCTGCATTCTTGTCAACAGTGACTAAGTTGTGTTCTTGTTTTTATTTGTATTGATACATTTACTGATTTCACTGTCAATTTCTTCTTTGACCCACTCATTATTTAGGAGTGTGTTGTTTAGCCTCCACAGATTTGTGAATTTACCTTTTTCCTGTTTGTTATTGATTTCCAGTTTCATTCCCTTATGATCTGAGAAGGTGCTTTGTATAATTTGTCATTTTATATTTATTGAGAGCTGCATTGTGCCCGCACATGTGGTCTGTGCTGGAGAAGGATCCATGGGCATGTGAAAAGAATGTATACCCCTCTGAGTTTGGATGCAGGATTCTGTATATGTCTTTTAGGTCTAACTCATTTATCATATTGTTTACATTCTCTATTTCTGTTGATTTTCTGTTTAGTTGTTCTGTGTAATGATGTGAGTGGTGTGTTGAAGTCTCCAATGATTATTGTAGAGATGTCTCTATTTCCCTTCAATTTTGGCAGAGTTTGTCTCATGTATTTTGGGGCACCCTGGTTAGGTGCATAGATATGTATATCTCTTATATCTTACTGGTAGATTGTCCCTTTTATTAATATTTAATGGTCTTCTCTATCTCTTATAATTTTTTGCATTTTAAAGTCTGTTTTGTCCAATAATAGTATAGCTAACCCTGCTCCTTTTTGGTTAGTATTTGAATGGAGTATCTTTTTCCAATCTTTAGCTTTCAGCCGGTTTGTATCCCTGGGTCTAATGTGGGTCTCTTGTAAGCAGCATATGGAGTGCTCATGTTTTTTTATATACATTTTTTCAGCCTATAGCTTGTTTTTTTTGTTGTTGTTGTTGTTGTTTTTATGTCTAAAGATATTTATTCTGAATTATTTAGATAAAGGTTTACTGATATCTGCAATTTTGTTTGAAACATATAAAAATAAGTTGGTTCAATTATCAATATTGTATGTGATAAAAATGTATTATGTCCATATGGGTGATGGCTCAAAACCTGCTCTTCTCTTTCTCTCCTTTGTTAACCTATCTTTCAGACAATGGTTCTCAGAGACTGCTCACTTTCCTCAGTTCAGATCAGTGAGGTCATATACTGTTCATCCTTCAGTGCCTGGCAGGTGTGGGAGGTGGGCAACATGGGAATCTCAGTGGGTTCCGTGTAATATTTTGGTAATCTAAGCACCTCTTAAAATATATGTATATATATATATATATATAACATTTTTGTAAGCAAATACACATATATGCATATATATTTATATATCATTTTGCAAATGTTTGTATGTATTGTGAGAATTTTGATTTTTACCCACAATAAAAATAAATTAAAAAAAAAAAAAAAAAAAGAAATGCTCAACATCACTCATGATTAGGGAAATGCAAATCAAAACTACAATGAGATATCATTTCACACCTATCAGAATGGCCAGTATTAAAAAGACAGAGAAATACAAGTGTTGGAGAGGATGTGGAGAGATACGAACACTTATTCACTGTTGGTGGGAATGCAGAATGGTACAGCCACTATGGAGGACTGTTTGGTAGTTCCTAAAGACGTTGAATATAGACTTGCCACGTGACCCGGCAATACCACTACTGGTATATACCCAGAAGAACTGAGAGCAGTGACACGAACCGACATGTGCACACCAATGTTCACAGCAACATTATTCACCATTGCCCAAAGTTGGAAACAACCCAGGTGTCCATCATCAGATGAATGGATAACAAACTGTGGTCTATTCACACAATGGAATATTATGCAGCTGTAAGAAGAAATGAAGTCATAAAGCATATGATAACATGATGAACCTGGAGGACATCATGTTGAGCGAAGCAAGCCAGACACAAAAGGACAAATACTGCATGAATGTGTTACTATGAACCAAATATATTGTGTAACATATTGCTTAAAAAAAAATCTTATATGTATCCAGTACATTCAATTGAGAAATGTATATATTTATTCATCTGTGTTTACTTTTTAGTTTTTGTTTATATTTTCAATTATTAAATGTACTATTCACTGATGACATGATCCTATATCTAGAAAAGCCTGAAAAATCCACAAAAAAGTTACTAGAATTAATACACGAATTCAGCAAAGTGGCAGGATACAAGGTTAATATGTAAAAATCAATAGCGTTTCTATATCCTACTGATGTGCAATCTGAGGAGGAAATCAGAAAAAAAAATTCCATTTATAATAGCAACCAAAACAAATATTTAGGAGCAAACTTAACCAAGGACATAAAGGACCTGTATTCGGAAAACTACAAAACATTGCTAAAAGAAACCAAAGAAGACTTAATAAATGGAAGGACATCCCATGTTCATAGATTGGAAGACTTAATATCTTTAAGATATCAATTCTACCCAAACTGATTTACAGATTCAATGCAATCCCAATAAAAATCCCAACAACCTTTTTTTCAGAAATCAAAAAGCCAATAATCAAATTTATTTAGAAGGATAAGAGGCCCCAAAGAGCCAAGAATGTCTTAAAAATGAAGAATGAATTTGGAGGACTCTCATTTCCTGACTTTAAAGCATATTACTGGGATACAATAGTAAAACAGTATGGTACTGGCATAAGGACAGTTAGATTGACCAGTGGAACCAAATCAAGAACTCAAAAATTGACCCTCACACATCTACAGTCAAGTGATTTTTGACAAGGCTGTTAAACCCACCCAACTGGACCAGAACAGTCTATTCAACAAATGGTGCTGGGAGAACTGGATAGCCATATCCAAAAGAAAGAAAGAGGACCCCTATCTCACACCTTAACAAAAATTAACTCAAAATTGATCAAGGACTTAAATATAAAAACAACAACCATAAACCTCCTAGAAGAAAATGTTGGAAAACATCTTCAAGATGTGGTAGCCGGTAGTTTCCTAAGTGGTAGTTTCCAAAGCACAAGCAACGAAATAAAAATAGATGAATGAGACCTCAAAATTCAACACTTTTGCACACCAATGTTCATAGCAGCATTATTCATGATAACCAAAAGTTGGAAACAATCCTCATGTCCATCAACTGATGAATGGATAAACAAATTGTGGAATATACACACGATGGAATATTATGCAGCAGTAAAAAGAAATGAAATCGTGAAACATATGACAACATGGATGAACCTGGAGGACATTATGTTGAGGGAAGCAAGCCAGACACAAAAGGGCAAATACTGTATGATTGTCCTATTATGAACTAAATAAATTATGTGAAATATAAATATATTATGTGAAATATGAATATGGGTAGAATTGCATATATAAAATCATTTTCTTTGAAGCTGAACAAATGTAAGTTAATACTACAAAATGTTAATATCAGACAAAAAAAAAAAATTATACTAAGTGAAGGAGACCAGACACAGAGTACTTTATATTGTATGATTCCACTTATATGAAATGTAAATATAAATCAATTTGTAAAGATGAAATGAGATTAGTGGTTTTGTAGATCTGAGGAAGGAATGCTAAGGGATGTGTAGTCATTCTTTTTGGAGTAATGAATTTCTTCTAAAATTTTTGAGATGATGAGTGTACAACATTGTGATAATACTAAAAGCCATTGATTATACACTTTGGATCGACTAGCCAGAAATACCAGCTATGTATAGCGGGGGAAACATACAGAGATTGGGAGATAAGGAATTTTCTTGTTTGTCTGTCTAGTTTTTTGTTTATTATTATTATTGAAATAATGAAAATACTATAATAATGATTGAAGTGATGAACACACAACAATGTGATTATACCAAATACCATTAATTGTAAGTTGGATGAACCGTATGCTTTATTAATATGTATCAATAAAATTGATTTATTTTTAAAAAGAGAGAGAGAGAGAAGAGCAAGTTGAAAAAATTGTCCAAGACAAATATTAAATTTTTTGTTTGGGAAAGAGAAAGTAAAAGATACCAAAAAAAGTTTTCTCATATAATAATAGAATACAATAATGTAATTAATTTTGCTGAACATTTTTCAAATGGAGGATCATATTTCCACTTTCAAGTGGAAGACCGCATTGATAGTTTTGCAGCAAATGCACATTTCCAGGGAGGCTGAGTTGTCCATCTATTGAACTCATAATATCAAAGCTTTTTTGTCACTCTTTGCTGTCCAAAATTAAACTTCTGGCACAACTAAACCCAACTGATGCACATAGAAAATTATTGATCTCAGCTTCAGTTGATTTCTGAACATATACAGCAATGAAAATAAATGAGAAAATGAAGTATAGTGTGTTGTGTGGTAGCTATAGTAGAACTAATTATCAGTGCCCACTAAAATTAAGTAGCACCTGGAAGCTTCAAATGAAACTTCATTAAGTATGTGTGATAACCATAATAAGAGATTTTATTTCTTCAGAACCCACTTTTCATTATGTAGGCTTAATTTACCAAATCTCAGTGGATGCTTGTATGTTTAATTCATGCTGTCAGAAATTTATTAGAAAATAAATGAAGTATGATAATAGTTTTTTTAGTAAATTTGACAGCTGTCAAAGGGAAAAGGTAGTATCGTTTAATCAATCAAATATTTAAAAATCATAGAATCAGTAATTTTTAGAGCTCAAGGGGATTTTAGAAATCCTTTCCCCTTTTTTCCAGTTGAGAAAATCAAAGACCAGAGAGGGAGGTGAATTTAGTTTTACAAGTCATATTTTGAGTGAAAATCAAGAAGAAATCAATCACAGAAAAGAGTCCCTTCATAAGACATTCATTTGGTCTTGCTGTACTTTACATGTGTTAGCTCATCTTCAAGGAAGCTCCAAGTTATGCATTATTTTCTCCATTTCATGGATAAGAAAACAACTCAGATTGTAAACATTTGTTCTACAGTGCAGTAAATGGGAGAGCCAAGATTTGAACCCATGTGTGTCTGACTGATAATCCTGTACTCTCTCTACTATTCTTTGCAGACTGCTCTAAGAAGCTTACAACCTCTTTTTAAAGAAGAAGCTACATTTATGAGCATCTATTTTTATGATGGCAACCCATACCATGAAGATAATTATTATGAAATTTAGAGCACCCTACGAGTAAACCTTAGATGAAAAAAACCTCTAAAAGGGAATTTCACATAACAAGACACTTCTAACATGATGGCACATTTCCTCATGCTGGAAGTTTCTCTCTTTTATTAAGAGGACTAAAGGGAATTGGTGCAGGTGGCGTTATCCTCTATTTTAAAATATTAATTCCCATCAATAAGTATTCATAAAAATATGGTGAAAGAGAGCCTTAATCTGGCACAAATTGAGATTGGTTATGTAGGGTTAACATCCTCTCAGGAATCTAGACACATTAATGATTTGCTTGGAAGGAAAATACAGTAATGAAGGGAAATAGTTATGCATTGGTTCTGGAGCCAAAAAAAAGGAATAGAGAAATGGAGAGAACTTTGCAACCCCTAGTCTGCAACTTAGCAGCCACCGTGGGCTGGGTCTGAAGGCTCAGAAGAAAAAGGCATTTCTAAATTGGTTCTAATACAGTCAGACCTGAAGGAAACACAGCATAATTTTTGTACCTCAGGGATATACGGCTTTGGGAATTCCAGAAGACAGTACCTGGTTAGGGTGACAGCAAAGCTTGGCAGATGTGGTGGTGTTGAGTTTCCATGACAGACACTTGGACACAAGCTCCAGCATCCAGCACGCTGAGATTTGTTCATGATCACATGTGAGACACCCCCCAGAAACTTCCAGAAACACATGAGGGAATTTTTCAGAAAGCTGAGATCTATTGTGAAAAGGTAGATAAATATTCAAGGAAATCTGGGTAGAAATGCCAAAAAGAAAAAAAAAAATGTACCTACATGCTTGAAAGGGAACCAAATTACTTTGAAAGAGTGTGTCTATCAAGTAGTGCTATAATATATAGGTTTTATAACCATATATTATTAAGACTGAAACAATCTTTACAGGTAATGTAGCCCAACTCCTCTTGATTTCATATGAAGAAACTGAGACAAAGAAACATATTTGCAGCTCAAAGTTCACACAACTAGATAGTGATAGGGTCGGGACTTGCACTCACTGCTTTCCACTGAATCATGCTGCAACTTTTCCTCATGGTTTAAAACGGTTTTGCATGTGTCTAGGTGTTCTTTAAATTTCTGAGAAGTGACTTTCTGTTGTTACTAGTACATGGGCTTTGCCATTTTAAAGATACTCATTATTGTAAACACCACAGTTCCTTGAATTAATTCTTTGTAAAAGCTTTGATATAAAAAGTTCTTCCTAAAAATAACTCTTTTGTAATGCCAGAAAGGGTACCTCAGGATGGTTTATCTGTTCTATGCCAAGCATCTAATATCCTTATATTTAAAATTCTGATATAGAATTTTGATTGTATGACTAAAATTTTGAAATAGAATACATCCCTGACTTGAAAATGTGCCTAGTTAAATCTTGCTGCTGCCTCTGGTCTTTTTTTATACTTTGAGGATGAGAGAGTTTAAAGTTAGGAGCAAGAATGCCTCATGCTGGCTGGGAAGTTAATGATAATTTTAAATTAAGTATCATATGCTAATGTGTAGTTAAATACTGAACTGAGAAAGATATAGTCAATGTCCACCACACACACATATATGTATATAGAAGCTAGTACTCCTCAATGTTACATAATTAGCAGGGACCATCTTCCTAATGAGCATCAGAATTAAAGAATTTTGAGCTCTAATTTTAGTTCTCCTTCTGTTAGCTTTGTGGCCTTTCTCCTAATTCTATAAAATACAGTGTCATCTATAATAATATTAATTCAGAAAGAGTATGAACGAGCTATTCATGTCCGATATCATATGGACTGACATTGTCTCATATATATTATGGTAAGCAAACTATTGTGGGTATATTTTTTCTAGCATATATATTTCCTGCAGAGTTCAGGAGATATGTTCAAGATCAAATAAAACAATACATGTGGAAGTTTACTATAAATTTTAAATGTCCACAATGATATAAGGAAATGTTGTTGTTGTTGTTAGATAGGAGCTGCTAAGTCAAGTTCCTTATGGTTGGTGAGGCTACTCTGCTAGTTATCTCTTTCATCAGTGTACTGATGAATGCAGTTGGTTAGCAATGCTCTGAGTTTGAGTTAGAAAGGGCTATTATTCCTATTTCTTACTCTCATGCTCCAAGTTAGTGATAACTTTGTCATGCTTTATCTTGACTGAAGGACACAATTTTATACTCCTTATCAGATCAATTCTGATATCATTTCTTTTTCCATGACTCCAAATTCTAAAGCCTGTTTATAGTAAATTATGAATAATTTCATCCCAAGGCTACTTTAGAACTCAAGAGCAAAGGCAAAGGTAGACTTCTCTGAAAGGATTGTACCACACTTCTATTTACTGAGAGTATAACAGCACCCTAACACAAAATAGAAGGTGAATAAGAAGGGAGAGGGCATATGTTCTTTTATTTCATTTGTTGATTCATAGGAGAGAATCCTTTCCTCCAACACACATATAATATGGCAAGTCCAAACCATCATCTCCCCAGATCCTCTAGGAAGGTGACCAGAGAAGTTAATCACTCTCCAAGCTGGCTGTGACTCAGTCCTTATTGGAGTTTGCTCTCCCCTCAATTGAACATCTACTGATATATAAAGTAACAATCAGGAGTCAAGACCATCAACGTCATTCTACTGACAGATGGTATGTCTTAGCCATCTGTCAATGAAGTTATCTTACCCGTTTTCATAGAAATCTAAGTCCTCCCTGTCTTGACAGATGGTTTTTACTGTGTAGTATGAGCAATTTTCTTTCTGGCAATATATCAGTACCCCCTTCATGCTTAACATTTTTAGCCAACATCCTGCTCTATCACTATTTGGATAGTTTAGAAGACAGCATATACAAATCACCTGCTATTCCGTATGCTGTGTTTCTGTTGTGTTTTGTACAAGCATTAGCTTTTGTACAAGTAATTAGTTTAGTACAGCCATAATGAACCATCCTGGTTGTCCTAAATTAATTTTCCTTCTTCAACATTTCTTGATGACACTTACCTGACCAAACTCTTCAAAAAAGCAAATAAGAGATATGGTAAATCTCCACTGTGTGGGAAGTAGGAAAAATTAAATGAAATTCTCTAAATGGCACACTATAATACTAATGCAGAAAAAGTGACTTGAATTCACTCATCTGAACTCTAACTCTTTTTCTGCCACTCTTCTGCTGCCCACTGTATTTTTTAAGTTTCAGTTATTTGTGCGTGCCTTCCTTGTCTCACTTACCAGTCTGTGAGCTCCTCAAGGGCAGAGGACACCCTGTAATCATCTCAGTAAGCCCACATAGCACCTAGCATAGCAGTGTACATAGTAATTATTTGATTACTATGAATCTCACTTTTTGCACTAATGGTAGATACATGGATAAACTATTCTTTATGTTGGACTTATTCCAAAAATGCATGTAAAAATATCTAGTAAACTCTTTGTTTATTAAATAAATAAATAAATAAACTCAGTTTAGCCATCATATTTCCATTTTTAATTAACCATTTTATGAATTGCCACCTGTGAAGTTTGGTGAACAACACCTCAGTGCCAAGAATGAGTTAATTGGCATTCAACAAGTGAGCAACTTTCATCCCTTCAAATCCTTGGCAATCAGTGGCAATGTAATATCCAGAGGTGGAAGGGTGGGTAGGAGAGCATAAAACATGTTTAGATATTATAATGAATTCAATTACAATAACATCAAATTAAGCCTATTTTCATTATGATATTATAAAAAAGCAGCAGGAGGTTTGCCTAGAAAACTTGCTTTTACTTTATTAAATTCTTTATGTTACAGTCAGCTGGATTGAGTGATCCCTGGGAGAGAATTAAGAACATTTGGGCCTTGTCTTTACATTCAAAACAGTGTGGCTCCAAATCAAGCTTTTTTTTTTTTTTAATGTTTGTTTTTTTTTATTTTTAAAGAAGCTTTAGATTACATAAATGTTCATCAAAAATATAGGGGATTCCTATATGTCCCACCCCCTCCCTCTCCCACTCTTTCCCCCATTAACAACATCTTTCATTAGTGTGGTACATTTGTTACCATTAATGAACACATTTTGAAGCATTACTACTAACCATGGACTATAGTTTACATTATAGTTTATACTCTACCCCGCATGATTTTACAGGTTTTGACAAATAGTATAATGATCTGTATCCATAATTGCAATGTCATGCAGGACAATTCCAATGTCGTGAAAATGCCCCCATATTACATCTATTCTTCCCTCTCCCTCTCCTCAGAACCTCTGGTGGCCACTGCCTTTATAACGATAATAAGAGTTCTTCCATTGCTAGAATAATAATATGTCTATAGTAGAATAATAATAAGTCTACTTTAGTCCATTATTCATTCCCCAATCTTGAGGATTTGGGGATGGTAATGTCAACACTGTTTCTAATTGAGAGGGGCCTTAGATCCCATGGGGCAGATGGATGGAACTGTCTTGCTTGCAGTTGCAGACACTCTCTGGTCCTTGGGATGGTTGTTGTCCATCATCAACTCCTTGTTAGTTGTCCTAGGTGAGTCCGATGAACTGGGAGTAGGTGTTGCAACTGCTGAGATTCGGGGCTCAACCAGCACATGAATAAACCAAAGATTTAAGTCTCTGGGACATATATTTAACAAGTATAGTGTTAATTATAGGTTCAAATAAAAGGGGCAGAAGAGCCACTTATAGGGAAACTATAAATGAGTCTAATTCCCTTACATTGGGGAGCATAAATTCCAATGTCTTAACCTCTCAGTGCATGTCTTCTGGATTTTTCATGAGCCCAATTCTGCAGTGAAAAAAAAAGAGTGGTTATTTTCTGTCCCAAAATAAGGCACTTTTAAAAAATCATTGGTCAAACTGATTATAGAGGAAAGCTTCCTGGTACCCAATAGGCTAATCCATAAACATTTATTAAAATGAGACAGAAAAAGCCCTCTCAATTTTTCAGAGCATATTTTACATGTTTGGGCAAAAGCAACATTGTTGATTTTGGTACACATCAAAAAATGATTATGCATTGATGGGATACTTTGAATATGTTATAAATTCTTCTGCATAAGAATCTTTACTGACATGGGGAATTTTCACAGCATACATAGAGTATAATGTTCACCATAACTACTAATCACTCTTTTTCATTCCCCTTTCGCTCTCTTGTTCTTCTCTTTCTATCAGGCTCACTTGATACAGCCTCAGCCCTGGTTAAACCCGACTGTCTACCCACTCCACATCTGCACCTGAGTATCAGAAAATGTCTAAAGAAAAGCACTCAATCCTGATGACTGATGCCACTTAAAATTTATAAGCACAGATCTCAAGTAGATCCTCGCATGTAGTTAACCATTTGTTTCTCCCACAAAAAAAAGATGTTATTTCAGATCTCTTTATTCAAACTGCCAAAAGCCCCTCCCTGCTCTTTCCTCTTAAAGATAATCTTGCCATCACCTAATCTGTCTGCTGGCCTCTCTGCATATGTATGTAAATGCTGTTCTTTCTGTCCTAATACAATGCACTGTCCCTAATCCTGTATAAATCCAAACACTCTCCTTTATGTTAGATCTAATCTTATCCCTCCTGGCTTATTCAATTTCTCTTTGTTCCTGCACTTAACCCCTCACCCACCCACCTACATTATTTTCTCTCAACATCTCTCTCTCTCTCTCTCTCTCTCTCTCTCTCTCTCACTCTCTCTCTCCCCCTTGCTCTAATTCTAGCTCATCCAGTTCCATGGTTTAAAAATGTCTATTCAATGACAATTGTCAATGACAATGACAACAATTTCTATCTCCAACTCTGATTTTTCCCTGAATAATAGATTTATATAAATAAATAAAAGTTGTATTAAATGGGCATCTTTTATATGTAATGGTCAACTCATGTTTACTATAACCAAGAGTTATCCCATCACCACCACCAAACCTGCTCCCACACACTATTCTCCTTCTCTAGAAATCACACTGTCATCATTCTTGTGGCTCACACCAAAAAACAGTCATTCTTTACCACTGTTTTTTCCTCATATCCTATGTCCAATCTCTTAGCAAGACTTGTATACTTATTCAAAACATAGCCTAACTATAGCCACTCTTTATGTCCACCACTATTGCCAATGAAGTTCAGCGCATCCTAATTTTTCATCTATAATAGCTTTCTAACTGGTCGGGCTGTTCAACTTTTTTTCCCAAAGGACAATTCTTCCCACAGCATCCAAAATGATCTTTTTGTAAAATGTAAATCAAATCATGTCTCTCATATCATCAAAACCATCCAATAACTTCATACATAATAGTAAAGTTGTCAATTTAGTTATCTATTTCTTTTTAATAAATTCAAGGTTACATTATGTATACTGCTCTTTAATCTCTTCTAAGAAACTTATTTTTTTAATTCCAGCCTCACCCCCCCCACACCCCAAGATGGCTCCCTTGTCTATTTTACTTGTTGTCTGCTCATTGTCTGCTTGTTCTTTGCTTGTTGTCTGTTGTTTCTTCTTTAGGAGGCACCAAGAACCAAACCTGGAACCTCCCATGTGGGAGGCGAACACCCAACTACTTGAGCCACATCTGTCCCCTGCTTGTTTTGTTTTTGCTCGCTATCTGCTCATTGTTTGCTCATTGTCTTGCTCATTGTCTGCTCAGTGTTTGTTTGTCTTCTTTAGGAGGAACTGGGAACCAAGCCCAAGAACTCACATGTAGGAGGTGGGTGCCCAACAGCCTGAGCCACATCCGCTCCCCCTTTAATCTCTTTAAAAATTAATTAATTCATCAATTCAACAAGTACTTACTGAGTGCCTACAATGTTCTAGGCACTATTCTAGCCTCTGGAGATAGGATGAACAAGACAGAATCCTGGGGCAGTTACACTATTTCCTTGGATACCTCACAGCACATAAGAAATTATTACTTTTCATTTTGACAAAAATAAAACCTGTTCATCATATAAAATTTGGAAAATACAGAAAAACACACAGAATAAAATTAATATACTACATGGTGTTATTGGTATTATTTTCATTTTCTTCTGGATGCTTTTCTGCATTTTATTATTCCTGTGGGTATAGTTTATGTTCTCCTCATACCTTAGTATCCATGTCGGGACATTCCATCCCTATACATTTGTTTTGGAGTTTGCTTCAAGCCTGAGCTTTTGACAGGCCTTCCAGAGAGCCATCTCTTGATCAGATATCACACCAGGTACTCAATGGCTACACTGGAAATATCTCTACACTTAAATCAAAAAGGCAAGAGAATCTCCCAACCTGAAGCATGCATCTTATAGATCTGCTAATGTAACCTCAAGAGTAAGCAAATGAAGGTTGGTGATGGTTGTAAGTCTTCTAGAAAAACAGCAAGATCAGAGATCTTGGGGGATTTCTTCGTTGCCTCTAAAATTTCCATAATGTTCATGGTGCCATTCAGAAATACTGAGAAACAGAAAACTCAAGCAAAAGTATGAAAATGTCAAATAAAATCAAAGGCCCTGTGAGAGTGTAGTTTTACCACAGAAACTACTGCAAAGCCCAGAGTCATAAAAAGAAGCACCAGGGGACTGATTAACTAGGCTTGTAATGACAGTCAGCTAGGAAATACATTTTCTCTTCAAAGGCAGAACATCCAATGGCCCTGCATGATACAGTGCAATGCCATGCACCTCATGGACACCAATTTAAATCTAAGCAGGGTAAGTTGGCAGAACAGAAGTCATTTGTGCCCATTAGCATTTTATTAGCCCACATGAGATGTTTCAAAGTTCTGAACTTAGTTCTCAGTGGATGTGACTACATCATCAAGAACACTACTCAATTTCCTCCACTTGGCACCTCCAATGATAAACCATGTCAGCACAACACAAGAGGACAGGCCAGTAAATCCTGGCTAGCAGAGTAGCTCAATTTTATAACAATAAAAACAACAACAGCAAAACCAACACATTTTACAGAGAGCTTTCATGTTTATTATTTCTTTGTTTCTTATAACAACCCTGTGAGATTAACTAAATTACAAGTTAATTTCTATGACAGAGGTAGAAAACTGAAGTTCATATTTGCGAAATAATTTGTACCATGTACTTGTCACCTCAACTCAAATCCTAACCCAAGTCTTCTGACCCTGAATCTACAGCTCCTTCGCTGGCAGCATGCTGTCAGGTTTTTAGGGTTTTAATTACAAGTCAGTTCTTTAGAAAAAAGCAATTTCACCAATCGGACAATTTAAAGAATAAACAGTTGTCCAAATAGTTTTTTCCTAGTGTAGAAACATTATGTTCTTTCATAGTAGAGCAATTATATAGTACTTTTAGTAAAATCAGTTGAGCATGCTATGGTTATTCACTGTAAGAAATTTCTATTTGTTCTTTCCTCAAGTTAATAATAATAATAAAACTAATAATTTAATAACAGCAAACATTTAGTGATTGCTTGACATGTGACGGACTTATTTTTAAACTCAGAACAACTTAACAAAATAGGCATGATACTCCATTTTTTCAGATAGAAACTCAGATATAAAAGGTTCAGGGAAGCGGCTGTGGCTCAATCAGTAGGGCTCCCGTTTACCATATGGGAGGCCCGGGTTCGGTTCCCGGGGCCTCCTGGTGAGGGCAGGCCCGCCGGCATGGCGTGGTTGGCTGACCCAGTGAGCGCGAGCAGCAAGGGGGGGATAAATGAATAAATAAATAAAATCTTAAAA
>JAKSZT010053770.1:40145826-40267558 GCA_026826555.1 Tolypeutes matacus | reverse complement strand
AAAAAAAAAAAAAAAAAAAAAAAAAAGGTTCAGTAACTTGACCAATCCCAGAATAAAAGGGACAAACTGGGATATAATTCCTGTCAGTCTGGTTTCAGACTTGTGTTCTTAATCATTACACTTTCACCAAGAGGATAAGCAACACATAGTATCATCGACTAACCTTCTTGAGGATGGTACATAGAAGAAATACATGTGCTTTGACAAAAGAGCAGAGTTTCAGGTATTGAGAAATGAGGTGCTTTAGGCTCAAGAGGAGGCATAAACCTTCAGGTTCTTCCTTCTCTCTTATCAGTGAGTTGATGGCTTCACACTTCTGTAGAAGCAAATAAAAACTATGAAACCATGTCTTCTTGCCATACAACACAATATATTTTGGATGTTTCCTTGGCTTCAGCCAGGGCCCTGACCTTTTAGACAGGAATGAAAGAGCTGTGTTTACATATTTTAAGCTTTATTCAAATCCTTCTTGTTTTCCAAATAATTCCAACTTCCTCTGAAACTCTAAGTTTTGTTTTATTTTGTCCTATTCACACATTCTAGTGATGATTGAAAATATGAATGAGTTTTAGTCAAGTTTTCTATTGTATATTAGTTTTATCAATTGTAAAGGCTGGAAATAGTCACAACACTCCAAAGTAAGTATTCTTCCTACCCTTGTCCCAAGAGGAGAAAAAAGAAATGGAATCAATTCTAAAAGCACTTTAAATGTGTGCTGAAGTTAGAGAATAATCAAGGGAGTAATGCACTTGTTCATTAGAACAGTTTTATTCCCAATTCCTCTATCATTTTACCACATGATTCTACAGAAATAATTTGAATCCTCGTTGCTCTAATTTTTGTATTTATAAAATGGGACTGATGTTTGCTGTGAGGCTTAGTTAATGCTTGCAAATGCTTTTGAGATCATTGGGAAAAGAAAGGAATAAAATATGATTGCTATACATTGAACTTTAGAACTCAAACTATAAAACAAAAGGAATCTACATTTTTTCAGCCACAAACCAGTTGAAAAGGCATTTTCCTTCTACTAAACTGCTCATTGTCATGACAAATGAATGTTGGACTCTAATATTGTCAAATATTTTACAATCATTTCTTTTAATGGCTTTTATTTTATTTCTCTTGCAGATGAAATAACCAAAGGGTAGATAAGTCAAATGCTATCTGCAGTTTAAGGGTCAGAGTACTTTTTCTGTAAAGGGTCATATATAAATATTTTAGGCTTTGCAGACTACATACGATTTCCATGGCATTTCCTTTATTTATTTTTTTTATAAACCTTTAAAAATATAAAAGCATTCTTAGCTTACTGGCCATTCAAAAACAGACTACAGGCCAGATTTTTGGCAATTAAAAGGGCTTATTAAAAGGCATTAACCCAAAAAATTCTCCCTTGCGATAGATTTGTTGGCTTTCACATTACCAAATTAATGGCAATGGTAAATCAGAGCATTTTATTTTGATTTTTGTTTTATTAGAAAATTGACTATGATAAAACTGTGAAGTGTCTTGTACCTGTAGTAAAGTTTTATATTTTAATATAGTAGTTATTAGAATACCAAAATTCCCCAGTGTTAACATTGTTCTTTCCCACATATTTACCTGACTAGCCTCTTATCTCTTTTCTCTTTGCGATTTCCTCCTAATAAGGAATTATTTGTGGATATTCTCTAAGATCAGTTTCCAGACTCTCTCTTAGGAAATCATCTAGTCATATGATTGTGCTATCTAACCATGCACATAATTCCCAATTCTTCAGGGATTATCCCAGGCTTTGTAGCACTTCCATCTTACCCACTTTCCAGTGAGCATTCCCAGTGTGTAGACCACATATCACTAAAATCAGACTTGTTTAAAACTGGAACAAGTAATCATCACTAATCCGTTAATGCTTTCAATGTTCCCATTATTAGTAGCAGGGAAGCAGGATAGAACAGGGACCTAAGGAGGAAGGGGGCAAAAAAACTAATAAGCCACACAAACAGAAACTGAGGCAATGGCCTTCTGACTTACATCAGCCTGCTGACTCACACAAGCTAGTTAGGAAATGGCAGCTTACAAGCACACCCTGCAGCTCACAGCACACACCCCCAAAGGCTGCGTTATCAGCAAGCAGCCAGAAACATCATTGTATGTTGGGAAAGAGGGAAGGGGCGAGAAGGGCACCACCACCACCCACCCATTAGCTTTCAGGTTATCTCATGCCTCATGGACAGTCATCAGAGGCTAATCACCGCTGGTCAACATGCCCTGCAGAGGTCACGGACAGCAGCCAGAAGCCAATCATCACCGGACAGCAACCCCCACACCCCTAGGCTCCCCATACCCCTGGGTCCCCACACCCCTAAGCCCTTGCTTATCAGTGCAAACCCTGGAGTCCTGAACCCCCATAAAACGGGACCTGAGGGCAGAATTTCGTATTTCTCTTCCTTGAGAATGCCTTCAGGGTACACTTTTGTTTCTTTCCTTTACCCCCCAATTAATTATCTACTTGCTTAATTAATTTGTGGCTCATCCTTGAATTCTTTCTCATGACAAAACCAAGAACCTAGATACCGACTCCGATAACAGCAGCTCCCTTTCCTTTTGGTCATATTATTTTATTACTTATTCAGATCTGGTCAGTAATGAGTATGTAAGCAGAATTCACTACCTCTTCCTTGATTTCTTAGTTAAAAACTGGATTATTTTTTTGAAAGAAATTGTTGCTTTCAAGTTCTGTTTGGCTCCCAAAACTAATACGCTAAATCAAGCTTGTTGATTTCAGCCCCCAAAACACAAGCCGTTCTGTTTCATTCACATTTTCTATTTTATTTTGCCCACTGCTTCATTATTTGCATTTCCTCATGGGCCTTTAGGGAAAATAACGTTATTCCTTCAGTTGTACAAATTGAAAACCTCTTTTTAAAGAGATGTGTCCCAGCCATTTTGATTATCCTGCATTCTATTTCTCTCCTCATTTGTTTGTAAAAGAAAAAGACTATCTATAAGCCCCATCTCTCTCCTGAGTGCAGTTGTAGTAACACTTTTTATATGCATTTCATCTTGTTTCTTTATTGCAGTGATAGTTTATCTTCCCCTTTACTTTTCTATTTACATCTCATTTGAGAAGTTTTGTCTAAAGTGCTTTATATAAAGATTCCTAATTAGGTCTGCTATTAAAAAGATATAAAGTAGAAATAGAGAATTTCACAATTTCAGTTGCAAGTGTTTACAAAATGGTAAGTAGCTTAAAGGTTTTGCTACCTTCTGGTAATTATTGGGATTTAAAAGAGTAAGAGCACCTTCCTCTTTAACTGCAATGGACTTCTTCATAAGCTTCTGATAAGTAAATTGAACTTTCCCTTTTCTTAATATTTTAGACTAATTTATAACATAAGTAATTACATTTCGTTTTATGGTATTGAAAGTGGGAGAGACACTTATTTTTAAAATCTGCTTATATTTCAAACTGTAATATATTTCAGAAAATTATTTTCTCTAGTTTTTCTTGTGCTGCAGAAATAAGCCCCTCAGTTCTGACACAGGGAAGTCTCACTGTCATGCTTTCCCTAGATTCATGCCATAATTGGAAATCAATCTATCATAGAAATGTCTTCACAGAACTGTGATATAATATTAAGTTCTCAGCTTTTATTGAGGGCTGATTTACTAACAGGCTCTAGGAAGAAACTCCCTGCAGTTTTTTGATAAAACTGCAACTGAAAAAACTGCCCATTTTATTGTTCAATTATCCTTACACAAATTCTCATATTTTATGTTTTCTCAAAGTTCCAAGTGAACAAAAAGTTTTCCTCTCCTGATGATTTTATTTGCTCTCTTTTCTAATAATTTGAAAACAATTATGAAACATCATTTTGTTTTATATGTTGGTATTCAGGAAGCTCAAATCAAAGTGTTTTTTTTTTTTTAATTCAAATGCATTATTATAGATTTTCTGAAATTAAAAAGCACATCAATATTATCTCCACTAATTTTGTCCTTATATTATTGTAGGTCAATTGTGATTCTTTTTTTCTAGAAATCAACTCTTGCTAACTTAAGCAAAAGGGAAAATTATCAGATATATATGGGGGATCAGAGAATAAAGCTTGATATATTGGGTTGAATTGTGTTCCCCCAAAATCCTAATCCCTGGTACCTGTGCATTGACCTCATTTGGAAATAGGGTCTTTACTGATGTAATCAAGTTAAGATGAAGTCATACTGGATTAGGGTCAGTCCTAAATCTAATGGCTGATGTCCTTATAAGAAGATATTTAAACCCAGAGAGGAGACACAGTGAAGAGGTCATGTGAAGATCAAACCAGATATTGAAATTATATTGCCACAAATCAAGGAACCAAGGGATGTTGATAACTCCCTAGGAAAGGCAAGGAAGGGTTCTTTCCTAGAGCATTCAGAGGGAGCATGGCCCTGCCAACACCTTGATTTCAAACTTCTAGCCTTCATAACCATGAGAGAAAAAATTTCTGCTGTTTGCAGCCATCCAGTTTGCGGAATTTGTTATGGCAGCTGTAGGAAATTAGTAGATATTTCTGCAGGAACCAGGTCACTTCCAGAGGCTCAGGCACAGTAATCATAACAATAATCCAGGGACAAGGATAGTCTGGTCAGAGTGGAATGGAACTGCAATAGCTTGGGTCTCATGCCTAACTCTTGGCAAGAGGACAATGGAAATCTGCTTTAATCTCACTAGGGTGGATAAATTGGAAAAGAGATAATTTAAAAACTAAACCAGGATGCTATTAAAAGGAGGAAACACACCCTAGGCAGCCTCAGTAACCAATGTTCGCTAAACATGGTTTTTAGAGTTTTGTTGGGGTAAATAATTGTATATGTCCATGTTATTATGTTACTTTGTATTGTTTTTATAAATAGGCAAGGAATAAGTAATCAATATATGAGTGAAGGAAGAACGCAAATCAATCAAAAACTTTTATTGAATATCTCCTCACTCAATTAATTGTGCTGCAAATCTGAATTGGTTAGAAGGTGTCCAAAAGTATGTGATGTGGTTCTGTCCACTAGAAGCTTATTATCTCTATTTGGAGAAAAGATAAACACACATGAAACAACTAATGATCAAACCTGGAGGTAATGAAGTACTAAATTTGTGCTCTAAGAGGCAGCTGTTAAAGTAGTTAAGCACAGTCTCTGGAACTAGAGGGCCTCAGTCCAAATCTGGGCTCTGCACTTAAAGATGTGAGAATTTGGGCATGCTACTTAACCTCTCTTTTTAAAGTATGTGTACTAATCTATATAATGGGGCTGTTTTGAGAAGTAAATGTAAAATATTTAGAAAGCTGCTGGCGAACTCAGCACAGAAAAGCAATAACTTCCTCCCAGCGTGGGACATGACTCCAGGGAATGAATCTCCCTGGCACGGAGGGACTGCTACCAAGTACCAACTAGCAATGCATCTGGGGGAAAAAACAACAACAACACCTTGACCAAAAGGGGGAAAAGATAAAGACAAATGAGTTTGTAGGGCTAAGAGACTTGAAAGAGAGTCAGGAGGCCATCCCAGAGGTGGCACTTATGCACATCTCAACAGGATCTCATTAATAGCCAAAGTAGATATGACCCCAAACAGCGAAACTCCTCAGGGATATGGAGACATCCAGATACTATATTCAGGGCAGACAGCTCAGGAATTTGGCCCCTTCCTAGTGGACCCTAAGCTTTTTATGCTCCCCAGTGTGACTGAGTTAGACTCAGAGGTTTCCCTATGCATGACTATTTTTCATTCCATTTGAACCTATAATTAGTGCTAGAGTTGGTAGGTGTACATCCAAGAGACTTAAATCTTTGGGCTGTCCATGTGCCAGCTGAGCCCTGAATCTCAACGGAGTTGCAACACCTACTCTCCAGTTCAATGGACTCACCCAGGACAACTAACGGGGAGGAGATGATTACAAACAACATACCAAGGAAATGAGAGTGCCTACAACTGCGATCAAGAGAGTCCCATTCATTTGATGTATGGATCGAAGCCCCCCTCAATTAATGGTGGAGTGGGCCTCACCATCCCAGAGTCTTCAGGATTGGGAAATGAACTATGGACTAAAATAAACTTATTAGTATTCTACTATAGACTTATCATGATTCCAGCAATGGAAGAAATACCATTGTGTGGAGGCAGTGACCCTTGGATGTTCTGGGATTAGGGAGAGAGAAAAACAGGTGAAACAGAGGGGCATTTTCAGGACTTGGGAATCATCCTGAATGACATTACAATGACAGATACAGGCCATTATATATCCTGCCATAACTGACAGAATTGAGTGGGAGAGAGTGTAAACTACAATGTAAACTATCATCCATGCTTAGTGGCAATGCTCCAAAATGTGTTTATCAATTGCAATGAATGTACCACACTGATGAAAGATGTTGCTAATGTGGGAAAATGTGGGAGGTGTGGGGAGCGGGGCATATGGGAATCCCCTATAAATTCTCTAACATTTAATGTAATTAAAAAAAAAAGAAAGCTGGCTGGTGGCACATAGTGAGTACTTTATAAATGCTAGCCATTATTGTGCAGAGAGAAAGAGCAGCACATTATATAACCATTTTAATTTATACATTAAACTAACAAATTTGGTCATTGATCATAAATATGATCAATATTATAAAGATTAGACATGGAAACTGATTATCCTTAGTTCATACAATCACATAGATGTTTTAAGATACCACAAGATTATATGATATCACTAAAAGTTCTTGTGCCTAATTCTGCTTGTGGCCAAGGTGAAGTAACAGGGCCTGGATTTAACTTTGCACCTGAAACAAAGCTTTTTTTGTAGCAAAATTTTATTGAAACAAAACCAGGTTTGATAATTTCCATATTGATTATGGCTACAATATCCATATTGTCTGTGCTATAACATCTGACTCGAATAGTTGAAATAGAGACCCTATCACCTGCAAAGCACTGAAATATATGCTAAATGTTTATTGAAATATTTATCTAAAATTATTACCTGAAAATTACTTTTTAAAAAGTTTACCTAGTCCTGCTTTAAGGGTAAGTGAATGGGAATTTTAAAATATGATCCAAATATCAATTACTTCAAATATAAATTTATAACAGTAATACAATTCCAACCAGAATCCAATTTTTTAACTTTGAAAAATTATTTTTCAACATTTATATGGAAAAAAATAAATGTGCGAAAGTAGTTACTGAAAAAATTTAAAAGTAGCATGCAGAGAGACTTTTTCTACCAGACATTAAGGTATATAAAAAAACAATAGGATAACAGTAGAAATTAGGGTACTGATTAAAGTTGAGATGCCCAAGGAGAAATATATATATCTCCTTTTTCTCACTCATTCTGAGTGTGAATAAGGAAATCTTCAGCTCTGATTGCCCTGGACCAATATTATAAACCAAAAGAGTAGGTGGCTTATCATGAAGCAGTCACTTTAGCCAGTAGAGAAATGAGTGGGAAGATTCCAGAACCTTAGCAACATCCCTAAGCATACAAATGACTCACCAAATGCTGAAGACCCATTTTTATTGAGTTTTGTCTTATCTACAGCTGAAAACATTCTTACTGGGGCAGGGAAAAAAAGTCTTAATCTTGTATGTCAGAGTATTAACCAAGGGGGATCTGTACACACAGTGACAGCAAAGTGACCATTTTTAAGCATGAAATTGTGTGAAAGTAAACACTGAATCTTTGGTTTTTCTTCAGATGCAGAGCAGTATGTCCATATAAAGTATCCAAACAGGGAATAAAGGAATGGTACATTAGGCAATAAAGGATCCTGATTCTCAAGGGATTGGAAACAAACTAGATAAGCCCTGTGATTTTGCCAGTTTACTTCCTGGAGGGTGATTCCAGGCCACAGCACAAGGAGGAGAAACCAGGCAGAGTTTAGCAGTCTTTCCGAATTGCAGAGATGGAGCTGGGAGTCCAAGGAGGCCACAAGTGGCTAGAGTCTAAGGACTAAATACTGGAGAAAAGAGAGCTTCACAGAGATGAAGTTTCAGAGATTTGCAGAGGTAACCAATAGTATCTTCAGCTAACTACTTATGAACACAAGAAAGTGAAGAAATTATGCAAGGCCTAGAAAATAAACAAAATTCATAGATGGAATAAGCGCTGTAATTCCCATAGGACCAGGAAGAGTTCCTATTCCTACTAGCCAGACTGGAAACCCTCAAAACTCACAGAATATCAGACAGAATATTAAGAAAACTTTGTCTCAGAGATAGGGCAAAATTAGCAGTAGACTAAACAATATACTGGCTCTGCAAAAGAAACTTAAGACCCAGACCCAAAAAGATCAAACTCCATGGAACTTAATTGCATCCCAGAACAAAGTTAAATAATGTTTATAGAAGTATATAATATCCAGCACTCTTGAGGACTGAATCAGATTATCCATAATAGAAATGTTCGGGTCCCAATCCCTTGTCCTGTGAGTGTGAGCCTATTTGTAAATATGATCTTGGAAGATGCTATTAGGTAAGGTGTACCCAAACTGAATGAGGTTGGGCCTTACCAATATGGCTGAAGTCCTTAAAAGCAAAGGAAATTTGACTCAGGAAGAGAATACACAGGGAGCATCCAGAAGCTGGAAGTCAAGGTAATCCAGAAGAGAAAGGAAAATATGTCACCATATGCATTGCCGTATGACAGAAAAGCCAAGTAACCCCAATGTTTGTTGGCCAGGCAGAAGATACTGACTCTAGGAGGAAGCAAATCTTCTATTCTATGAGATCATGAGCCAATAAATTCCTGTTTTTAAGCCAATTCATTGTATGGATTTTATATTACCAGCCAGAAAACTAAAACAAGAACCTAACAAAGTAAAATGTCTAATATTTGGCATCCAATCAAAATTACAAGGTGTGCAAAGAAGAAGAATGTATGATGTTATAAAATGAGTAGGAATAAAGCATTACACATTGCATATAATCAAGAAGGTAGAGACAAGCAGGTAAAGTAGAAACATAGAACATTTTCAAAAGGACCAAAATCAAACATCTAGAGAAGAAAACTAAACATCTTCTCTGAAAAATACAATGGATTAGATTAATAGAAGGTTAGACTTTGAGGAAGAAAAAAAATTAATGAAGTTGAAAATATAACATTAAGAATAACTTAGAAGGGAAGGAAGCAAGGGAGGGAGGGAGGGAGGGAGGAAGGAAGGAAGTGAGGGAGGGAGGGAGAGAGGGAAGGAGGGAATGAGGAAGGAGAGAAAGTAAAATACTAAAAATGCAATAATAAACAGAGTATCAGTGAGTTGTCAGGCAACTTCAGGAAACCAAATATGCATGTGTTTGAAGTAAATGAAGGAAGGGAAAGGAGAGAAACAGAAAAAACACACGCAAGAAACATGAAGAAAACTATACAAAGACACAACGTAATTAATTTGCTTAAAATTATTGGTAAAGAAAAAACTTAAAAGAAACCAGAGAAAAATAAAGACATTATATACAGAAAAACAAAGTTAAGGGGGAGTAGCTTACTTGCTGGAAGCAACACAAGCAAGAAGACAATAGAACAATAACTTTAAATTACTGAAGGGAAAAAAATGATATTCTGAAACTGTATATCAAGAGAATATATCTTTCAAAAACAAAGGCAAAATGCAGATTTTCTTTCAAAAGTACAAAAGCTGAAAGAATTCATCACCAGCAGACCATCACTACAAGAAATATTAAAGGAAGTCATCAGGCATGATTAAAGACTACCAGATGGAAATCTGGATTTACTCAAAATAATGAAGAGCTCCAAAAAAGGCAATTACATGGGTAAATATAAAATATGTTTTCTTATTATTATTTAGATCTTTTAAGAAAATAATCAACTCCTAAAAGCAAAAATAATAACAATGCATTGTGGAGTTTATAATCTATATAGGACAAAATATATAGCAACAGTAGAACAAAGCCCCAGGAGGGAGAAATGAAAGTGTGCTATTAGTTCCTATTTTTAAGTTTTAAATTTCTTATAATGTATATGAATGTAATGTATATATAATGTATAATATCAGGTGAAGGTAGATTGAGATAAGTTAAAGATGTATATTATAAAAGGTAAAGCAACCACTAAAATAACAAAACAGAAAGTTAAAGTAATAATCCAGGAAAGCATATGTAATAGAATTGTAAAAAATATATACTTAATTATTCCAAAATAAGGAAGAAAAAGAGGATAAAGGAAAAAAGAACAAATAGAAAAAATTAGCTATCTGTCCATGTTCAACTCAATTATATCATTAATCACAATAAATGCAAATGGTCTAAAAACTCCAATTAAAAGGCAGAAATTATCAGGTTGGATAAAATAGCAAGACCTAATTATGCATTGCCTATAGGAAACCTATTTTATGTATAAAGATATAATTAGGTTAAAAGTAAAAAACTAGAAAGAGATATGCCATGTTAACACTAATAAATAGAAACTGTAGTAGCTATAACAATATCATATAAAGTAGACTTCAGAGCAAAGAGTATTTTTCCCTCAGATTGGTTGATTCAGTCCAAAGGATAATTCCTGGATCCAGGACAGCAAGGGATGCTCCATTCATAAACTTGGCCTTATTAATTAGATTCACCATCATGGATTTAACCAACTATCTTTTGTTCACCTCCTATGTGCAAAGCTCTATATTAGTCACTAAGATAAAGGAGGTTTTATGCACAGGTGCTGAAAGTTAGGTGCAGCCATTTGCATTTAACAGGCTAAACAGCAGAATTAAACAATTGCTTTTCAGGGTTAGTGGTGAATTATGGTTCTGGTGTTGATGCCCAGGGTTTTCAGAGTTGGCTTTAATTTGTGTCCTATGTAAACACAGTGTGTAATTGTTAGAGCATTATGCATGTACCAATTACTGTGGTTGATAGGTATAGTCCAAAAGTCCACCATCTATCTTGAATTAAAGATTTGTGCTCTACATCAGCCTTTGTTTCTCTGTAGTCAGGTTGGCCTCAGGACAAATAAAATTATACAAAAATGCAACCTTGAGTTTTATATTCCCCCATAGGTTCTAAATATTCTTTGGGGATGACGTTCAAGTAAAACCCTATAATCTTTTCTTGTATTTTCAGCTGCAGGTACTTCCAAAGCTGTGATTTATCTAAATTGTATTTTTGTCAAAGGGTTATAAAGGGGATAATGTGAAAAGTCTATTGGGATACTGTTAGTAAATTTATAAGATTACTTTCTGTATCCAGTTAGACCAAGTAATTTTTTCACTCGTTGCTTTTAGAGTGAAGACTTCAATGGAATAAAAGGTAAGCACCCAAACTAAATATTCTTTATTTAAAATCATGTCAGTTAGGGCAAAGATCATTTACACGACTCAAGTATAGCCTTTAGATGGATAAACAATCTAAGCTTCAAACTACAGAACTGCACACAGCTATGTCCAGAATTCTTCCTCTTACCTATTTTATGCAAGATTTCCCTCAAATCTGGTAGTGAACTATTGGTCTCAGTGCATCCATGTGTGCATCACTGGGCACATTCTCACTGCTGCTTGATCTGACCAAGATCGCAGTTCACACTTTGGGGTTCACTCCTAAAGGTGGTTTGTCTTCTGTGATGGGAGGCTCCTTGTCACTGCCATCCCATTCCATGGTCAGCAAGAAGCTAGTGGATACTGAAGAGGGTCCATTATCCCCTTGTCTTACTGACATCAAGTCTATTGCAGTTATAGTGCTAGAGCTTTACAAAATTTGGGGATCTCGCCTTACCACCTGGTGTTACATTAAACAGTCAGTGAACATGAAATGCTTTAACTTCTCAATTCTGTAAACCTTAACCTATTTCTGGAACCCTTTAATCCTAGCCATCCAGAAAATAAGTGTAGACCCAAAAGAAACTGAAAAGACCTGTGAGCCAGCATTAGCTAGCATAAAACCCAAAGGTAAAAGCAGCTCAGAACAGTGGCCAGATAATTGTGCACAATGCAAAACCAAAGAATTTTTAGCAGCAGTTAAAACATAAAATTGAGAGAGAGGTAAAATGAGAGAGCAGAAGAACTGTCAAAACCAGAATAATTCATTGTCTATTTCTAATTTATTTTGGTTTAGTTCACTTTGTCACTGCGTTACAAAATTGATTAAGAAAAGCCAGGAATGATTGAGAAATTGTCAAAGAGCAGAGGAGACTAACAACACAGGACATTTAAATGCAATGTGTTATCCTGAATGAAATTCTGAAACAGAAGGACATTAATGGAAAAATTGGTCAAATCCAAATAAAGTTTGGAATATAAGTAATAGTAATACACCAACATTGGTTTCTTTGTTTTGAAAAATATGCCACAGTAATATAAGATGATAACATTAGGGGAACTAAACTTGGGTGAGGGGTTTACAGGAACTCTCTACACCATCTTATCAACTTTCTGTAAACCTAAAATTAGTCCCAAATATAAAGGTTATTAAAAAAAAAAAAACTAATGAGACAAGATCTTTATACTGGAGTGTTTAGAGCGTAGTTGGAAAGACACATAATGCAGAGACCACCTCAATTTTAGTGCTACACAGATGGATGAAAGCATTCACAAGGTGCACCAGATAGGCAGGGCTGTCATCCAGTCTTGGGACGTAATGAAGAATACCTGAGAGCAATCCTGAAGGAAATGTAGGAGCGTTCCAAAAAAAGGAGAGGGTGATCAGAATTCCAGGATGAAGGCATATGGATAACTTAGATAATTTGGAAGGGTAAAGGATGAGTAAAGAGATAGGCAAGATTAGGCTGTGAAAGGATGGGTGCCCCCATAAGGAACTGGAACACTATCTGGGGAGAATGGGGGATAAAATTATCATATCTGCCATAGCATAAGATATACATTTTGGAGGCAAAGCTTTGTGGAGGCACAAATGAGGAATTTATGGTAATAGCCTGAATTAGGACAGAGACAGTAGACATGGAGAGGAGAAATATATAGAAAGTAAAACGGACAGCACTTTATGATTTGACCTGAGGCCATTTAGTGCAAAGGGAAATTACCTTACAAACAAAAAGCCTGGGGATATCATTGTGCTATAACAAGGTACAACACTTATTTTTCAAACACAGATTATCTGAGTTGTTAAGAAAAGTTGAAATCATGCTTTGCATATTCTGCTGAACAAATCAAGCAAACTCTTCCTCTCAAAAAGGGCATGACAAATCCATGCTTTGTAAACCACTCCACTTGAAACACATAAGGATAATAGATAAAATATTAAAAAAGAAAAGCAAAAACACAGCTGGCTCAAAAATAAGTTAAGCATCTCTGTAAAAGAGAAATTAAACAAAACTCAAAGCTATGAGCAGTGCTGAAGCCACAAGCCTCAAGTCTTTGCTTAAAGCAGGGGTTCTTAACCTTTTGTTCCACAGACATCTTTGCCAGTCAGGTGAAATGAATACTACTATAATTTATTTATTGCATACATTCATAAGTGAAGGAAATGCTATATTTCAATTAGAGGTCAGAGAAAATAAAGATAACAAGTTGATTTTTTTTTTCAATTCAAGCTCATGGACCCCCTGGTTAAGAACCCTTGGCTTAAAGCAACAGGCAGTGGTTCTGGGAGCACTCCACCTGCACAGTATCAGGCACCAATGGGATTCCATGCATGACAGAGGGACAGATCCATTCCCACTGTGTAAAGCCAGTGCTGGGTGGTGGTGGGTGACTTATGAAAGAAAGCTGAGAAAAATGCTGCAAATCATATTACCCATAGGTGCAGTCCCAGCCAGACATAAACACAGTCTTTTCATCATGTTCACAAAGTCTCCCAAATATCCAACCATCATTACAAAACCTGTTTCTGAAATTGAGGCCTAAAAATCTAAATAGAGAGAAATCAAAACTAATAGATTGAGAAAGGAGAGTGAAGAGACAGAGAGATAGAGAAAAAAAATCCTCTCAAGCAAAATGCGCCTGCATAGGAAAACACATTTTAAAATGTTAACAGAAAGGCAGCCAGCAAAATTAACAATCAAAATACAAATGTATTCTAGATAAATTAATCTGTAGTCCAATCTTTAAAATACATATTTAAGATGCTCAAATAAAAAGGAATAAAAATTAGAATTGTCTTTTAAAATGAGAAACAAAATAAAACTGAAATAAAGCAAAAAATTGTACATACAAAAAAGAGAAAGGTTGGAGCAAAAGTAATCATAGAACAAAAAACTTAGTGAAGAATATAAAAATAGTTTTAAATGCTAATAATTAAGTTTACTGACTTTTAAAAAAGTCAATTTCAGTTTGCATCACTGTTTCTTGTATTCATGGCTTACTTATACGTTTACTTTCTTCTTGCTGAATTATATCCTAGTTGAGAGTCTGTGGGTATAAATTCTGTTAGCCTCTGAAAGTCTGATATTGTCTATGTTTTGTCATGTAAAAACATAATTTAGCTTTGTAAAACTATAAATTGGCATTTATATTCTCTCATCACTGAAATATTGAACTCTATTGTCTTTTGGCATTTAGTGCTACTGTTAAAATGTCTATCATTTGAAATATACAGATATATAAATTCAGTATTTAGTACAAGAAACTATAAAATACTATACACAAAATAATATAGAAAAAGTAAATATAAAAAGAGTATGTTAATGATATAGAAACAGAAACAGAGAGGAGCAACAAGACATAGTTTCTTAGTGAAAAATTTTAAAAGTAACAAATCTCTACAAACAATGATCAAGAAAAAATAGACCACGGCTTCACCAAGATGGCAAAGTAAGACTCTTCAGGTCTCAATCCACCCTTCCCACAGCAGCTTTGAACAACCAGCAAGATTTTGGCAAAAACATCTTTCTAAAGCTTCAGGAAACAGTTAAAGGATTGTAGTAAAAAGGCAAGTGCTGAATGGATTAAAAGGGCACTTAAAAGCAGTACAATCTTGTGATGACCTAGCTGGCCCTATCCCATCCCCTCAGCAACTCAGCAAGGAGCAGGCACACGTGCCCAGTACAGATCTCTGATCCTGGTTGCAGAGGGAGAAGAGTGACCCTTGTGCATATTCTGGGAGCATATATGTCTGGCAAGATATGTCTGGTATTGCCACAGGGAGTTGGTATTCCAGAAATTGCTCTAAATGTACAAGGCTCCTGAGAGAGTGTTCCTACAGAATGCTGTAGGAGAAGAGTCAATTCGTGCTGCCTGGAGGAAGGGATTGCTGGTTGTAAGACATAAAATGCACTGCCCAGAACTATGAAGAAACTGTTCCCTAGGGAAGAGGAGACTTTGTATCCATGTACATGGGGGAATACCTAGGGCCAAACGCACATACCCAAGAAAAGAGACATGCACAGAAGGGCCAGGGAGGCCCCTACTCATTGGCCTGGAGCTATTCTCCAAACCCACTGTATGAATAAGCCCTGTAAGAGAGCATACTCACACGTCAATCTGCAAAGACTGGGAAAGGCATTTTCTTTTTCTTCTTTTTTGTTCTTCTTAGCTTTTGGCATTAAAGGAAAGTCTTGTCATAACACTAGCTGGATATAAGCTTAAGGAACAGATACTTTAGAAACTAAATTCCATTGATAACACACTAACATAACAATATATCCAGGTTTCAACAAAAGATTACAAAAATTACAAAGAAACAGGAATGATGGCCCAGGCAGAGGAGAAGATTAAAGCATTAGAAACCATCACTGAACAGGATCAGACCTGGGATATTTCAGCAAAAGACTTTTTAAAAATGGTCCTAAATATGCTTAATGAGCTCATGGAAAACATAGACAAAGAACTAAAGAAAATCAGGAAAACAAGAGATGAATATAATATACAGAGATGGAAATTATGAAAAGGAACCAAACAGAGCCAAAGACACAGTAACAAAAATTTAAAATTTTTTTGAGGGGTTCAATGGCAGATTGAGCTGGCAGAAGAAAGAATCCATGAACTTGATGATAAAACAATTGAAACCATCCTGTCTAAGGAGGAGAAAGAATGAAAAAATGTGAACATGGCCTGAGGAACCTGTGGGACATCATCCAATGTATCAATATACACATTGCAGGAGTCCTAGAGTAGAAGAAAGAGAGATAGGGATGTAGAGAATATTCAAAGAACTAATGGCTACAATTTCCCCAATGTAAAGAAAGTCATGAATATACACATCCAAGATGCTCAACAAACTCCAAATAGGATAAATCCATATAGCCACATTGTGGAATATTATACTCAAATTGCCAAATGCCTTTATTAAAGAGATAATTCTGAAAGTCAAAAGAGAAACAGTGTTTCACATACAAGGGTTCATCAAGGAGAATTCTCATTGGAAACCATGGAGGAAAGAAGACTATGGGAAGACATACTTAAAGTGCTGACAGTAAAAAAAAACTGCCAACCAGGAATTCTATATCCAGCAAAACTGTCTTTTAAAAATGAGGGAGGAATTAAGACATTCCCAGATAAATAAAAACTGAGGGACTTCATCATCACTGGACTAACTCTATAAGAAATGCTAACAGGAAGTTCTCTAGTTTGAAAGAAAAGGACACTAGACAATTTTCTGAAGCCACATAAAGAAATTAATACCTCTAGTAAAGAAAATGACATGGGTAAATGTAAATACTAGTACTATTTTATTTTTGATTTGTAACTTCACATTTTACTTCCTACAGGATCTAAATGACAAATGCATAAAATGTAATGATAAATCAATGGGTTTGGTCTAATAATGTATAGATATGTACTTTATGACAAGAACTACATAAAGGTGGGTGAATGGTGGCGTATAGAAACATAGTTTATGAATGCTATTGAAGTTGTTAAGATGGGATCAAAGTAAAGGAAATTGTTTTAAATTTAGGATACTAGATTGAAGCCCCATGGTAATCACAAAGAAAATATAAAAAAATATGCAAATTCATTGTGGCATAAAGTATAGTACAGATTATTGGGGTGGGAGAGGCAATGGGAATTAATTCAAAATGAATATAGAGTTTCTGTTTGGAATAAAGGAAAGTTCTAGTAATGGCTGGTGGTGTGGGTACTGCAACATTGTGAATGTGATTAATCTCACTGGATTGTATGCTTAGGTGTGTTGGGATGGAAAAAATTCTGTTGTATATATGTTTCCACAATTACAAAAGAAAACAAAGAGAAACTAAAGAGATAAAAGACAGTTAAATGCAATACAGGATACTAGATTATATCTAAAAATGTAGGAGAAAATACCAAAAAGGACATTATTAGGGTATAAGGAAAAATTGGAATATAGAATATAATCTTTACATTTGCATTAAATTTCTTGAACTTGATTTCTGCACTTAAATTGATCACATAAGTGAATAACCCTGTTCATAGGTTATGTACATGGAGGTATTGTGTTCAAGGATTTTAATATGTGCAACCTGTTCTCAAATGTTCAGAAGGAAAGGAGAAATATTTGGCAAAGGTTGAAAAATATTACAAGTGGGCATCTGGAGGGGATGGAGTTATGTTGTAGTTCTCAGTATGGGGTTTGTATTATTTTTGTAACTGTCCTGTAAGTTTGAAATTGCCACAAAATTAAAAATTAAAAAAGGAAAGTCACAAATAAACAATATTAGAAATGAAATTGGGGACCTATCATAGAAATTCAAAGAGGTATGAACAACTATTTCTGAATTAATTAAAAACATTTGACAAGAACCACTTTTGGAAAAATTATAAATTAAAACTGATCCAACAAGAATGAAATTCAAAAATTAAATAAAAACCTAAATAAATCTGTTGGGGATTGAATCATGTTTTCCACAAAATTTATATTCAAGTCCCAAACCCTGGTCCTGCTGGCATGAGCCCACTTGTAAATATGACCTTTGAAGATATTATTAGTTAAGATGTGCCCAAAATGAATGATGGTGTTCCTTAATCCAATATGACTGAAGTCTTTACATGTAAGAGAAATTTCACACAGAAAGAGAAGCCACGGGGATGAGCTGAAAGTCAACAGAACCCTGAGGAGAAAGAAGATGCGAAGATGTCTCTGTGTGCATGGCCATATGACGGAAAAGTTAAGGACCAAGGACCACTGGCTGCAAGCCCCAGAACGCCATAGTCTCCAGGGAAAAAGCACCACCTTGCTGAAGCCTTGATTTTGGACTTCCTACAGGTTTCAAAACCATCAGCCAATAAATTCCCATTGCTTAAGCCAATCCATTGTATAGGCTTTGTTTTAGCTTCTAGACAACAATAGAAAATCAATAACCATTGAAAAATCAAAATTTCTCCCAATGAAAGATGTTAAATCTAGATAATATTATAGACCAAGATTACTAAACATTTTTGACTCTTCTAGTATAACCATGATTTCAAATTTTGATAATATGTGATTTTAAAGAGTTCTATCTAGTGTAATAAAATTAGGAACAAAATAGAGTTATAAAACTTGGAAATAAAGGATCTAAATTGTAATTTTCATAGTTAATATGATTGTCTACATAGAGAATTCAAGAGTATCTAAGGGAAAATTATTAGAAGTAATGAAAGAGTTCTGCAAAGTTTACTGAATGTATACATAATAAATATATAAAAAATAAAAAGCATTCTTGTACACCAGAGATAAACAAATAGATAAATGTAATGGAGAGAATTAATGTGGAGGGAACTGGTCAGGGGAATAGGTTGCTCAAAGTAAAACCGTGAGTTTCTCACTCCGTAGCTGAAAACTGTGGATGGCAAAGCCCCCTCCTCGGGGCAGGAAGCTGCTGTGAGCCCCAACTCCTGCCTGCCACCCAGTGGGAGGGAGTGTTCTCCGAGAGTGGGAGCGTTCTGTCAAGGTGTGGAGAGGGGTTTCTGTTCTGTGGGACCCCTTTTGAGCTTTGGGATGCATACTGGCTGGCTTGAGGTGGCACCAGGAAGAGGGGAGAGGCAAATCTGCTGAGGAAGCCTGATTTACCTAACTGTCCTGGGATAGAGAAACTTGGCCTGGGAGGGGGTGGAGTCAGGCAATTGACTAATTCGGTGCTGAAAACTATCAAAATTTCAACTCCCCTAAGGGAGGTGGGCAGTAGGAAGTGCTTAATAAGTTTCCAAGAGCCTATTTAGGGTCCCTTGGTAAGAGGGGGTGCTGGAAGGGGGTTGAGAGTCATTTTTCTGTGGTGAGTTCAGTGACCAGGGTCCCATTTGAATTTCAGAAAGGAACTCAACCTGGCCAGGAGAGGTGAAGGGGTTATCCACTCACACAGGCTATTGTATCCTGCCACCCTGGGAGAGAAAGCAATAGGAATAGAAAGGGGGCAGAGATAGACTCCTAATCAGCAGGAATCTACCCAAATGCAAAGAGTCAAACCTGCCCAAGGGAAAGTGACTGGATAGCATTCTGAAGAGCTAATAGACCCAACGAGAAAGGTTAGCTCAGTGGAGGAGATTCTGCCTTGAATGTACAAGGTCCCTAGTTCAATTCCTGGCTCCTCTTAGAGCAGTAATCCACCAAGATATCAAACATCCAGCTGATACTTTAGGACAGGGAGAATATATACATTATTTTTGTATTAGCTTCTCTTGGGTCTCTTAATTTTCCTTTTTAAAAAAAGGTTACATCTTTTAAAAATTTAACTTAGTTTACTAGCTAAAACCCACTTCAAAACCTGCAGAAGGCAGGCTGTAGGGTAATTAATGAAAAACAGTAGCATGAGTAGCTCCTCAGGGATCTAAGAGGGAAGGCTGTTTTTCCTTAGTTTGTGTTTGACTTCTTGCTAATGTGTTTGGTTTTTTGTGTGTTTTCGTTTTTCCTTCCTCTTTCTTCCCCCCTCCCCCTTTTTATTTTCTTTTTTTTTTTTTTTTTTTTTTCTAATTAGGTGCTGCTGGCTTTTTCTTGTTTGCTGTGTTTCCTCTTCCTTGATTTCTCCTTTTCTGTGTATACCAATTTTGTCTACCAACACTATCTCTTTTCCTTCCTTCATCTTTATATCTTCCACTTTCTGTTGTTGTTCTTACATTCCACCTCTTTGTTTAGTCCTCAATTTTTCTGGTTTTTATTTCTATCTCGTCTATCCTGTTTTTTTTTTTCTTTTATTAACCTTTTTTCTTTTTGTCTTTTCTTTTATCTTTCCCCCTTTCATCATCATCCTGGCCTTTTAAGTCATTCTATATATTTTTCTGTATTCGATTTCCCATTACATTGTTGGTACTCCACTTCTTTCATTCCTATTACTCTACACTGCTTACATGAGTTAAATATTCATTTTCCAAGGTCTTATATGGTTCCTCTTCTAACTTTTACTATTATTATTACTGTTATCCTTTCTTTTTTTCCTTACCTCTTTCACTTTCTCTAGCCCTAATCTTTTTCCTTCAAGGGAACATAGACAACAGAAAGAAAACAGAATAAGAAGAACAAAGTGTCAAAGAGAAAACTTAACACACACACAAAAACAGCAACTAAATAAAGCCCTAGAGTAGAGAAAGAAGTTAGTCAACTGAATAAACCCATCAATATAAAAAGATGACTAGACAGCAACAAAAAATTACAAACCATATTAAGAAATAAAAAGACATGGTTTAGTCCAATGAACAAACTAAAAACCAGGAAGAGATGCAGAACATTGAACAACTAAACAAACCTGTCCAAACCAATATCGTGGACCAATTTAATGAAGTGAAGGAAGAGACCAAGGATATTAAGAAGACACTGGGATAACATACTGAAGAAATTGTAAACTTATGTAAAAAGATAACAGATATGATGGTGATGAATGGCACAATCCAAGAAATAAAAAATACATTGGAAGCACATAATAGCAGATTTGAACAGGCAAAGGAAAGAATTAGCGATGTGGAAGACAGTTCATCTGAAATTAAACAGATAGTAGAAAAGATAGATAAAAAGATAGAAAAAATCCAGCAGGGAATTCAGGATCTGAACAACAACACAAAATGCACAAACATACGCATTATAGGCATCCCAGAGGGAGAAGAGAAGGGAAAGGGGACAGAAGGAGTGTTGGAGGAAATAATGGCGGGAAATTTCCCAACCCTATTGAGGGAGATGGATGTACATGTCCAGGAAGTGCAGCACACCCCAAACAATATAAATCCCAGCAGGTCTATGCCAAGACATACACTTGACAAACTGTCCAATGCTCAAGACAAAGAGAAAATACTGAAAGCAGCAAGAGAAGAGAGAACCATCACATACAAGGGAAGCTCAATAAGATTAAGCGCTGATTTCTCATCTGAAACAATGGAGGCAAGAAGGCAGTGGTATGACATAGTTAAGGTACTAAAATAAAAAACACTTCCAGTCAAGAATTCTCTCTCCAGCATACCTGACATTCAGAATTGATGGAGAGTTCAAAATATTCACAGAAATTAAGAGAATATACCAATAAGAAACCTGCCCTTCAAGAAACACTAAAGGGAGTTCTACAGGTTGAAAGGAAAAGAGAGAGAGAGAGTTGGAGGAGAGTGTAAGAACAACAAAAAGAAAAGAAATAAATAAAAACAACATATGAATACATAGACCTAAAGAAAATATGGCTAATATAAGTAATTCCTTGAGACTAATAAACACTGAATGTTAATAGATTAAACTCACGAGTCAAGAGACACAGATTGGCAGAATGGATAAAGAAATATAGCCCATCTATATGTTGTCTACAAGAAACCCACCTTAGACCCAGGGACACAAGGAATCTGAAAGTGAATGGCTGGAAATCAATCTTACAAGCAAACAATAACCAAAAAAGGGGTGGGAGTAGCTGTACTAATATTGGACAAAATAGACTTTAAATGCAAAACCATTTTAACAGACAAAGACAGATATTATATATTAGTAAAAGGGGTATTTTTTCAAGAAGACAGAACAATCATAAACATTTATGCACCTAACTGAGGTGCCTCAAAATACATGAGGCAAACACTTGAAAAACTAAGTGGAGAAATAGATGACTCTACAATTATACTGGGGGACTTTAATACACCATTATCACCATTAGACAGAACATATCAGCAGAGAATCAATAAAGAAACAAAGACTCTGAATAATACATTAGAGGATCTGGACCTAATAGACATATACAGAATACTACACCCAAATACAGTGGGATATACATTATTCTGGAGTGCACATGGATCATTCTCCAAGATAGACCACATGCTAGGCCACAGAAAAATGCTCAATGAATTCAAAAATATTAAAATTATACAAAGTAATATTTCTGACCACAATGGGATGAAGCTGGAAATCAGTAAGGGCCAGAGAACCAGATTAGGCACAAATATATGGAAGTTTAACAACACACTCTTAGACAAACAGTGGGTCAAGGAGGAAATATCAAAACAAATCAGTAACTACCTTGAAACATATGAAAATGACAACACAACATATTGAAACCTATGGGATGCAGCAAAAGCTGTACTGAAAAGGAAATTCATAACCATAAATGCATATATCAAAAAAGAAGAAAGAGCTAAAATTGAAGACCTAACTGCACACCTGGGAGAATTAAAAAAAAAAAAAAAAACCTAACTTCAAAGGAAGGAAGTTAGAGAGAAGGAAATAACAAAGATTAGAGCAGAACTAAATGAAATAGAAAATAAGAAAGCACTAGAAAAATAAACAAAACCAAAAGCTGGTTCTTTAAGAAGATCAATAAAATTGACAAACCCTTAGCTAGACTAACAAAGAAAAAAAAGAGAGAAAATGCAAATACACAAAATAAGAAATGAGGAAGGGGATATCACCATTGACCCGACAAAAATAAAGAGTATCATAAGAGTATACTTTGAAAAATTATATGCCAATGAGAAGGATAATTTAGAGGAAATGGACAAATTCCTAGAAACTCACAAGCAGCCTATATTGCTGAAAGAAAAAATTGATGAACTCAACAGACCAATCACAAGTAAAAAGATAGAATCAGTCATCAAAAATCTCCCAAATAAGATGAGCCCAGGACCAGACAGCTTCACAGGTGAATTCTACCAAATATTCCAGAAAGAACTAACACCAATCATGCTTAAACTCTTTCAAAAAATAGAAGTAAAAGAAGCATTGCCTAACTCATTCTATGATGCCAACATTACTTTAATACTAAAGTGAAACAAAGATACCACAAGAAAGGAAAATTACAGACCAATCTCTCTAATGAATCTAGATGCTAAAATTCTCAACAAAATACTTGCTAATCATATTCAACAACACATCAAACAAATTATACACCATGACCAAGTGGGTTTCATCCCGTATGCAAGGATGGTTCAACATAAGAAAATCAATCAATGTAATACACCACATAAACCAATCAAAAGAAAAAAATCACATGATCACCGCTATAGATGCAGAAAAAGCATTCAACAAAATACAGCATCCTTAAAAATACTGATAAAAATACTGCAAAATATAGGAATAGAAGGAAACTTTCTGAACATGATAAAGAGTATAAATGAAAAACCCACAGCTAACATCATATACAATGTTGAAATCCTAAAAGCTTTCCCTCTAAGATCAGGAACAAGACAAGGATGCCTACTATCACCGCTCCTATTTAACATTGTCTTAGAAGTACTTGCTTGAGCACTGAGGCAAGAAAAAGACATAAAAGGCATCCAAATTGGAAAGGAAGAAATAAAAATTTCACTATTTGCAGACGACATGATCCTGTACATAGAAAGCCCTGAAATCTATAACAAAACTTCTAGAACATATAAATGAGTTCAGTAAAGTCACAGGCTATAGTATCAATGCTGAAAAATCAGTAGCATTTCTGTACACCAATAACGAGCAATCTGAGGAGGAAATCAAGAAAAAAATACCATATACAGTAGTAACTAAAAGAATCAAATACCTAGGAATAAATTTAACTAAAGATGTAAATGACTTACACACAGAAAACTACACAACACTGTTAAAGGAAATCAAAGAAGACTTAAATAAATGGAAGAATATTCCCTGTTCATGGATAGGAAGACAAAACATCATTAAGATGTCTATGTTACCCAAACTAATATACAGATTTAATGCAATCCCAATGAAAATCAACAAAGCATTTTTTACTGAATTGAAAAAACTAACTATGAAATTTATTTGGATGGGCAAGGGGCCCCAAAATAGAAAAAGAAAAATGAAATCGGGGGAATCACACTACCTGACTTTAAAACATACTACAATGCTACAGTGGTCAAAAATGCATGGTGTTGGCACAAGGATAGACATACCGGCAAATGGAACTGAATTCAGAGTTCTGATATAGAACCTCACATATATAGTCATCTGATATTTGACAAGGCCACCAAGCCCAATCAACTAGGAGGGAATGGCTTCTTCAACAAAGGGTGCTTGGAGAACTGGATATCTATATCCAAAAGAATGAGAGAGGAACCCATCTCACACCTTATACAAAAATCAACTCAAGATGGACGAAAGATCTAAATTTAAGAGCCAAGACCATAAAGACTTTGGAAGATAATGTAGGGAAACAGCTACAGGAACTTGTAATAGGAAATGGTTTCATGAACTTCACACCCAAACCATAAGCAGCAAAAGAAAAAATAGATGAATGAGATCTCCTCAAAATTAAAAACTTTTGCACCTCAAAGGAAGTTATCAAGAAAATAAAAAGGCAGCCTACCCAATGGGAGAAAATATTTGGCAACCATATATCTGATAGGAACCTAATATCCAACATATATAAAGAAACCCTATACCTGGAAATAAAAAGACAAACAACCCATTTGAAAAATGGGCAAGTGACTTGAAAAGACACTTTTCCAAGGAAGAAATACAAATGGCTAAAAAGCACATGAAAAGATGCTCAACATCACTAGCTATTAGGGAAATGCAAATCAAAACTACAATGAGAAACCATCTTATAGCCAATAGACTGGCAGCCATTTAAAAAAACAGAGTACTACAAGTTGGAGAGGATGTGGAGGAAGGAAACCATCATGCACCACTGGTGGGAATGTGGAATGTAGAATGTAGAATGTAGGTCCAGTCATTGTAGAGGACACTTTGGCAGTTCCTCAAAAAACTAACTATAGAACTGCCATATGATCCAGCAATTCCATTGCTGGGTACATACCCAGAAGAATTGAAAGCAAGTACATGAACAGATACATGCACACCAATGTTCATAGCAGCATTATTCACTATTGCCAGAAGTTGGAATCAACCAAATGTCCATCAACAGATGAATGGATAAACAAAATGTGGCACATACATACAATAGAATATTACTCAGCTGTAAGAAAGAATACAGGATAACATGGAGGAATCTTGAGGACCTTATGTTGAGTGAAGCAAGCCAGGCATTGAAGGACAAATATTACATGAACTCACTGATATGAATTAAGCAAATCAAGCAGATTCAGAGAGCTATTTTCTGGTAAATAGGTTTACTGGAAATAGAAAGGGGAGAAAAAGGTTGTGAGCCAATGCCCATACAGTTGTAATCTATGATAAGGTAGCAGTGTGTAGTTGGGCATTGAAGGGATATGACAGGAGAGCAGTGATACCATTGCATTGGGTTGTACAGGTTTGACATGTGGGTAGAGCGGGAGGGTGGGTTGGACAGTCCATGGAACTGGGGGTAGGGTTGGGTGGGGGAAGGACCAGGTAAACACTGGGGATTGGTGGGTATGTGACTGAAAGTACAAAATTGGGAATGCTCTTATGGCAATATGACAAGGAAGGGTTACTGGTTTAGGGTGTTGGATGGGGGGCATTCGGGACAGGACATACCTGGGGCAGGCTTCTAGGGAGTGTGCAAGTAAGCATTTTGTCATAATGTGTTGTATCAGTGGGTGGAGACACATATAATGAGTGGGAAGGAGCTGGACTCCCATCCTGGGGAGGACTCAGCATATAAACATATGTTCTCAAACAGAGGGGTAGGAGTATCTCGAGAGCAAGAGCGGTTCCTAATAGAGGATGACAAACCAGTGTGTAAAGACCTCAATGTTGTTGCAAGTAACTATGAATCTTGTCATCCAAGGAGTGAAGCCATGGGCCTCGAGGGGTTGGGGAGGGAGGAATAGCCTAGATGGAACAGGAGGTATTTAGTGGACAATGGACGTGTTCTACATGATCTTGTAATGATGGACACAGGTTATGTTAAATATCATCAAAATTTATAAAAGTATATAGTCTAAAATGTAAACCATAATGTAAACCATTGACCATGATTAGTAGCTATGTTTCACTATTTGCATATCAGTTGTAACAAATGTACCATCCACATATAAAAAGGTATTAATATGGGAAGTGGGAAAAGGAGGAGGATATTGGGTATACAGGAGTCCCCTGCATTCTGTATGTGACTTTACTGTGACCTAAAACTTCTTTGAAAACAAAATGAAAAAAAATAAGACACTGAAGAATAAATGGAAGAAATGTCACTGTACCTACAGGACAACAGATATTACAGGGATGAAAGGCAAAATGTCAAAAAACATTTTTTTTTTAATATTTTTCATTATTTTTTAATATCCCAATTTTTAAATTTTGTTTTATTTTTAGTTTTCTTTTAATTTTAATGTATTTTATTTCTTATATTTTAAACCTACCATTATGATTTCATTTTCCTATTAATTGTATTTGGTTATTTTATTGGCTTCATTTTTGAAGAAGCTTTGAATCACAGAAGGGTTACAACTGGGGCAAGGGAGGATCATTGATATGGGGTGTCAGTGATGGGGGATACATAGGAGGAAGTTCATCTGGATATACGTAAAGGTATATAAATGTGTTCAAATGTTCATGGGGCATTATCACAGTCGGTGGAGATTCACACACTAACCAAGAGAATATTGAATTCCCTGGAGAGCTCTGTCATGTTCTTTAATGTAGCATCAATGGTCTCCCAAATGCAGGGGCAATGACTGGCAAAGGAGGATGGTCCATTGATGGGCCTTTGATATTGATGGCTATGCTTGTGAGCCTTTGCTCTTGAAATTGAAATTTAGCCTAGTGTTGTGGGGTGCCTAAGAGTTGCCTCCTGAGAGCCTCCTTGCTGCTCATATGTGGTCTCTCTCTAAGCCAAACTTGGCATATAAACACATTACCTTCCCCCCATGTGGGACATGACTCGTGGAGATGAGCCTCCCTGGCACTTGATGGATTACTACTAAGGACCAACTTGCAATGCAACTGGGAAGAGAACTCGAATAAAAGGGGGAAAAAGGTAAAGACAAGTGAGTTTATATGGCTAAGAGACTTCAAAGTGAGTCAGGAGGTCATCCCAAAGGTAACGCTTATACACATCTCAGCAGGATCTCATAGACTGCCAAAGTGGCTACTACCTCAAATAGTGGGGCTCCTGAGGGTTCTGAAGACACCCAAGTTCTATCGTCAGGGCAGATAGCTCCAGAGTTTGGTGCCTTGCCAGCGGGCCCTACTTTGGGGTTTGTGCTCCTGAGAGTGACAGAGTTGGACTCAGTTATGGTTTCCCTACACATGGCTCATCTGTCCCTTCTATTTGAACCTATACTTGGTGCTGGAGTTAGTAGGTGTACATCCAAGAGACTTGAATCTTTGGGCTGTCCATGTGCCATCTGGGCCCTGAGCCTCAGCAGAGTTGCAATTCCTGCTCTCCCATTCATTGGACTCACCCAGGACAACTAACAAGGAAGTGAGGATTGACAGCCACCTTACCAAGGAAACAAGAGAGTCTACAACTGCAACCAAGACAGTCCCACTCTTCAGCTGTATGAGATCGAAGCCCCCTCTCAATTAGGGTTGGAGTGAACATAACCATTCCAGAATCCTCAGGATTGGGGAATGAACTATGGACTAGAGTAGACTTACTGGTATTCTACAATAGCCTTGTTGTAATTCTAGCAATGGAAGAAATTACAGCATTGATGTGGAGGCAGTGGCCACTGTAGGCTCTGAGTGCAGGAAGAGGGAAAGATAGGTATAATGTGGGTGTTTTCATGACTTGGGAATCATCCTGAACGGCATTGCAATGACAGATATATGCCATTATATATCTTCCCATAGCCTGCAGAATTGTGTGGGAGAGAGTGTAAACTACAATGTGAACTATGGTGCATGCTCAGTGGCAATGCCCCAGGATGTGTTTATCAATTGCAACGAATGTGCCCTACTAATAAAGGATATTGCTTATGTGGGAGGATGTGATAGGTGTGGAGAGCGAGGCATATGGGAATCCCTATATTTTTTGCATAACATTTGTGTAATCTAAGTATCTTTAAAAAAAATAAAGAAATATGTTTAAAAAACATATTCTGATTTTCTACACTGTAAAGAATGTTTTTTATATGTAGCATATTATCTCAATAAATAGGAATTCAAAAAAATGGCAAAGATTTCAAATCCAGAATATATAAATACATAAAGAAAATCTATGATTCTAGTTTACAAAGACAGCCCAATTAAAAAATGGATAAAGGATATCATTGCCAATCCATTTATAGAATCCAAATGGCCAATAAAATCATGAAATTGTATTTCATCTCACTTATAAAGGATATGCACAGTAATATCTTTTCACGCCAATCTGTTGCACAATCTTAAAATCTTGGCATCATTAACAAACAATAAGAATGCTTATACACTGTTCATGGGATTGGAAATCAGAAGAGCCATTTTGAAAAGCATTTTAATAATATGTATGAAAGTTGAAAATGCATGTGACTTATAACCCAGGATACTCCATTCTATGTATATAGTCTACAAAAATTTCTGCATATGAGCACAGAGAAACATGTACAAGATGGTCTATGACTGTACTTTCCACCAAAAAACAATAGAATTAAAAATAAATGGAAACCACCTAAGTATCGATCAATAGAGGAATGAATAAGTAAATTGTGATAAAATTTATAAATAAGGTAGCAGCATGGATAGATCTCAAAACAACCTAGGAACAAAGTAGAAATACCACAGTATGAGACTATTTATGGGACTCTAATGATTTCCAGTACAATTTTATATATTCTATAGAGATGCATATTTATGAAGGAAAGTATAAAAGCATGGAGGGAATAGGACCAAATTCAAGATGGGGATGGGGACAACAAGGGTTCAATGTTTGTTTGTTTATTTTTTTATTTATTCATCTATTTATTTTATTTGGGCAAGTGTAGCAAGTAATAAAATTTATTAAAGTTGAATGATAATGCACACTTTTTATATTATCAATAGTTTTCTGTGGGTATAATTATTTTAAAATTTTAGAAATACAAAAACCACTAAATTATAAAATACACTCTACAAATATGTCATGAAAATGATGAGAAAGTTTAAAATGCAGTAAGATGTAAATTCACTTAAGAATTTAAAGCTGCCCTGTGTGCAGAATGTTTTCATACTCCTAGATTTGGCGGGACACTCTACAATCAACCACACCATAGGGAATGGCCTTTAAAAAGCAGCTCATACCTTAACACCAGTGTTTCAGTTTGGGATCTTAAGTCTGCCAAGTTCCATACTTATCCCACGTTCAGCACTTCCTCCACTACACATCCCTCCATCCCTTTCACAACTTGCTTCAAGGAGCGATAATTTATGTACATGTATGCTTCTACAATTTTAAGGACAAGAACTGGATCTTGATCATATTTGCATTCCCTTAGATTAGTGCCTAATACAGTGTGCAATTCACAATTTTATAAGACAATTATGCTGGTCAATTTGTTTCTAATCTAGCATGCCTGCCACACTCTGCCATATTCATATTCACTATACACTCTTGACTCTAATTATGCTGGGTTAGCATTCCTGCAAAGCCTTGGTACTTGGAACAATCTTGGTACTGTACATGTACAGTGTGAAATGAATGTACTATACTCAGAATTGGGAGAAATGGAAAAACATAACCCATGGTACCTGTGCATACACACTCCACTTCCACATAGAAGGTACTTAATAAATGAAAGCTGAGTAAATAAATACCTGTGCAGTACTGATTGATGACATTCACATTCTACCTACTATGAGTGAGGAATTATACCATATGTTTATATATGTTAAATCATATGCTTCTCACAACCTAAAACTCATAACATACTACACATCTGTTCTTTGTAATATTTTTCACAAAGGCAATTAGCTATTTGTACTGTGTTTAGCTAGGACATAAGCTCTTTGAAGATAGCAACCTGCCTTTCTTGATCCCTACCTCATGCTCAGGGGCTATCAAAAATATCAGTCATGCCAAATATCTATTAACTGAATGAATAAATAGACAAATAATCCTATGAACTAGGTATTATTAACTCATTTTAGAGATGAGAAAACTGACATCAAATTATTTTCCCAAAGTAGCTAGAAAGTGTCAGAGCCAAGATTTAAGTGTGTAGTGTTGGTATCCAATAAACAAGGAAGTATTATGACACAGAGCACTTCTATAAATCTCTTGTCAGTGTCCCACAGGAACACTTTCAAAAGCTTCCTCATGGTCTCTTTAAGGATATTGCAAAAGGTAACAGTACCAGTGTGACTAAGGTTATCCTTGCCTTTTAAGAGGATTAAGGAATGGTGCATTTATCTTCTGACAAGCAGGGTAGAAGTTTCTCTGCCTTTGCATCTCTGACATCTAGACCCAAGCACAGTTAAAACTTTGGCACATTGACTGGATAATTATTGAATATCATTTTAATTATGAGATTTATTGATACTCTGGATTATCTCCATCTGTTCTTTATCCCTGCAATCTACATGTTGCAAATTAATCATGGTCTTGTCATATCTAACTTCATCATTAGGGTCTCATTTGTAATATCTGAGTAATTAGATAATTGCTGATAAATAACAATAATAATAACAATAACAATGAAGCCTTTGGGAGCATGTGACATTTGTTCTCTTTCTAGGACTTGGTATCAATCCCTTGGAATGGACAAAATTATATTTTTAAACTTTTCTGATGAGATAATTTTTCACAAGATTTGTTACATACCAACTTAGGCAATATAAACTCCTACTGTGATTAAGCTCACAAGTATACTCTATCATATGATTATGGTACCAATATTGTTCACATTGTGGTAACTACCTAGGTGGGACTATCACTTTCTGTTCATAATTAGCAGGGAAACCACAGTGATAACTACATTATCAAAAAGCATAACCAACATGTTAGCATACATAAGTGAAATATACACACACACACACATACACACATGTATAAAAACAAATTATAACTCCTGTTTTTTGTTTTTCAGAGGATTGTTTTGGGCAGAGAAACTATTCTTTATGATACTGTAATGGTGAAAACAAGACATTACTTAAAACCCATAGAACTTTACAGCACAAAGAATAAACCTTAATGTATGCACATTTTTAAAAATTCTGTTAGGACTTGAAATCACTGGATGGAATACAGAATAGGACAAAAGAATATAAATGTGTTACAAATACATGAACAACCTCACAGAAGGAGATGGAGGGAAAGGGTGGTGATCTAAGTTACTGAGGAAATGAATGGACTCTATAAGAATAAAGGCAAAAGGAACTGTACATAAGCTTTATACTCTAGTTGATAAAGTTGCTTCCCATGAGGATATGGTTAATGATTCTAAAACCACTATAGGTATATTGGAATGTAACAATTAAGTAAATGGATGGCAGATGGTGGGAGTCAGTTTTTTCACTGTTGGAGGGGGAGGTTATAGATAAGCAATGGGAGGAGGCAATAAAGATCCATGTGGTCATGGATTAGAGCTGGAGACACCAGAATAACTCAGGTTTACTTTAATAGATACACTTGGTCACAGATAGAAAATTTTGTAGATATGTGTATATATAGGGGTTAGCAATAAACATATAGCTCCTTGTACTGTCAGCTGAGAGGGGTTAAAAGTAAAGACATGCCAATAGCAACAAGCACACTAGCACCCAGATCTTGCTTTCTATACCATTTCTAATACCATTCTCCAATAAAAAGAATTCAGGGCTCTGTGGAGAGAAGGCTAATTCTGACGGAGGCATGAAATATACAAAATGGGTCTGGAGCATCTTCTAGTGCCAGAATGTAAGAAAGTACTAAAAAAAAAAAAAAAAAAAAAAAAAAGTCATGACTGTTGGCCAAACTGGAATATGCCAAACTGGAATAATGTGAGGAACAAAATTAAGTAGGAGTTAATTAAAACCAAAAGCATAAGCATAAAATGAATTTCCATGAGCTCATGCTGATATAAATAAATGATTGTTAGATAGATGAAAGAGAGAGAGAGATAGGATAGCCAAATTTCCCATGCAGAATTTCAAATAATTTATGTACATACTTGCCCCCTCAAGGAGGTAGAGCATAGCTCCCCATACCGTAAGTGTGGGCTGAGCATAGTGATTTCATTCCAAAGACTGTACTGTAGAAAGCACAGAGGATAAAAGTAACTCCACATTAGATACACCTGACAAACACTACCTCAACCAGGTAACCAAGCTTAACATCATCAGTAATAAGTCATATTAGCATGCACCCATGGTGTAATGTGATGAGAATGGCACTTTACCTCTGGAATCTTCCTTCCATGAAACAACCCCAGTCTAATCATGAGAAAAACATCAGACATATCCCTATTGAGAAACATTCCATAAAATACCTATCCACCACTCCTAAAAACTGTAAAGGTCATCAAAAACAAGGAAAGTTTGTGAAATGTCCCAGCCTAGAAGAACTTAAGGAGACATGACGACTAAGTATAATGTGGTATCCTGGATAGGATCATGTAAAAGGAAAAGGACATTAGGAAAAAAAGAGAGGAAATATGAATCAAACATAGACTTTAGTTAATAATAATGTATTGGTTAATTAATTATGACAAATGTTCCATACTAATGTAAGATGGTAAAAATAGTCCCCTATTTTTACACTAGGCATAGTGTATATGAGTACTCTCTGTGCTATCTTCACAATAATTCTGTACATCTAAAACTGTCCTAAAATACAAAGTTTATTTTTAAAATAGGAAGACAACTTTAAGATAAAAGAATATTTGTAATCAGAATATGGAAACAAAAAAAGTATAAAAACAAAATAGAAAACAGTAGCAATTTTCAAAGAACAAAGGGAAATATATTACCTTTGACGTAAGCAACCACTTGTCCCCGGAGGGCATAAATGCTAGTCGTCATTATGTCCCTGAAATAATAGACTCGATATTGGTTATTTCCTTATCTGTTGATTTCTTTGGAAAATTGTCATTTCGATATCTGATGATTCCTTTGAATATCCTAACTATCAGGATACCTAGCCAGTGATAAATATATGACTTCAGCAATTTCCTTAAATTCACTAAGTCTCCTATTCGTTTTCTACAAAATAAGTGTTACAAACCTAAGAATGCTGTTAAATGAGTTAAATAAAGTCACATATTCACAGTACTTCCAAAGAGCCTGGCACATAATAATTACTATTATTATTATTATTCAGTACTCTTAAATAGTGTTAGAGATAATACAAGTTCTGTGGTAAACTATTTCCTCTCTTCACTATCTTCTATGAAGGCCTAACTGTTCCTACTTCACTCTTTTATTATTTAATTTCACTTCCCAAAGCACAATCCTTTTCTTCTGCCTAATAATGATCCCCTTTTGATTACTCTGTTTCTATAAATTGTGCCAACATTATTCCAGACTAGAAACCTCAAAATAACCTTTTAATCTTCTTCTATCTTCTTTCCCATTCCAATTAGACATCATCATAAAAAAAAAAAAAAGTATCCTTTAAATCTCTCTCACATCTGTCCTTTTCTTTCTGTTACTGTCACAAGGTTTACGGCCTTAAAAACTCATTCCTAGGTAGCTTTTGTTAGGCCCTATCTGATTTTCTCACTTCCCATATCTCCTCATACTAAAACTCTTTCCCTTTCATACCACAATATGTAAATATTTTATTGAATCAGCTAGACTCAAAAGCGTACAGACAGAAAACAAAAACAGTTGTATTCTTCCTCCTACTTTACCTTCAAACATGCTCCATGGACTAATTGTTTCTCTATGTCTATCAGAAGTCTCAGGCAGCTCCCCCAAATTTTCCAAACCTTTTTCAGCACAGTCTCAATCTGGTCCAATACAATTTAAAAGTCTTCCCCTTCCTAGGCGATAGGGCCTGCCTCAGGCTTGGGCTGGCAGTAGGAGAAGGGTTTTAGTGTTTCTCTATTCCTCCCTCACCTCCTTCTGCACTCCCTGGTTGTTCTGAATGACAGGATCAGAAGAAAAGGTAATTAGAGATAAATAGCATAGTATCACCTGGCTGGTAGAGAATTTCCTCCTTCCGGGATTTTTCCAACTTTCTCCACTGAGATCTCTGACTGCAGAACTCAAGGCACAGTGGCTCTGTCCCAGGTAGACACATGCCACACAGACACCTCTGTCCAGAACAAACCTCACCTTCTATCCTCTTCGGCCCCAACACCTTTGAAAGATGGAAGTGGGCACTCACTAACACTGGGAGGCAATGGGTTTACAAATCTGTTAGCATGCTCTGCGTAAGTGGTTATGGAGCAAGTTGCTACAACAGTGTGTCGTGGGAACAGAGAGGTTCAGAGCACAACAGAAAATTTCAGCAAACGATCCCTTTATTATTTGCACAGCCCAGAAAGGGCAAATAATCTCTTTGTCCCTTACATAGCACAAAGAGTCCAAAAGAGCAGGGAAAGAAGTCCCATCACCACAGATCTCCTGAGGTGGCTGAAAACTGCTCCAGGTTGGGATCGGTAGATGGCACCTCTGCATGTATCACTTCATGTCAGAGAAGAGAAACCAATCTGTCTCTTTATTACTTGCACAGAATAAAGAATCCAGTAGAGCCAATAATCTCTGTGTGATATTGCACACGAAATAATTACACAGGAAAAATCTCTGGGCTCATAGTAGAGTCATGACATCATATTTCCACCAAAAGATAGCTGTCCATGTTTTAAATATGAAACCCCACTAAGGAAATGACATTTTAAAGAAAACAGAATATAAAATACATATGTCCATGTACACATACATACTTATATTTTTTTTCACATAACCAGTACAGAGGATTCAGATTAAAAGAGAGATTACTGATGGAGGTTTCATGAGAGTGGAGAATTAAAGGAAAAAATGTTGAAAACCATTAGGGAACTATTGTTAAACTGCTAGAAAATATGAGCTATACAGTGGATGCCTAGAATAAGACATGTTTTTTACTCCCCTGCTGCTAATTGCAATTCAGCAAAAGCTGTGACTAAAAGAGACTTCCCAATCCCTATTACTGTCCTCAAGCACTTTTCCTACATCTCCAATCCTCACGCATTTTCTCCTTGGTCTAGAGCCTTTTATGGTAGCTAAACAACCCTCTACTGCACCCCGATGTGTAAGAACACATCAATGTGCTTTCATTACACATTTTACCTTGTCAAAGAGGGGTGGGTTGACTTACAAAAGCAAACCAAAGAAATAAACTATAAAACCCAGGGTGATATTTACTTAAGAGTTTCCCCTCCAGATACAGATAGAGTTACTCTGATCCTTTGGTCTCTTAAATACTTGTTCAGTTTTAGCTGAAAAGATGCTTCTTGTGTTAACTGAGAATGTTTATGCTCCTTTTGTTTTGATAGAGGATATAATGTAAAAGCTACCACCGCAAGTCCCCTGCCCTTCCACAGTGTTTCATTTGTGGTGGCCTAATAGCCCCTGGCATGGAAGGAATACCCCTTTACTCAACAGACCCATTCAGAAAGACAAGACATTCATTCACTCATTTGTTCATTAGTTTAACAGATATTTATTGAACAACAACTATGTAACAAACACTGAGGATGCAGTGATCATAAAGGGCAAAAATCCTTGTCCTTATGGGGAGAGAAAGACAACAAACAAAATAAATAGACAAGACCCTCTCTGGCTCTACATCAGGCTATTTCAATCACATCAGTCCTTGAGGCCATAAAGATTATAGTGTCCCTGACTTCTAATTGGTCTGTGTCTTGTGTCTGGTAGTTTTCTCTGTTTTTTTCCTTCTAGCTGGGCATCACTTCTCCAGGGTTTTACATTGCTGCTACATGCTATTTCAGAAACGTCTAAAATTTAATGAGTTTCTGCTAAAAACATTACTACCCCCAGCAAGGCTCATTAAACACGTAGAAGTGCAGTGATTGAAAAAAGAAAACAACTTTTATTATATTTTAAGAAAAAAAATATTGCTGGGAATGTATTTATGGTATGTTTATGATGTCTTCCAATATTATCATGAACTCAGGCTGACAAAACTATTATAAACACAGCAGCTGTTACCTCCCCCATTCCACTGCTCAACTGTTTTAACTGGTAATTCAGGTTTTAATATTTTCACTCTTTCACCTTTTATGATACCAATTGGCCTACCAATAATACACTAATCATTCCTGATGCAAAATCTCATTACATTCTTGGTTAAATACAATAAATCGTATGTTCAAAATATAAAATGAAATTTATGAAACTTTATTGGGCACTGTGAATTCGATAGGTGTCAACACTCTAAACTCTGAGCTCAAAAGCTCCATTTCCAATTTGGCTCTTTTTGTAGTGATGGAGTTTCTGTCTGTTTTAACACTTCTGGTGTGAAGATATGTCTTTGCAGAATTAGAGATAAGTTAACATTGCTTTAGAAGTATTTGCACTTATCTTTTTGATGTGTCTTTTAAGAACAATAAAGGGATTTATTTCTGTCAAGAATTAGTGGAAATATGAGTCCTCAACTGCTTTGTTATTTTGTCAAAAGCATGGTGTATATGACACAGTTAAAGCCCAAAGGAGGAGGAACTGGACAAAGGTTAGCAAACGATAGCGAATTTAGGGTAGGGAGGGAGCAGAGGACGACAATGGATGATCTACCCATTCATTCTGTCTTTACCTAATGGACTACCTATTTAGGAAAATTAACCATATCTGTAAGAGAATGCCTATTAACAAATGCATTTATTATGCTACTTTTTATAGTTTCATTGTGAGGGGCAATCTTTTTCTAGATTATAACTTTGTATTAAGAACTCTGCTTAACTGAAAATTTTGGCTTGTTATAAAATGCTAAAATTAAGTTTATCCTTAACATGAAATTAAAGACTTTATTGACTTATGGGAGAGAAGCTACGAATGACCAGTAAACTATTTTGAAGTTAAAAGTAGAAGAAGGGGAAACTATCATTCTAAAGAATGAATTTGTCCATATTTGTCTTTTTTTTTTTTTTCTGGGATATTAACCTTCAAAATACATTAATACTTATCTTTATGTAACTAGTGCTATTCACATTGTGATCCACTGACTCTTTGCTACTGGTCCATAACAAGATACACAGAGGAACTGAGAGGAAATGTTTCGCATTTTTTTTAGCTATATGGCTATAAATAGATATATTTTACCTAATAAGAAAGCAGAATTGTATTTTCTGTTTTATATTTCATTTTCTAACAACTAATTTTTGGTGTATTTTACAAAAGTATCTAAATGCAAGATATGGACATTTTTAAAAATCCATAAGGTCCTTCACCAAAGAGTCCAAAGACACACTGGTATCAATAAAAAAGAATAGGAGGCCATGTTTTGTTTCCTTTTATTTGTAAAGGAAAGGTTTTGATGAAAATTTTAGCACAGAAATTAGAACAAACTCTTGGAGGATTTTTTTCCCTTTTTTTCCTTTGACTTTCAATGGTAGGTAATTTGCCCTATCATTGGTTGGATTGGGTCAGATATATTGTTTGCATGGGCATCCCTGGAGCACATTTTATATTTTCATTTTTTCACTTTATTTCATTTTGTTAGTAATCTCAAAATTTTCCTTTAAAGTTTTCACATAGGCACATATTTTTAATAGTGGCTTTAGGCCTTAACTAGAGCCAATTTCATATCTTTGGTATTACAGTGGGTCATTGGTTGCTTATCTCTCTTTCTCACCCCTGCCGTAGATTTACCCATAATCAGTGAGTGTCAGATGCAAAACTGTGCCTTTGTCAAGCTTTCTTTTTATAGACATTTATCTATTTTGAATTAGAATTAATGGACAAATTCTGCAATCAAGAGACCAATCTCCCACCACCATCACATCAACTTAAAGAAAGAAGCAAATAATCAGACATGTTCAGTTTCCTCCTCTTCTCCATCTGGTATTAGGCCACAGCTGCCTATGTAGCCTAAGTATGTCCAAATATATTCAGAGAGCAGAGGAAAACAAGTTAGGAAGCCTACAGGCTTTCAATAGGCTTTCAACCCCATAAAGTAATCCTTTTTTTTTTTTTTTTTTTTTTAACCTTAGAAGGAAATTCCTGTTATATAAAAGACAAGCAGAAGTTAGATTTATAAGGGAAAACTAAGAAAAACACCCTCAAACAGCAGATCCTAATATATGGAAGCGCAGCTAAAAGTACGGCTGTAATTTTTTCTATTTTGTTCAAAAGATGCCCTAGGTTTGCTTTACACTTAAGCAGGAAAAGAAATTGTCTTTGACATGTAATTAAAGGGTCCGGTAAAAGGTAATTCCCTACCATTGGCAATAAAGGAGACTGAACTGCTGATATTTGCAAAAAGATGGATGAATCCCAGAAACATCCTGCTGAATAAAAGAAGCCAGACAAAAAGAGTACATATAATATGATTCAATTTATATGACGTTCTACAAAAACAACAACAACAAAAAAAAAAAAAACACTAATTTATGGGGAAAAACATAATCACAAAGATTACCTTTTGGAGGTAAAGAGTAGAAGCTGGTATTGACTAATTTCTGGAGCCATGGTAATGTTCTATATCTTGATAAGGTGTAGGCATTTGTCAAAACACATCAAATGGCACACTCAGGATGTATATATTGCACAATATATAAATTTTACCTTAAAAATAAGACCCCTAAACAAGTATAGAACTCTAGTTAAGTAAGTGCATTGTGAGATTATTTTATGAATCCCAAAAAGGGAAAGATTGTTTGTAAACTAATCTATTCCTCTGGGTGTGATGCAAGCCTTTGATTGCATTAAATTCAGCTGAGATATCTTTAAGTAGATTACCTGTTAAGATTAGTCATTTAGATTTGACTACATCTGAGGGCATGACTCAAGTTCAGTACCCCCACCCCCTGCCCCCTTGCTGGGTCTGATATAAAACGGACCCTCACTCAAGAGGACACACGGGAAGAGAGAGGTCTTTCATTTTTGATCCTGGGGCCGTGGGGAGAGATGAGCCTTTCACCTGATAGTTTGTAGCTGACCTTGGGAAGAGACCAGAACAGCTAAGACTGATATAGAAGGCCCGGGAAGAAACGAGCCTATGCCAGCCTGCAGCTGAGAGAGAGGAAACCCAGAGAGGAAAGCTGAACCCTAACAGTGATCGCCTGCAATCTTGCTTCAACACGTGGCAGCTCACTTTGATGAGAAAGTACCCGATATGGTACCTTGAGTTGGACTTTCTATGGCCTTGGGACTGTAAGCTTTTTACCCCAAATAAATATACTTTATAAAAGCCAACAACAACAACAAAAAAGAACTAAATGAAAAAAATAAAAATTTTTTTTTAATTAAAAAAAATAAAAAACTAAATGAAAAGCTAACAGATTTCTGGTACTTTGAATGGGCACCCCTTTGGCAGACTGATATATGTATGATGAAATATCTATGGGTGAAATGTATCCAAAAAGCAAGATTGATAGAGTTAAGAATAGATGGGTAGATAAGTGATTAAACAGATATAACAACTAATTTTAAAATCTAGATAGTGTGACTATGGGTGTTCATTATACATTCTTTCAACTCTTTTGTAGGTTTGAAAATTTCTCATAATACAAGGTTGGGAGAGAAATAATTTTCCCTTTATGGTCCCTAATGTACCTCTCCCAGCCCTGCTAGGCCCTCTGAAATGCTCCCTGGCTCCCATTAACAATTGTAAGTAAGCCCTGGTTGATTGTTTCCAAGTATCTTTCATTTGAAATGCAAATTCCAACAGGATTTTTTTTTAATGTTGAATTGATGTTTTCATTTGCTAAATGCTTCCAATACAATGTACCTGAAATGAGTTGGCTTTTACAATGGGGATTTATTAACTTACAAGTTTACAATTCTAAGGCTAAGAAAGTGTCCAAATTAAGGCATCATCAGAGATGCTTTCTCACCAAGCTGCAGCTATGGGCAGATGGCACATAGCATGGCACAATGGTGGCATCTGCTCATCTCTCCCCTCTCCTCCAGGCTTCTTTACTTAAAGCTTCTGGCTTCAGTGGCTCCTTTCAGCTTTTAGGAGTTTTTCTCTCTGTCTTTACAGATTTTTTTGTGTGTCTGCAGCTTTTTATTCCTCCGTTTATAATAGGACTCCAGTAAGAAGATTAAGAACCACGCTGTATCATGCAATCTAACCAAAGATTTAACTGAAATGATTTAATCAAAAGGTCCCACCTATGATAGATTCACATGCACAGGAATGGATTAACCCTAAGAACAGGATTTTTTCTGGGGTCCACAAAAGCTTCAAACTGCCACAATTGATTAAAGAAGAAACTATGGTAAAGTAACTATTTATATACATGATACTACACTAGGATTTTTACATATATTATCTGATTTAATCTTCAAGAGAACTTTGCAAATTAGGTATTGTTTTGGGAGCCAATATCAAATTTTTAGTAACAGTGGCCCCTTGAGTTCTATGGTAACTTAAAGAAAACAGAAATTACTATTTTACACAGCACTATAGATTTTTATTAATGCTGTGATGCCTTTGGATCAATGAGAGAAATGGAATAAAACAAAACAAAGAAATGGAAAACAGCTCGCAAATAAGCATTCTGAAGGACCATTTAAGAAAGAGAAAAACACCTTCTTCCATCTTCTATCACAATCCAATCCCTTATTTGAGATAGGAAATATTTTCAGGAGACCATTTTCTGTTTTCTGGTAAGTCTTGGTATACAGCAACTTTTTTTTTTCAAACCCTCTCCCCATTCCCCTCAATCTCCTCGTAATATATAATAGATTTTCCATCTCTGCAAATTTGTTATTCTTTTAAATAATCTCATATAAGTGATGTCATTCAATATTTGTTCTTATATGCTCTGTTTATTTCACTAAACATAATGTTTTCAAGACACATCCATGTTGCAACATGTCTCCAAACTTCATCCCTTCTTATGGATGAATAATATTCCATTGTGTGTATGTACCACATGTTGATGGACACTTGGGTTGTTTCTACCTATTGCCTATCATGAATAATGCTGCTATGAACATTGGTATACAAACGTCTCTGAGACCCTGTTTTCACTTTTTGGGGGGTATAAACCTAGAATTGGGTCATGTGGTGTTTCTAAATTTAACTTTATGAAGAGCCATCATATTGCTTTCCACAATAGCTGTGCCATTTTACATTGCCATCCACAATGCATTACACTTCCAATTTTTCCACATCTCCAACACTTGGTATTTTACATTGTCTTAATAATAGTCATCTTTGTATCCAGAAACATTCAACTCAACATCTTGGCACTTGGTGCTCATAGTCAAGCCTAATATTAATCATTACAAATTCCAAAATCACAATCATACAATATGTCTTTCTTCTTTCTCTACCTCAAGTCACAGAAAATTGCAAATTATTCCAAGCAAAGGTACCTCCAATTGGGAAGAAAGGGAACAGGAAAAGCATTATTATGGAAAAAGCAACAATTTGCTTTGGGAAACAAAATGTCATATCCTTGTTTTAAGCTCAGAAAATCAGGGTCAGGAATAGATTCTGAAATCCATAGCTCTCCTAGTTGGGTTATCTAGCACAGTACACTCCACTTTTGGCTGAATATATTCCTTTAAGCCTATCAATATGTACCATTATCCTGAGACTTATAAAAAAAAATCAACTAGGTTCTGAAAGCTTTTGTAACTTGTCCAGAGCCACACAGCTGGAGAATGAGGAAACCAAGCTCAAACATAAAGCTGTTTGATTTTTAAAATGTGCTTTTCCTCAGCACCAAGTTGTCATATATACTTAAAATGAATTGGTTTATTGGATCACTTTACAGACATACAGCTTAAAGCTTAGCATTGAAGAAAATGGCAGTTTTCACCTAAGAGGGGAATAATATTGGCAAGCAAAACACACCCCAGGGATGGTAGGACTAGATGGTGTATCAAGAAGGCACCAAGCACCATGAAAGGGAAAGAATCAAAAAAGGTGAAAAGTGCACAGAAAGGAAAGGAGGAAGGCATCGAAAATAAACTTCAGCCATTTCCCAATTTGTCAATCTTAGGCAGTATTCTAACAGGTTATTTCCATAATAGAGGTAGGATTATCATACATCATAGTTTGCTCAGGACAGTCCTGGTTTATGCTTGTTATCCAGGCATAATTATTATTGAAAAGTTTCTGTTTGGACTATAAATTTTATAGTCACCCTATTTAGAAGTGAAAGGTATATATTGACAGATTGATGCATTAGGATAAAATGTCTCTTATGAAAAGGAGTCTTTTTAATTTGAATGTAATTGCCATTAAAGGGTAGCCAAAAGTGCAACTTTGTGCAACTACCATTTCAGTTACCCTGCAGCTAACTTATTGGCTTATCACTTTTGAAAGAATCAATCCAATTAGGATGACTGTTTTATGGAGAAGCTTTCAGCTCATTGAAATTTTGTTATTCTCTTTTCAAAAAGTGGCTTCTATAATCTAGGCATATTGCCCAGATTTCCAGGTAATTGTTCTCCATTTATTATACTTACATTATTATATAAATGTCAATTCCATGTTCAGTATGAATTTTCGTTTATCCTTTCAAATATGAAATTGAAATCTGTTTTGAGAATGGGAAAACATCTACTCAGCTTGAGTTTTCACCCCCAATTTATTTTTATTTATTTCTTATTTCATACATGCAATGAAATAAATGGTTACCATGTCATAAAGATGAAATTGGCTGAAGAAAATCTCATTCAACTCTCTGCAAAAGCTAGATAACATTTCCAGGTTTGTTGAGATATTACATAGTGACAGTTTATTATAAGCCATTTACTTGTTAAACTGCTACAAAGATATATTATCTGCATCATGCAAAAAGATTCCTACAGCAGAGCTCAAATTAAATTCTGATTATGCATGTCAAGTCAATGATAAAACTAATAAAGAGAAAAAAGAATCTTAAGTGTATTATCTCCTTTGGATATCTCTGTAAGAGCTGGAGCTTCTTCTATCTACATCATGTCATCAATTAACTATGTAACCTTAGACACTCATCTCACTTTCCTAGACCTCAGTTTCTTCATATGTAAAATTAAGAGCTGGAGTTTCAGGTTTTTTTCCAGCTGTACAACTTTACAAAACAATATAATATTTTAACCACCCTTTGACAAAATTCATTCTAATGAATGAAAGACCAAATGAGATTTCCTTCTGGTCTTTCATTAATGAATAACTAATCTCTTAAGTCTTTTGCATCCTGAACAAGATTCAAGACTTCAATGCATGACTTCAGGACTTAGTGAATGCTAAGCATGTGCCATGCATTGTGCCAGGTATTTTCCTTATGTTGTAGTTTTTGATACTCAAAATAACCCTGTGAAGAAGCTGAGTAGGAATGACTAACCTAAAGAAAGGGTACTGACTGGGAAATAGACCAGAGATATCTTAAAAAGTATCTAAGTTCACACAAAGGCAATGCAAGGGTCAAGTCCTGGCTCCCAGATTCCAAAGTAAATGCTCCTAACCAATATGGTATCCTGCTTTTCTGACATGTGGGGCTGGGAATCCGTTGTTTTGACACCAAATAACTATATAACCTTGTACATGCCTTTTCCATTGGGATGCTTGTTTTCTAATTTTTAAATGATAAACTCAGCTACATGTCTTCCAAGATCTAACCAGTTACTATTCTACAACAATCATATTAATGCCTATTGTGTGTAACCTCAAGGCCTTTTCTGATACCCAAAAAGTCACATGACTTAAAAAGTTGCATAGTCCACTGGTTTATTGCAATAACCCAAGCAAAATAAAATAATGGTTGGTAGAAATTGGTTGTTTATAGTGAAGATGGAAAAGAGTAGAGAGATTTGAAAGATATTTAGGAAACAGAATCTTCCTAACTCAGTTACGGATTGGACATAAAGCATGAGAGAAATGGGAGGAGGACCCTTACTATCTGACTTTCCTAATAGGGTGATGATGTTGTAATTCACAGTTGTCCAAGCATATTTAGTAAAGAATCAAGGGTAATGTCTTAGTTTTCCAGGCTGTTATGACAAATATCACCCAGTGGGTTGGTTTAAACAACATAAATTTATTGACTCATGTTTTAGAGGCTAGAAGGCTTACTTCCTCCCAGGTTTGGTAGCCTTCTGGATGGCCAGCAATCCTTGAGTTCCTTGGCTTTCCCATCACATGGTGATAATATCTCCTTTCTTTTCTTGGTTCTATTGACTTACTGTTTCTGGCTCTTCCCCATGGTTTTCTCTGTACAAGGCCTTCAGTAATAGGATTAAGACTCATCCTGACTCAGGTGGTCACTCCTTAACTAAAAATAATATCTTCAAAAGGCCCTACTTACAGTGTGTTCACACCCAAAGGATGGATTAAGATTAAGAACATATATTTTCTTCTTGAGTTACATAGCTCAATCTGGCCTAGATATCTAGGATAGACCTAGTTTGCAATTGTCTATTTTTAAAAATTAACCTTAAATGAGATTTCCTCTGGTCTTTCCGCATAAAAGAATATTCTACCTCATAGGAAACCACCTTGTAAAACTGTCTAAGATTAGGAAAAGTTTTGTGAAGGAAGCTGAGTGATAGGAGAAGCCTAAGAAATAAGAAAGAAAAGATGTCTGATTTCTTTCTTGTCATGAAGGAATCTGTGAAAACATGGTTAGATAGGTGGTCAAGATCCAGGATCAGAACCCTGCATGCCTGATTCCTGGTGCTCAGTCCAGTCTCTCTCCATGATTCAACCTTCCTCATTTACAGAGTTTTTGCTCTGTGAATTTATGAGAGCCTTTCACCCCAGGCTGTGGTGAAAGCAATGGGATTTCAATTTCATTTATGGGAACTTCCTTTTTCTTCCATACAGCTCAGCATATTTGTTTCAGATATCTGTTTATAATCTTAAATCTGTTTCCATGGGAAGATGTGCTGTTGAGGAATATGCATGATAAATTAGACAGATGGCTTTTTGTGACTATCAAAAGCAGAGAGAATATCACAATAATAGTAATGCTGATAAAAGCCTAAGTATCTGTTTCAAAATGTTTCCACAAAATTCCCATGAGCATTTTTCTTCAATTCCATTCTGATATTACATCCTTTATTTGGGTCAGGCATAATATGAGAATTAATATTCAAATTTTGTAGATGCCTGGGAAGGCAAGAGGATTTCACTCTGTGTAATTCTACAATTGCTATAATTGCTACTACAGCAGTTTACCACTCGTGGTTTCAGCAAAGTAAAGATTCAATACATAGATCATTGTCTCTTAATTTTCAAATGACACATTTGATCATGCCTAGTGAACATTTCTCAGCTATACTTTTTAGAAGTTGTTGTCGGGCAGAGCTCAGTGGCCTTCAGCTCTCTTTTCTATAGCATCCTAGGATAGCATCAATAGTCATAGTAGGAAAGAGCACATAATGTTAACACATGCAGTATCATCTATTTAGATACATCATTATTTTCCAAACATATGAAACTTACATGCTAATTTCATGATTTTTTTGCAACGTTCATATATACCTCTAGTATTATTTACTTTGTTTTTTTTATGTTGACACAATATATTTAATTCAATACATTTACTTATAAAGGAAATTGTATCACTATAGTTTAAATGGAAAATGAGTCTTTTTCAAATATGCCCTTAGATAAATGTATAATTACTGTAGTAGACAGCTTTCGAAGATGGCCCTCAATGATCTCTACTTCCTGGTCTGTAGCAGTTTGGCATTATTTATGAATTCCAAAAATAGATATTAGATTATGTTTGTAAACTGGTCTGTTCCTCTGATTAAATTATGATTAGGGCTTTGATTGGGCCACGTCAGTAGGATGTTGAGTCCCCGCCCACCAAGATAAAACTACACAGCAGAGCAGAGGAGTTAGTTTGGAATCTTTATTTATATATATATATATTTTTTTAAAGGTATTTAGATTACAAATATGTTACATAAAAATATAAGGGATTCCCATATACCCCACTTCCAACACCTCCCACATTTTTCCACATTAACAACATCTTTCATTAGTGTGGTACATTCATTACAATTGATGAAAACATCTTAGCATTGCCACTAAACATAGATTATAGTTTACATTGTACTTTACACTCTCTCCTGCACAATATTGTAGGTTATGGAAAGATAAGTAATGGCCCATATCTGTCATTGTAATGTCATCCAGGAAAATTCGAATTTGGAGTCTTGATGCTGAGTTTTGAGCTGGAGCCCAGGAAGAGAACACACAGGAGAACATAGAGGAACAGAGATAGCTCCTTAGGCATGGCAGAAACCCCAGGAAGAGAGACAGAGTTGTTTGCCTAATAGTATATGGCTGGCCTTGTGGAGAGAGCACAACAGCTGAGCCTAGAGAGAAACCCAAGAAGCCTGAACACTTGGCAGATGTCGGCAGCCATCTTGCCCCAACACACGGCAACAGACTTTGGTGAGGGAAGAAACTTATGCTTTATGGCCTGGTAACTGTAAGCTTCTACCCCAAATAAATACCCTTTATAAAAGCCAACAGATTTCTGGTATTTTGCATCAGCACCCCTTTGGCTGACTAATACAATGCCCTTATTTAATCCCTTCCCCTGCAGTGTGAGACTTAGTGACTCGCTCCTAATAAATAGAATATATCAAAAGTGATAGGCAGTCACTTTCATGGTTAAGTTACAAAGACTGTGACTTCCATCTTGTTGAATTTTATTGCCTGTAACAGCTTATAGACTGCTATGCTGGAGAGGCTCAAGTGACAAAGAAATGAGGGCAGCCTCCATCCAATAGCCAGCAAGGAACCAAATACTGCCAACAATCATGTGAATGACCTTGGAAACAGATCTTACCCTAAGCCAGCAGTGAGAGGACTAAAACCAGCACCTTGATTGGACTGAAAAGTAGAGGATCCCTCTAACCCTTCAATTGAAACTTTCGATTAAAGTTCTTAAAATTTAGGAAGTGGTAGAGCTTTGACAGCTATAAGAAGAGTACAAAATTCCTGAAAATCCATTAGAAAACCCACAATATGGAAAAAAAATAAGCCAGGCCATGAAAAAGTCTTCAGATGTCCTTGCTGGCCCGTGGATAGATCCCTGTGGAGTCCAATATCCCACACCACAGTGAAAACTATCTGCTTTCAAAAAGCAGAGGGTTTGAAGGGAGGACAGAGTGGGGCTGGTGGAAGCAAAGCTCTCCCCTTTCCCACTTCACTTTTGGGTAGGGCTTTCTAGTTTCCTATCTCACATAAACTGTGTGATAATAAATGTTGTTTTAAACCTCTAAATTTTGGGATAATTTGTTATGCAACAATGGAAAATTAATACACCACAAAACTAAAACGGCCTTCGGACTATGTACCATCTAAATTCATCTCAAGAATGGTAAAAAAAAAAAAAAAAAAAAAAAAAAAAAAAAAAAAAAAAAAAAAACCATGATTGTTAAGAGTAAACTTTGGAACCAGAATTCCTGGGTTTAAAAGAAAACTCTGACAGCACTCAGCTATGTGAGCTTGGGCTTTGTGCATCAATATTCCCATCTTAAAATCAGAATAATATTAGAACTTTATTTGAAGGTGAAAGAAGTTCTTTGAGGATGAAATAAGTTAATTCAGATAAAGCACCTAAAAACAATGACTTTTATATATTAATCCCTCAAATGTTAGTTCTTATTTTTATTTAATGTACCACTACTAATATGCTTCAAGATAGGGAATGAAGAACCAGGAGAAGCCACAATTAAAATAATTCCAGGAAAATTGAAAAAACATAAATTGCATTTCAAATATGAAAAAAATAGCATCAAAACCAAATAAATATAATCCTAGTTTTACTGTATCATTAAATTTTGATCATTGGGTGAAATCTTTTTCATGGGGCAAAGGCCACAACATGAGGAAACAACAGTTGTTTTAGATTCAGAAAACTTAAGCATATATTTGTGCAGGATGAGAAATACTAGCAACGTCTACTTTAGAGGCATTTGCTCATGAGAAGAAAATATATTTATGATTGCTATCTCCACGGCCAGAATGTAAGCTACATGAAGTGAGATGTTGTCTATTTTACTTACCTCTGTGTTCCTTTTTTCTGTCATACAAAAGCCAGAACATATGTTGAATGAATATTAACTGAACATGATTTATGTACTGTATAGTAATGATTAGTGTCAACTATTATAATTATTAATTATAACAAATGCATTAGTTATCTATTATTACAGTAACAAATTACCAAAAGTTTAGTGTATTAAAACAATCATTTATTATTTCATTGTTTCTGTGGGTTGAGCATTTGGGTGCACCTTATCTGGCTACCCCCATCTCAAGTTCTCCCCTACGCTGCAATCAGAATGTCATCTGGGGTTGCAGTCTCATCTGAAAATTCAATTGAAACAGGTTCTACTTCCAAGATTACCCTCCCCAATGCTGTCAGCATTTAGTTCCTCATGGAATGCTGGAATGAGGGCCTCAGTTCCTCACTGGCTGTTGACTGGAGGCCTCACCCAGTCCCTTGCCCCAGGGGCCTCTCCATAAGGAAGCTCACAACATAGCAGCTGACTTCTATCAAAGAGAGCGAGAGAGAGCTACTGAGGAGCAAGTAGAAGCCAGAGTTGTTTCATAAGTGATATTTTGCTAAATTCTATTGATTAAAAGCAAGTTTCTATATACTATATATATATGTATATATATATATATATATACATATATATATGCACTATATATACTATATTAGCTTTCCAAGTATAAGAACATTCTTTCATGAATTATAACAAATGTATGATACTAATACAAGGTCGTAATATTAGGATGGTATTTGAGAAAAAATATACCAAATGTAAAGTAAATAATGGACAATAGAACTATTTTAATAATCTTTCAATTGTAACAAAGGTAACTACTGCTAAAGAAAATATTGCAAGTATTAAAAGAGCACTATCATCAATTGTAACAAATGTTTCACAACAATTCAAGGTGTTGTTAGTGAGGTAGTGTACAGGAATCCTGTATTTTATGCATGATTGTTTTGTGAACTCAAAACTTCTCTAATAAAAAAGCAAGTTACTAGGTTCAACCCACACTTAAACAGAGGGGATTATTCAGGGCATGACTACCAGGAGTCAGGGATCACTGGCAGCAGCGTCTGGTGAAGGCTTACACGCCTAATACAATTGCAGCTATAAAAATAATTACGTCATAATATGAGATTACTCGTCTCAGTACTGTTTTGTATACAATAAACATTCAGTTATGTGTATAACAGTGTTAAACAGGACATAGAAGATAGAATTAAACACTATTTTGTGACACCTGTCCTGCACTATCCCACCTGAATACATTTCAGAATATGGAATCCCATGCCACACAAACAGTATTGCAAACATGGATTGGAGTGTGTGTGAAGCATTAGTTTTCCTTTTTTTAAAATGTGGTATTAGTTACTAGACAAAGAATATTTCTTATCTCTGTTTCCAACTAGAGTTAGTGTCCAACATAGCAATCTACGCATGAATGCCTATATATTAGCTGAAAATGATCACGTACAAAGCATATTCACAAAGATTTCTCACACACTGAGTGTTTTTAAAAAGTTAATTAAACAGTCTAAATCAAGGGTTTGGAGCAGGGGAGAGTAGGAGATGAACTCAAATCCTAACACAATTGTCACTTTGTTCAGCCATTTATTTCACAAAGTAGTAAAGTGTGTACTATCATTTTTTAAAAACGGCTTTTCCACTGTAGTGTGTCCTCTATATATAGATTTTTCCGAATAAATTTGCTCATTCAACAGATACTCAATTAGTGCCTCTAAGTGCAAAACATTTTATGAGGTACTGGCAAAAGAGCAGAAAACAAGCCGGGCATGGTTCCTTTCCTTTGGGTGCTTTGGGTGCTTATACGAATGGGAGGCAAATACCAACCAACTAATCATATAATAGTAGAGTGAGTCACTATTTTATTAAGTGGTATGAAAAAAAACTGCAGGGTTCTATGAAAGCAAATAATAAAATTATACGACCCAGCACTGGTGGTGGTGGTGGGGGGGGTTATGGTCAAGATATTGTGAGCTCAGCTATGAACGATGACAAGGTTTGGATAGAGGAATGAAGAAAGAAGGGAAGGAGGGAGGGAGGGAGGGAGGGATGGTCCAGGCAGAGGGAATAGTGTGTATGCAGAAAGCAGGCCCTCAGGAGAAAGAAACACATCAGGGTCCAGGACATACAATCTAACCAATGAGACTGGATGACAGAGAACAAGTATGAAGGAAAGGAAAGATGCCAACATTGCAAATGGATGTGGAAACAAACAAGCAAAAAATCCTCTATCCTCAAACTCTTCTCTGAAAATTCCCTTCCTCTCTTGATCTAATGGAATCTTGGCTCTTCCACCTGAAGATGTGGCTTTCCCTGCTGAGGTTTTCTCTCCCGAGTCTCCTATTGCTGAGCTTGGAAGAGTCTGCCTTGCTGCTTCTCATGGCCACTTCTAAACCATTCTCATCTTTGAATCTCATGTTATCAGACCTTATCATCCACTACTCCTTCTTGATGCAGTCTTCCACAGACTTGTCAGGAATATATCCCCTCATTCTTTAAGGAATTTAACTCATAGATCACTGTAACTCTCTCCAACACTCTCCATGTCTTGTATGTTAGTAATTTCAATATTCTTCCAATACCCTTGTCTTTTCTTCCCTTAACCTCCACTTATCTGATAAATCTGTCCTCAACTTTTTTTTTTCTTTTTAGAAACTCATATCAATGATCATTCTCTAAGCCTACCTAATCTTTATTTCAAACCTCTCGCTCTTTAACAGCTGGCCCCTAGCTTTCCAGGTCATTGCTTCATTACCCCAACTCTAACAATTCTTCAATTCCTTTGGGACTCACGATCCATCAATACTGCCATCATTTAATTGTCAATTACTCATTCACTTCCTCATCCTTCTTTGCCAGTTTAAATTCCACTGTCCATCATTATAATTGTTTCCTTGTATGCACACTTTTTATTTTTTTATTTTTATTTTTAAAGAAGCCTTAAATTACATAAATGATACATCGAAAATTAGGGAGATTCCCATATAACCCACCCCCTCCCCTTTCCACACTTTTCCCCACTAACAACTTCTTTCCTTAGTGATTGTAACATTTGTTACAATTGTTACAATTTGTTACAATTGATGAACACATATTGAAGCATTGCTAGTAAACATGGTCAATAGGTTATATTTTACACTGCACATTTCTATAGGTTTTGACAAAATGTATATTGGCCTGTATCTGTCATTGCAATGTCATTCAGAACAATTCCAATGTCCCAAAAATGCCCCACATTACACCTATTCTTCCCTCTCCCGCCCCTCAGAACCTGGTGACCACTGCTGCCTCTATATGTGTTACAAAATCTTCCATTGCTCAATTAATAATAAGTCTACTTTAGTCCATAGATGCATTCCCCACTTATGCTTGTTCATTCCTCAATCTTGAGGATTTGGGGATGTTGTGATGGTTAGGCTAATGTGTCAGCTTGGCCAGGTAATTGTGCCCAGTTGTTTGGTCAAGCAAGCACTGGGCTAATTGTAATACAAGGACAATTACGGGCTTTTTACTGCATAGATGGCTGATTACATCTACATTGAACAGGGAGATTGCCTTCAGCAACGAGTGACGTTTTTATTCAATCAGTTGAATGCCTTAAAAGGGGGAGTGATTTGAGCATTCAGAGAGAATTTCCCAGCTCATCTTTGGACAGCCAACATCTCCCTGAAAGTCATCAATGACCTTCACTGAACTTTTATCGGTTTGCAGCCTACCCGTGGAACCTGGACTTGTGCATCCCCATGGTCACGTGAGAGAATCTTATAAATCTCATACTATTTACAGATATCTCCTGTTGATTCTGTTTCCCAAAAGAACCCTGACTAATACAGATGGTGATGCCCACTCTGTTTCTGATGGTGAAGGGGCAGATCCCATGGAGCAGATGAATGGTACAGTCTTGCTTGCAGTTGTAGATACTTTGTTTTTTGGGATGGGCATTGTCCATCATCATCATTTTGTTAGTTGTCTGGGATGAGTCCAATGAACTGGAGAGTAGGTGTTGCAACACTGCTGAGATTCAGAGCTCAAATGGCATATGAGCAGACCACATATTTAGGTCTCTAGTACATATATTTAACAAGTATAGTGCTAATTATAGGTTCAGATAAAGGTGGCAGAAGAACCATGTACAGAGAAATTATAAATGAGTCTGATTCTGTTAAATAGGGAAACATATTCCAAGGTAAGGCCCACTGACAAGGTGCCGATTTCCTGGGGCTGTCTGCCCTGCCTGAAGTGTCTACAAGTCTCTAGAGCCCTCAGGAGCACCCCTGCTTGAGTCACTGGTTACTGTGGCAGTCAGTGAGATCCTCCCAAAACATGCACAAGCATAACCTCTGGAATGACCTCTCAACTCACTTTGAAATCTAGCCATAAAAACTCATTTGTATTTAATATTTACCCCTTTTGGTCAAGGCCTTTTTCCAAATTGTATGCACTCTTAAAATGCATTCCCCTTTCCTCTTCTTCACACTTGCCTGAAAAATACCCATCCTGGTTAAATCCAATTATCCCCACCTACTTCCATGGAGCTGAACGTAGCTAGAAAAAAAGTTTAAAAATCATACAGCCATGCAAAACTTTTAACAAAAAGTATTCTCCTACACAAATATTTGATATCTCTGCCTCTGCTCTCTTCTCAAAATAATGCTTCTCTCCCCATTCTCATTCTAATCTCATTCCTTGCTACCTATTTCTCTGAGAAAACAAATAATGAGAAGATAGCTTCAGAAGTTCAACTATCAAATTATCCACACAATATATATGCCCATACCCTCTGTCTTCTTTCCTATTATTATCAAACAATACTCTATGATTTTATCTATGCCCAACTCCTCCTCTTGGAAACATATGCCATCTCTTCACACCCACTCACAGTATTTGCCTCAGCAATCTTCTCTTCCTCTCTCACATCATCATTTTTCTTTCTGATAGAATATTCCCATCAGTATACACACATGTTGCTGTTTCTTCCTTTTTAAAAACTCTCTTGATCCTACACCTCCCTTCATTTACAACCTTTCTCCTGTGTTCCCTGTTACAGCAACATTCCTAAAAATGATTTACCTATATTTATGCCATGCATTACATATTCTCCCATTCTCCCTTGAATACAAAATCATGTGATTTTTACCTCCACTCACCACCAAAATTTATTTCATCAAGGTCAACAATATCTTCCATGTTTCTAAATCCAATGGTCAATTCACACTCTTCATGGTTGTTGATCTCTAAGCTGCATTTGACACAGTTGATCATACATACCCTTCCAGTTGAAAAGTGGCTCTTACTTGGGCTTCCACTATTTGGCTTTCAGGACAGCACCCCCTTTCTGGCTTTCCTCACCCCTCAATGGATACTTTTTCGTTAATCACTATTGGATTCTTTTGGATTCCTTACTTGGCAGTGACATCATTTTCAACATGGTGTGGTGATATTCCAAGTTAAGCCATCTCCTAAAAACTCAGTGTTACTTTTTAAGAGGTATTCTTTAAGAAATAGCTATTTAAATTTATACCCGACTATTAACTAAGTACCAAGAGAATCTGTTCCCTGTTCTTTTAAATAGAATGTCTGATCCTACAGATAAATGTTTAGTAAGGGACTAAACCCTTTTTCTCTGTCTGAAAAGCAAATTTTTCATAGACTGTTGTGGCTGAAAATCCACTTTAACACATAAATTGGAAGGTTAGAGAAAATTATTATGAGACAAATAAAGCAGTATGGAAAAATGATTGTGTCTCCACTTTGCATCTGAGGCAAGGAAAAATCATTTCTGGTATGGTACTAGGTAACAATTTAGGAAGTACTTAATATATGTCAGGAACTTCATATATATTTACTCATATACCCTATACAATATCCAATGTGAGATGGGTTTTATTACCCCTACTTCATCATCTCTAAAAACCAAGGTTTGCCAAGATCACACAGCTGATATGATACAAAGAGTCCAACACAAGTTTTCTTGACTCTAAAACCAATTCCCCTTAGGTACTCCACCAGGATGATTCCATTGTCAAAATTCAACAAATGATTAAAAACAGCTAAGGATAGACTTGTTTACACAAAGTAAAATGTATGAGTGTGCTGTTATTAGAAGGATTTGGACCCAAAATCTCCCTAGTGTTCTAATCTGCTAGGCTCCCAAAATGCAGATACTGTGAAATAGGTCAGCTTCTAACAGTGGGAATTTATTTGTTTATAAACTTATTATTCTGAGGCTGAGAAAAATGTCCAAATCAAGGCATCACCAAGATGATGCTTTCTTCCCAAAGACCAGCTGCCTGTGATCCTGTACTCCTCTGTCACATGGCAACTCACATGGCTGCATCTGCTGGTCTCTCCCTCCTCTTCCAGGTTTCCTTGCTTTCAGCTTCTTCCATGACTTTCTCTTTTTGTCTGAATTTCATTCTCATATAAAGGACTGCAGGAATAGGATTAACACCCACCCTGGGCCACATCTTAACCTAATCAAAAGGTCTTACAATAAGTTTATACCCACAAGAATGGATTAGCTTTTAAGAACATGATTTTCTGCAGTACACACAGCTTCACACCATCACACCTATTACTAATTAAAATATTGTCTGGGTCTCTGCATAATTGAGGCTGCCACACTTCAAGCAAAATCAGTCTTAGACTTGGACACTGCTTCAAATCATCTACTTTGATATTTTGCAAGAGGCAGAGACTCTCGTTTATAGTGACAGTATCCTCACTGTGCTGCTTTCAGATCTTGGATATGATCTTTAATAGAATTCTATCTCAGTTTTCCACTGATTCTACTTCCTGATGGTATCTTCCTTTGAACTTTCCTCTCCTATTCCTTTCTAATTTTAACATTTATGAAGTCAGTTGTAGTAGCAACAAAGAATTAGCACTTTTAAAGTATATTTGTAGTGTGATTAATTTCTACCTCATGTGGTATCAATTAAGAATAATACAATAAGGCAGGTGAGCATTTTGTTTGGCACTTCAACTCTCAGCTGCAAGTGGGACCATAAATTAAAAGTACAATCCTTACTAATAATGCAGGTTTGTGAGGGTAAGTATTTGCACCTGAAAGGAAATGCTCCTCCTAAAGGATTTCTGCCAAACATCAACCAATGTATGAATTGTGCTTGAGTTCTAACAGGATTTATATGAAAAATTCTAAGGCCTCACAAAACAGACTAGCCAGAAAAGGAAGACACTACACTAGTCAAAGCAGAAAGAGCTGAGCTGGCCAAAAAGCTGGCCCTGATGGCCGTTTCCTGGAATCCAGTGTTCTGATAGTGTTCAAAGAAATATGGTGTCTCCAATCAGATTTGGACTGTAAATTGAAGGGCTCCAAGAAGTTTAACCTGACTCTCCCTCATGTTTTCCATAGAAACGGGTTCTTCCCCATCACAGAAATTATAACAGTCTATCATTAATAATAATGAAATTAGAGCACATACTATGTGCCAAATACTTTACTACATGGATTATCTCATTGGATGGTCTCAAGAATGTGCTGAGATAAGTATAGATAGTAACCCATTTTACAGATAAGGAGACCAAAGTATTTTGTCTAAATTTACAGCAGAAAGCAACAGAGCCATAATTTGAACAGAAGCTATCCAACTCCAGGGTCAAGCAGCGTTTTATATAAATATATATATATTTAACTTATTCATCTGATTCTGCATTATATACCCAGTACCTAGCAAAGAGCCTAGTAGAAATCCAATAAAGATCAGCTGAATACATTATTGAAAGAATATCTGAACCATAAAATATCCAAATATGTTAGTCTGCCAAAACATTTTTAAATAGCAAGTATCAAAATTTTACTTTTTAAACTCAACTTAGGCCCACTAAGGAGCAAGAAGAAAAAAGGCCAAATATACTATAACATCAAATATCCAGGCACCACCCTCTAAATCAGGGGTCAGCAAACTCCTTCTGAAAAGGGCAAGATAGGAAATATTTTAGACTTTGCAGGCAATACAGGTCTTTATCACAAAACTACTCAATTCTGACAGGGAGAAATCAGCCATAGGCTAAAATGAATAAGTGGTTATGGTTTTATTTCAATATAACTTTACTTAAGGATACTAAAATTTGAATTACATATACTTTTCACATATCATGAAATATTATTATTCTTTAGATATTTTTCAACCATGTAAAGATACAAAATCCATCCCTAGTTTATAGGACAGTATATTAAAAACAGGAATTGCTATCCTCTGCTCTAAACCACTCTCAAAAGTCTCCTTACAAATAGTAAGATTTTGAAACATAAAGGAGATGTGATTCCAAACTGAATTAGATTCACCCAAATGTGCTGTGGTTTGCTTTTGTTTTTTGTTTATTTGCTTTTGATTTTTTTGTTTTGTTTTGTGGGAAATCACATACAGGAAGTAAAGCCATTAAAACATCGTAGTTGTGACAGATAAACAACACAAAAGGTAGGGAAATAATCAGAAATGAAGGAATAATTGTTATCCAGTTAACTAGCAAGAATTATGTCATTTAAAGATGAAGAAAGAGACAAGGACACTTATGGAAGCACCAGACACATTCAGAACAGATAGGTCAGAAAGAAATCAGTCACCTAAGACCTAACTACATCTCCTTCAGGTAAAATTGCAATTAAATGGTACTTTCTAAGTGAGCTGATTCAAATGCTTCACCCTCAATAGTTAAAATGTACCTAAAATAATTAAATGTACATAAGGAGAAAGAAGGCAGATCTGGATGCTCTATTTCCCATGAAGGCCAAAGGAGCCTCAATTTCTGCCAAGTCAGATTGTTTTTTCTCCCTTCAAAAGAATTCCTGCCCCCAGACTGCTGAGTGGTGCCAGAGAAAATCTCACAATCATGCAGGTGGAACATAAAATATACAGGCACCACCCCTTATCCCTCAATGGCCAGATCCTTCCCCGTCTACACAAAAGCTGCACAAAGTTCCCCATCCTTTAGCACCTACGCCAGTCTCTTCTCTCTGACTTCCTTCTCCTCTGGTGACCTTGTTTCAGGCAGAATAGGCTTCAACTTCATGCCCCCAGGGTCTCAATTTGCTCCTCCTTTTAAATGTCCCTTTGTCTTGTTTCCGGCCATTCCCTTCACCTGAGACCTTGATCCTAGCCACAGTTCATGTAGAACAGAAGGCCTTTATTCCTTCTGTTATGCCTTCTCTCTCCTCTATTTTCATAACACCCCACCTGCTCTTTGGCTCCTTCTTCACAATCTGTAAACATATGTTTCCTTTCCTGATTAAAAACAAATACCTAAAACCCAATTCTCTAACTCCAGGTTACCACCTTGTATCTCACCTAGCTTTCACATTAAGTCCTCAGAGCAAGCGACCCTCCCTGGGTCCTCACCTCCTGTTCACTCATCGGGACCCCCCCAGAAAACAACAGCACTGAAACATCCCCAGCAAATAGCCTCAATAACTCTTCCTCTCTTACAGTAAATGTATAATTTTATTGTTATATTAATGTAAAATTGTAAACAAAATCTTCCTATATTTTAACTCAAAAATTTAGTTACTTTATTTTTCATTCTCATTAAATGGTTTTAATTAAAAATTAAGTTTTGATGGGGTCATTTATGAAATCTCTGATATAATGGCATGCAATGAGAATGTGATAAGTAAATCTCTATATATTTAAGATCATTTTTGTTCAAAATTGATCCAAATTTGGACCACACTAGTTTTACCTTAAGAGATCATCAACCACTCATAACACCAATTGCATGTATTTGCTCTTTAAAAAAAAAAAAATTCCTAATCTTTGCCTGTTTTTAATTCATTTGAAATGTTGAAATAAGTTTTTCATATTTTTTCCTCCCACAATTATCATAATCGCCACTAATTCTCCCAGACTCTCATCTATATACATCTTATATGTGTATATATGTATGTGTGTACCAGTTACAAATTCTAATTAATTCTTTTCAGTTCTCATTTTACCTGACCTCCTCTTAACTTTTGACAAGTTAAAAGGGGGACAAGAAGTCCCCCTTCTTGAAAATCTCACTACTCTTATTCAATGAAAACGATATTAAGAGCTTACCTTAAACCCCTTCTTTCCTTTACCCCCATATTACAAACCGGGACCAAATTCCTGATTCTAACACCTGAACTTTTCTCCTATATACTATACTCTAAAGGATACATTTAAGTTATTATTATATCTCAGCTGTACAATGACATTAGTTTTCTAATTTGTCTCATTTGCTTTATTCTTTTCCCTCTCTAATACATATCTCATAATATCAAAGCATAATATGTTTTTAGTTAAACATGATCATATCTCTTCTCCAACTAAAGCCTTCTAATGACTTCCTTGTGCCTATAGGATGAACTTCATACTCTTCAACATGAATTGTGTGACCCTACATGATTTGGCATCTGCTTAAGTTTTCATCCTTATCTTTCACCAAACAACTCTTTCATACCCATGATCCAAAAATATTAAATTAAGTGTAGTTCCTTGAGCTTACCTTTGATTATCATGCTGCTTCTGCCTGGATTGCCAGCACCATACACTCCCCTCCCTATATCTAGAGCCTGTTTACAAAAGAAATCTTATCTTTTAAGGCTCAGTTTAAGCATTACAGTTGTGATGAAGACTTTTATTTTTCCCAAAGCCCTTAGGTAAAACTGTTGTGAAGTTTCCTATATTTATTTATTTTTAGGCCTATCTATAGTTAATGGACCATAAGTTACTTGAAGAAAGGATCTAAGACTGGGTTGTTGCTATATCTCCAGCTAAATGATTTTTTGAGGAATACTGAAGTCTGCTCATTTATTCCATAATAGTGAGCATCTAGATACTATAAATATTGTGTCATCTTACTTCACAATAATTCTACTTCGTGGTGATTATAATATCCATTTGATAGAATTAAAAATGGAGGAACTTGGATAGTAGAGGTAACTCACCCAAAGTTAGACAGCTAGCAAAATGTGGAGCCAGCATTCAAACTGAGATATGGTGGCTTCAACAATTCTTCTCCTACAACGTAGCTCTGACTTAGCACTTTATATTGTTTTTTGGTTATTCTGTTGGTTATTCTGTCCTATGGATTTATCCCTAATTTATACTCCATTCTCAACAAGAGGTAATACATCTATTCTCTACTTTTAGTTTGAAAGGTTATTCAAAATTACAACTTTTCATTTTATCTTGATCTCAGATCTACCTTAGTAGAAATCAGGAGAAATGGTACCTCCTTTCAAATCCAATATTGTAGGGTTTCTTTTTCTTCTTTTGGAAGAACATGTGAAGCTAGTGAATCCTGGAAGAACTGCCTTGAAGACAAGCTCCTCTAATTGCATCTTTTCCTCCACAATGCTTTTGCAAATGTGAAGGAAATGGGCCCTCACACTGGCCCACTAATTATGCACTTCTCCCATTCTACCAAGCAGGAATGTGTACAATTGCTGAGTTATATGTTAGCTTGACTGTTGCAATAAAATTCTTCATCATTATAAAATAATTTTCCAAGTTCTAGTTAACATTCTTATGTTCTACATATGTCATACCTTGGTCCTGTGGTTTTACCAGAACAGCAGCTAAATGGCTGGTAAATGAAATACTTTCATTCAGTTCATTTCATAATTTTGAACATTTTGAGGTTGGATATAAACTCATTGAAGGCACAGAAATCTATCTTTACAATTTCTTGGAGGTTGATTGATATGATTAGTATAATTTCTTTTAAATTATATTCTAGTTCATCATTCTTTCTATGCTCTTTAGATCATTTACACTGCTGTCTGTACATCTCATCTTCCATTTTGAGTTTTAATATTCCCATGTGGACATTTAATTAACTATATTTGTGGTGCCAAGAGAAAGATAAAGAACAGTATTACTATTTGTAAATATAAATTACATATAGAGTTGTCCATTTCCTATAATGGACAACAATAACCATGTTCCAATAGAACACCAATTTTGAACCAAACATGGAAACAATTTTTTTTATTCATAAATGTATAGTGGAATAATTTCCCTGAAAAAATTAAATTAAAAGGAAATTAGTAACAGTTCTCTTATTCATAATAGAGAAGTTAAATATGTTGTGGGTGAATAAACGTTTATGCTGACAACAGGCATAGCAGATTTAGTCAAGGCTGGTGAAACAATAGTTGTTTATATATAACTTTGCCACTTTGCCTCCGGAGTATCCATTTAATTCTAAAGAGGCAATATACTTGCCAGAATAATTAGTTTTCCATTATTGATTTAAGGGATTCATTAAAAATATCATATTCATAAAAATATGCTATAACATTAGCTGAATAATTTCTTCTGTACATTTAACTTGTTACTCAATTCATTGCAAACAAAACAATATTTTCTACTGAATGCCTACTAAGTTTCTGGAGTTTATAAACTAATGCTTCAGTGTGCTTTCAATTACTTTAAATGTAAAGTTCTAATTTTCTTTGATGGTGGCAGAGCAACAACTCAAAAGAACCCAATATAATAAAAAAGCCCTTGGGGTTAAAACATCAGAGTCAAAATATCCTGCTTTAGCCAATCACTATGCAATACTTTATGCAATCACTATACATTATAAATCTTGTTGTCTCAGAGTTTTCAGTGTTGTTGGGAGCAAGAGGGTAAGGAATTATGGGACTTAACTATCATCCAAAGCAAGAAGTAATCCTACATGTTGTTCAGGTACTCTGGAATTAAAGCCATCTTTAATTTGACTTAGTAAGAAATTCTGAGCTTTATCAAGATAAATTTTGAAATACAATAATTTTAAAAACAAGCACAATAGTCTTTTCTTTTTCCTGCAATAAAAAGAAAATACTAGAAACATATTTCTTTGGAAAATTAAGTTATTCTATCCAATATTTAATTATTGTCATATAAAGTGCAGTTTAAAGGGATAGAGAGAAACCACAAGTCTTCAACTATCTTCCAGTATAATTAAATGTAATAATAAACTCAATAGGGATAAATCAAGACTTTAATCATTTTATGGAGATAAATTAGTCTCAATTTGCAAATCAGTTAAGTGCCAGTTAATTTCATTTTAAATGGTTACATTTGAAAATTGTTCAGGTAAAGTGCTTATTTTTCTTAATCAAAGTTTCAAACACCTCTATTATGCTAATTCTAAATATGGATAATGGATAATTTAGATAAATTCTAAATATGAATTTCAGGCAAAAGTTAGGGTTATATGGGGAAAAGGCATAAAACCCCTTAAACTGCCATAAAATTTAAGTATGTGTTAAAGTTGTCAAAAGCACAGTTATGTTTGGATTTAAAATGTTTGGGAGAGAACTCAAGATCTGTGACAATAGATTCCAGGTCTGAACTATAGCAACCACTCCCCACCAGTAGGTTCAAAAATATCAATTATATTTTTCCTTTTTTTTATTAGAGAAGTTATGGGTATACAGAACAATGATGCAAACATTACAGGATTCCCATATATCGACCTATTATAAACATCTGATATTGGCATGGTACATTTGCTGCAAATGAAGAAAGTACATTTTATAATTGTACTATTAATATAGCCCATGATTAGGGTTCACTGTGTTGTACAATTTCATGGATTTTTAAAATTCTTATTCTAGTAACATATAAACCTAACATTTCCCCCTTTAAACACATTCAAATATATAATTCCGTGTTGTTAGTTATGTTCACAATGTTGTGCTACTCTAACTACCATCAATTACCAAAACTTTTCCATCATCCCAAATATTAGAGTTAATTTAAGAATTGACTTCCTATTCCCTACCCATTTTCTGCCTCCTGGTAGCATATATTCTAGATCAGGGGTTCTTAACCTTTTTCGTTCCATGAACCCCTTTTCCAGTCAGGTGAAAACCACAGAACCCTTATTAAGTCTACCCTATACTGTATATCATTTAATAAAATATCACACCCACACCAACACATCCTCACAAGAATAATGTTTTTTTTGAATTTTCAATTCAAGCTCACAGTCGCCCTGAAATTTTTCCATGGACCCCTTGGGGGTCTTAACCCCTGTTCAAGATTCTGACTCCATAAGTTTGCTTATTCTAATTATTTCATTGGAATGAGATCATACAATATTTGTCCTTTTGTGTCCGGCTTGTTTCATTCAACATGGTGTCTTCAAGGTTCATCCACGCTGTTGCATGTTTCAGAACTTTTTTGTATGGCTCAACAATATTCCATTGTGTTTATCCGTCCATTAGTTGATGGCCACTTGGGTTGCTTCCTTCTTCTTGCAATTGTGTATTATGTTGCTATGAACATCCGTGTGTAATATCTGTTCGAGTCCTTGCTTTCAATTCTTTTTGGTTATAGACCTAGAAGTGGGATTGCCAGGTCATATGGTAACTCTATACTTAACTGAGGAACTGCTAAATTCTCTTCCACAGTAGCGGCACCATTTTACATTCCCATCAGCAATGAATGAGTGTTCCTATTTTTCACCCTCTCTAACAGTTCTAATTTTCTGTTTTTATTAAAAATAACCATTCAAGTAGGTGTAAAATGACATCCCATTGTGTGTTTGATTTGCATTGTCCTAATAGCTAATGATGTTAGGCATCTTTTTATGTGCTTTTTGGCCATTTATATATCTTCCTTGGAGAAATGTCTATTCAAGTCTTTTGCCCATTTTTTAATTGGGTTGTTTGTCTTTTTGTTGTTGAGTTGAAGAATTTCTTTATACATTCTGGATATTAAATGCTTTTCAAATATACGGTTTCCAAATATTTTCTCCCATTGTGTAGGTGGTTGTTTTATTTTCATGATAAAGTCTTTTGATGCAGAAAATTTGGAGTAAAGGAGAAATAAAGTAACAAATGCCATATAGGCTTTTAAAGTCATCTAGAAATTTCTATGACGCATATGCAAAACTGAGTTCCCACGACCTGCTGTCAATACCAGCTCTATGCTGTATGATTAATAATGTACCTGAAGCAAAAATAGTAAACATTTGCTTTCGTCTCATGAAAGATTTTCTGTTCTGTGTAATGGAAATGGAAATGTTAAGAACTATGTTTAAATTTATTTACTTTCACTATTTACTAAATGTAAAGCTTAACCTTCTAAACACTCATTCCAGAAAACCTCTTTTTGTCAAATCCAGGGCTGAAATTTTATGATAGAAAAATAAAAGAACTTAGTATCCCCCCTATTAAATGCTAGACAATTGTAATAACCATTTTCAGAAGCCAGCTGAAAATTATCAGAAATTAGCTGTCTCCTGCTATGCCCTAAACTTTAAGGATTTAGTATGTAGGAAAATTTTTTTCCTATGAATTCGATTTCTTAGAGCCTTATTTTAAAAACTGCTACCTTTGGGGAAATTAAAAATAGCTCTTTAAACCTTAGCACCATTATCTAAAGCAACAGTTCTCAAAATCTGTTCTGAAGACCCTCATGATCCTGTCAGGAAGTCTGAGAGGTCAAAACTATTGTCAAAATAATACTAACATGTTATTTGCATTTTTCATTCACATTCCCTCCCAAATGCACAACAGAGTTTTCCAGAGGTTGCATGATGGGTTATCACAACAGATTGAACGCAGAAACAGACATGAGAATTCAGCTGTATTCTCTTAGCCAGATATTAAAGAGAATTGCAAATATATATAAAACAATACATGCAAATATTCTCGCTGACCTGATTTTGTGATAATCAGGGTAGGCTAAACATTTGCTATATTAGAAACCATGCATGTGTCCCCAGACCTAGTTTTTCTCCCTAGGTCTGGTTTTTAGAATGCTGCTGATAAACTAAGCCTGATTTATTACGTGACCATCTTGTATGGGTAAAGACTGTAACTTTGGGTATCTTTGGTCAACCTTAAAAGATATAGCAGGGGGACAGATGTGGCTCTTTTACCAACTCACACAAAAGTGGTCCATATCCTCTAGGGCCACATCATCACAGATGAAATAGAAGCCCAGAGAGAGGTTTGGTGTAGGAGGCCCACAAATGAAGGTCAACCAGGCAGTTAGCAGAGGCCTCCACTTCAGCAGAATAATTCTGACAGATCTGAGAGCTCATGGTTGCTTGACAACAAAGAGCTATCCACAAGAAACAACAACAGCAACAAAAAAAAAAAAAAAAAAAGTGTAAGCTGGTCCCAGAAGCAGAGCATGGTCAAAAGATGGTCCCTGAGGTTGCAACTGAAGAGGGGATTGGAGGATGGATCGGAGGCTGAAAAGCGGGGGGCGGGGAATAGTCCCCATGACTGTTGCATCCAAACACTGTCGAAGCAAGAGAAAATCTGTAGACCCATGGAGTGTGTTGTCAAGACTATAGTTATTTTAAACAAAAAATAGGTTATTTATGTTAACAAGCAATGAGTTTATTATTGCTTTTTTAATGAACATTTTTCTCAGTTTGAATTATCAATATGTTAAATATAGTAGATGTTATCCATTAAACCAAAGCTCTTTGGAGTCCTCATTAATTTTTAACAGAGTAAAGAATTCTTGAGAACCCAAAGTTTGAGAACCACTGATATAAAATATCCATAAATATCCTATTCTAATCTCCACCCTTAGTTGCCTTTAGCTTATTGGCCATTACCATCTGGTATATTGTTCTATTTTTAAATTGTCTATTACATTACAAAGTCTAAGACACTACAAAGTCTTTTGATTCTTACTTTTGAACAGACAAATTAGTCTCTGTTAACCATTCCACCTGAGGGAATGAGACATCAGATGGTGATCTTCCATAGATAGGCTTGAGGAAATCTGTTGTGAAGAATGCCATGCTTTACTGGTAACATCCCATTCCATCATGGACGTCTAGGGGTTTGATTAGAGAAAGTTAAAGAACTTCTTGATACCCAAGAAATTTTATGTTACCACTGTATAGGATTGTAAATTACCTTACAATTATTTAGACCTTTAACATACCAGATACAATAGTGGACTTTACACAGGTCCAATAAGGACTAAGAACTGGCCCAGATGATCTATGTGCCCCACTGGAGCCCAGGCTGAGTGTCTCAGAAGAGAGATATTCCTTCACTTCTCAGCATCTCTGAACACTATCTGCCAACCTCTCCTCTTTGAAACATTCTTTCCATTTATTATTGGCTCTCCATGCCCTCTGGTTCTACTCCTATCTCTAATTACAACTTCCCATTCCTTAAACAAAGGTATTCCACAATGTTTTCTCCTAAACTCTTCTTACTACTTATCCCAGAGGAATCCCTTCCACATTCAAGTATACAGGTATCAGCTATATAGAAATGACTACCAGATCACAAGCCTAGCCCTGACTTTGCTCATGATGCAGGGCTTCAATTTCCAATAGATTGTTAAATAACTCCACATAGGCACGTTGCTTGCCCCTTTCATAGTCTAAAAAACCAAACTCATTACTTTCACTCGCAAACACTAAAACTTCAAATTTCTCCTTTTCCTCTATCCCAGTGGTTCTCATCTGTAGGTGACATTGCCCAATCCTGCTCACCCAGGGGACATTTGGCAATATGTGCAGACATTTTTGGTTGTCACACCTGGGAAGCAGGGTGCTATTAGCCTCTAGCAGGTAGAGGCCAGAGATGCTGCTAAAAACATTTTACAGTGCACAAGACAGCCTCCTACAACAAAGAATTATTCAGTCCAAAATGTTAATAGTGCTGAGGTTGAGATCCCCTGCTCTATTTGTATCTCTTATCCATTTCCCCTTCAGGCTAGCGACCCATGGCTCCGGCACAGGTGTAGGTACTAGAAGCCTCTTGCGCTGGATTTTAAAGTGACATGCTTGGAGGCCATGCAGCAACAGGAACATGAAGATAGAAGAACAGCCTCCAAAATGAAGGTGGACTCAGGAATTAAATTGGCATGACTGAACTTGATGTTAAAATGGACATTTTAACGGAAATATAAGGTTATAATAGATTCTGAATTAAAAGGGGAAGATAGACCACAAAAAATGTTTAAGGATTAAGCTAATAATTTGTTCCATGATTCTCTCAAACCTCTCAGACACTTTGGAGGGTAAAAATAGTGGAGCAGAAATAGGATTTGGGTGAGAAAGCTATCATTGTGAACTGTTGCTGGTGTAGTTGGGTCCCATCTCTTGAGGAGCAGATGGAAGGATGATGGATGCCTGTTACTTGTCTCATACTGATGAGAGGGAGTTCACAGGGATCACTTAGATGTGTCCCATATATGTATGGAGACACACTAGCCTACTGTTAGACTTCTATTCAGACTATCTCGAGGTTGAAATGCGCTGGTTAGCAATTTTAGGAACAGCATATAGGAAAATCACTACTGAGTTGGGATCAACCTGCTTTCCCAGAGTCTGTCTGGACCAAAACTGTGTGAGTGCTTCCCATGGACCAGATGAGGGTCAGCCAGAATGTGAGTTGTCTTAGATCCTGTCCTAAAGGGACTGTCTCTAGTGAGTCCTCACCCATCAGATATTGAAGGACCACAGAACTGCTAAGAGCTACTGAGAAAGTAAGTGACCAACGGGAATAAGAAAACGTTCATCTGCACCAAGGGAACTATAGGTGAGGCATTCTTGGATATGGCAAGAGTCTCCAAAGCCTCTAAAAGTGCCTACAAGAGAGCCAGCTTTAATGATCTGCCAGGCTCAGAGAGAGTAAAGTCATTTTACAATGGTAGCAAGGAATTAACAACTCTCCCATCTCCCTTATGTTTCCTCCCAGTGTACTGGCCTAACAAATTGGAGCAAGAGAAGAAATGCTAAGAGTGAATTTGCCAGCAGCTATTTCAGAGGAAGACCTAATTGGAAAGGTAGTGGAAGAAAGTCTGAACCTTAAATCACCTTCTGGTTTTTGTAATCATTTGACTGGGCATTCTATTTACTGAGTTGAGACAAGTCATTTAAAGAAACAATAATTCTTTCACTTGCCTACAGGTGAACAGAAAAGTTATGGGGTCTGCCCAAATTTGCATTCAGTGGTGGGGAAAGTACTAGCTCTACTGAGCAATATTAAAAGATCAATGGGTGGCTGTCCTTTTATTGGATTGCTTTTATGATTACAGTATCTCTTTGTACATCAATTCCAAAGGTGTGGACAGCAATTCAAAACCCCAAATTCAAACTGAGGAAAATGATACTAGTCAGTCTACTAACATGAGTGAATTTAGGAGGAGAAAAATAAGTAAGAAACCAAGGAAATTCTCTGAATATATGGGGGTCCTTAAGTGACCCCTAAGGGGTAACATTAGAGACTGTAACATTAGAGATGCTGAGACAATTTGGACATTACCCAAGTTAGTAAACTCAGTCTTCCTTCTAAGTCTTGCCACTCACACCCTCTCCGCATAGAGTCATTGCCAAGTCCAATCAAGTCTACTTCCACAGTATTCCATAGCTGCTTCTTTCCATTCCTACTGTCCTGGTTTCGTTTCTCAAGTTCTCATTCCTGGGTCTCTTACCTGGTCCTTCTTTCCCAAGATCAAACTGCAATCATTCTTCACTCAGCTTTAAGAGCTATGTTCTCCCAGCCCAAGTTTGAACATGCCCAATATTCCCCATTTTGACAACTATTTTAGGGCACCTACTTTTAAAGAATAAAATTGAAATGCTTTAGCATGGCACTCAGAGCTCTCCATGATCTAGCCTCAATGTCTCAATCCATTCTCCTGTACTCATCTCCTATGACACACACACACACACATACACTCTGCTCCTATCATGCTGGACTACTTGCCTTTGCCCAAATAGGCCATGCACTTTCTTTTCTCTATGTCTTTTCTCATAGTTTGACTTTAGTCTCATTCTTTACCCAGCCCCACCTTCCACACTCCTCCCCTCTGCCTGCTTTTGAAACCTTACTCATTGTTCTAGGTCCAGCTTATATAAGAGTCCTGTGAAGCATGATCTTGCTTCCCACTCAGAATTACTATTTCTCCTTTGCCCCAGCTGTTTCTTCACTATACTATTTATTCCAATTATTTACATTCTTACTTATAGATCATTTTTGTTTGTCATCCCCCCCACCTCCCCCCGCCCCCAACTAGCTAGTAAATCTCTTGATGGCTTCCTTATAATAGATACTTAATAGATGTTTGTTGAACCGAATTAAATGCTACTGGCCAAAGCACTTCCTGCCACCCTTTTAATTTGCCTGGAATACACCACTTTCTAGTTTTATTAACTACTGGTTCTTCCTGTTTCAACTGAAATGATGTAGAAAGAATAATCTACCACTTTTGTAAAGAACTCAGAACCAAATTTTTAAATACATAGAGGTGAGGCAGAATAAAATATATCCTCCTGCTTAAGGTCAATAGATGCATTTCTAAGAACAGACTTATTTCTCTATTTGAAGCATAGCTTTGTTTTTTAGGCAAAAGCAGCTTAAAAATAAATGACTGAAACTTGACTTCAAAAATACAGGATAATCCTGACCATACTGCAAAACAATTTTTTTCTTTTGTTAAAATCAGCACATAGAGTCTTCTTTTGCTTTATTTTTCAAAGTAACTGACTTAGGGGTTATCCATTTAAAATATACCCTCTTGTGGAGTTGGGGAAAGATGGTCTTATAAGAAAAACTCTGTTATTATTGATCTTCAAAAGCCTCATAATCTAAAACTGTTTCAAATATGCCATTTCCAGTCTACCCCAATAGAAGGAATTATCGCCTTCTCTGTGGCAAGAGCAGAACGAATCTCATTGTATTAGAGTTCTGTGTTCATTTCCTTTACTAAATTTTGAGTTCCTTGAGGATAAACACTGTCTTTATGTACATCTGTACCCCTACCATAGTGATTAGCACTTTGTAAGTACTCAACAAATACATGTTAAATTAACAATGAAGTTTAACAACAATATGGTGTAATGGAAAGAAGAAGGCACAAGAATCCTATGAAGTGATGTGGTAGCCATTAGTATGGTTGGTCTAGTATTTCTGTCTCTATTCTATGCTTATAGTAGAATCACATCCTCTGGTCCCCTGGTGATTAGGTGGGACCATATGACTAGCCAATGAGTTGAATATGGAAGTGGCATGCATCTTCTACAGACTAGAGCACTTAATTGATAATGCAAGATCCTTCTGAGCTCTCTTTTTTCCTGGCATAGAGACAGGCATCATTCAATATTGTCTGTCAGCTTGGACTGAGTGACTGTGACAATCGCAGTCCCATCCTCAATTGCCAACTTTTAGTAGGCATGTTGCTTAGGTGAGAAAAAAATGAAAAGTTTCTTTAAAGCCACTGTGATTTGGGTTACATTTCTTATCCCACCATAACCCACCCTAACTGACTAATACAGATACACAAAAGAATCATTTGGTCTCCACGTTTAACAGATAAAAAACTGAGTTTCAGAGAAGTTAAAAAGAAAAATTGAGAGAGTATTAATCAATAGCTAGATGGGTAACAAGCAGAAGAACTGGAATTAAAACTAGATTTTCTGACTCTAAATGTAGAAGATTTTTACACCAATTTTAAAGAAAGAAAAAACATTTAAAATGTACTTAGTTGAACACAATTATACATGTATACATATATGTATATTAAAATTGTTTATACATACCAACTATCTTGAGTTTTTAAAAATTATCTCTTGTTTAGAAAAAACAGATTTTTTTGTTTGGGAAATGAACTTGATTCTCAATTAAGCTATCTTTGGGTACTTTCCAATTATTAAACATCTTATAATAATATATTCCTATTATTGTTACATGCATTTTTAGAAATATTACCAAAATAACAAGAAGTGTATTGCATATCTACAATTATTAAACTCAGTGTTATGAGGATTATGAACTAAAAGAGACTTTTCCGTTTTTGTGATATAATCTCAGAGTTTACATTCTTTTGCTGAAATTGGGATGTTTTTCCTTCCTCTCATTAACCATGACAACCAGTATATAAACAAACTAATCTTTCTCTTAAACAATAAAACGCATTTTCAGAAACATTAATTGAATATCATTCACACTGTGCTGCCATGAATGTCCTTTCATTTTTCTACCAGCAATTTCTATTCCCAGGGAACTGAAAACATTCCCTCTAATTTTAATCTTATTCTTAAAAAACAGGGTACAAAGGGGCTGGGGGCAATGTAAATTGTTGAGAAGCCACTTAAATTTAAAAGAATCACCACAAACAGAAATTAAATTCATGGATGTTTTTCACTGGTTATTGTATTTCAATACAAAACTTAACCACTAATGATCCAGGATCAATGCGAAAGTATCTATTCAGATATTTTGGAGGGAAAAAAAGATACATCCCAAACAAAAATCATCATATAAGTAATTTGAATTCCCTGCTTACATTATCATCCCTCAAAGTACCAGTGTCAGAACACTAGAAAAGTTTAAATGGCATGGTAAGCTGAGTCAGTAACATTTCTTTGACTGAAAACAACAAATTGAATCCATTGGAGGGATACTGAGTATCTATGGACCTGTAATACCTAAAAAAAAAATTTTTTTTTTAAATCATCTTCCAATATACAATGGAATGACAGTCTTAGGGAAAACATTCCCATTCCAGAGGGGAGAAATTGGAAGGAAAATGGGTCATGGGTCCCAAACAAGTCCAAAACCCAGCAGGGAAAACTCCATTAGATTTCAAGATCGAAGAGTCATCTGTGGTTCAATGTTTTGTCCTTCAGCCCTGATGGAGCAGCAGCCCCACACTTTCCAAGTACTTGTGCTGAAGTCATGCTCACCCCAGACACTGGTGTGTAGGCCTCACCCTCTCCATACGCTGGGGTGGCAGCATGCTCCCTGAACAAAGGGGCACAAGACCTTCTTCCTCCAAGTATCAGGACAGATGGCCTGTCCCCTCCAAGTGTGGGGGCAAACCTACCCTTTCCACACACTTGGGTGGGTCTGCTCTCTTGGTCTACGAAGATCTCTTTGGTCCAGTCCTCAGCTTCTATGGCTCTATCTTTGAAGTTATTTTTTCTTCAATTCTCCCTTCTCTGTCCCTTTCAGGCATTGCTTGTTTTCATACAAATTTCTCAAAATCCTTGTTGCTTTTGTATGCAGTTCACAGGCATCCAAATCATCAGAGAACTTTCCACAGGTTCTTGTAGATAACAGCATTTCCAATCTGACTTCCTCTGAAATGTGTGACTGGATTCATGTCATATGTCTATCTTCCAAGGCAAAGGGCTGTTTAGCTAAACCTTGCACAGAGCCACATTCTCTGAGGCTCACTTCTTGGAGGGTCAGGAAAGTCCCTGATAGAATTGCTCCTGGTCCTAGTACTAGAGCACGCTATCTGGATAGACCAAGAATTTTCTAAATTATTAATTGCTGGTTTCCTTATGCTTAACAGTTCAATCCTCAGGTTATCTTTTTCCTCTCTCATTTCACCATAAGCTGCAAGGAGAATCCAGGCTGTATCTTACACACTTAGCTTGGAAGTCTTCTCAGCTAAATATCCAAGTTCGTCACTTTCAAGTTCTGCCTTCCAGCCAACATCATAACATGATTTTGCCAAGTTCTCTGCCACTTTACAACAAGAATCACCTTTTCCTCAGTTTCCATTAACACATTCATCATTTACTTTTAAGGCCTCTTTGGTGCTACCTTTAATGTCCATATTTTTACCAACAGTATCTTCAATGCAGTTGAGACTTTTTCTATCAGGTGCCTCACAATTCTTCCAGTCTCCACCCATTACTCAATTCCAAAGCCGTTTTCCACATTTTTGGGTATTTGTCATAACAGTACCCCACTCCTAGAACCAAAGTCTCTTTTAGTTTCCTGGCTGCTAAAACAAATACCATATAATGGGCGGGCTTAAAAACAGGAAGTTAATGGCTCACAATTTCAGAGGCCAGAAGGCTTGCTTTCTCCAAGGGTCCATATCTTTTGGCCAGCTGGCAATCTTTGGGGTTCCAAGGCTTTTCTGTGAGATGACACATGGCAGCATCTTCTCCTTTCTTTACTGGGTCCCATTGGCTTCTAGCTTCTGGCTGCTCTCTATGGTTTCCTCCTCTATGACCAATTTCTTTTGCTCAAAAGGATTTCAACCATGTTGGATTAAAGCCCACCTTCATTCAGTTTGGGCACACCTCAACTGAAGTAACCTCATCAAAAGGCCCTGCTTGCAATGGGTTCACACCCATAAGAATGGATTAAGATTAAGAACATGTTTTTCTGGGATACAAAACCGTAAGCTGTTGGGGACAAGGAAGGTGGCATGTCTATTCACCTTCAGCGATGCCGGTAACATGCAACATGGCCGCCAGGGTTGAAACAACACCTTAAGCTATAATTAGCCTTCTTCTAGAACGTCATTGGTAGTTCGCGCCAAAAGCACTAACCTCCACAGCCGCCACCTACCCTAGCAACATCATCCACTAATCCTAAACCGCCACCCGTCCTTATTAGCCACCCCCTCTTCCTTTAGAGTATATATATCCTGCCCCTTCAATAAACTTTTGCAGCTTGATCAGAAACCTGTCTTGCAGTCGTTCTTCGTGTCTCTTGTCCCATACCATTCTTCCCTCATAGGAGCTGGAGCCCCAGTTGACTGTCCCACGGGCCGGGACAGTAAGCCCCACTATGAATATCTCCCAGAACCCAAGGAAAAGTTAAGGTCTTAGGAAAGGAAGGAACAGCCAGTTCTGAGGCTCTAGTTGGCCACAACACAAGAACAGTCTCTTCAGACCACCATCGCCAGAATGAATCAAACCCAAATGTTTTCTGTCCTTTGATAAGGTCCAAATTCCCACGAGAAAGAGTATGACTTTTTCAACCTGGATCACATGCACAAACTGGTACTCCAGAAGAAGATACTGCCCCTCTATTGACTGTCCCACCAAAACTAAATGGGATGAGGCAGGGATTCTTTCTCCAGAAGAAAATCAGCATGCTGATAGCAAAATAAAGATGAATAGATGCTGTGAATTAAAAAATCAGATGACTGGCTCTTTTAGGGTCTAAACCTGCAAGATTAGCTATATGTGAGGGAAGGGAGAGGGGACCTTCTTAAAGTCCCATCTTCTTCCTTCTAAGATACCAACAAAGTTATGAAGATAAGACATGACAAGTCAGGGTTCAGATACACAGGTTTATTTAACACACACCACCCTCAACAATTCCATCTTCAGGATGCCTTGAAAGATAATAAAAGGGGATAAGATGGGTGTTAAAGTCTCCATTTCACGGGATGAGTTTATCTAGTAAACTTGTGGATCCTGGCTGAGGAAACACCTTAGCTAATAGGCAAGGAAACTAATGTCAGCAAATTATGTAGTTATATAGCAACTAAACCTCTGTGGACCTGTTCTAGGTCACTGTCACATATAACTCACACCAGGTTGGTTCTTTGTTACTCCCCCTCATCTTCACACCAGCCCTCAGCAAAGTGTGATTCTGGCCCATGATACACCAATGGTTACAGAGATTTTTATTACCCACCTTATCAAGACTAACTGTTGTCTCCTATTTCTGATGGCAGATGATTCATGGCTTCCTGTAACCTGTATTTTTGGCTAGCCATAGGCTTAAAAACACTTATTAGTGTTTTACTCAGTCTAGCATCCCACACTACACATTATCTGGCCTCCCACAACACTTTGTTGGTGTACACATACTGGCACCTCTTAACTACACCAGCATAGGACTAAAACAAGGAAAAGGGTTAGGACTGTGACTGAGGGAAAAGTGTTCAATGGCTTGGGGAGGCTAAGAAGGTTCTGAACTCTTGGATATAAAAAATGTATGATTTCCTGCAGCTTCACTTACCCTGGCCTCAATTGCTCATTTGTCTACTGAGGTTTAAAAGCTTCAGGCTATATTTGCCAACACTGAGAAATGCCCAGTTTCCCTCATCATAGCTGATTCTGTTACAGACTTCATAGTCTTTCTGCGATGTTCGGAGTTATAAATTAGTAAACGTTCAGACAAACCTATAGGGGCTACTCTAGAAAAGAGCAGGTTGGTATTTAAGAAGAACTTCACAAGAATAGACATAAGCACATGAACATAATACTTCTACTTTATTGATTTTGACTTCATTATAGAGAAATGTTCTCAAAAGTCCACACTTCTCTGATTCACTCTTTCATATGGCCTTCACAGAATCTCTGACATGGTAGCATTTGAGTCTTCACATTCACATGGGGATGGTATCTTTAATACATGTATTTAAATTTATCCTGGCTACATAGATATTGGGAGAAAAAGTTTCTATTTGTTTTAATGTATTGAATGTCTCCTCTGAGAACTTCTTCCTTCAATATTTTAAACTTAGTCTATAAAAACACTTTTGAACTCCTTGGTGTGTAATTAATACTGTGTTCAAATTTTGTGTGGCCTCTCCTAATATTAGAAGAAACAGGAGAAACACAATGGAGAGAAGACTCTACTTATAATGAGGCCCCTGTGAAACACTTTCACTAAAACTCAGATTACTTGAAAAGTTCCTTTGCACCTGAATTGCAAATTAGGAAGGCTGCTTCTGATTAGCTTTAAAATAGAACCACAGGATTCATTGTTATAGTCTCTGGAGTTTCAACTAGAAAAAGTTACACTAAATTAAAATAATTTCAAAATGAAATGCAAAAGTATGTGATATAGCATATGTTGCATATGTGCTATTCCAAGAGACAGTAATCACAAATCATCTTTGTCACACTCAGACATGGAAGATATTGGGGTCAAATAAGATTGAGAACAAGTTTGCTCAGAAGAATTGCTTAAAATTAAATCACATAAATATAAGTATATAACTTGGTTAGTCAAATACACCATTCGTGTGAGGTCAGAAATAGGTAAATGTATAACTAAACCTAATACTTATTTCATATTATGTTTCTCAAAGTGTCTTGAATATTTTTCTTTAGTTATTCCTTACCACCCAATCATGTGGATTTGCTAATCCCTTCAACTTCAGTTTCTCTTAAAATAAATAAGCTAGACAACATAATCACAGAGTAAGTAAGTTATTATTCATTTTCAATTTCCCCTCAGATCCACTCTCTATCCTTTTTCACTTTGCTCTGTGCAGATGGAGGTGGGATAGAATGGTCACTGATTTGTAACAATTACATTGTTTTCTGGTTGGATTTCGCCAACAACGGGTACCATCAGGAGACATAAGGAAAGAGTAGAACATGGTGACAATACTTATTCATCTGTTTCCCACCTGCAGGGTTGCCATGGACTGATTGTGTCAATTGAACCCAGCTCCTGTCCAGCACCCCTCTCCATAAAACCCTCTCTGTCTCCAAGTACTAGTAACCATACCCTTTCCTCACACCTTTGGGCCTAGGATCACTAAAGAGTCTTCTTGTTAATAGCTTCAACATGCTACACTATACTTTGAGGTTTATTTTATACTCTTCCCATATCCTTGAATAGAGTCTCTTTATTAAATTCTGCTCAAAATATTCTCATTTGAGTATTCTATCTAATTCCGACTGGAAACAGGACTGTTACTGTTATCAATCTACTGAGATGTCATACATAAATCTTACTGGCTATATAAGACTCACAGATATATTTCTTTTTTTCAACAAATACTTTGTAAAATAATGTTTATATATGATATTAAAATGATACTAAAAGTAAGTTAAGGATTTAAATTCAATAGTATCTGTCACTTTAAAATATAAGGCCATCAATTTGCCTTCAATATTTTGTAAATCTGTGTCAATAATTATTTAAGAACTTTGGTTGTCATATTTTAATTTGTAGAAGACTGCATAGACAAAATAGTCAAAGGAAAAAATTAATTATCTCCACTAAAGATATATAGAGAGAGCTCCTACAAAATATAATAAATACTTATAGACAATTCAGAAATATAATTATTATCTAAAATTGCTTATTTAAGAAATGGCATACTTTTGTTTAAATACAGTTGATTGAAACCACATATTTATATTCACTTTCTTCCAAAATTCCACTAAATTGATGCCTTTTTTTTTTTAATTAGAGCAGTTGTAGGTTTACAGAAAAACATGCAGAAAGTACAGAATTCCCATATAACCCACCGCCCCCCCACACACACAGAGTTTTCCCTGTTATTAACATTTTGCATTAGTGAAGTAATTTTCTTACAATTGATGAAGCAATATTATTATAATTATACTACTAACTATAGTCCATAGTTTACATTAGGGTTCAGTATGTGTGTCCTCAAGATCTATAGTAGGTTTGGGGGTTTGTTGTTTTTATCCTGGTAACATATATACACCCTAAAATTTCCCATTTTAACCATTTTCAAATATACAATTCAGTGGTGTTAATTACACGTTCAGTATTGTGGCACCATCACCACCACTCTTTATCAAACTTTTCCATCACCCCAAACAGAAACTCTACCAATTAAGCATTAGCTTCCCTTTCTCTTTTTTTTTTTTTAAAGATTTTATTTATTTATTCATTCATCCCCCCCCTGCTGCTTGTGTTCGCTGGGTCTGCTAACCGCGCCGTGTGGGCGGGCTTGCCTTCACCAGGAGGCCGCGGGAACCGAACCCGGGGCCTCCCACATGGTAAACGGGAGCCCTACCAATTGAGTCACAGCCGCTTCCCATAGCTTCCCTTTCTCTATCCCCAACCCAGTCCCTGGTAATCTGTATTCTAGTTTCTGACTCAATGCATTTGCATATTCTAATTATTTCATATATGTGGGATCATATAATATTTGTCCTTTTATGTCTGGCTTATTTCATTCAACAATGTTGTCTTCAATGTCCATCCAAGTTGTTGCATGTATCAGAACTTCATTATGTTTCTTTTTTAGCAGAATAAAATTCCATTATATGTATGTACCACATTTTGTTTATCCATTCATCAGTTCATGGACACTTGGGTTGTTTCCATCTTTTGGCAATTATGAATAATGCCACTATGAACATCAGTATGCAAATATCTGTTTGAGTACCTGCTTTCAATTCTTTTGAGTATTTACTTAGAAGTGGGATTACTAGGTCATAGGGTAATTCTATACTTAACTTTCTGAGGAACCATCAAACTGTTTTCTGTAGTGGCTACACCATTTTACATTCACACCAGCAGTTCAAGAAAGTTACTATTTTCCTATATCCTCTCCAACACTTGCCATTTTCTAGAGGGATATCTTAAAACACATAAACCCATGAATACAAAGAAAGAAGGCAGAACACTACAATAACCAAATTCTGGATGCTGAAAAACTGAAGAATTGGTTATTGATTTAGCAAATCTGAGTAAACTGAATCCTAAGCTGACAATGGAGCAAACCAGGAAAAAAAAAATGATTTATACAGCAGAACCTTGAAATGGCTCTGATAGTAGAGGTGAAGATGATGAAAAAGGGAAGGAATGGTTGAAAATCTGTTAAAGAACCAGTTGGACACCCAGGCCCATCTGCCCACCCCATGCATCCAGGTGGCTGCCCCGGCTCACCTAGGGCAAAATAGAGGTTTGTGTAAATCACAGAGTCTCAGTTAAAAAGTGATGGCACTCTATTTAAATAAGAGAATATTCATACCCAAATATTTAGTCTCCCAACTTTCTTCCCCAAATTGTCTCCCAGAACCCTTTAGACAAGAGTTCAGAAGATCACCTGGAAAATCCAAAATCTCCAGAGAAGATACCCAAAGACACATCATCAGAAATTTCTTAAGCAAATGGCAAATCTAGAATTACCCTATAGGAAACCCACTATTTCCAAGCCCCATCCAGGTGGCTAAAACTTCTAGTTTGCTGTTTAATGCTCCATTATTAAATATGAACAAATAGCCAACAATCATCAGGTATTGATAAAAAGTCTCTGTTAGGAAGGACAACGATCAAAATAAACCTATAGAACTAAGCAACACGGAGATAAAGTCTATGCACAGATTTTTTCAAAAAAGTCTCTATCCGTAATATCCTTGGATGGATAAGAAAAGATGTTCATCCATGAGCAGAAACAGAATGCTATAAAAAAAATTCTGAAAACAAAAATATGAGCACTTGGGCATTGAAAATATGACTGCAGAAATTTAAAACTCGATTGGAGAGTAGTGGAAAATAAAGTTGATAAGTTCTCCCTGAAAGTATAGCAAAGGGCAAAATAGTTAAAAATAAGAGAGGAGAAACTTGGAAAAAATGTAGAGGACCAATGAAGAAAGTGTAATATCTGAATAGTAATAGTTATAGAAAACAGAAAAAAAAATGTAGAAGAGGAAATCATTTTTTAAAAAACTAAGAAAACCCTCTATGACTGAAGGACCTGAGTTTCCATAGTGAAAGGGCCAAACTGAGTACCAAAATCACTGGGTTAAAAAGAAACCAAGGAAAGCAGATATGGCTCAGGCAACTGGGCTCCCGCCTACCACATGGGAGGTCGCTGGTTCAGATCCCAGTGCCTCCTAAAGAAGACAGCGAGCTAGCGCAAAGGGCAGGGGTGGCAAGCTGCCACAGCAAGAGACAGAAGAAGAGGGACATAATGAAAGCCACAACAAAGCCAGGAGCAGAAGTTCCCAGTGCCTCCTAAAGAAGATAGCAAACCGAATCGAAGCGATGTGCAGGCGCGGCGAGCTGATGCAATAGGAAGACGCAACAAGAGACACGTGGAGGAAAAACAATGAGAGACACAACCAAGCAGGGAGCAGAGGTGGCTCAAGCAATTAGGCACCTCCCTCCTACCTCAGAGGTCCCGGGTTCAGTTCCTGGTGCCTCCTAAAAAGAAACAAGGAAGACAAGCAGGCACAGCAAGTGAAAACAACAAGTGGGCAGCAATAAATTAAAAAAAAAAAAGAAAAGAAAGAAAGACCAAATCACATTTAGAACATCAGGGACAAATATAAATTACTATAAGCTTACAGAATGGGGGAAAAGGGAGCTATAAAAAGTCTCAAAAATTATATATCACAAGACTTCTCAACAGCAACATAGATATGTATACATAATAGAGCAATGCTTTCAACACATGAGGGAAAGTGTTTTCCAACTTAGAATTTATAGATCCAATTAAATTATCAGTCAAGTGTGAGGTGAACTAATTTCTTTTTCAGGCATACAAGGTCTCAAAAATTCAACTGTGTCTATAGAAGTCTAGGTAGAAACAGGTCAGCATCTTCAACAAAATGATGCTAATAAAATGCCTGTAAGGAGTGAACATCTTGAAAAGAGATCTGGATATTTGGCAAAGAATTTGAGGTTGAATTAATGAGAAATACATTTTTTAAAAACAAACAAAAAGAATACAAGCATAGGTGAGGTTGGATTAATGACCAATACATTCAAAACTGGACAAAAGTAATACAATTATTAACTCCAGTTGAGGAAGAAAAAAAGAAATATCATAGCTTACTGTATGACTCAATTCTAAATAATTTACACAGTCTTAAGAAGACAAATAGGAATATTAATCTAACCAAAATGATGATAGAACTATATTGGAACATTGTGGATGGGTGTTACATATGTGAGTAGTAGCAGAGTGAGGAGATTTAGCAAACTAGAACTAAATCTTTATTGCAAAGTCAATAGGTAATTTCTAAAATTTTAAAAATAATTGCAATTTATGCATGTTATCTAGAGATATAAAGCTAATAGTGAAAGAATCAACTAAACAAGATATTATAATTTTAATAAATGATTCATTGTTTCCAATAAGCAATCTTGAACTCTTTCCTGTTTCAGGCTCTCACTGAATTCAACCTGATCAATCACTTTTTCTCCTTTCAAAACTAATAGTGCTTAATTCAACCCATGTTTTCCTATCCAATTTTTATAGGCATAGATCCTCAATGAGAGTTGTTTAAGAAAATTTCAATTTATTCATTCCTTAATATATTGGAATTATGAGAATATATTCCCTCAACCCTCAACCTAAATTACTCAGTAGGTAAAAAATGAAGAATCTAGTCACTGCTTTTACCCTTTCCCAAGCTAACTGCCATCTGACTTTCCAGAATTAGTAAAATGTTATCTGGGGATTGCCTTGGGAATACCTTTTTCAAAGCTTCCTAAGTTATGAGAAAAAGTTACAACAGTCTTTCCTTTAAATGCTAAAGGCAGAGTTTTCATGTAGAAAATGTTGATATTTGGCACTGAAAGTTCTATCACCCTTCATATAAGAGTTAGTTTCAATATCAGAACAAAAATGGATTGTTTCTAATTCCCAGACCAAATGTAATATTATATCTTCCATGAAGGGCTTTAGCCAATAGTCAAAAGAAGAGGGCAAATCTTTCAGCCATACACAAGTTATTCCGCTCCTGTCATTAAGTACAAGGATTTCAGGGCAGATGTCAGGAGCACCAGATGTACAATCAAGAATATGTTATGCAAAAGGACTTTATCAGATGCCTGGTCAGCCCACTTTCTGCCTGCCCACAGTTTTACATCTTTTCGCAACTCCGAGAGTTGCTGGTTGTAAAATGCAGCAGTCAGGAATATCACATGAATTTATGACCTTTCTTGGGGTCCTGGGGGGCTCATGCCCTGGACAGAGATTATAATCATTCATAAATGTAAGGTTCCTTCTTTTTCTCTGTAGCAGATGTAACAAAGATATCTTATCTCAGGAAGTCAATCTTAATTCAAGTCAAAGATATAAGTGTGAAACTCATTTTACTCTATTCTAACCCAAGAACAAAAAAATAAATGAAATAAATGGGAGACAAGTGATGGCTTTTGTGGCAGGAGGCAACACCTTTAGTGAAACAATCAGGTCATAGTTTCCCTGGGTATTACCAATGCCCATTTTATCCATAGTAACATGGTGGTGGGGGAAGAGGAGGTGGACACTTTAGTGCTAGATGGCTTTCATGCTCAAACTCAATCTAAACATTCTACATTTCATGATTTCTAAAAATCCCTCAGCCACATTTCACCACACATGCATTTCAAAATGCAGTGGTCCTGCATGCAAAGAACAACACTGTATCATTCAGTTCAAGATGATCAGTTCCAGTTCACCAATTGGCAAATCATAGCATTAACAGGCACCACTTATTGAGTACCTATTAAATACTGGTCACTGAAGTAAACCCTTCATGTACATTATCCCAAGTAATCATCACAACAGTCCTTGAGGTAGCTACCATAATATTCACTCTACAAATGAAAAAACAAGATTTTATGGAGGCTAAGTACCTTGCTTGTAATTGGCAGAGTCATGATTATAACTCAGATCTGAATGACACAATAGCCCACCTCCTATCATTTGTTATACAGCCTATTCCTCACAAGGCAGTGTTCCCATTTTGTAAATTACATGAGGTTTCATCCTGAAAGGAGCCATGTCTGTTCAAATTACCTCTGTAGAAGCCCTCCTATGGGCGACCATCTCTCATCTCTGCACACCTTCTCTCTTTGACTCTACCACTCCTATGACCCTGCCCACCCTTTGTCCCCAAAAGTATAGGATATAGGAAAGGGAAAGGGAAATAAGCTTGAAACCAAGGTGGCAGGGAAAAGGAATGGGGAGCTAGGGCTTGAGATTCTATTTAAAAAGAAAACATTAGACAAAAATGGGAGGCAAACATGGTAAACACCAGTCAGTATTACTTTTAACTGACAGGATATTGGTTTCTGTTGTGAAGTAATTGTATTTTTGTGTGTTTATAAATGTTTATATTTCATTAGCAACCAAAACAAAAATATTTCTTTAAAATAAAGAAAGCAGTTCTAGTCCAAATTGAGGGATAAATATTAATACCATACTGAGATTTTAGACTTTGGTGTAAAAGTAAAAGTCAGTTATTGAAAGTTTATAAGCAGAGAAACAACAGTCATGGGGCTGTGCTGACTCTCATAGCAGAGTGGAGAATGGATTGAAAGGAGAAGAGATGAGGGTCAAGGAAAGAGTGAAAATGTCACTCCCACAGCCATGGTAGCAGGTGACAAAACCTGAGCCCTGATGAGGCAGAGGGAATGGAGAGGGTGGGAAGGAACTGAGAGATTTTTAGTGGTGGATCAACAGGATTTTGTGACTGGAGGACTATCAAGGGCAAGGATAGAGGGAGGAATCAAATATAATCCCAAACTCTCAAGATAGTTTGTTAAACCAACATAAAACCAAGAAGAAAGAGGCACAGATCTGGAAAGAAAAGTTATTGATTCAGTTAGAACTGCTATTTAGAAGTTCTAAGTTTTTGAAGTTGGGATATCAAAAGTAAGCTATGCAGAGGTGATTTGAAATGGGGGCCCAGAGCTCTAGAGAAAGATCAGGGCTGGAGAGAGAGGTCCAAGAGTCCTCTGAATAGACATGATCATCAAAGCCATGGAGCCAAATAATACTGTGTGTGATGGTTAGGCTAATGTGTCACTAAGCCAGGTAATTGTGTCCAGGTGTTAGGTCCAGCAAGCACTGGGCTAATAGTAATACAAGAGCATTTATGGACTTCAATCACAAGTGAGTTTACTGTGTGAATGGCTGATTACATCTGCATAAATCAGGGAGACTGCATCAACAATGGGTGATGCTTTTATCCAATCAGTTGAATGCCTTAAAAGGGAAAGTGAATTCAACATTCGGGGAGAATTTCCCAGCTCTTCTTTGGACAGCCAATTTCTCCCAGAAACTCATCAAGGACCTTTCATTGGACTTTAATCAAAGTCCCTGGTTTGCAGCCTGCCTGTGGAACCTGGACTTGTGCATCCCCACAGTCACGTGAGAGACTTATAAAATCTCATATTATTGACAGATATCGCCTGTTGATTCTGTTTCCCGAGATAACCCTGACTAATACAGCTTGATACCCGAGAGACTTCCCCTGGTACCTGGTATGCAGCTGTTGATCTGGCAAATGCTTTTTTCTCAATTGCCATTAGTAAGGACCACCAGAAACATTTGCTTTCAGCTGGCAAGGCCAGCAAGATACCTTCACTGTCCTGCCTCAGGAGTATATCAACTCTCCAGCCCTATGTCATAATATTATCCGCAGGGACCTTGAATGTCTCTGCCTCCCACGAGACATCACACTGCTCTATTATATTAATGATATCATGTTGATAGGACCTACTGAGCAAGAAGCAGCAAAGACTCTAGATTTATTGGTCAGGCATTTGCGTGAGAGAGGATGGGAGATGAATCCAATAAAAATACAGGGTCCTTCCACCTCAGTGAAATTTCTAGGCATCCAGTGGTATGGGGCCTGTCGAGATATCCCTTCTAAAGTAAAGGATAAGCTGTTGCTCTTGACCCCTCCTATGACCAAAAAAGAGGCACAACACTTAGTTGGCCTCTTTGGATTTTAGAGACAGCACACACTCCTCATTTGGGTGTGCTACTCCGGCCCATTTACCGAGTGACCAGAAAAGCTGCTAGTTTTGATTGGGGACCAGAACAAGAGGAGGCCCTGTGACAGGTCCAGGCTGCTGTGCAAGCTGCATTACCACTTGGACCATATGATCCAGCAGATCCAATGGTTCTAGAAGTTTCAGTGGCAAATAGAGATGCTGTCTGGAGCCTTTGGCAGGCCCCTCTAGGGGAATCACAATGCAGACCCTTAGGATTTTGGAGCAAAGCCTTGCCATCCTCTGCAGATAACTACTCCCCTATTGAGAAACAGCTTTTGTCTTGCTACTGGGCCTTAGTACAGACTGAAGGCTTAACCATGGGCCATCAAGTTACCGTGAGACCTGAGTTGCCTATCATGAGCTGGGTATTGACTGATCCACCAAACCATAAAGTTGGGCATGCTCAGCAGCACTCCATAATAAAGTGGAAGTGGTATATAAAAGATAGGGCCTGAGCAGGTCCTGAAGGACAAGTAAGTTACATGGTGAAGTAGCCCAAATGCCCATGGTCACCACCCCTGCCATGTTACATTCTCTTTCCCAGCCCACAGCTTTGGCTTCTTGGGGAGTCCCTTACAATCTGTTGACTGAGGATGAGAAAACTCATACAGATGGTTCTGCACGATATGCAGGTACCACCCGAAAGTGGACAGCTTTGCACTGTAGCCCTTTTCTGGGACATCCTTGAAGGATAGCAGTGAGGGCAAATCCTCCCAGTGGGCAGAACTTTGAGCAGTGCACCTAGTTGTTCATTTTACTTGGAAGAAGAAATGGCCAGAGGTGCATTTGTACACTGATTCATGGGCTGTTGCCAATGGTTTGGCTGGATGGTCAGGGACTTGGAAGGAACAAGATTGGAAAATTGGTGACAATGAGGTCTGGGGAAGAGGTATGTGGATAGACCTTTCTGAGTGGGCAAAAAACATGAACATATTTGTGTCCCACATGAATGCTCACCAGAGGGTGACTTCAGCAGAGGAAGAGTTTAATAATCAAGTGTATAAGATGACCCGCTCTGTGGCTAATACTCGGCCTCTTTCCCCAGCCACTCCTGTCATTGCCCAATGGGCTCATGAACAAAGTGGCCATGGAGGTAGAGATGGAAGTTATGTTTGGGCTCAGCAACGTGGACTTCCCCTCACCAAGGCTGACTTGGCTACAGCCACTGCTGAATGCCCAATCTGCCAGCAGCAGAGACCCACACTCAGCGCCCGATAGGGCACATTCCTCTAGGTGACCAGCCTGCTACCTGGTGGCAGGTTGACTACATTGGGCCACTTCTACCATGGAAGGGGCAGCGATTTATTTTAACTGGAATAGACACATACTCTGGCTATAGGTTTGCATTTCCTGCATGCAATGCTTCTTCCAAAACTACCATCCGTGGACTTACCGAATGTCTTATCTACCGCCATGGCATTCCACACAGCATTGCTTCTGATCAAGGAACCCATTTCACAGCAAATGATGTGCAGGAATGGGCACATGCCCATGGGATTCAGTGGTCTTACCATGTTCCCCATCACCCTGAAGCAGCTGAATTAATAGAATGGTGGATTGGCCTTTTGAAGACTCAATTATGGTGCCAACTAGGTGGCAATACATTGCAGGGCTGGGGCAATGTTCTCCAGGAGGCTGTGTATGCTCTAAACCAGCGTCCTCTATGGTGCTGTTTCTCCCATAACCAGGATTCATGGGTCCAGGAATCAAGGGGTGGAAATGGGAGTGGCACCACTCCTTATTACCCCTAGTGACCCACTAGGAAAATTTTTGCTTCCTGTCCTTGCAACCTTAAGCTCTGCTGGTCTACAGGTTTTAGTCCCAAAAGGAGGAGTGCTGCCACCACGGAACACAACAATGATTCCATTGAATTGGAAGTTAAGACTGCCACCTGGCCACTTTGGGCTCCTCTTACCTGTGAATCAACAGGCAAAGAAGGTAATTACTGTATTGGCTGGGGTGATTGATCCTGACTATCAAGGGGAAATAGAACTACCTCTACATAATGGGGGTAAAGAAGAGTTTGCCTGGAAGGCAGGAGATCCTCTAGGGCGTCTCCTAGTACTGCCATGCCTTGTGATTAAAGTCAATGGAAAATTGCAGCAAACCAATTCAAGCAGGACTAACAATGGCCCAGAATCTTTGGGAATGAAAGTTTGGGTCACCCCACCATGCAAAGAACCACGGCTAGCTGAAGTGCTTGTTGAAGGTAACGGGAACATGGAATGGGTAGTGGAAGAACATAGTGATAAATATGAACTTCAACCACGTGACCAGTTACAGAAACGAGGACTATAATAGTCAGGAACCCTTCTTCCTTGTTTTGTTATGAGCATGATTGTGCATGTACACAAAGTGAATTTCTTTGTTTTCTTACCCAACCTTTTCCCTTATCATATGAAATGTTGTATTAATTTCACGTCATAATATTTAAAGATGTCAAGTTTAAGAGTGAATATTCCCCAAGGACTTGCACTCTATTCTGTGGGGAATTAATGTGTTTCCGGTTGTACGCAGGGGAGTTGAACATTGTTAGGCAGAAACATATATGTATGCTTGTGTGTTATTGTTTTTACTTAGAGACTAAGTATGGTTTAGGGTAATGTGTATGGTTGCCAAGTTGACAAAGGGTGGACGGTGATGGTTAGGCTAATGTATCAACTCAGCCAGGTAATTGTGTCCAGGTGTTTGGTCCAGCAAGCATTGGGCTAATAGTAATACAAGAGCATTTATGGACTTTGATCACCAGTGAGTTTACAGTGTGAATGGCTGATTACATCTGCATTAATCAGGGAGACTGCATCAGCAATGGGTGATGCTTTTATCCAATCAGTCGAATGCCTTAAAAGGGGAAGTGATTTCAACATTCAGGGAGAATTTCCCAGCTCTTCTTTGGACAGCCAACTTCTCCCAGAAACTCATCAAAGACCTTTCATTGGACTTTCATCGGAGCCCCTGGTTTGCAGCCTGCCTGTGGAACCTGGATTTGTGCATCCCCATGGTCACGTGAGAGACTTTTAAAATCTCATATTATTGACAGATATCTCCTGTTGATTCTGTTTCCCGAGAGAACCCTGACTAATACACTGTGGGAAAAGAGAGCAGAATAATAGAAAAGATATACAGCCAAAGGGGGCAATAAAGCTTTGGACCCCAATAGTACAATACAGTTAAGAAATATCTGCTTCATATAAATACCCCCTCAGCAAGGAAAAGGAATACTCCTGAGGATGTCCAGGAAGAAAAGAATTGATTGTAATTGAATATCAATTATGTTCCAGGAATTACTGTACATGTTTATTACAATCTTACTTTTTCCAAGGTGATATCATGATGCCTATTTTATAAAAGAGGAACCTGAAACACAGAGATGGGGAGGAATTTGCTCAGAGTCACATAGCTAGGTAGTAGCAGAGCTGGGATTCAAATCCACATTTGAATGAGTCCTAAACAGACATTATTTCTTACGCATTCTGAAATGAACCATCTGGGGAGTAATTCACATTTTTCTTACAGATCATCTTTTTAAAGGACAGGGAATAATTCAAGTGTGCTGATTCTTTATAGCATGGATCAGAGTACTTTACTACTTCAAATAATTCCATTTGTTTGGCTTTACATTGAGCCTGTTTATGACTTAGTCATCTTCCATGTTTGAGTTTATTTGAATTTTTTGTTTGTTTCTTTGTGTTTTGTTTTGTTTTGGGTGGGAGACGTTGCAAAGAATTTATGTATTTAGGTCCAAATATTTGTTTCTTTGACAAAGGAACAGGGCAAAACATTTGTTCTTATTCAGTTTTTCTTCCATTCTGAAGTAAAGTGTTTAGTTATAGAAATAAATTAGCAGCACGATTCAAAGCCCTGACTCAGTGCCAGCTCTGTGCTTGCCAGCTGGGTCTAAGTAAGTAATGAAGTGAGAAACTGAAAACTAACATCTCTGAATCAGGAGGAGTTCATGAATGAATCCTGATGTAACCTCATCTTTAGAAGGTCCCCAGCAATGTCTCCATCCACTTTAACACCCCTACAAACACTATCACAAGTGTAGGTGAGAAATATGCTTTATATACAGCAGTATTGTTGATAAATTCTGTCTCTCCCAAATAGAAGCCATGGCAGCCCGGGTTTAAGCCTATAATTCCCATTTATAATGAGTCCTAACCCAATCCATAAGACTCATTAGTAGCTCATAGTCAATGCAATAAGTTTCCATAACATAGGAGGCAAACGAAAAAAATCAACCAATTAATTAAAATCATTATTACCATTCTGCCATTGGGGAAGGCATGTACACTGAAGATCAAGGCCTCTGGAAGGTCAAAAGAGATAAATAACAGAAGAATGAAGGTCCAAATCTATACTGAATTGATCCCAGAGATGGGATAATATTGATCACATCCAAGTTTTCCGTGTTAGCACTCTTATCAAGCAATTACAATTTTAAAAAGAAAATTTAATGTATCCACTGAGTAATGGACTCTTAAAAATTTGCCATTCTCTGAAAAATGGCTCTTCGATATTATATTGTTCTAAATATCCTGGCATATTGTGTCTCTTGGGTTGCGCAAGAAACCTATGATCCTTCACCAACCATGTACAAAGTAAATTTTGCATAGAGAAGCAGAAACTATTCTATTACCTTGGTTGTTAAACTTGAAGGAAGGAAATTATTCGGAAACTAAAGTACCAGTGGATTGCTACAACACATATATTTGTTAACTACCATTCTGGGGAGTCTCATCTCAAAGTAGCACACGAAATATTTAAAGGACAGAGAATGGATCTGGCAGAAGACTTTAAGAGGAAACTGTTACCAATACAATGCTGGTAAATTGCACAAATCATTCCAGACAGAATAAAGTACTACGCAAACTCTAAGTCACTCTTTTCGTTCATCTGGTGTGAAAGTGATAAACAGACTGAAATTCAACTGTGTGTTGATTCCTCACTTTAATGCACTGACTTGTTAATCTAATAGCTTAGTTTTATGGGCCAGCTATTTCAAATCAAGAGTCTTATCCACAAGCCCATATTTTACAATACCAACTGTGCACCAGATATAAACAAGTACGATAAGTACATAAATCAACGAGACACATGAATAAACATGTCCACGTGAGAGTAAGGTACCGCTGAAAGAAAAGGAAACAGTAGTTGAACAACAAATACCTCCGCTCGAGAATTTATATTCAACCCTACTTTTTTAATGGCTTTGAAAATTGAAAGAAAGATTTTATACATGACTAAAATATTAAATATTCCTGCTCAGTATTCCTGCTGAGTATTTTATACTCAGTATAAAGTGTGCTGTATTAGTTTCCCAGACTGCTAAAATGAATACCATACAATGCTTTGGCTTAACAACAGGAAGTTATTGACTAGAAGGCTTGCTTCCTTCTGAGGTGGGTATCTTCTGGCTGGCTGGCAATTTGGAGGGATCTTTGGCTTTTCCATCATGCCACCGTGTACATGGTAGCGTCTTCTCCTTTCTCTTATGGGTTGGGTAGACTTTCAGATTCTGGATGCTCTCCATGGCTTCCTTCCATGTCCAATTTCCTTGGCTTATAAGGACTTCAGCCATATTGGATTAAGGCCCACTTTCATTCAACGTGGGCACACCTTAACTAATAACATCTTCAAAGGTCCTATTTATAAGTTCATACCCACAGGACCAGGAGTTGGGGCTCTGAACATGCCTTTTGTAGGGGACATAATCCAAGCCCCAAAATATGTATTTTTATTTTTATTTTTTTAAATATCCCACTCTTAAAAACACTGATTCAAATCCAAAGAAATAATGACATAGTTGAAGTGCTTTACAGGGTTCATTTTAATATTTTAGTTTGGCATTATTAAGCAGTTTTTATAAACTATATATTCTGTTTCAAGGCAATTCAATAAACTATTGTGCATACACATCTATGGTGGCTTAGAGTTATGTACCCCAGAAAAGCATGTCATTAATCTTATCCATTCCTGTGGGTGTGAACCCATCGTAAGTAGGACCTTTTGATGAGGTTACTTCAGTTAAGGCGTGACCCAACTGAATCAAGATGGGTCTTAATTCTATTATTAGAGACCTAACAGTGAGGGCCACAGTGAGAGAAAGCCACGGGGAACAGCCAGAAGCTGGAAGTCTACGGAACCCAGAAGAGAAAGGAGAAGACACAGCACATGCATTGCCATGTGACAGAAAAGCCAAGAACCAAGGATCAGTGGCATCCAGCCCCAGAATACCACAGTCTTCAGGGAGAAAGCATCACCTTTCTGGTGCCTCGATTTTGGACTTCTCCTAGCTTCAAAACCATCAGCCAAAAAAGTCCCACCGTTTAAGCCAACCCACTGTATGGTATTTGTTTTAGCAGCCAAGAAACTACAACACCTATAAGTATATGCTTTGAATGTTAAAAAAAAAAAAAGCTTTCACTTGGCTAGTGCCTAAGAAAAAGCATCAGAATTTGAATGCAGCTTGAAGTTCAGCAACTTAATACTGGTTCAGTTTTTAGGACATAGTTTGTGTTCTTGATCAAGAGACACTTTTGTGTACGGTTCCAGACTAATTTTCCAGATTTGGCCTATTTGAAGCAGATGCTAAAAGCATCTGTAAAATCATTAATACAGTTCAGAAATATTGATGGTCTTGCCTGCTGCCTCTCTGGTTTTATCTCAAACTATCCCAACTCATGGGTGATGGAAAGAATCGGACTCATTGATTTTTTTACTGTATTTTATCAATTCTAAGACATTTTTTAAAATACTTAAACCCTCTGAAATAGTGATGTGTATTTAATCGATAGCATCTTAGAATTAATTAGAAGCATTTTTCTTTCCTAATGGCATGTAGAATAAATGTGTATGCTAATATTGATGGCAGTTTGAATTAGATGAAATATGGTATAGTTAAATCTCACTACTTCATAGTATAATAAATACCATTCCAAATTAGTAAAAGCAAAAATCTGAATTGTAGAGCATGGTCTTAAAATACAGCTTTATTAACATTAAAGATCCTAGAGGAATTTTAAAGTATGAATTTGCAAGAGGGATTATATTTAAATAATAACAGTAAATATAGTAAGTGCTAAATATTTGCTAAGAACCATGCTATTTTTTTTCCATATGCATTTTTCATATTTGGCCCTCTTAACAGCCCTATTTTTTGGTAGCTTTAAAGGGAAAAACCTTTTCCATGCTTAAGTCATGAGCCATTAGAGAAAAAGGGCAAAAAATAAAATAGGTGGGAGATCAAAATATTACCTTCGTTATTGAAAGAGCTAGTGTGTCAGAGTATTATTGGCATTATTAAATAGTTTAATAATCTTCAGATAACAGGGCTACTAGAGAAAGAAAAACAGAGATGGAGAATAGCTGTGCCCCACCAAGAGACAAGAGGCAGGAATAATAGTATTCCCATTATAAAGAAGAAGAAACTGAGGTGTTAAGAGGTATGACTGTCAGGTGCTGGAATGTAAATAAGTGACTTTTCTAAAATTGTATCAACAGTCTAGTTATTAATTTGTTCAGCAAACTTTTTCCTCACAGAGAGAACAAAGATGAATTTCATGTCTGCCCCTCTATTCACTGTGAAATCTACAGAAGCTGCTTAACCTCTTTCTGTCTTAGTTTTCTTATCTACGAGATGGAGAAGAGTAATAGTATCCACCTTACAGGGAATTTACAGAGAAGATGATTGATATACGCAGTATGTTTATAAAAGAGTCTAGCAGTAGTAAAAAAACAATAAAAATTGGCTACTATTAATTGAACCATAAGAACTTACACTTTGTATGTCAAAAGTGGCCAAACAGCAAAAATTTCTTATGGTTCAACCTACTACCACTATCTGAAAGAATCGTGTGTGGCTATCATTTCAGGGTTAAATTTTGATTCACCTCAATTGCTTTAACAAAGAAATGTTATAGTCCTGAAAATGCTTCAGTTCTCTGAATGAAAGCCAGCAAAATGAGGGTTCCAACATATAATGAAAGGAAGGTTCTCTAATATAATACAATGCCATTTAGAAACCTCACCAAATGATGTCACTGTTCTGATTCGGAGGTTTTCTGCTCTATTCTTCTTACAGTAAAAGTAAGTGGGCAGGTATGAAAATTAAGTAAAGATGCTAACTTATCCTTTTGATGTGTTTAACAGCCCTGAATAACCTATCTAGCTCCTTTTATTTTTACTTTCATGTGCTTGTCAGCAAAATTACTGCATTTAAATGAAGCCACTTACCATGCCCATAATGTAAATATTAATTAATGTAATTAAAACATTAACAATAAGCAAGACCTTTCCATTGGAAAGTTTTAAGTATTCCAGAGTTTAGGAAAGAAAATCAAATATAAATTATCATTTAATTTATTTTCTTTTCTTTCTCAAATTTGTGTTCCTCAAATTTGTATTGCAGATATAAGGTAAATTAAAAAAAAAAAAAAAACATTAAAAAATGCTAAAAATGTACTTAACGACCGCCACACTTCAACTACCCTTTTATAAAAATAGTACTTGATATATATTTTTCTTTAATTTCCTAATATCCAGTTCCCTCTTCCAGGTGTTTGAATTTATTTATTTTGAATCTTAGCGGCTGGAAATAACCATCTGTGACTTCAGTGAGCATTTACATCCTTGAAAGCTTAAGAAAAGATTATGCTTACTTCATTTTTTTGTCAGAATATTTCTTTATCCCGTTTTGTTGTTTTCATTAAGTTCTCCCCCCCATCCTTTTATTCTTTTGTTGATATAGAGTGAACTGCATTATAAATTTAAACTCTGAGATACCAAAATTTTTAATGAATCACCCATTGCTTTAAGAACAATAAATTCAGTATTTACTTAATGGAATGGGACTTCAGTTTATGCCTTGATCCTTGTGATTCTGGGTGTCTTTAGCCATAGTTAGACCTCAAGAGTAGGCTCCTAGCAAAAATATTACACTAAAGTTGCAGTTTTTCACTCTTCTAGCTAAATACTCACTTATTACCTTCTTTCTAATATTTATCACAACCCATGACAAGGTTTAAAAATCAGAGATCTTTGAATATTTATATTCCCCACAGAAATGAGCATAGTTTCAACATGTTTTATGTGTTCAATGCATATTTGCTGAACAAATCCAGCTCTTAAAAGAGTCCACAGAGCTGAACCTCTGGGAGAGTTTCATCTGATCTGAGCTCTGACTTTACAAGGTGACTAGCAGGGTGGTTTTACTGGAAGAAATAGTCTTTCATTGGTATTTTGAATATACAAGGAGAAATCCAAAGACAAACATGGGAGAAGAGGGGAGACCATGTAAATGAAGTGAAAGGAATGACAATAGAGTGATGGAAAAGTCAAAAAAGTCAAAAGTCCTGTAGGAATGAGATTTCTGGTTAAAGGTATAAAACCAGGGACCATCACTTAATGGAGCGAATGATAAGAAACCAAGGAAGGTGAAGTGATGCAATCAAGTAAATTTACCAAAAATCCAGAGTACTTAATAGTTAACATCTCCTAAATTCATCCAGAAGCATCACTGGAAAGCTAAAGGCATGTTCAGCTAATTGGAATAAAAACCCACCCATACTGTTTCAATAACATGACATTGGTGATATATGATTTAAGGGTGCTTCCATGCACAATTTGCCATCATTCTTTTGATGTATATCTTTATTAATAGGTGTGCTTCTCTGCTAAAATCATTCACAGACTTACTGGTTTGACAGCTGTTACATGGGAAATTTTAGAGGCTTGTAGGTTTATATATCACATTCATACAAAAGTTGGTGTAGTAGTTATATTTAAATGACAAATTAGTTTTGTCCATGGGTTTCTGTGTTTTTGTGTTTTTGCTTTTTGTTTTTAAGATGCAAAAATGTGAACCAGATTCTTGGTAAGAATTCCAGATCTCACAGCACTTATTAAAAAGGTTGGAGTTGTAGCATAAAACTCTTATAATAAGCTCTAGCTTAAAGCCTGGCTTTTCCTACAATATATGGATATAGCCAAAGAATTTTTTGTAATCAATTATTCAGAATATCTAACATTTCTTTATAGATTAATTTGACAAAAGTAAATCAACCTTATAGATTTAAGAGACTTCTTATATAAAGAATCTCTTCACTTAGAGTAGCATTGAAATATTCTTAAAAAGGGTTGTATTACTCAAACTAACACAGGCAAAATAGTGAGAAGCACCTTTCCTCCCTATTCTAATGTAAAATCCCCATACACAAAGTCAGCTGATCTTTGAGTCTTGCCTGATGTTAGCGCTTTGGCTTTGAGGATAGCTAATTTTTATTTACAAACTTTATTTCCCAATTTCATTAGGAAATCCATGTCTCCAAATGCATACCCTAGCTTAAACTGACAGCTAGGTCATTTCAACCTTTTTAATAATTTAAATGTAGTAATCCAAGAGAAGTAGACTTTTGAAGGTGACAGAGAAAACTTCATAATTATAAAGTTTAAGGATGTTTAAGGGTGTTTAAGGATGGCAAAGGAAATAGTTTGTAGAAATTACATTGTTGTTCAACAGTTATTCCCGTCTTTGATTAGCTTACTTAAGTTGCTTCTACTGTGATTCCTTCTAACTAAATAGGGAATTGACAATTACCTTGTGAGTTAGTACTATGTGGCCAGCAGATCAGAGAATTTATGTTAATATGTGGAATCTTAATCCTAGATAATCCAATGACCCTATGGATGGTGTAGGGAGATTTTGCATTAGAATAGAGAGGAACAATTAACTTCCACAGGACAGATGGCATTAGGTTACAAATAACACGATTCCTCTAAATAATACATGGGGTTAAGTTAAAAGGCAGCACTCTTTTAACTGCTATTTACTTAAAAGACTGGAAATCAAGTGATAAGAAAAAAATTCTAGACATTTTCTTAAAAATCTGTATAGTTTAGGAAACGTCTAAATAATGAAGAGTTTATAGTTACTCAGCTTGGTATTATTTGTTCTGAGAAACTACGCATTTTATCTTTCTGAATGATCCTGATTCTACTGCCTCCATTTGCCACACCTTGGCATGGGTGAGTTCAGCCAGGTAAGGCAGGTCAGGATAGGGAAACAGGGAAGTGGGGGGAGAGGGGAGCAGTGAGTACAACATCTCAGGGGCAACAAAAAGCACTGCAGGCAGCAGGGCCTGAGCTATTATGAGCGCCCAGCCCTGAGCTACTGTGAGCAGCCAGGCCTAAGCTATCGTGGGCAGCCAAGCTTGAGCTATTATTTATAAAACTCAAAAAATAAGTGATAATATCTTGTTCTACCTAACCAGAGAGGACAGAACACACTGGCCCTAACCCCTTCCTTACCAACTGAAGTCACAAGGCAAGAAGACCCTCCTGTTTCATTCCTACTTAAACCCCAGCCCCAAATCACCAGGGGCACCTCTTCACTAGTAAGAGTGCCTGTACTTATATCTCGAGCATGTACTTTAATTTTTTCATTTTGCAATAAATTCTCTGCTTGCCTGCTGAATTTGTGGCACATCCTTGAATTCTTTCTTGCGATGTAGCCAGGGACCTGGAGACCACACCCAGTAACAATGATATGAAACTTCAGATGGACCTCTCATGAGCATCACTGATAAAAGGCTTGCTCTCAAGGCACCTTCCCCAACACATATTGAGAACCTACCATTTGACAGGTTTTCAGAATGCAAAGTTAATAAGGAGCTCACATTTCAATACTTTCTCATATATACTATTTAAAACACAGCACTCATCTTGGAAGTGGAATGAAGGGACTCTAGACAAATAGCTGAGTGCAGGAGGACATGGAGTCATCTGAAATAGCTAAATCAAAATGGGCTTATCAATCACTACCATTCAGAAAAGCATTCCCCCCTCACTGCCTGGGGCTTTCTACAAGGTTATGCAGCAACTTGGGGTTCTCCATGGCTACATTGTGGTAAAGATTCCTCTTACATTATAGGATCCCTTATCAACCATTACTATATCCTCTGCATTTTAATAAATTCCTTCTGAGACACGTAAACTGTTATAGACATTAGATACCCCACACATTTTTAATAAATACCCATGGAGTAGTAACAACATGCAATGAATAATGCATATGCCAAGTTTGACACTGGAGGATGCAATGATGAGTAAAAGTGGGTCCCTAATGACAAGGAAATAACCTTTAACACAAACTATTTAACACAAACATGTAACACAAACTATTCATTTTGGGATTATGAAGGAGAAAGTAATCACCTTTATTTGTGAGGAAAAGGGCAGATTTATGAAAGCAGTGGCATTGAACTGGACACTGAAAAACATCAGAATTTTATTAAGTGAACTAAGAAGGACATCCCAGACTGAAAGAATGTCATTGTATTTATATAAGTGGGACAGCACCAGATGTATTCAGAGATCAGTATATACTATATTTCAGTCTGGACTGGCTACTAGCGAAAAAGAATGTGATGATACTAGAAGGCAGTTTGGAACTAAACATTAAGACTTTTGAATGATACCCTTACAGATATGTACCACACTCTATAAGCATTAGGGAATCAAAACTACAGAATCTTTTTGCTGGGAGAGGTTTAGCAATTTGGCTGAGGTTGCACAAATGATTAATAGCAGATGCAGTGAATTTTTTCAGTAGGGGGCTATAGTCATCCAAATTCTGCTTCTGGAACGTTAATTAAGCAAATTTGTGATGAGATGAAGTATATGAAGTAGAACAGAGAGAGACTGAGGATAAGAGAAATCAGTTACCGTGAAAACAGGACTTGATGAGAACCTGAAACATGATGGTCATGAAAATGGGAAAGAGATTGTGGATGATGAAGACGATGAAAACAATTACACAGTGATTACTGTACTAGGCACTGATGTACTTTATGTATATTAATGCATTTAGTCATCATTACAACCATATACACAGATTGTCTTACTATCTCACTTTACAAAAGAGGGAACACAATCACCGAATGATTAGGTGACTTGGCCAAAACCACAGAATTTCACTGGAAGAGCCAGAATCCATACCCAGGAAGTTTGGCTGTAAAGTCTAATTTCCTAAATAATGGATGTGAGAAACCTCATGGAGTGGAGTCTACAGGCAGAACTAGGTAATTGATATTACAGTTGAAAGAGGAGCTTTCAAAGCCATGTGAAAAATTTAAAACTTGAGTAAGGTAGAAATGATATTTCTTTTAATTTAAATAAGAATGTCCTTAAAATAGTATTTTGTAAATGTTTAGTTTTAGATGATGGTGTGAAAGCAAAGGATCAAGGGGGTTCCAAGAAATACAGGCGTAGAGTAGAAGAGATATTTTAAGCTTAGAAGATGTCTTAGTTTCCTAGACACAAAGTACCATAAACTGGGTGGTTTAAAACAACAGAAATTTATTGCCTCACCATTCTGAAGGTTAGAAGTCCAAAGCAAAGGTGTTGGCAGGGCCATGCTCCCTCTAAAGATTCCAGGCAAGAATCTGTTCCTTATTTCTCTCCTGGCTTCTGGCAGAGGCCAGCAATACTTGGCATTCCTTGGCTTACGGCAGCATTACTCCAATCTATGCCTATATTTTCACATGCTTGTCTTCTCCCTTCTCTTCTTATAATGACACCAGTTATATTGGATTAGGGGCTCACCCTACTCCAGTATGACCTCATTTTAATTTAACTAATTACATCAGCAACATTCCTATTTCTAGATAAGACCACATTCTGAGGTACCTGGGGTTTGGACTTCAACATATCTTTTGGGGGTAAACAATTCAACCCATAACAGAAGACTAGATGAAGAGATAGACATTGGAATTCAATCTCAGAGAGGAAAGAATTCAAGCCTTTGGTATGAGTGAAATCCTCAAGGAAAAACAACTGAAAAGGACATAGCACTCAGGAATTAACATAAGAGGAGTCCATGAAGGATTCTGAGAGAACAAGGAGGAAAACCAGCAAAGTACAGGGGTAGAGCATTTTGAGAAAGGTCTTGTGATGAGCAGAGACCAATGAAAGAAGAGGAGGAATGAGAAAAGGTGCTGTGATTCATAGCTAGGAGTCACTGGTGACAACTGATGGGTCTGGAAAAGGACTGATGTAGGGACAAAAGTCAGATTATAAACCATTAAGAAGGGATGGTGTAGCTGTGGCATTGGATACTTTGGTAATAAAAGGAAGAAAAGGAGTAGGATGATAATTAGAGGTTAGTATCTAATCATTCTGAGGTTTTTTGAAACTGCAGAGGGGCAATCATATCTGTAGGTTAAAGATAACTTTATTGCCATGTGATGTTTATTTTTTATATCAACATTAATATTATATTTACAAAAAGTAACAAGTTACTGAACGAGTTCAGAGAGGGACTAACACATCTAGCTAAGAAAATAATTTTTCAACAAAGCAACCAGTGAAAATAACACTGATATTAATGCATTGCCTAAATGCAAGGTCTTTGAAGCAATTGTAATTCAAAATTAATCGGTATTTTTTCTGCATATAAATCTGAGATCAAATATACAGCAGAGCATGAAAGTATTTAAGAAAGAAAAACAAAAATGGAGAATTCTATTGTCATCAGCAACACCATAACCTCCACCAACTGGAGAAATTGTGGCATCCTTTCCTCTCCACTTTCAACATTCTTCTATTGCATTTTCCATCATTCCTACTACAAATAGCTTCTTGATTCAAGTGAAAGTTTCTTCTTCATTCCCATTTAGATACTTAGGGAGTGTTTACTAGATTGAATTGTACCAATTATGATAGACTTGAAAAACCCAGCTCGGTGCAAATGTGAAAAACACAATTCCACTTTTCACTCCATCAAAAAAGAACATAGTTTAGAGTTTAGGAGCATCAGCTATGGTCTCAGACAGACCTGAGCTCAAATCCCACTTCTCTTTTGCCAATGTATGTAAATTTGGTAAAAGTATTTAATTTCAATAAGCCCCAGTTTTGTCATCTATAAAATAGGGCTGGTAGGGCTAATGATAATACCTTTTCCATAGGGTTATTGTGAGGATTCAATGAGTTAACATATATGGTATTTAGCACAGGACCAGGCGCATAGTAAACACTTGATCACTGTAAACAAAAAATAGTGTTATTTTTTTCCCTTTTAGTTCTGACGGAATAAATATACTGTGAAACATCCTCTACACCATTTCTATGCACCACCCCATCACACTTTCCTCTTCTATCCTCTTTTTCATCTTATTTCCCTCTCTTCCCCATCTTCCTCCAATCCTTCTCTCTCTCTCTCTTCTCTTGTGCTCCCTCTCTATCATCTTTCAAGGGAAATGAATATCATCAGGTTTTGTTAAAGAAATAAAAGAGAAGGAAAATATCCTTTCCATTCTTTGTTCCCACATATTATGTATTCTACCTTAGGTTGGAAGAATGCCACTTTAAAAAGATAATTTTGAATATTGTTAATAGATGTTTCCCTTTGGTCAAAATAAATGTTTTAATATGGGAAAACTTATAAAGACATTAAATATAATTTTTCTATATTATAAAGAAATATCCATTTTACATAATATTTTTAGTCTGCCATCTACTTGGAAAAAGCACAATGATATTAGCACATTTAAGACTATATGAAATCCCATTTACAATAGCAACTAAAAGAATCAAATACCTAGGAATAAATTTAACTAAAGATGTAAATGACTTACACACAGAAAACTACACAACACTATTAAAGAAAATCAAAGAAGACTTAAATAAATGGAAGAATATTCCCTGTTCATGGATAGGAAGACTAAACATCATTAAGATGTCTATCCTACCCAAACTAATTTACAGATTTGATGCAATCCCAATAAAAATCACCACAGCATTTTTTTTACTGAATTGGAAAAACTAACTATGAAATTTATCTGGAAGGGCAAGAGGCCCTGAACAGCCAAAGACATATTGAAAAAGAAAAATCAAGTGAGGGTTGCTGGTTTGGGGTGTTGGATGTGGGGGGCATTTGGGACAGGGCGCACCTGGGACAGGCTTCTAGGGAGTATGTGAGTGCTCACTGACTTTAAAACATACTACAAAGCTACAGTGATCAAAACTGCATGGTATTGGCACAAAGATAGACATATTAACCAATGGAACCGAACTGAGGATTCTGATATAGACCCTCACATATACAGTCAACTGATCTTTGACAAGGCCAACAAGCCTATTCAACTGGGAGAGAATGGTCTCTTCAACAAATGGTGTTGGAGAACTGGATATCCATATCCAAAAAATTGAGAGTGGAACACCATCTCACACTGTATACAAAAATTAACTCAGAATGGATCAAAGATCTAAATGTAAGAGCCAAGACCATAAAGACCTTGGAAGATAATGTAAGGCAGCATCTACAGGATCTTGTAATAGGAAATGGTTTCATGAACTTCACACCTAAAGCATGAGCGGCAAAAGAAAAAATAGATAAATGGGACCTCTTCAAAATTTAAAAATTTTGTACCTCAAAGGAGTTTGTGAAGAAAGTAAAAAGGCAGCCTACTCAATGGGAGAAAATATTTGGTAACCATATATCTGACAGGGGCCTAGTATCCTGCATATAAAAAGAAATCCTATACCTCAGAAATAAAAAGACAAACAACCCATTTGAAACGGGCAAGTGATTTGAATAGACACTTCTCCAAACAAGAAATACAAAAGGCTAAAAAGCACATGAAAAGATGCTCAACATCACTAGCTATTAGGGGAATGCAAATCAAAACTACAATGAGATACCATCTTACACCCTTTAGACTGGCGGCTATTAAAAAAATAGAGGACTACAAGTATTGGAGAGGATGTGAAGGAATGGGAACCCTCATCTACTGCTGGTGGAAATGTAGAATGGTGCAGCCATTGTGAAGGACAGTTTGGCAGTTCCTCAGAAAACTAATATAGAACTGCCATATGATCCAGCAATTCCACTGCTGGGTATATACCCAGAAGAACTGAAAGCAAGGACACATACAGATATATCACACCAATGCTCATAGCGGTATTATTCACTATTGACAAAAATTGGAATCAACCCAAATGCCCTTCAACAGATGAATGGATAAACAAATTGTGAAATATACATAAAATGAAATATTACTCAGCTGTAAGAAGAAATAGAGTATTAACATACGGGATAACATGGATGAATCCTGAGGACCTTATGTTGATTGAAGCAAGCCAAGAACTGACGGACAAATATGACATGACCTAATATGAATTAAGCAAATTGAGCAGACTCACAGAGCTAGAGTCTGGAAGATAGGTTTACAGAAAATAGAAAGGGAGAAGCAGGTTGTGAGCCAATGCCTATACGGGCAAAATCTATGATAAGGTGGAAGTATGTAGTTGTACAGTGGTGTAATGATACTGTTGGGATGGGTGGTGCTGGTTTGTAAGGGCGGTGGGGTGGGGAGAGTGGGTTTAACTGTCCATGGAACTGGGGGGAGGGTTGGGGGAGAGAGCAGGTGAACACTGGGGATTGACAAGTACATGACTGAAACTACAATGTTGGAAATGCTCTGTTGGCAATATGGCAAGTGAGAGTTGCTGGTTTGGGGTGTTGGATGTGGGGGGCATTCGGGACAGAGCGTACCTGGGGCAGGCTTCCAGGGTGTATGTAAGTGTTCATCTTGCCATAGTGTGTTATATCAGTGGGTGGAGACCCCATAATGAGCAGCAAGGTGGTGGACTCCCATCCTGGGGAGACCTCCTATGTTTTCAAATAGAGGGGCAGGAGTCTCTCAAGAGCATGGGCGGTGCCCAATAGGGGAGGACAGACCAGTGTTACAAGCGCTCAGTGTTGCTGCAAGTAACTATGAATCTGGTCCTTCAAGCAGTGAAGCCTGGTGGTTGCCATGGGTCGCAAGGGGAGGGGAAGGGAGGAATAGACTAGATGTAATGGGACATTTTGGGGGTGATGGAAGTGTTCTACATGATCTTGCTATGATGGATACAGGCCATGTTAAATTACATGAAAATTATAAAAGTGTATGGTCCAAAATGTAAACCATAATGTATTCCATTGACCATGGTAGGTAGCAATGTTTCAATATTTGTACATCAGCTGTAACAAACGTACCATCCACATATAAAATGTTATTAATAGGGGAAGTAGGGGGAAAGGGGAGGATATTGGGTATATGGGAGTCACCTGTATTCGGTATGTGACTTTTCTGTAACCTAAAACTTCTTTGAAGACAAAATGAAAAAAGTAAGACACTGGGGGAATAAACGGAAGAAATTGTCACTGTACATATAGGACAACAGATCTTACAGTGATAAAAGACAAAATGTCAAAAGAAAATTTTTTTTAATTTTTTCATCAGTTTCTATTATCCAAATTTAAAAAAAAAATTTTTTTTTTGCATTTTTTCTTTCTTATTTTTAAAACTATCATTATTTCATTTTCTTATTAATCATATTTGGCTATCTTATTGGCTTCATTTTTTAAGAAGTTTTGGATCACAGAAGGGGTTCAACTGTGGCAGGGGAAGATCACTGGTGCAGGGTATCAGTGATGCGAGATACGTGGGAGGAACCTCACCTGGGCATACATATAAGGCATATAAATGTGTTCAAATGTTATGGGGCATTGTCACACAATAACTGAAGGAATAGCAAATTCTTATCTTGGGAAGCACTGCCACATTCTCTAATGGAACATCAAGAATCCTCTGAGTACAGGGGCAATGACTAGTGACAGGCCCTTGATATTGATAACTGTGCTTATGAACCTTTACTCTTGAAATGGAAACTTAGCCTAGTATTATAGGGTGCCTTAAGAGTTGCCTCCTGGGATCCTCCTTGTTGCTCAAATGTGACCTTTCTCTAAACTGAACTCAACATATAAATATATTACCTTCCCCCCAGCCTGGGACATGACCCCCAGGGATTAGTCTCCCTGGCACCAAGGGATTACTACAAAGCACCAATTAGTAATGCAACTGGAATAAAACCTTGACCAAAAGGGAGAAAAGTTAAAGACAAATGAGTTTATATGGCTAAGAGTCTTCAAAGTGAGTCAGGAGGTCATTCCACAGGTTACACTTGTGCAAGTCTCAGCAGGATCTCATTGACTGCCAAAGTAGACACTACTCCTAATAGCAGGGCTCCTGAGGGCTCTGGAGACATCCAGACACTATAGGCAGGGCAGATAGCTCAGGAGTTTGGTGCCTTGCCAGTGGGCCCTACTTTGGAATTTATGCTCCCCAGTGTGACAGAGTTAGACTCAGTTGTGGTTTCCCTATATATGGCTATTCTGTTCTTCTATTTGAACCTATAATTAGGAGTTTGTAGGTATATGTTTGAGAGACTTAAATCTTTGGGCTGTCCATACGCCAGCTGGGCCTCAAATCTCAATGGTGTTGCAACACCTGCTCTCCAGTTCATTGGTCTCACCCAGGACAACTAACAAGGAGGTGATGATAGACAACCACCATACCAAGGAAATGAGAGAGTCTACAACTGTAAGCAAGAGAGTACCATCCATCGGCCCTAATGGAATGCAGCCCTCTCTCAATTAGAGGTGGAGTGGACATGATCATCTGAGAATCCTCAGGATTGGGGAATGAACTATGGACTAAATTAGACTTACTGATATTCTACTATAGACTTATTTTGATTCTACCAATGGAAGAAATTGTATCATTGATGTGGAGGCAGTGGCCACTGGAGTTTCTGAGGGCAGGGAGAGGGAAAAACAGGTGTAATACAGGGGCATTTTTGAGACTTGAGAATTATCCTGAATGACATTGCAATGACAGATACAGGCCATTACATATCTTGCCATAATCTACAGAACTGAGTGGGAGAGAGTGTAAACTACAAAGTAAACTTTAATCCATGCTTAGTGGCAATGCTCCAAAATGCGTTCATCAATTACAATGAATGTACACACTAATGAAGGATGTTGTTAACATGAGAAAATGTGGGAGGTGTGGGGAGCAGGGCATATAGGAATTTCCTATATTTTTTATGCAACATTTATGTAACCTGAGTATTTAAAAAAAAAAAATAGGTGTAATATGGTGGCATTTTTGAGACTTGGGAATTGTCCTGAATGCCATTGCAGTGATGGTTACAGGCCATTATATATCTTGTCATAACTTACAAAAATGTGTGGGAGAGAGTATCAACCATAATGTAAACTATAATCCACACTTAGTGGCAATGCTCCAATATGTGTTCATCAATGGTAACAAATGTACACACTAATGAAGGATGTTGTTAGTGTGGGAAAGTGTGGGAGGGGTAGGGAGTGGGGTATATGGGAATCCCCTATATTTTTAATGTAACATTTATGTAATCTAAGTATCTTTTAAAAAATAAAAAAAATGATAAATAAATAAATTTTAGAAGCTAAAAAAAAAAAAAGAATGCTGCTTCTAAGGTAGAAGCTGAATCAATTACCACAGAAAGTCTGTGTGCTGAGGATACTGAGGTTTGCTGTAAAGTTTTCAACTTTGTTACATGTTTGACAATTTATAATAAAATATTAAGGAAAAGTTTAAAAAGAAGACTATATGAAGGTATCGAGATTAATTCATAAGTATATAATATGTAGTTGTATTTCAATTATGCATTGTTGAGAAGTGAAAAGTAAATGCCAGTGTATGAATTGCTTAACTATAGAACATCAACAAGGGACTTTTTTCTGTATAACAATTGGCAAAGTGTAAACACAGAATGTTGATGTTTTTCATGTTTCTCTTAAAATGCTGAATCAACTTCAGTGCCAGAGGCAGAGTGCCAGGCTCTCAGCTTTGACAAACTTGGCTGAAGTGTAGCCTGCCTTATCCATAATGGAAAGGGCAAGAAGCCCAGGAAAATAACTCATCCCTGAAATACATGGACACATTAAGCACTTGACTTTTTCCTAATACACATCAGCTTTACAGCAACCCTCAAGAATTTTTTTAATATATGAATTTGTTTCTGTGAATTTAAAAAGTGCTTTGTTTTTATTAAACATCAGGCATTGTCAGTATGAAGCATTCTTCTAACCTGTCCAGAGGAAAAATATTCTTCAACCCAACCTTTAAACTCCTCCATTATTTTAACTGGAAATTAAAATTTTGATGTTTGGTTTCCTTTAAATTATACCTTGACCCTATTGAGTACCATAGAATGAAGAGCATCATTAAAAAAATACTGAGATGCCCTAAATGATAGGCGAGATCACAGAGTATGTAGCTCATGATGGCTACTTATTAATGTCAGAAGGGAATTTGGCATAAAGCAAATGTAAGAAAAAAGTAAAGGTCATATTTTCGGATGATGGATAAAAAGTTTGAATATCCAACAACAATCCTTTTTAAAAAGTAGAAAGGTCTTAATTTGATCCGTTTCCTGAGTAAATAAAATCACTCTATATTTAAAATGAAAAAAAATTAGCATAACATCAAATGACATAAGATAAAAAAATCAGTTGGGAATTAACAGTTTTATGCAGTAAAACCTACTCCTATCAATTTAGTTGTATGGTGTTAGGAAATTCAATCAGATTGCACATTCCCCAAATAATAATTGAATATTGAGAGCTCAATTAGCAAAACAGATAAATTGTTTAGTAGAAGAGCTAGCTCCTCATAACCACATTATCTCATTTCTCCCCTTTATTTCACTAAAGCACTGAAGCTTTCCAAAGTAATTGAACTCTCCAAATAAGTAGCAAGAAAAGCCACTTTACTGACAGGTAGTAATCAGCAAAAATGGGATTGCAGAGATAAAAAGTTTATCTTCCTCAATCTCATCCTTGGTGAAATAATGCAGTTTTGCTGTTTGTCTCATTGACCCAGCTACTGGACCAATAAAAATATGGAGAAGGAGAATGTGAAAGCAGAGGATAAGGAGAAGGGTAGGGAAAGAGGAGGAGGTAGAGGAGCATAAGGAAGAGAAGAAGAGGAAAACACAAGCCTAACAAATTCCAAATACCCTGAGTAAAACGAAATGTCAAAGAGAGGCTGAGGGTCATCTATAGATCTTGCCTTGCTGGATAGTTGATATTTATGGAAATAGTATTAGGTATCTGTATTAGTCTGCCAAAAGGGTGCCAATGCAAAGTACCAGAAATCTGTTGGCTTTTATAAAGGGTATTTATTTGGGGTAAAAACTCACAGTTACAAGACTGTAAAGAGTCCAACTCAAGGTTGCTTTCTCACCAAAGTCAGCTGCAACATGTTGAATTAAGATGGTCACTGATCTCTGCCTGGTCTCTCCTTTCCCTACAGGCTTCCAGTCCTCTCTCTCCTAGTTAGGGCTCATCTCTCAGGGCTTCCTATAATCAATCTCAGCTGTTTTCCCAAGGTCAGCTATAATGCAAGGGTCCATCCTTACCTAGGGCCCCAGGATAAAAAATGACAAAGCTCTCTCTCTTCCGGTGTTTTCTTGAGTGAGTGTCCATTTATATAAGCCCATCAAGGGGGCAGGGACTCAACCGAGTCACACCTTACTGACATGATAGAATCAAAGCCCTAATCTTAACAGATAATTTAATCAAGGACCCCTCAACTGAATCCAATATAATCAAAGGGTATCACACCCGGAGTAGATTGTTTAAAAACATAGTATTTCTCCTTCTGGGATTCATAAATAATCTCAAACTCCCATAATATCCATTTGTACATATTGCCAAAAGGGCAAAACCAAGCTTCACTGGAAGCAATTTTTAATCAGCAATTATAGTCAGGAATGAAAAGAGGGTGGTGTGATAGTTTGATATTGTTTATGAATTCCAAAAATAGATACTGGATTATGTTTTTAAACTGGTCTGTTCCTCTGGGCATATTAGATTATATTGGATTCAGAGGTTTCACTTTTACTTGGTTAAATAATGATAAAGGATTTTTGGGTCACGTCGGTAGGACGTTGCATCCCTGCCCCCCTGGTGGGCGGGGACTCACAGAGAAAAGACATGGCAGAGAACAGAGTTTAATGCTGGAGCCCCAGGAAGTAAACATGCAGAAGAAGAACACAGAGGAATACAGACAGCTCCATAGACAAGGCAGAGGCCCCGGGAAGAGAGACGAGCCATTTGCCTGACAAGTTACAGCTGGCCTTGTGGAGAGAACACAGCAGCTGAGCCCAGAGAGAAATGAGCCCTGGGAAGGAGACGAGACTTACCCTAGCCGACAGCTGATGCTGGAAGAAGCTGGGACCATGGAGCCTTAAGAAGAAGGAAGCCTGAACCCTTGCAGACATCAGCAACCATCTTGCTCCAACACATGGCAACAGACTTTGGTGAAGGAAATAACTTATGCTTTATGGCCTAGTAATTGTAAGCTTCTACCACAAATAAATACCCTTTATAAAAGCCAACAGATTTCTGGTATTTTAGGTCAGCACCCCTTTGGCTAACTATTACATGTGGCATGTTAAAACAACCTAGCTAATAATATGCATCCACTAAATGATTTATAATAGACCAAAACCAAGTCAATTTATTTAACTGTCTATGTACCTCCTCAGGGTAAGGAAGACATAAATATTGGTAGGCTGATAAATGGTTTTTACTTACTTGAAGAACTGCTTTAAGCGGTGCATCATTATTTCCCTAGCTATTCCAAAAGGAGCAACCTGAGCAAGTAGAATTTCTAGAATATTCTTCCCCTTTTCCACCTCTGAATCAAGTTAGCTTACAATTTGGTAAGGATGGGAAAGTAGATTAGACCACATGGGAATTACTAGAGCAGTGGCCTTGATATATTAAATTGGCTATAGATAGCTCTTAGTCCAAATGGATTCCCTGAATATCTACTCTTACATACATTTATATTGGAGATTAAAATAAATCATGTTTTATTCATTTAAAAAGCATCTATTAAATATCTCTTAATTGCCCTAGTGCCAGGAATAAATTGATTAAAAAGATAGCTGTTCTTCAGAGAAGGTGAAAGAGAAAGGGAAACATAATTTATTGAGCATGTGTTACACACCTAATGTATGTGATCATGACACCGCAGTGAGGTTGGTACTATTTCCCCATTTTACTGATAAAGAAACCAAGGTCCAAAGAAACTAAATGATTTCTTCTTGCCAATTACCCAGTTAAGTAGCAAAGTCAATATTTAAACTAAGATCTGCTGGACTTCAAGTTTCACACTCTCCCCACCATATGGCTGACAGTGTAAGTAGGGAAAGGAAAAAGCAAACACTTGTAAAAAATATTTAAAATAATATAATGGAAATATGTACACTGTAAAGTAATAGCAAAAAAGAAGAGTAGTCAGTTCTGTTTGCCTTGTAGAGGAGGAAAAAGGTCCCAGAAGTCTTTTCCAAACGATCATCTTTGACCTTTCAGAACACACAGGAGTTTTCTAGTAAAAACCAGAGCACACAGGATTATTTCCCTATGAAACCCTTGCAAGTCCCAAAATTCATCATCTTCTTTACCCTATTTTCTCTTTGTCTATACTATTTGCTATGCCAGAAATATCTTGTCCCTTTGTCTGCCAGGTGAGTTTCTAGAAGCAAATCCAACTAACTTAAAGATGTAAAATTTATAGAAATTTGCCCATTGATTTATTCATTCAGCAAATATTTAGGAATTGCTACTTATATGCCAGATACAGAATATCTAGAGACAAAGACCAAAAATCTTGATCTAGTTAAAATCTAGTTGGGGATGTAGAAAATTTAAATTATTATTCTAATACAACATGTGCTACAATAAAAGAGAGCACAAACTATATGGGAGAAGTGCAGGGGGCACAGAAGAAAGCTTCCCAGAGAAGACCACTTTGGTCTGTGTCTTAAAGACAGAGTCACTGTTAATATGTGGAGAAAAGAGGAATTAAAGAAAAAAATATAACTTTTTGGTGTGTTTTATATTGTTGGAAAATATCATTAAAGTCTTAGCACAGCAATGAATTGTTAATTATGTAACCAACAAAACAAGCTGATTAAATACATGAGACCAGTAAAGTACTATACAATAGCAATTCCATGGCAGTATAATTTATGTCCTCCAAATGTCCCAGCCAGCAGAAATTTGACAGTGATGTGTTCATTGGAGGAAAGATAATTCTGAACCTACAGCTCCATCAGACTCAATTTACTAACAATATCGATTTCCTGATATAATCCGCAAGTGAAGGGAAATTTAGTTGATTGGCATCAAACAGTACAAATAATTGTAACTACATTGACAACCAGAATGATAACCCTATTCTGACCTGAAAGGCATGTGTATGTAAAGGAAATCTTTTCTAGAATGGCTTAGGCAACAAAAGGATATTTACTGAAGATTCTGCAATCCACTTGCACCCCCTCATTTTATATATATATATATATACACTATAAAGACACATACATATTGTATATGTGTTTTATGTGTGTGTCACAATAACAGATACACGTCTTTCCTTCTTTATATTCATTGATTCATTATAATGAATAAAGTGGCAGGTGTTGCATTATCTCAAGCCTGGATCTGAGCTGGCAGAATCATTGATTTCTTCGCTTTCCAATTATTTTCTCCACCTGTGATGTTAGCATTTGCATTCCAGCTAGGGGGTCCTCTCCAGTATATAGTATATAAGTTTAAAAGAGTACGTAAGGCTCCTTTTAAAATTTCAGCTTTAAAATTATAAGTAACATTTGGGTGTTACTACCATGTTCCAGGACTTTTATTTGTATTACTTACTTTAATTCACATAACAACTCTATTAGTTAGGTATTATTATTATTATTATTATTATCATCATCATCATCATCATCATCATCATCCCATTTTAAAAGTATGGACATGAGGCACAGAGGGGTTAAATAACTTATCAAAAGTCACACAGCATTCAAAAAGGTGAAAAAAATAGTCAGAAAGAAATTATCCATAACACTTATTACTCTTTAAAGCACTAAGTTTACTGAAAGAATGTATATAGCCTTTGCCCTTTTGGGGGGGTTGAAAAGGAGACATCATGGAAAAATAAATATGGGAAAATATACACTGAGTAAAATGACAAACGTTCTGAAATGGTAGGTGCTTCATATCCCAATGGTAATAATTTCCCTTGCTATCACAGTTTAATTTTAAGCATTTTAATCTTCAGTGTTTGTTTAATCTCAAATGTCTTCTGGATCCTACACCCAAATTATAGGAACAAGTCTGTAATTCACCTACCTTTGCAGTTAAGCATAACTTTTGAAGCTTTTCACCTTTGGATTTACATTTTCAGTTACTAAAATCTTAATTTCATTTTTTATTCAGATTCTTCATACTATTTTTCAGGCCACATACTTTTCTAAATAAATGTGCAAATTTGCTTGCAAAAACACCATGTATGCATTATAAGTAATATCATAGGAATATTTGAATGATGTTCTAAATTATATTCTTCATTTACAAGGAAATTGTGTCTCTATTCATGTCTATACTAGCAAAGCAAGGTAGAGAAATGAGTCAATTATTAAACTTCCAGGAAAGAGAAAAAGGAAAAATAGCATGTCAGAGCTAGAAGAACCTTAAAGAAAAACTTGAACAAAAATGCACATTTTCTGAAACTCTCTGGATAATTCCCTGAAGTAATGTGTTATTTGCTGTTTTCAAACTGTCCTAAGTACATTTCACATGATTTCTTTCAGTAGACACCAATGATGACATTTTCATTGTTCATGCTTATTTTTCAGATGTTTTAAGACAAAAGGTAGAAAACTGAATAGCCTCAATTTTAGAAGTTTGGAAGGAAAGATTAGTGAAATCCTGCTAATTAAACAAGAGGTTTATTTTACATTGTTATATTTTAATAACAGTACATCTGTTTTTAGAAAAAATATGTTCAATTATCAACTAGACATTAGGCAATCAGTTCATAATTTGAATCCCTAAGACTCTCCATAAGAAACTGATTCTAAATAAAAGTCTGGTAAATTTTCCTTATAATTTTAGCACTGAAGTGCATTATATACCAATATCTTCTACACGAGTGCTAAGGCCCACGTTCCTACTGATGTTCTCCAGAAATACAAACTAAGACAAGCAAGTTGGCAGCTTCCTGCAAAGATAAAAGAGGCTTTTCAGCCCAAACTGTGCACCTGGCCAGAGTCCATGGGAGAGGTTTCTTCCTGAGAGGAGGCTGAATCTGCCAGGAATAGCCTAAAGCCTATAAAAGTAAATGGCAATTAAATAACTGTAGTAAAATGATAGGTTAAGGAAAGACATAATATTTGATCTCAAATTTTATAACAAATACTTGTTAATTAGGAAAATCTGATCATTTGATTGTGTTTGTTGCATTTATGTTCAGAAGTGGTCCAAGGGAGTTAGAAGTGTGTGTTACACAGCAAAATTCAATGAGTAATACATTTCTTCAACATCCATTCTTCATCGAATGAAGTCATACTTATTCTGAGAATACACAAAACTGGTTTACAGGAAACAGACCCGTGGTGCTGGCCAAGAGTTTGTTCTCATTTTCTAAAATAGCTGTTAAAAAATCTTCTACATTGAACGCACACAAGAATAAAAATAAGTAAACATCTATTCAAATCCTTTTATTTCAGAAAACCAATAGACTATCAAGGGACTTTTTGTCCAAATCCATAAAACTCTTTAGTATTAAAGGTAGAATTAGATCACTGACATCTTAACTCACATAATAGTATAAGTTGCACAATACTATTTTTCAGGATAAATGAACCTGAAACTTAAAAGCATTGTTTTTCTTTTTCTGTTTTTAAATATGCTCTCATTAAATACAGGGAAACTTTTTCTAGTTATCTTAATTCTTTAAATCCACACTGACCATCTTTTGAAACTCATGTAATAAAACTATTGACAAGCAATCTCATTAGAATGCTCCTCCAAATTTGCTCTCATTAAAAAAGATGAAGTGCATTATATATTGAAAATAACAAATACTTGAGTTTAGGCTGAGGTGGTATTTTATTCCAAATAGTACAAGTACCTCGCAGGAAACAGAAACCAATTTCAATATGGGGTTTTTCCAGCCAAAAAAGCAAATGACATGAATCCACCTGAACATCTATCCAAGCCTCTATTCCTTCTCTTTCCTCAATGAAAACAGCAAGCTTTCTTAGGACATGAGGTGTAGGCTTGGCCACATGGACTTGAAGAAAAGCCCTACAAGTCAGACTGCACATGCCGCCTTCAAATGTTATCCTCGTGTTTGCAGTCAGCTCCCTTCTTCTGTTGACTGGGAGGGACCAAAACTAGATTCTAAAACTGCCACAAAAATGATCTGCAGGCTTATAAAACTCCTGCACAACCTGGACCCAGGACTTGTTGCCTCTTTCTATTTGTCACAGCTAGCAAGGTGACAGGATAGCAGTAGCAGGCACGACCAGAGAGAGTGGTACATATCTAACACAGTGACCCCATCCCTACATATCACACAGGGTGGATCATCCATGGCTGCCAGTGTCAGCATTCATTCTGCACTTCTTCCATGCATGCATGAAAGGTATCAGATTTTTCATACAAATAAAATGCCACAGGATGCTCAGAAGAAAAGGATATATTGTTTGCTTTTTTCTTTTCAGGGATGAGAAGCAGCCTTGTTCTTTACCTTAACAAAAAAACACTTTCAACAAAACTTCCTTTTTTATTTTTTTTCTTTTTCTTTTTCTTTTTTTTTTTTTTTTTTTAAAGATTTTATTTATTTATTCATTTATCCCCCTGCCGCCTGTGCTCGCGGGGCCAGCCAACCACGCCGCGCGGGCGGGCCCTGCCCTCACCAGGAGGCCCCGGGAACCGAACCCGGGGCCTCCCACTTGGCAAACGGGAGCCCCATTGATTGAGCCACAGCCGCCCCCCACAAAACTTCCTTAACAAGGTCTAGGTGGCGCCTCATCCTCTGGCCCAGCATTGTCCCCAGCCTTATCTCCTAGGACACTCACCTTGCCTTCTCCATTCCAACCATCCCGACTTTGCTCTTTCCCACCTCAGGGCTCTTTACATTCTGTACCCTCCGCCTGGAGTATTTGTCCTTCCACTCCGTAGCAGGACAATATTTTTTCAAATATTCTCTATTAAAACTTTTTCTTTGTCTGTAATATGAAATTTTCTCTGTAGCATCTCCATTATTAAGACAGACATGAGTTTAATACTTATTTCTAAAGGCAAGTGGACGGCAAATACTGTCTTGAGACGCAGAAAGAAATGTTTTAGGAAAATCCCTGCCTGAAAGGAAGTGAAAATGAAAAGAGAAGTCTGAAGGAAAGAGGAAAATTTCCCTACACAATCTTCCAAGGCAGCCACAGAATGAAATGTGGAGGATTAGGGATGGGGGTCAATTATGGCCATAAAAATGTGGAAAAGTCTCAGTATAATTCCAGAATAAAGGAGTTTATGCTCACTTGCAGCATTAGTTTCCTACATCTGCTATAACAAAGTACTACAAACTTGGTGGCTTGCAAAAACAGAAATTTATTCTCTTATAATTCTGGAGGCTAGAGGTTCAAAATCAAGGTGTCGCATGGCACACTCTCTCTGGGGACTTTAGGAGCAGATCCTTCCTTGCCTCTCCCAGCTTCTGGTAGTCCCAGGTGTTCCTTGCCTTGTGGTAGCATAACTCCAACCTCTACCTCTATTTTCACACAGCCACCTTCCCTCTGTGTCTGTCTTGAGATTTCCCTCTTCCTGTAAGGACACCAGCCACATTGAATTTAGGGCCCATCCTAGTCCAGTATGAATTCATCTTAAATTAACTAATTTTATCTGCAAAGACCCTATTTCCAAATAAGGTCACATCCACAGGTATTGGGATTAGAATTTAAACATATTATTTTGGGTGACACAATTCAACCCACATCACTTTCCCAGACACAACATTCAGTGACTGGATGCCTTTCAGAGAAGCCCTGAAGTCAAAATGATGCCATGTTGAACATGGTGCCTGTATGATAAGAATAGAAATTACTGAACGGAGGGACCAGTAGATGGACCTGGATAGTCCCATTTCTTCTCAGCCTGTGCCTGACATTTAGGGGATCCAAAAGTTCCTTTGTGTCCTGCAGGTGGATTCAGAAGATAGCTGAAGCTGGCAACTTCACCAGGAGGATTGTGATTCTCTAGAAGAAGGATACAGGGTTGACTTCTGAAACCAGGAATTGAATGGAAATGGCAGTCCGATCTCTGGACATCTGTAACACTGGGGAGACCTGAGGGGGTTGGGAAGTAGACAGGATAAGGAGATGGCCAGTCTATCCGGAAGCAATCACCACAGATTGCCTGTGCCGAGAAAAGAGACTACAAGGTCACCAACAGAAGTAGTGAGGACAGGAAGTACCCTTCAACCACAGGTCTGAAGGAGCCAGTGAACCTGGCTCCCCATCAACATGGTGTTATATAAGCTTCTTACTGGTCCTGGATGCTGGGGGAAGGCTGGGTTGTAGTGGCAGTTGGGGTGTACTGTTGAGATGCAGACTAGGAAGCAGAAGGAGGGATGTAGAAAGGACAGAGGGAGGGGACAGATGCTGGAAAGCTGATTATTGACTTAAAAAAGATTGAACTCACCAAAGAGAGACTAAGACTTAAACTTGAAGAGACTGAGAGATGTTCAGTGGCAAGATAAAAGGGTTTTTCTTCACCATTCAAAACAGAGGCAAAAGCATAAGTCAAGATTAAATTAAAAAAATAAAATAAAATAAAAAAATTTAACCTGTTTGGCAAATGATTCACCATGCATAAAATTCACCCCAACTCCTTCAGTGACCCTGTCCAAATTTCTTAAAAATCTAATGGGAAAAAAGTCTAATGGAACATTAACTTTCACATAGGATGTTTATAAACCTATAAACACATAGGACGTAGAACCAAGCTATCTTCAGAATAGTGCCATGAACTAGTTTGAGAAATAAGCAAAGATAGGTAGGTGTAAGATATCTAAAGAGGGGAAGAAAAGGAGGGAGTGAGGGGTGGGGACGGGAGAGAGAAGAAGGAAAAGAGAAAGGAAGGAGAGGGAGGAGGAGGGAAAGGGAAATGGAGAAGAGAAGGGAAGAAGGAAGAGAGGAAAGGGGAGGAAAAAGGAGAGAGAAAAGAAGGGAGAAGGAAGAAGGAAGAAAGAGGGATCTTAGGACTTCTTGTATCTCTAAAAACTGGAATTCTTCAGAGAGGGTTCACCCTTCAGCTCACAGTTAAATTGCCACTTCCCTGATATACCCTCAGTATATGTTCCCATGGCATCATTTAACTTTGCTTCACAGAAATTACCACAATTTCAGTTTTATATTTGTGATTATTTGAGTAACTTTTTGTTCTCTTTCTTGTGGGCAGAAACCAAAGTAGCTTCGGTCACCATTTTAATGGCAGTGCATTGCCCAATACCTGGAACATAATAGGTACTCAATAAATATTCATCCAGAGAATGAATGATGGAATTAGTATGTTTTATATGATTGCATTTTCCTCCTTTCCACCCAATGATCCTTTTCTCACTATTTTCTTTTAAAAGTATTTATGGTGGGCTGACCTAGTGTTTATAAATTGTTTATTCAAAAATTGCCAGGAATTCTGTTCAGTTTACCAATCTGTAATTGTTAGGGGTTTTAAAAACACAAGTTTAACTACAAATAAAAGGATATAAATTTGGATTTGAATAGTAAAAAAGACAATTCAACATCCATAGAACTAATGTACAGAAGCTGCTAACAGTCCCTTAATAGCCATTCTCGCTCAGTATTAAAATCCCTAATGTTTATCTTGCCATTTGACTAAGATAGAGATTAAAGTCCTCAGCATCTCATAGAGCAATAAAAACCTGTGAGTAAGGTCTGCCACTAGAATAGAAGAGGAAGGGAATTGTATAACTTCTGTTGTGTCTCCAAGGGAGGGGAATGAACTTTTTCTCTGCTTTCCTCCATTCTGCTGCTTGGAACATAATCATGGTGGTGAGCTGCACTGAACAGAGCAGGTGATGGCAGCGTCCTAGCAGCACAACAAGCTGGAAGGGGTTTGGGTCTCTGGGAAGCTGAATGGAGCAGAGCCAACACATCAGCCATGCAATATCTACAAACTGTTACCTATCTGAGAAAATGAACCTTTCTCAATTAACCACGTTATTTAGAGTTTCTGTTACTTGTAGATGAACTTATCTTAACCAACATGATAGTGTTGACCTTGATTTACTTTTTAAATCAATCCAAAGTTTAACCATGAGCAGGCACCCATGGGAGTAATGTAACTGTGAATATGAGCAATCCTGGAGGTCGTAGTGGAAAACTAGATGGAGAATTTGAATACAATGTCTGAGCTGGACTCACTGAAAGTGCTGAAGTATGATTCTATAATTTTCACACATTAGTGAAGCCAGGTCATCTTTTGGTCTTTCTAGTCTTTTTAATTGTATAATTCTTTAGAAGACGAGTGCAAAATGATTTAACAGTCCCACTCTCTCTAATCTTCTCCAAGCAGTTGGTCATTTCCTTTCTTGTTAATATTATTATAACTATAGGTTAAGATATAAGGTTTTTATTAAATATAAAATGGTATTATTACCTCACCACATCCTTATATTTATGTAACTATCGGCATTCAGTTATATTATTATCCTCCTTTGATAGAATAAAGAAAACCTAAGAATCAAAGAGGCAAAATAATATGTAAACTCATCCATTAAGAATGTTCCAGAATGCATTCAAAACCTAGGATTCCTGAGTTCTGGTTCCTGAATCCTGGTTTTTCCTGGTTCCAAACAAAGCCTTAAAAGATTTTTTAAAATTGTTTTAAACAACTCTCATAAGCCTCACATTCAGTCTGAGCATTTTTCTCCCTATTACTAGTCATTGATGGAGACACTTCTTCCATTTTAACATAATTTTTCCTTTATGTTTTAAATATGTAGGATGGCTGTGCAGCAAACATCCTGAAAATATTTCTTATCCTTAATGCCTCTGACTTCCCAGAACTTTCTAAGCTTAAACTAATGGAGGACATCACAAAAGAAAGACAGCTGTAATTATCTATATTAAAAGTATAGAATTTCTTTAAATCATCAACAATATCTAAAAGGCAAGCAGAAAATGAGAAAAAAAAAATTGTTAATGTAAGGAAAGTGATGATATCCATTATCCATTCATAGTTCATTTACATGAATAAGAAAACCAAATACCCCAAAGGATAAATGGGCAAAAAAAAGAACAGATGCCATATAAAACAGGACATCAGCTTGTGAAAAAAATATTTACTCAACATAGTAGGAACTTCTGGTTCCTGCCCAGATGGCAACTTAACATGGGACTTCTGGCTTCCACTGTAGGAGTAATGCTGGAATAACCATAGAAGTCAGAGGGAAACATGCATTTCAGAAACCAACTTCTCCATAAGGATACTAAAGTCTGACAAATATTGTGTGGAGGGGAGGAGGTTGCCTGGAAGGCAGCTAGAGGAACAGTGAGAAGGTTGAGAGTAAAACTTTGTAAATACTGCTCTGGCCTCACTTCTGTATGTTTGGAACAATCATTTCCTGAGCTTTTATAAAAATAAAAAATAAAAAATAAATCAGTGGCAATCATCCAAATTGTCAGTGCAAATATTCCAAGATATTAAGAGACAGCAAAAGCCCTGCTGGGGAATATAGACTATAGAAACATGTGTATACTGAGAGGTTGCCCCCAGACATTCATTCTTACACGCCTCCCTGTCCAATCCTCCAGGGCTAGCAAATTACAACCTAGGAGACAGTCTCTTAACTCTGCTTCTCCCTGGGCTTTACAGGAGGCAGAACAGGGCCTTGAGGGAAAATAGGAGTAACCAGAGTGGATCTTTGTGCTTGGGGCTCTCCACACCTGGGTTTATCTTTTCTACCCTCCCTAAATTCACCAGGGAAAGCAAAGATTGGAAACTGGACCTCAACCCTTCCTCAACTCAAGATACTAAACAGAGTAACTTATACCCCCACAGAACAATGAGCTCACAGTCAAAATAAGAGGACAAGTATCTCATTATTTTTTATAAAAAATATAAAATATTCCATCTGAATTTATTTGAAAAAATTAAACTAAAATCTTAAAGTAAGCATTAAAATGTATAAAGGCTCTATCTAAAGGAAGAGCTACCCAAATTTAAATGAGAGCTTAAACTGAAAATGCTTATAGAGTGAGATATAAGGAAAAGTCAACCACTGAGCTACATTGGCTTTCCTGAACTGGGTTTTTCATTTGTTTTGCTTGTTGTTTGCTTTTATTTTTTCAGAAGGCCAGAAACCAAACCTGGGACCTCCCATTTGGGAGGCAGAAGCTCAACCGCTTGAGCCACATCCACTCCCTATTTTTTAATATTGGAAGAAAAGAACTTTAAACCTATAATTTTATATCCATCTATGTCAATATTTAAATGTAAGAGTTAAATCATGCAATAATATTTTGATGATGTTCTTTCATCATTTGAAACAAATGTTCCACAACAATGCAAGGTGTTGGTGGTGGGTGATACATATGGGAATCCTGAATGTTATATGCATGATTGTTTTGTAAACTCAGAACTTCTCTAATAATAAAAAAATAAGTTCAAACATATAAGAACTCAGAAGATTTACCACATAAAGGTCCATAATGAAAATATTTTTAGAGGAAGTACTCAAATGATTTAAAGAAATAACTCCAGGAGAGGTGGCAAGAGATGTGAAAATTACAGCTTATCAATATATTGGTAAAAAAATAAAATAAAATGATTTTTTAAAGCTAAGACCAAAGAAATTGAAAAGGGAATATATACATAATCACCCCAAAATATACCATGATGGTTTATTGTGAGATGCTCAGAAACATCAATATTCCTACAAGTGCAAATTAAAGCAATGAGACAATATTTTACACATTTTAGCATGGCAAAATTAGAACACCAAGTGTTGAGGAAGTGGGTATATAGAAATCCTATTACACTACTTGTGGAAAATAATATGGCACCATTTATTCAGAATGTTTATACACTCAGTAATCTCAGGGAAATTTTCACAAGGATTCATATAGAAATATATATGAGAATGTACCTTTCACCATTTCTTTATGATGGTGGACAATTGAAGGAACTCTGGAAACCCATCACAGGAAAGGCATAATATAGTACATCCAGGAGAATTTTGCAATGACTAGAGAAAGGGATATGGTATACAAATACCAACATAGATAGATTGCAAATCTTAGTGTAACTGGGAAAAATAAGCAATAGAATGAGATAAATAACAGTATTATTAACATAAATTGAAAACCATTTATGCAAAATTATACACATTTTGCAAAACATTCAAATCAAAAGATTGACAGGAAGCATACTAAAATGGTTATTTATGACTCTGGGAGAATGGGAGTAGGGTATGAAGATAAATGAAAATGAACACATGGTTAGATATAGACAGATGATGGATAGATGGTAAATAGAAATAGATAGAGATATGAGATAGATGGATGGTGGTGGATGGTTGAATAGATAACACAGTCTTGCATGTATGCATAAGAATGCACCATGATCCAAGGAGTACAATTTGCTCAAAATATTGCACCTGAGTTCCAAAAGAAAAGCATTCATTCCCACTAATATTCAAAGAAAGGGGAAGTAAAATATGACACCATTTCCTCCTATCAAATTAACGTGCTTTTTTTAATTTTTTAAAGGTAATAGCAAGTTGATAGGAGTATAGAATAACTTTACTTAATACTGTTTCTAGGGTTATATATTTATATTACCCTTAGGGAGAAAGTGGCAAAATGTCACAACGGTGTTAGAAGTGGTCATGGCCTGTGATGTGGTAATTTTTAAAATTTATCTTTAGAAAATAATCAAAAATTAAAGCATTATGCATAAAGAAGTTAATGCCAGTAATATCTATAAAATTGAAAGCTTTAAAGCAATCTAAATGCCTAATAAAAGATTTAAAGTTTGATACAATTTTCTCCCAAGCAATACTAAAACAATAGGAGAAATAACTGCTTCCACTTCTCGAAAAAGAAATGCACAAGAGTGAGGGACATTTTGTTATGCCAGAAAGCAAGGAAGGCATCGATTACAAAGGCGATCTTGTCAAAGGGCACAGAAACCAACCAAAAGAGACTCCCACCGACAAAAGTTAGAAAATTGAATTACCAAAAAGAATAAAAACTGTATATAAAAATACAAGCACTCACAATGAAATTAGAAAATTATATCATCTCTTTGGCTACCGTTGAAGATTATTCAAGCACCTGTTCATTATTCTGAAAGGTGATAAAGGGAACCAATTAGGTCTCACCTGTATTTGCTATCTTTTGGAGAAACCAAATTGTTAATGAGGGAAAATTATTCATAGATAATAAGTGCAGGAAGCATGAGAGAATTAGAAAATTAACATCCTGCAATCCCTGATGAAGTCATGGATCCAGTCAATATTTATCAATAAATATCAAAACTCTTGAAAGAAAGGTTAAAGGAACACAACAACAGGCTGACAACACCTGATCCATCTTAACATCATCAAAAGTGGGGCAACCAGATGGTATGGGTTTCTGATGTGATGCAATACAGAATGCACAGCACAAACTGACATATTTTTGACAAAAAGAAATTGAATCTGACTCCAATCAAGTCTCTAAGTATAAATATTAGTTTACAAGAAATACAGAGATTAAAGGAAAAAATAAAACAAATCACAGAGAAGCAATCAGTCAAATCAAGAATGTGGAATATGGGAAGCGGCTGTGGCTCGGTCAGTGGGGCTCCTGTTTACCATATGGGAGGCCCCGGGTTCGGTTCCCGGGGCCTCCTGGTGGGGGCGGGCCCGCCCGCACGGCATGGTTGGCTGGCCCAGCGAGCACAAGCAGCAGTGGGGGGATAAATGAATAAATAAATAAAATCTTTAAAAAAAAAAAAAAAAAAAAAGAATGTGGAATATGGTACAGAACAGAAGTCTAGGTTCTTCCCAGATACACAACTTAAGTGAGGGGCAGGGAAGTTGTTAGAAATTAAATGAGCTTTAGCAAACATGATAATGAAATGCAATGTCTGGCTTCTATGTAAATAAAACAACTGTAAAAAAAAAAAAAAAGACATCTTTTGAGACAATTGGGGATATTTGAATATAGACTACTAGATGATATTAAGGAAACGTGGGTAAATTTTTTGATGTGATAATGACATTTTAGTTATATTAAAAAATAGCACTTATTTATCAGATATACATTTGGTTCACTCCCACTAAGTATTTACAAGTGAGATGATATCTGGAATTTAAAGTATTCCACTTTAAAAAAACAAATACACTGAGATCAATGAAACAAGACTGACTAAATGTGGTTGTCTTAGATTCCCATGCTGCTAAGACAAATACCTCACAATGAACAATGGGAATTTATTGGCTCACGGTTTCGAGGCTAGGAGAAGTCCAAATCCAGGTGTCAGCAGAGCAATGCTTTCTCCCCCAAAGACTGTGGTGTTCTGGTGCTGGCTGCCACAATCCTTAGTTTCCTAGGTTTACCCCTTCACACAGTGATGCACAATGGAGATTTCCTCTCCTTCTCTTCCAGTCATCGACTTCCGGGTTTGTTGACTTCTGGCTTTTGACTCCTCCCCATGACTTTCCCTATAGAAGGCCTCCAGAAATGGGATTAAGACCCATCCTAATTTAGTGGGCTACACCTTAACTAAAAACATCTTCAATTGGTCCTACTTACAATGGGTTCATACCATCAAAGAAAAACTGCCCCCAAAAATGTTTAACAGGCAATGGCTTTATTCAGGGGCTGCTATAGCAGGGAAAGAACTCAGCTCCGTAGAAATAAAGGACAGGACGCATTTTAAAGGCTGAGAGTAGGGTGGAAGAAAAGCACTGGATGTGGGGGTTGGTAATGGGTGGAAATGTCAAAATTTCTAATTTTTATATTGAAAAATACTTTTTAAAATATATCCTCTCATTTTTTTCCTGTTTTCTTCATCTGGATTTCATTTTTAGAATTTAGTATTCTAAAAACTTACCCTTTATAGCCCTTATCACAAGTATAATTAATTAATTATGAAATTATTTATATATTGCCAGTCTTCCTTCTTAAATATAAGCACTTGGATGCCAGAGACCACTTCTGTTTGTTCATGACTTCATCCCAGTACTACTATCACAGTGCCTTGCATGGGATAGGCCATCAATAAATCATTCTCACAAGAAGATTGACATGAAATTGGTAACACAGCAAGTTACTGTTTTGGTGACAGGTAAAGGAATAGACAAACTGGACCTTCCCCCAAATAGTGCAGTTTTATACTCTATGGAGAAAGTAATTTGAGGGTATTACAAATTAAAACCTTAGTTATTTTCTGAATAAAACTTCTTAGTTTTGCAGTTGGATCCAAGCAAAGCAAGATGATTTATGGTTAGATATGAAAACTCAGGGTCTGAGGATCTTTTAGCAATGTGGGACAGCTTTATAACCTATCCCAAAGTTAGTCTCTTCTCAATGTGTCTCCTCTAAACTCTTTGAAAAATGCAATGAAGTTTATCTGTTATTTCTTCCCAAACTACAAATACATGATATTTGTA
>JAKSZT010053770.1:40095830-40145816 GCA_026826555.1 Tolypeutes matacus | reverse complement strand
GTAGTTTATCTGTTATTTCTTCCCAAACTACAAATACATGATATTTGAAGTCTGATATCATGAGGCTATTCTACTGAATGGGTGAAATTAAGAAATATTATAAGACTGTTCATGTGACTTTATCACCTCACTAAGGCCTCCATCTTCTCTTACCTACACAATTGAAATGATATCCTCATAGAACTTCTGGTACCCACTTTTGCTCAGTTCATTCTCCACAGTAAAACTAAAATAAAAAATAAATCAGATCATGTCTCTCTCCTTAAAACTCTTCATTGGCTTCTCATTTTCTGTTCTCATTTGCATATACCTTAAAGCCTAGCATTCTAGCATTCCAAATATGACCTATAAAAGGCCCTGTGGGACATGGCCCCTGATTTCTTTAACTGACCCCTGACAGCCATTTCCTATCACTCACTCTTTTGCAATGAACTCTGCCTGGTGGTTTTAGTTCCTCTGAAGTGCCAAGCTCCATTCCATGTGCTTGGAACCCTGCCTCTCTCCCTGATCCCATTCTTCATCTGGCTAACTTACTTATATTTCAGGTTTAAAATTATTTTTTATTTATTTATTTTTTTACCAGGAGGTCCCAGGGATCGAACCCAGGTCCCTCCATATGGCAGATGGACGCCCAACCATTTGAGCCACATCCGCCCCCCTCAGGTTTAAAATTAATTACCACTTCTTCAGATATCTCAGGCAAGCTTCCCCAACTCTTCTTGTTTTCTTTTTTTATGTTCTCAATGCCCCATATTTCTCTTTCATAAGTGGTTTTCAAAACTATGCTTAAATAATTGTGTAAGGTTGTGTTTAGGGTCTGACCCTTCCCATTCTATCACATAAATTCCCTAACTTGGTCAACTCTATAACCCCAGGGTATATAATACAGTTCCTGATGGCAGTCAATAAATTGTCAAAGTTGCATCTCCTACCCTTGCTTATTTTTCTGCAAAGTTTGCAAATGAAATATGTGGTCTTCAGGGTGGAAATAGCAATGAAGGCACTGAAAGGAAAGTAGTTAGGGACAGGTTTAGGGCAATGGTGTTAAGGGTAATTGTCACCTGGGGAGGTAGATAGAATATAATGTGTGGTCCCCTCCCTCCCTTCGCACAGATGCTGCTGAGTTGGATTCTGTAAAGATTCACCTCCTTGCAGCATCCCCACAGACTGATGCCTAGGTACAACTGCCCCCTCTCCCTATCCTTCTCTTCAGGTGAAATTCTCCACTTGCAAGAAAATTTTCCTCACTCACACTTCTTTGAATGAATCCATGTGCAGTTATATGTGTTTTAGAAACATTGTTGGAGGGTAGATTGTTGTTTGTGAAAAATTCGTATTAGAAGATTATTTAGTCAAAACATACGTATTATATCTGTAGTATAAATTTCCCATTCTAAACTGCCCAAGATAAGAGAGAAAGTCATTAGCTAAATCATAAGTTCATAATTATGATAACATTTTTATTTCATACTAAGAAAAAACAAAATGACTATGGGAGACAGGGAGCAAAAGAAGTGTCCAGAATACTGAGCAAATAATATTATGGGCCATAAGTCAGAAAGAGAGGGTCAAAAACAAGATTGTTGATCTGGGGAAACTTTGAACAGCTGGATCTCCAAATCTAGGCCCCTGACTCTCATTTCATGTGCCAAATGATGATATAAAATTCTTGAGCAAACTAATACAAAAGGCAATCACTTTGTTAGATACTTTTACCTTGGAAATTGCCTCCTCACCTCTTAGAATTGTCTTATGATTCTTGCAGCTTCTGCATCATTTCAGCCAACATTTAAGACACACACACTCCTTCCCATTTTTATTATCTTTCTCTGTAAACAGAGGGAATAGGATTGGGGAATATTGCAGGGCTAAAGATTGTTTTAAAGAATCCTAAGTAGTATAGGAGGAAAATTGTCATTTACCAAGGAAACTGTATGCCCTAGTTGAGACTGTGGATTTTGAAGTCCAAGCACAGCTCAAGAAGACATGGGCTATCTTAAAGGCACAAGAGATGAACAAGTCAAGAAATTTATATTACTTTGCTTATAAATACGTAGTTTGATATCATTGAGATGCTTTTTGTTTTTGTTCTTTTTATTTTGTTTAGTTTTTGCTTTTACTTTTGTTCTTGTTTTGGCTGTGGCTTGTTTGATTTGGTATGCCATGGTGCCATACCATTTGTTTTGATTTTTTTTTTTTTTTTTTTAAATAAAAGAAGCTTGTCATTTTCATTCTGGAATGGTCACTTAGGAGATCCTGCAGTTATGCAAAATTTAGGGTGAACACACACCCACTGATGAATTAGGGTGTGTCTGAGGAATGCTAGTACCCAAGACCCTGGTGCTCAGAAATTATCAGTAAAGCAAAATAAGATCATTTTGTATATGGTACCCCCAAGATTTTCCAGAATAAAAAAAAGTATTTAGACCATAATTCCTATTTCCTGAAATTTGAAACTTCAGAAAAATTTCAGGGTATATTAGATAACCCTGACCACATTCTGGTGGCAGGGTATGGTTATTAGGTTCCTGAAGTAATCTGATCATCTAGGCTGGTGACACTAGTTTGATACTAAGAGTTCAGGGGGAGAGTTGACTTCTGAACAGTTTATGTCAATGCTAGAAGACCGCCAGCACCCACTCAGCTTGGTGCAGTGGTGATATCCGAGAAACAATGGCTGGGTATATAGGGTAAACTAAAGAGTTGGGGTGCTGGGACACCGAGGGTAAAGTCCTTTGGGCAGCACTGAGCACTTTGGTGAGGGTGGGGGGGGCAGTGGATCCCAAGAATCTCCCTGGAGAAAGAACCACAGCTGCCTGCAGATTTATGCCTAGAATACAATGAACAAGCACCCATGGGAATATGCAGGCCCAAGCATCAGCAATGAATCATGACCAAGTGGGTGCATGCTTGTGATGGAAACAATAGACATCCTGCCAGTTTGATGCAGGGGGTGGGAGGGATTATTTGTCACCATAAGAAACAGGAAACAGGACAGTATTTGTACTGAATGTTTGAGAAGCATAATTGACACCATGCAGGAGTCTTCAGCATTATTCCTTAGGCACCACCGAGCTTCTCCTTGTATAAAATATTGACTTTAATAACCACAGGAACATGAATCCAATAAATGATAGCATAATTTATAGGACAACATAACAGCAGATTCAAATGCATTAAAATAAGTAAAGACAATAGCAAATATCCCAGACACATAGTAAGTCTTAATAAGTGTTTGCTCTTATTTGCTACATTTATTTTCTCATGCCATTATGAATAAAGCGTTTGAAAACTGCCCATAGCTCAAGTCTTTGATTTATCTTAAATACAAAGACATAAAACGAAATAAAATTGATAGAAACCCATCAACTATGGTATAAAACTTAGCATGTAATGGTGAAAATTTTTATCATTGATAAAAGTGTAACTGAATGGGTGTACTTCAGGGGGTGTGAAGCGTACCTGGTGGGTTTATTTAAGATAATAATCTCTGTGCCATCCACGCTAAGAGAGTCACCATCATGCCCAAAGACATCCAGTTGGCTCACCGGATACAGGGAGAGAGAGAGCTTAAGAGAAGGCAGTTTTTATGGTGTTTTGTAATAAATTCTGTAAAATAAAAAAAATAAAAATAAAAAAAGAATGGCTTACATATTCTAATTCATCAGCACCACATAAGAAATTTCATTCTTTAATGATTAATTTTATAATATGCACTGAAATAATTATAAAATATTTTAAATAATCACCTCAGATACTTATGATTTTTAAAATGCACTTTAAAATGTGTGTAGAGAAAGACTAGTTTCTTAAATAACTTATAATGGAAAGGTAAAATCACCTCTGGACTATTGTATCTATTGAACCACCTGTGGATGTCTTAAGTGGATGTATATATCTCTAGTACTAAATGAAATGTTTCATTATTTCCTGAAGTCCTAAAATGTCATACACAAGCTTAGTTTTTAAATATGTTTTCATTGACAAAGGACAATTATTTCTTAACATTTTCTGAATATTTGATAATCCATAATTCTAAATAAGTCCTGGTCTAGTTATTTTAAAATGTGAGTTCAGTCTAAGAGAAGAAAATTTTCCTGGAATATCAGAGATTCTGTAGTCATATACACAAGAAGTAATGTTTGGTAAATAATTTTGGAAATTAATTACAAATATTTTTGTTATTACCATAGTATGCTTTCTATATGAATTGGTGAGGTTAATTTTACAACTCAAATCCACACCATATTAAATGAATGATACCTAATTTTTCAAGTTAAAATAGACAGATGTCTATCAAAAGTGTTAAATAATTGTTAAGATATACGTGAGAATAAAGAAATTTTCTCTTTAATATAAAATAAAGCTTATCTTCTTCACCAGAAAATACGAATTTCCACCAATGAGAAGAACATCATAAAAACCAATAAACAATATATAATTTTCTACAAATGGAGAAGTGGCAGGTCCTCTTTTGCTTGAATAAACTTCTGTACGATCCTTTAGTGGGGTCCCTTCCTTTAATTTTGTATCTATACATACCTCATGGACCCACATGTGAAATTTCTCAATTTACAATCTTATCATGGCTCTTCCTGCTTGTCATACTTCACTGGATTCCAATACCCTACAGATCAAATTCCAAACTCTTCAGCATGACACGCAAAGTCCATCAGGATATAACCCCGACTAACTCTCCAACCTTATCTTCAGTTACTCTCTTCTCACACGTTATGCTCCAGCAATTCTGAACAGCTCACAGCATCTCAAACACTCCATATTGTTTACACATCCATGTCCACAACCCACATACACGAATCCACATGTATTTTTGTCTGGCAAATTCCTATATCAATGTCAAAACCAAGTAAAAAAGTTACCTTTCCCCCAAACCCTCGCTGTCCATGCATCTCTCTCTTGCCAGAGGGAGAATCAATCCCTCCTCTGTGCAATCTCTGTATATAGCAAATGCATCTATTATTGCATTGTTCATTTGCTATTAAATATATACTGTCTCCTGCGTTTGATTTTAAGCATCTTGCTTGCAAAATCTGTGCTTGATTTGTTTTTATCCCCAGAACCTAGAATAGAGGCACAAAGAAGTGTCTTTATCAGCATTCCCTTGACTGGCTAGAAGGGAACGTATAAGGAATATTTTCTTCCTTTCATTCCTTTAAAGTCAAAACAAAAACCCTGAGATTTCAGCAGGTCCTCTTATATTGTGTGAAAAGGCCATTATCAGTACTGAGCCATTTAACAAAAGCTCTTTCAGAAAATATTAGAAACTACTTCATTTATTTAAATTTTCAGAAACCTGAAATAGCAAGCCTAACAGCAGCCTCTACACAAATTGCACAACCCATTTCCATTTCTGAACTTTCATAATTTCTAAGGGCAGATCCAAGGAGAGAAATAAAATGCTTCTTCAGATAAATGTTGTGAGCTGACTTTAAATCACTTAGCTCTGTTCTATGGGGTAAAAATCGTTTTGAAGCAAAATATTTTTACCAAAAAATGGAAATTCATAGAAACTATACCCTTCAAAATGTCAACACAATAGCAAATTATGACTGACCATCCTAAGAGGAGTAATATTACACATTAAGAATATGAAGAAATACAGATCATATCAGTGCTAAGCAATGAGCCTTTTTCATGGAAAATTAACAATGTAATCACCCAGACTCCTGGGTTCCCAGACCCTGGCTACTTGATGGATTCCCATCCTGGGGAAGAACTTTAATAATCTTAGAGTGCCTAAGCCAACCACAAGTTGATGCATCATGATTAAAAAATTAATGACAGGGATAATCAGTTATCAATAAATAGATGTTTATTAAGCTCTGTATATGCTCTTCAATACTACCCAAGTGATATGAAATCTAATCCCCGCTTGCTTTCAATGAGTTTATACTTCAAAAAGGGAAATAAGAGGGAAGTGGCTGTGGCTCAATCAGTAGGGCTCCCGTTTACCACCGTTTACCTGGTGAAGGCAAGCCCACCCACACGGCGTAGTTAGCTGACCCAGCGAGCACAAGCAGCAAGGGGGGGATAAATGAATAAATAAATAAAATCTTTAAAAAAAAAAAAGGGAAATAAGTCTTCAACAATGAAATGCAAATAACATGCAAATGACATGATGTTCAAACAAAATGCAAAGCAATAAAGGATTAAATGATTCATTCATTCAACTAATATTGACTGAGTTCAGTTGAACATCTGATATTTTTGCCTCAGAGTGAGATAGACAATAGAAACAATGAGAACTCAAAAGTAGAGAATCTCTGTAATTTAAAATGTTATCTGAAGTCTCCAAGGAAAGATTTGAAGTGTGGTTTCAGATGTGGTTAAGATTTGGATCTACCAAGAAAAGGGAAAACGGCTCAAAGGTGGAAAAACAGGTATGAATCAAAGCAATTCCTCGGTTACAATTTTCATTTTTATGAAAATTCTAACATGAATTGCAGTCTGATGTGTTTCAAGCCCTGTACTTGCACATCTATACAGGATGGGGCTATCCTTTCCTTCATGCTTAATACTGATTCCTTGAGATTACTGTGTTCTCTCTATGATTCTACCTACTTTCCTGCCTTTTTAACAAGTAGCAGGAAAAGGACAGAAGAAACCTTTCCTGAATTAAGAGAAGATGCAGTGGATAAAATGGCTTGTGCTCAGCGAGTATGTGGAGGGAGAAAGGCACACGTAAAGTTAACTTGTTTGAATGCTTATTTGCTGAAAATTTCAAATATTCCCTGTGGCTAATAAGCTCATCTAATAATCATATTCACCACTTCAATAAATAGCATATATTTCTACTTGTTTCTTAGCTATGGTTTTCATCTGATTTACACAAAGTTCTCTTCAAAGACATTGAGCCTATTTTCCACAGTTCGAAGTCACTTCCTGGAGGTAATTTGGACCGTTAAGGAGGTGCATTAATTCTTTCAGACCACAAGGGACTCATTTACTGGCTATATAGTGAAAAGCCAAGAGAGAAGCAAAAGTCCCCTGAGCCCCAAAGATGGGGTAAGAATGTGTCCCTATGTTTGTCAGGAGCATCAAGCTCTCTGCAGCATGCTAATCAGCAAAGTAGAGATTGGCATTTTAGTTTTACTGAACCTAAGCAGAATGGCCACGGATGATTGATGCTCTTTTTCTGAAATGAATTATTTCTTTACTATTTAAAGATTTTGCCAAAGCTTCCAGTCATGACTGTATTTGTAGCAGCCATCAAAAGTATCATCAGAAAAGAATCAATGCAACTTCAGTGATAAATCGTACTAACATCTAGAGATATTACTATTTTGTTCCTACACTTAGATTTAATTTCCCCTTACTTAGATATGAGGTGTTTGCAATGATGACCTGCTCTGGGGGGTCTCCTAGGGATATTTAGATGATTTGAGACTTATTCAGTTCTGATCTTGAAAGACCTTGAAGTATCATTTAGCCTACAGAAAGCAGATCCAGACAGAATCCAACTGAAAGAATAAAAAATTAAGATCCATTCCTTTGGCTGTATTTGCACATAACTCCTGATAAAGCCAGGGTAGATTTGCATTCACAAGGAGGAGAAGATATGTCCTTCAATAAGTTTCTAGGGGCAGAAGAAGCATTATGATCTATGCTTCATCTTAGCCTCTACTACTGTCTTGTCATGTCTATTTTATAATTCCAAATAATTAGGAATTGACTGTTAAGAATTTTTTCACCTAATTTGTTCAAATGTTTAAAAGCTTTGATGAAATTACATTTAACTAGGGAGAACTGGTCAAGAATGTAGAGAAAATGATAGTTTTGCATCTACATTTTGTAGTTCTGTGATTCCACATGAGTTGGATATCGAAAAATCATTTCAAGCTACTTAGAATTAAGCTGTCCTATTTGGAAAATGTAATTTAATCAAAATAACTAGTGAAACAACTCCTAATTTAATTTCTATAAAGGTTCTTTGAAGGCATCTACAAATTAGTTTCATCCAATTCAGGGTAAGATCAAGAAAACATAATTTAATCCAGTATGTCAATAGAGGAAATTTAATATGCGTAATTATTACAGAGGTGTTGGAAGAGCTGAGAGCAGAGAAGTTAAAGCAAGCCAGAGATTAACAACAGGTAGTTGCTTCCATCCTTATTGAAAATGAGCAAAGAGAGCAGATAGCATTATCAGAGCCAGGGAGTAAGGTTTCCACATATGAGCTGGAACCAGAGAGGAGGAACTAAGGAGGGAATAGCTTTCTGACTGGATCTAGAACCACAGAGGAGTTGTACCCACTGGCTTAAACACCACTAGAAACACCACCAGCTTCTCCCCAACTCCTGTTCTCCAATATCCTGGTATTGCCTTCTGTTGGCCAAACTAATCAGAAGCTGATGGCAAGGAGCCTGAAATATGTGGTTTGCAGAGATCAGGTCCCCTGTGATACAGAGCAGAGTGGGGAAAAGGTGGGGATAGATCTGAGAAGAAGCAGGCAAATGTTTAGCAGTTTATCCCACTTGTTCCTCAGCATATCTTTACCCTTTACCAATATTTAAGTCTTACACAACAATAACTTCTATCTGTCTGTCACGATGCAACCATCCTTCATACAAACAATGAAACCCTCATTCCCTCTCACAGAAAGGGAAAATCCCACCAGTGTTAAGTTCTCATCTAGCTCAGTCAAAATCCCACCAGGATGTATTTTTCAACCTAAAAACTAAATTGTAAAATAAAGGACAACATTCCTTACATGAGAAGGGAAAAGGGGGAGAAAAGAAATGAAGGACTAATATTGTCAGTGCCTGTAGCAGTTTGGCATTGTTTATGAATTCCAAAAACAGATATTGAATTATGTTTGTAAACTGGTCTGTGCCTCTGGGTGTGTTCCCCTTTGATTGCACTAACTTCAGAGGTTTCATTTTTACTTGATTAAATTATAATTAGGGCTTTGATTGGGCGATGTCAGTAGGATGTTGAATCCCCAGCCCCTTGGTGGGTGGAGACTCACAGAGAAAATGACACCGCAGAGGAGAGAGTTGGAATTTTGATGCTGGAGCCCTAGGAAGTAATTACACAGAGAAGCAGATATGTGAGGAAAGAGAAAAGGCTCCATTAGACACGGCAGATGTCTCTGGGAAGAAAATGAATCTGATAGTCTACAGCTGACCTTGTGAAGAGAGCAGAGCAGCTGAGCCCAGAAAGAAACGAGCCCCAGTGAGAAAGACAAGCCTCATGCTAACCTACAGCTGAGAACAGAAGGAGCTGGGATCACGGAGCCTTAGGAGGAAGAGGAAGGCTGAACCCTCCAAAGTCCAGTAGCCATCTTGCTCCCACATGTGGTAGCAGACTTTGGTGACAGAAGTAACTTATGGTTTATGGTCTTGTGACTGTAAGGTTCTACCCCAAATAAATACCCTTTATAAATGCCACCAGAGTTCTGGTACTTTGCATCAGCACCCCTTTGGCTGACTAATACAGTGCCCTTCAGCCAAAGATCACCAGTTGCACAAGTTGAACAAGTCGGGTTTTTTCACTCATTGCGGCAAGGAACAAACAGCACACACCAGAGGGAACCTTGAATGTCTCAGTACAAAGGTGTGAGAAAGTGTTATAGAATTTTGGCTTTGGTTGAGTGATTTTGGAGATATGGCTACGGAAGCAGTGGTTTGTTCTCAGAAAGCAGGGGCAATTCTATGATTGAGTATCAAAAAATATTATCTGTAATGAGAGCACACTAGAATGAGACTAATCTGTAATTGATAAAGAAACAACACTCGTATTAGGTGGGTGAAGAGGATGCATGGTAGTTTGTGAGTTGCTCAGTGACTTTGTTTTTTTCACTTTTATTACACAAGAATGACCTTGTCTGATGTTGATGTCTGTGGTATTGTTTATGTCTTACAGGAAAACAACTGTGGTCTAACTATGAGCATCAGACAAGTTCCTAGATATCAGGGGCTATTTTTTTATGGGTATTCTATATATTCATAATAAATATGTAAGATATGCATATTTTTTCTGGTCCTCCTTCCAGTAACTACTCATGAGTGATTATTAATATATAACATGAGCTTCTGCCACCACTGTTTCATGTCCCCCTTGCATTTAGCCAGATTCTTACTAGTATAGTGATTAACATGGTCTTCTCTGGAGAAGCTAAATCTATAGTGGTCCATCCTTTATTGGATTGTTCTAGTGTTTCATTAAGTTTTACTACTGCATATAAAAGTACTAAGAAATACCCCAATGAATGCAGACATAGTATTCCCATTCCCATGTGCAGTGGCAATCCAATTTTCCCTTGACTAAAGGAATCGGTCATCCCAACCAGGATAGCAACTTCTTTATCTATTGGTTCAGTGGCATGAGAAGTCCCAAATTGTCAGGAGGTAGTCTCAACTTCCAATTCAATAGAACCATCTCTGTGGCCCCTGGTGGAAGAATTTTTCCTTGGTAACATAGACCTCTAAAACATCTAAAACCAGATTCTGGGATTGAAAACAAGTCATCAGAGACCAAAGTTGGGGGAAGTGAGGAGCCATTAGGTATGATATTAATAATAAAAATAGTGAGAGAAACCACTGCTACTTCAACTCATTGATTTTAGCTATGAACGAAAAATACTGTGAATCGGCTGCCTATTGAAAGAATTGGCACTCTTAAGGCGTTGTCCCCCAACTAGAGCCATAACTGATTTTTCAATAGGCCATTTCACAGTTCTACGAGGCCAATTTTTTCTGAGTGACAAGGTATATGGTATGATTAGTGAATTCTGTGACCCATCAGCTCACTTCTGCTGTGAAATAAGTTTCTTGGTCAGGTACACTATCGTGTACCCATGGAATAACTTTATGCTGAATAAGTCTTTCCATGAACACACAGGTGGTGTACTGACAGATGCATTTTTCACAGGAAAGTTGGGAAAACATTGTGTGGAAACACTATATTATTCTGCAACATTTTTCTAAGTCTGAAATGTTTTACAACACTAAAAGTTTTAAAAAGAGAGAAGGCTAAACCGGGGAAGAGGTTCTGCTTCTGCTGACAAAAAAGATGTAAGGGGCAACTGAAGATAAAATGTTTAGCAGAGACAGAGAGATGCACATTCTGTTAATCAAAGCCAAATCCTTTCTTTACATTCAAAATAAGGGAATTATTAAATGCATTGAATGTAACAGCATTTTAACTTATTTGAAATCGTCTTGAATTAACAGTTTTCCCATCAGGCCTGTTCAAATTATGCTTAAAATATTTTTCTTTTTCATTTTTGTTTTGTTTCTATGGCAACAAAATATTTCCATCTTTTCTACAGATTCTGTTTTATCTTAAGGTTTGTTTTGTTTTGGTTTGGTTTGGTTTCGAGAAGGGTGTTTTCCAAAAGAATAAAAAATAAAATATATTTTGGTTAAATATAAAACTATATCACTCATATTTGCATTCTTCTGTTTTAGAATTTCAGTTAACTGCTTGTCCTGTAGTCCTCTGGGTTGGTGGACTGCCCTTTTGCTTCAACTTGCAACTACATGTGTTCTACCCAGTGCAAAAGTGCTCGGTGCATAAATCAGTGTGTGGTACCTATGCTAAGAGTTTTATTTTAATTTCTATACAAAGGTGCCATCTCCTTTGGTAAGAGGAGGAACAATTTTTAATTGTTCATTTCTTAAAGGATTTGTGCTTAGATACCTGAGTTAACTGGTACCATATTTCTGATCTATTCTAATTATGTTTTAGAATCTCCAACTGACATATTCAGGACAGCTGCCCAACGGTCCTATCCCTCAATCTGGCACTAGCAGGGTTAAGAATATCATTGTGAATCTGAAATAGTCTAGTCCCAAATGCCATTTTCTCCAGTTTTGAAAATAATGCTCAACTTGTATTCACTTGATGTTTCTTGGGAATTCAATTCTCAAGTAATAAAAGGACAATCAATGAGATATGAGGCAGGCCAGGGATGTAAGCAAAGATGATCAAACAATGAAGATCTGGCAAGCACTGCTAAACACACTGAAGAGTTTAGACATGAACTTGAGGCACTGAGGAACAAGGAAAGGGAACCAAATGGATATGGGGGTGCTGGAGACGGAGTTTGAACACATGGGCATTTTCAAAATTTATTTGAATAACAAGTTTTTTTCCCAGCATGAAAATATACCTGAGAGTTAAGTCTTTGTCATTCACAACTTACTATGAGTTATTATGATTAGCTTATCTTAGGGCAGCTGGAGATGACTGGGTTTTGAGGGGATGGAGATTGACAGCGCCTGCCTGAGTTTGCCATAGTTTCTACAACAAAGTACCGCAAACTACTTTGATTCAGAAACAGAAATTTACCCTCTCACGGTGCTGGAGGCTGGAAGTCCAAAGTCAAGGTGTTGGCAGGGCCATGCTTTCCCTTAAAGAGGTAAATCCATAACATGCCTCTCCCCTGACTGCTGATGGGTGGCTGGCAATCCATTGCATTCCCTGGCTTATGGTGGCAAAACTCAGTCTCTGCCTCTGTCAAGAGCCATTTCTCTCCCTCTCTTTTTGTCTCTGCTTGTCTCTTACTCACTATGTCCAAATTTCCTCTGCTTATAGGGACCCCAGTCATATTGGATTAAGGACCCCCTTAATCCAGTTTGGCATCATCTTAACTAATAACATCTTCAAAGATTCCATCTCCAAATGCAGTCACATTCACAAAAGCAGAGGTCAGGACTTGAACATTATCTATCTGGAGGACACAATTCAACCCATAACAGTGCCCAAAATAGGTTTGTCTAGAGCCCTGCTGTCTGCAGTGGGATGCTCCTTAAAAATCACCCCTGTCACCTTCAGCAAGTGCCATAAATTGCATGTATCTAAGACTTTAAGGCCAGTAAGCACAATTTTGCCTCAGAACGTGGTCCTAAAACAACTTTCTTGGCTCCGTTTTTAAAAAATAAATTAACTGTATGGGGATATAGACTAATTGGAATGAGAATCAAAAATTTTTATGGGTGAGGTGTCCTAGTCATACAGCCTGGCCCTCAACAATACCTAATTGAAGCTGCTTACAACACCTCCTCAGAAGAGCAAACCTTTGACTGGTCAAAAGCTACTAAATACATTACTTGTTGAGAGGGGAAGACTGGTGTACATTTAAAAGCAGAATTTCAAGGAACAAAGTCAGGACTTTGGTAACTTGAATTACATTTCCAATCACTTTGCTAAACATCAAGAACGTGTAACTTACATTAAAATAATTCTCTTATTTACTTCCTATACATCATTTTCTTTTAAAAAAAAGAAAAAAAAAAAACCTCTGTAATATCTTGGTAAACAGGACTGATTTTGAATTGGTAATTTGTGCATCCAGAATATGCTCAGGAAATCATGAATCATATAGATCCCATCAAGTGATTACGCAAATGCACATTAAATATACAATTACAAGCATATATGGGCAGTGAAATTTAATTAATTATTATGACTCAGCTCACTTGCTGAATGTAGTTTTATTAACTAACAATCACAGATGTGTTTTCCCTCTTGATTCATTTACATTGTAATACCATGTAGAAATGGTAAATTATTGTTACAGCAGATGATAAAAACAGATGGAATAAACATAATGGAACCCAAGATGATTTACCTTAGGTTTGAATTGAACGGTTTGTATATTTAAGCCAGTTTTAAATGCTTTATTCTTATATTATGGCTATTTAGGAAGAACTTCACAAATGTGTAAAGACATTCAAACCAGTTGAGGGCATTTAAAAATGAATATTTAAAGGTTATTAATTAGCTCTTTAAATTGATAAGCAATCACTAATTATACTTGAAGGTAAAATTATTAAAGAAAAAGTGATCAAAAATAGATCAGACATAGTAACCTAGAGATTATAAAACATAAATAAACATCAATGCTAAGTGAAGTGAACACTTGACAAATTACTAGGTATAATTGAAGATCTCAGTCACTTATACATTACATTGTCCCTTGGAGGACTGCATTTCAAACTTAAATAATCGATTTTCCTAAAGAAGAAATCTAAAACCATTAGAATCACTGCATTTTATTCCAAAATCATATTTGTATGTGTGTATGTGTGTATGTGTGCATGCATGAGAGTGTGTGCAAAGTCTTTTAATAGGCATACATTTGAAATGACCTATTGGACTACTATTCCCATTTGTTTGAAATTCCATCAAATAAAATTAAGATTGCATTAAAAAATCAATGTCTGGAGCACCAAATTTCTCTGGTGTTCAAAAGATGAAGAAAACGTGTTTGTCAAAGATTACAGGAAGAGGAATGACCTGGTTACCAGAAAATAACTGCTCAGTGGTCTGTGAAAAGCCTTCCTTCCCACTGTTCCAGTATGTGGTTTCCTGGCGGAGTCCTCCTTTGGCAGGAAGTAGAGGATTATAAACGCCTGGACTTTGATCCACCTTTGCTCTCCTTGAACAGTCATTTTCACCATAATTCATCTCTTAGGTAGTATTCTCAAGCTTAATATTTTACTTCTAGTTTTATGCATATAGCATTAAAAGAAAGAGCCTGAAATTGAGAATATTTGTAGTATATTTTCTAAGATCAAGCTATTTTATATTCAAATAAGCCATTTTTTTTTTAAGTTAGATCAGATATTTCTACATAGGACTTCATCCTGCCACACAATAGAAAAGGAATTTTCATCCCAGGCTTGCATTTGGACTCAGAGCCCTATGAAGACTGAGCTTATACCTGTAGGTGAAAAAGCTCAAGATTCGTCTGACAGAAGGTCAGTAAAGTTAACAAATGTTTCCGTGCCAGGAGAAGTGAGCTTCTTAGGCTAGATTATTTGTGAAATAAGGGACTTTCTAGAGACCAGTAAATTGCAAAAAAGTTCAAATTAATTAAGTGAGGGGAATTGTGGGAACATGGCAGAGTAGAAAGCACTAGTAATCAGTCTTTTCACCAGAACAACTATTAAACAGGCAGGAACTGTCTGAATCAACTATTTCAAAATTCAACAGTCCAATAGAACACATACATGGTCCAGTGAAGAGTGGAAGAAAGAGGCTGGTAAATTATGGTAAATACCAGTAAATTGCTTTCTTCACTCTGCAGTAGCCATTGCCCAACACCCACTCTAGTGGCAGGCAGCAGTGGAGAAAAACCCCTGGCATAGCTTGCTGGTGCCAGAAAGGGGCATAAAAATCCAGTTCCTCAACAAAGTACTAGCAAACTGAATCTAACGGTACATTAAAAGAATTACACACCATGATCAAGTGGGATTTATCCTGATATGAAAGGATATTTCAACATAAGAAAACCAATTAATGTAAAACACCACATTAATATAATGAAAGGGAAAAAAATCACAATTTTCTCAATTAATACATAAAAGGCATTTGACAAAACCCAGCCTTCTTGATGAAAACACTTAGAAAACTCAGAATATAAGGAAACTTTCTCTACATGATAAAGGACATATATGAAAAACCATAGCTAACATCATATCTAATGGTGAAAGACTGAAAGCTTTCCCTCTAAAGTCAGGAACAAAACAAAGATGCCTATTGTCACACTATTATTCAACATTTTACTGGAAGTTCTAGCCAGAGCAACTAGGAGAGAAAAAGAAACAAAAGCCATCCAAATTGGAAAGGAAGAAGTGAAACTTTCCCTACTTGCAAATGACATGATCTTATATTCACAAGATCCTAAAAAAATCCAAAACAAAGCTCCCAAAACTAATAAATGAATTCAGCGAAGTGGCAGGTACAAAATCAGCACCCCAAAATCATCATTCTATATACTACTAATGAACAATAAATAGAGAAAATTAAGAAAAAAAATCCATTAACAAAAGTAACTAAGTCAAATATCTAGTAATAAATCTAAGCAATAATATAGACATTGTACACATAAAACTACAGAACATTGCTAAAAGAAATTAAAGAAGACCAAAATGAATTGAAGGACAGTCCATGTTCGTGGATTAGAAGACTAAATATTGCTAACATGTCAATTCTATGCAAAATGATTTACAGATTCAATGCAATCCCCCGAAATTCCAACAACCTACTTTGCAGAAATAGAAAAGCCAATCATCAATTTTTATGGAATGATAAGGGGCTACAAAGAGCCAAAGCCATCTTGAAAAAGAAGAATGAAGTTGGAGAACTCACACTTTCTAATCTTAAAACTTATTACAAAACCACAGTCACCAAAACAGCACATTACTGACACAAGGACAGATGTATAGACCAATACAATTGACTTGAGAGCTCAGAAATCAACCCTTACATTAATGGCCAAATGATTTTTTTAAATTAATTTCTTTTATTTTTAAAGAAGCTTTAGATTACATAAATATTACATAAAAATATATAAGGGATTCCCATGTGCCCTACTCCCTCCCACACTTTCCCACATCAACAACATCCCTCATTAGTGTGGTACATTTTTTATAATTGATGAACACATATTGAAGCATTGCTACTAACCATGTATTACAGTTTACATTACAGTTTACACTCTGTCCTGCACAATTTTGTAGGTTATGCCTGTATGTAGGTATGTCTGTCCTGAGACCACTCAATTGGGAAAGAATAGTCTCTTCAACAAATAGTTTTTGGGAAAATGGAATCCCCATATGCAAAAGAAAGAAGGTGGTCCCCTACCTCATACCATATAAAAAACCAACTCAAAATAGATCAAAGGTCTAAATATAAGAGACAGAATTGTACAACTCCTAGAAGAAAACATAAGGAAGCATCTTCAGGACATTGAGTTAGGCAATGGTTTACTTGTCCCAAAGCACAAGTAACAAAAGACAAAGTAGATAAAAAGAACCTCATCTAAATTTAAAAACTTTTGTGCACCAAAAGTTGCTTTGCTGAAAAAAAAATACTAACTTACACAATAGGAGAAAATATTTGGAAACCACATATCTGATAAGCGTTTAATTTCCAGAATATATAAAGAAATCCATCAACTCAACAACAAAAAGACAAACAACCCAATTTAAAAATGGGAAAAAGAAATGAATAGACAAAAAAGCACATGAAAAGATGCTCAACATCATTAGCCATTAGGGAAATGCAAATCAAAACCACAATGAGATACCATTTCACACCCACTAGATTGGTACTATTAATCAAATAGAAAATGACAAGTGTTGGAGAGGATGTGGAGAAATAGGAACACTCATTCATTGCTGGTGGGAATATAAACGATGCAGCTGTAGTGGAAAAGGGTTTGGCAGTTCCTCAGATAGTTAAGTATAGAATTACCGTAAAACCTGGCAATCCCACTTCTAGGTTTATACCCAAAAAAAATTGAAAGCTGGGATTCAAACAGATATTGCACACCGATGTTCATAGAAGCATAGTTTACAATTTCCAGAAAAAGGAAGCAATCCAAGTGTCCATCAGCTGATGAACAGATAAGCAAAATGTGATATATACACACAATGGAATATTATTCAGCCAGAAAAGGGATAAAGTTCTGATACATGCAACAACATGGATAACCTTGAAGATATCATATTGAGTGAGATAAGCCAGATACAAAAGAACAAATAATGTATGCTTTCACCAATATAAAATTATTAGAACAAGCAAACTCATAGAGACAGAATCTAGACTATAGTTTACCAGGGGCTGTGGAGGGGATAGGGAATAGGGAATTAATGCTTTAAATGTACAGAGTTTCTATTTGGAACAATGGAAATGTTTTGGTAATGGATGGTGATGATGGTAGCACAACATTGTGAATATAATTAACAGCACTAAATTTTATATTTGAATCTGGTTAAAAGGGGGACGTTTTAGGTTGTTTACATTACTAGAATAAAAATTTTTTAAAGACAAATCCATGGAACTGTACAACACATAGAACCTTAAGTTAAACCATGGACTATATATACATTATAAAAATGTGCTTTCATCAATTGTAGCAAATGTACCACACCAATGCCAGATGTTAATAACAGGGTGGTAAATGGGAACCCTATATTTTATTCATGATTTTTCTGTAAACCCTCAACTTCCCTAATAAAAAAATTACTTGATTAAAAGAATCAGAACTGAAGTATATGAGATTCAGCCACTTGGCTTCAAAAGACAGGGGATTTTTGTATGTTTTATTTTGAAGCTTGTAAGAAATTGCAAAACAAAGCATGTACAGTGAAAATATCCTCACTAGAAAGAGAATGATAATATTTATCCAATGAAATAACATAACCTTGTCCACAGCCATCATTTTTGCTTAGGGAGATATACCAGCATATTTTTATTTTAGTAATATCTCTGTAATTAAAGGTAAATAATGACACTTGGAAAATGGATGCCACACTTCTCTCCACACCTGCAACCCACATTCACATTCATTGTCCTTGTAACATCTGCCTCCATCACTTTTCCATCTTGTCAGTGTCACCAAGAAGCTGCTTCTATGTCCAAAAGTAAAGCAGAATGTCTGTGATGAATCAGACAGAAAACTAGATAACTTAAGACTTCATGAACAAATTAAAATTTGGCAATTTTTAAGCTTTAGTGATAAAGTTATTGGTAAAAATGCATTTGTTGGCTTATCTTTACTTGAATAACTATGAGAAAGCCTTAAAAGCCTGATAAAATGTAACTGTCAAAATACTCCATGTATTAGAACACTGTAATTAAATTACTGAAGTAATCTAATCAAAATAGTCTAGTTACAGTAGACTGTCAAGCCATTCTATTAAAATTTTGCATATTCATAAATAAAAAATATATTTTTCATAAAAACAAGTCTATACTCTCTATAGTAGAGGTTGATTTTAATAAATTTGATACCCATAATGAATTAAACTATTTGCCCCAAAGTACTTTTATTTGTTGTGTTTGTGCAAAATATTAATAAACTTCACAGTACTCTATTAATATTCTTGCCACTCCATTATGTCAATTAAATTTGATGGTGATATCTCAACACCTTAGAGCCAGTCTCAAAAACTGAGCAGAGACCTCAAATTAGCGAGAAATGACTGGATTTTCTGATTTTTACAGTTCATCAGGTTGATGTTCTGCCTGCCCTGCCAACTGTGCCTTCATCTGCCACAGCAATTGTCATTGCCATTTTCCCATCATATACAAATGTATTTGAGTTTCCTAAGCTGCATGAAATGCATTGGCTTAAACAATGGGAGTTTATTAGCTTGAGTTTGTGACTATGAAAATGTCTAAACAAGGCATCTTCAAGGCAATACTTTCTTCCTGAAGACCAGCTGCCAGAGATGTGGGACTCCTCTACCACATGGTAAGGCACATGGTAGCGTCTGCTGGTCTCTCCCTTCTCTTCATGGTTTCTTTGCTTTCAGCTTCTTGTGTCTGTGGCTTTCTCTCCCTCTCTCTGTATTTATCCTGTTTATAATGGACTCCAGTTAAGAGATTAAGCCACACCCTAAGCCAGGTGTTAACTGAAGTAATTTAATCAAAACAGTCTACTTACAATAGGTTTACACCTACAAGAATGGATTAGCTTTAGGAACATGATTATATGGGGTACACACAGTTCCAAAGCACCACAAAACGTGTTCAAAATGGAAAATACTACTTTGCTAATTCCCTGTTCACAGATATGTTTCTGCATATTATTAATGAAGTAAATGAATTGTTTCTCTGTATCATACAATTCTGTTTCTGCCTCCATTCATTGAAATTTAAAACACTGTTGTTATAGCACCACTAAGAATCCTGATTCAAAATCTTTCTTGCCGTGCCAAGCTCCAGCAATCAAGCAATCATACTACAGATTATATTGCATATACAGCTTCTTTTGAGGCTTATTAGCTTTGTTAATGAGTTTTGTCAATTCTGTTTTGTTGTTTCACTTTCTAAGTTCTTTAGAATTTTTGTTGATTTCTGTTCAGAGCAAATTGCTAATGTCTCAAATATCTTAGCTCTACATCTGTGATTTGATACACTAATTTCTCGTGGTTAGCTGAGCCCTTCAGTTTATCAGCATTGTGAGATTTTTTAAAATCTGTACAGAAGACCGAAAGAAATCCAACTGACCCATGGTCAGTGGTTTTTGGTCAGCCACTCCCCCTGCTGAGCCTTTATATGAGGCACTTCATTCCAAATTACTTGGTCTGTAATACCTTGATAGACACAGGCAAGGGTGTTGCTATAAACCTGTTTTTTATTTCAATTGGATGCATGTTGATGGCTGATCCATCACCTTCAACTCATCCATAAAGAAGCAGTCAAGACCCTTCAAACTGACTGATATAGCTTGTGTTTATTGTGTGCTAATATGAAGTGCCTTCCTGGGCCACTACTGAGTGTTTGCTTCATCTCATGATTTGACCACTGACTATCTCCAGAATTCACCTCCTAGAATTACACTCCAACCCTGTCTGGCCACCTTTCCCTCCCTCGAACACAGGAAGCCCTTTCAGTTGCTGGAAATCTCTGCTGAAAATTTTTTCCACAAGCACCTTCCTCTCATTTAGGTCTTGGATCAAATTTTACCTTGTCAGTAAGGCCTTGCCTGATAGCTCATTCTGAATTAGTAACCCCATGCTCACATGCCCATCACACAAACAAGGAGGTTCCCAGATAGTACAGAGTTACATAGTACAGAGTTCCCATACACCTTAAGGATGCCTAACAGCTTAAGCTGGAGAGCAAGCCATTTTTTGGTAAAACAAAGGCTGTAAATGTTAATAAACTTTCTTAAAGAGTTTCAGTAGTTGATATAATTTTAAAATTCAGTTTTCTCTATGTATACTGGGAATCATAATATGGTCTCAAAGTACCTTCTGTAACAACAATAATCTGTATCATTTTCATGATGAGGGCATTTAATTTTATTTTAATTCTTTGCAAAACAACACTCTGTATGAAAACTTCCATGATATGAAGAGTAAGTCTGAAACAATTTGTGAATGCACTTTGCACTGTGCCTGGGATATAATAGATGTCCATTAATGCTTGCTGGTTGACTACACATGTATCATACTTTAAAATGACAATTATATTCTCTGGTAGGTACAGGGTTATGCACGGTCACCATTATAGTATGAACTGAAGAGTGCTAAAGGTGGTATAGTTGCAGGCACAAAAATCTCTCTCCCAACTTTGATGTTACCAACAGTGTTTGAAAGTCTATCATTTAGGATTCATGACATTATCTTTTATTTAGGAATCCCAATAATTCCATTTAGAATTTTTTCATTCCCAATTCCTTTCTATTAGGGACTCTTTTAAAATGCAGACAGTCCAGGAAATTGTATCAAAACCCTTTTAGGTTGTATATTCAGGATCTCTTCTGCAGGAAATTCCCACTTGACCCAACCCATAGGGGGCTCCTGGAAGTCAGGATCAACTATTTGATTTGCCCTACCTAGGTCAGCCAGACTTTTTTTTTTAACAAATCAATTTTATTGATACATATTAATAAAATATACAACTCATCTAAAGTATGCAATAAATGGTATTTGTTATAATCACATAGTTGTGTATTCATCACTTCAATCATTACTAGAGCATTTTCATTATTTCAATAATAGTAATAATAATAAACAAAAAAACAACCAACAAACAAGAATATTCTTCACCTCTCAATCTCTCTGTTTCCCCTGCTGTAAATAGCTGCTATTTCTGGCTATTCTTGCACAATTATTTATTTACTTATTTATTTATTCATTCCTTCATTCCAACAGCCTACTTTAGAGAAATAATTGAGATATATTCATATGCCATACGATTTATCTAAAGTGTATAATCAATGGCTTTTAGTATAATCACAATGTTATGCATTCATTATCACAACAAATTTTAAATTATTTCATTACACCAAAAAAGAAAAACTAGACACCCCTTAGCATACCTTCCCAAGCCCTACATAACCACAAATCAAATTTCATCTTTATAAATTGATTTATATTTACATTTTATATAAATGGAATCATACAATATGTTACACAATATATTCAGTTCATAGTAACACAATCATACAGTATTTGTCCTTTTGTGTCTGGCTTGCTTCACTCAACATAATATCCTCCAGTTTCATCCATGTTGTCATATGCTTTATGACATCATTTCTTCTTACAACTGCATAATATTCCATCATGTGAATACACCACAGTTTGTTTATCCATTCACTGGTTGATGGACATCCAGGTTGTTTCCAACTTTTGTCAATCATAAATAATGCCACTATGAAAGCAGGTGTAAAAATGTCTATTCGTGTCACTGCTCTCAGTTCTGGGAATATACCCAGTAGTGGTATTTCCATGTCACGTGGCAAATTTATATTAAGCTTCTTTAGGACCTGCCAAACAGTCCTTCACAGTGGCTGTACCATTCTGCATTCCTACCAACAGTGAATAAGTGTTCCTATCTCTCTACAACCTCTCCAACACTTGTAGTTCTCTGTCTTTTTAATAGCGGTCATTCTGATAGATGTGAAATGATATCTCATTGTAGTTTTGATTTGCATTTCCCATTGTTATTCAACATTGTACTAGAAGTCCTAACTAGAGCAATTAGACAAGAAAAAAAAAAAATCAAAGGTATCCACAAAGGAAAAGAGGAAGCAAAATTCTCACTATTTGTGGATGACATGATCCTATGTTTATAAAATTCTGAAATGTCTAAACAAAGCTACTTGAGTTAATAAATGAATTCAGCAAAGTGGCAAGATACAAGATCAACACACAAAAATCAGTAATGTTTTTGTACACTAGCATTGAACAATCTGAGGAGGAAATCAGGGGGAAAATTCCATTTACAATAAAAACAAAAAGATTCAACTACCTAGGAATCAATTTAACCAAAGAAGCACAGGACATATATGCAGAAAAGTACAAAATAATGCTAAAAGAAATCAATGAAGACCTAAATAAATGGAAAAACATTCTATGTTCATGGATTGGAAGACTAAATATCATGAAGATGTTAATCCCATCCAAACAGATTTATAGATTCAATGCAATACCAATCAAAATTCCAAAAGCCTGCTTTACAGAAATAGAAAAGGCAATGACCAAATTCATTTGGAATGGAAAGTACACCTGAATAGCCAAGAGCATTATAAAAAAGAAGAGTGACATGGGAGGAATTTCAATCCCTGACCTTGAAACATATTACAAAGCTATAGTGATCAAAACAGAATGGTACTGGTATAAAGACAGACACATTAATCAGTAGAATAGAATTGAGAACCCAGAAATAAACCCTCACCTCTATGGCCAACTGGTTATTGACAAATCTACCAAGTCCATGTTAACAGGACAAAACAGTCTCTTCAACAAATGGTACTGGGAGAACTGGATATCTATAACCAAAAGAATGAAAAAGGACTCCTATCTCATTCCCTAAACAAGAATCAACTCAAAATGGATCAAAGACCTAAATATAAAGGCAGGACCATAAAACTACAAGAAGAAAATGTAGGAAAACATTTTAAAGACCGTGTGGTAGGTGGTAGTTTCTTAGACCTTATACCCAAAGCACATGCAAAAAAAGAAAGAATAGATAAATGGGACCTCCTCAAAATTGAACACTTTTGCACCTCACAGAACTTTGTCAAAAGGGTGAAAAGGCAGCTGACTCAATGGGAGAAAAGATTTGGAAGTCACATGTCCAATAGGGTTTAATATCCATGATATATAAAAAGATGTTTCAACTCAACAATAAAAAGACAAACAACCTGATTTTAAAAATGGGAAAAAGGCTTGATAGACATTTCTCTAGAGAAGAAATACAAATGGCAAAAAAAAAAAAAAAAAAACATGAAAAAATGTTCAACAGACTTTTTCTAAAAGTAATTTAAATTCTTATATAAAAGATACAAAAATAGAGTTTTTGGTCAGGTAAACTGCAGAACTCTAGGTCTGTCCAACACAGTATCCACTAATAACCCATGGCTTTGTAAATTTAAGTTTAAATTCATAAAAATTAAATATAATAAGAAATCCATTTCCTAAGGTCCATTAGCCATATTTTAAGTGCTCAGTATTATAGACCATTTCCATCATCACATAAAATTCTATTAAACAGAGTTGTTTTTTAGCAGGGGTCAATAAACTATACAGCCTGCAGGCCCACTGAATTTGGCCCACTCCACACATTTTAAAAACCACAACCTAAGAATGGTTTTTACATTTTTAAATGGTTGAAACAAATAAGAATAATATCTTGTGGCATGTGAAAATTATGTGAAATTCAAACTTCAGTATCCACAAATAAAGTTTCATTGGAGTACAGCCAAGCTCATTCATTTGTGAATTGTTAAAGAATGTTTTATGCCACAATGCGGAGTTGAATTGCTGGGACAAAAATCATATGACCAACAAAGTCTAAAATATTTACTATCTGAACCTATGCAGAAAGTTTGCTGACTCCTTCTCTAGAGGGAAGTGCTGAGGTTTTTATACTTGCTTTGATATTTTCTTGGATTCTGAGCATTTATGAGCACAATAGATAATACTTTTATTGTGCTGCTAAGGACTTATCAGGTATGCGGACTGGCTTTTCATTTCTGTGTTGGAGACTGGAAAGGAGAAGACCTACTACTTCAAAGAGTGTTGTTGGAGTTAAGTGGGGGTTAGGAGACATTAAAGGAAAAGAGTGTATTCTTCTGTAATGCAAACTGACAGATGTTAGAGCATCATACTTTACTGTACTTACTGTAGTATCTATCAAGGCCCACCACGACCAAAAATAGAGTCATAAGAATACAGAAGCCCAAGCATTTCTCTAGTCTAAATAAGGGGCTCCTTCATATACTCTGTGAGAGTCCTGATAAAATCCCTTTAGGTGAGCATAGAACCTAGACTCCCTGTGGCTACACAACCAGACATTCAGCCAGAGCCAACAGCATAATTAGACCTCAAACCAGGAGTAAGAGCAAACTGAGTAGAAAATATGGGTGTGCGTCCTCAGTGAACTGTGAACTCCTACATACACCAAAAGGAGTGTTTCTTGAAAAGATTTCATTATATAAGGGTGATTATCACAAGTCAGGAAATTTCCAGGATTACCCATGCTGCAGGAGTTATACTTTACTGGGACTTACCATGAAGTGGCAGTAAAAGGATCCCAAGTAGAAAGATACAAGAGATCAAGACAAAATTCCTGAAATGGATAGAGAAAGTGGAAAGCCTCTAGGGGCTCAGAAGAGAGGCTGTGCTTCACAGGAATTTTGGGTCACTTGCTATAACAAGGAATTCAAGGGTTAAGACTTCTTCTCTCTGCTAATGAGCCTGACAAATCACATTTCATTCTCTCAAGGATGATCTCTAGGGAGAATCTCTAGCTCTAATACAATCACTATGGGAAATCAGATGAGAGCACCAGCATAGTTTCAGGTAGCCTGATAATGAATAGTGTCTCCATTACCTATTAGCTGCTAAGCATTGGACAAATTATTTATCTTATACAAGCCTCATTTTCCTCAACTGTAAAATGAGGTACTTACTTTAAATTAGTTATGAAAAATAATTAAGATAATTCAAGTAAAAGTGTGTACCACTGAGATAGGCAATAGCGGAGGTTATGGTGGTGTAGAAGATATTACTCATGGCCTTAACAATGCCCAACCCCCTTCTTTGCAAACTGATTCCTGAGAATGGTCAAGTGTCAAGGTGCCCAGTTTCCAAGCAACGGATCATGATGGGTTTAGACCAATTTTGACAACATTGTTCTCTACTTTCCCCAGCCACACTGGCAGTTGGAGCTGGCCAGGTGCCCTAGTTCTAGACAAGGAGACACAAGAAGAAAGTTCCTGACTATGAGAGGAGAAAAAAGGGGTAGTCCTAGGAAAGCTTGTTTTTTTTTTTCCCTCCCAGAAGAGGGAGTAAGCAATGAGGCCATCCAACATGAGGAAAAGGCCACGAGTAGCCCAGAGTCATCGACCTTGCCATCTCTCAGTCACTGACCAATACTCTAGATTCCCTGTGTTATGAGAAAAATGAGCGCCTATTTTTAATGTATTATACTACATACAGCCATTTCTAAAAATGGTTTGTATAGAATAAAGGCCCCAAATTTTACTGATGAAAAATTATTTCTAATTTCCTTAAAATGTTGCTAGCTACCACTGTGGGAACGGGAAAAGAAAGAAGTAAAAAGTGTCAACTTGAGTTTCCTTCTCTAACAGTTACCTCCTGGTGGGATGCCCTGCTTCTCTCCTGCCCTGTTAGAAGCCTACAATGCCATACAGAGGGTCTAGCCTATCACAAGGAGGCACATTTTCCTTTGGTTGGGAATCATTTAACACTGCAGGGATATAGACAGGACAATAAAAACTATCTAACATTTTGAGTGCTTACATGCACTGTTCTAAGAGTGTTACCATATTGACACATTTACTACTTACAATTATCCAATGATGTTAGTACTAGTATTAACCCCACTTTATAAACAGAGAAATTGAGGCACAGAAGTGTTATGTAATTTGCGGAAGGTCACATAGCTAGATGGAATGGAATGAAGAACACAAGCACCAAATCTGTGAACTTAAGCACTACACCCTAGTTCCTTTACTTGAGGACAGCAATGAGCTTGAAGTTAAGCAAGGTAAGAACTTGAAATTGATCTGGTAAATTGGTCTGGAGGACCTTTTGAAAACCTCAATCTAATATTTTGCCAAGTCGACTTCATCTTACTCTTTGAGGTATCCAGCTTATGAGGTCAGTCGATTTAGAAAGTCTGAGAATCTACATGCCTAGAAGAGAATGGATGAAGCTCAGACTTCATAGAAGAGTGTTGGAGAGAGCTATCCTAAGGGGATAGAAACTTCCCAGGTCTAAAGATAGAAGGGTATCAATCCAGAATTTACAAGTGTTGGTAACATTTATCCCTGTACGTTTCAGCTCTCTTGGCTGTCATGATGTGGCTATTACTCTCACATTTTTGTTCACAAACATTGAGTTAAAACCTGCCTGTCAACCAGCATTCTCAGCATCTAACATGAGTTACTGCCCCTCTCCTGCTTAAACAAAAGTCTAGAAGTAGAACAAAATAAAACTCATCAGATTTTACATACGCCAATTGTTGGGATGCCGAGAAAGCATTAGTTTGGGCTACTTTGCCTTATTTGGGATGAATACGGGGTTGATTAGGAAAATTGGGGAAGCAGCTGTGGCTCAATCAGTAGGGCTCCCGTTTACCATATGGGAGGCCCCGGGTTCGGTTCCCAGGACCTCCTGGTGAAGGCAAGCCCGCCCGCACAGCGTGGTTAGCTGACCCAGAGAGCACAAGCAGCAAGGGGGGGATAAATGAATAAATAAATAAAATCTTAAAAAAAAAAAAAAAGAAAAAGAAAATTGTAAAATTCTCTTCTTATATTATGCCTGATAAATAAAATCTACCAGGACCAACATGGAGGCGCTCACACTAAGCCCCATGTCAGCAAAATAAAAAACCTATTACCTGTAAATGCTTGCTTGCCCGGAAAACCAAATTTAAATACAGCCTCCGCTATTGCCAGCCTAACCTCATTCTTACACCAGAGAACTTCATTCCTAAGCAACAACCTGCTCCCCACTTTGTAAGACCCCCCACCTAAGTAAAATAGCAGCCAATCAGAACATTTCCTCACTTGCTTCTGCATCTGCCCCACAGGAGCGTCCCGTTCCACCCCCTCCGGAGACTACCTTCTACTTTCTGAATGGGAGGCTGCCCAACTTGTGAATCACTCAATAAAGCTGTGAGATCCTAAAGTGCATAAAAAGTTTTTCTTTCATCATGCCTGAGGTACATTATGTATACTTTCATTTTAAGAGAAAGGAAGGGTTGGATGACCAGAAAGGCTGCTCTTGTAATCATTGCAGTATTTCTAATGGAGACCAAATTCAGGTTTGCTTGTATACGCCTTCGTTCAAGATACAAACTATTGAGTTCTCGTAATGTGACAGGCAGACTGTAAAACACAGCAGGAAATGTGCCCCCACAGACCTTCTGTTTCTTTCTACAAGCTTAAGGGGTAGAAACAAATGTCATCACATTACTGTATCTTCTATTCACCTGTACCCATGAAACCGTGAACTCTGATAAGCACGGTGGTGGCAGAGGCTGGACAAGCAGCTCTTCTAGTGAGGGCCTGTTTGAAAAGGAATTAGCATTTGAATTGAAAAATGATGACTGAGGACAATAAAGTATTTAAGGCAGGGGCATCAAAAAAGGGAAACCTGACTTTAAAAAGCATTTCATAAATGCCTGAAGGATTCGCTCCACTGATCTCCTCCTGCACTAAAACACCTATTCCTTCCTCTTTTCTGTTCTGTCCCCAGGATTGCCTGCTGCCCTTAGGCCCATGCACACAAACACACCCCTCAACAAGTCTCCTCCCCCCACCAACCTCTTCCCCAATAAATATGGATTTAGGTAATTAAAAAGTGCTTTCTCCCTCCACACACAAAACTGAGGCCAGTGGATTCATGTTATCACTAAATTGCTTGTTTTAGTAGATAATAATGATTTTTATGAAGGAACTATCTGTATTTTATTGATCACATTTAGGAAACCAGCCAACTACTGAATTTCAATTACATGCATACCTCAGAGATATTGCATGTTCAGTTCCAGACCACCACAGTGAAACGAATATTGCAAAAAAGTACATCATATGAAATTTTTTTATTTCCCAGAGCATATGAAAGTTCTGTTTACACTATTCTGTAGCCTAAGTGTGCAATAGCATTATGTCTTAAAAAATGTACATACCTTAATTAACAATACTTTATTGCTAAAAAAAAAATGCCAACCATCATCTGAGCCTTCAGAGAGTTATAGTATTTTTACTGATGGGGGTTCTTGCCTGGATGATGATGTGGACTGATCAGAGTGGTGGTTGCTAAATTTTGGGTGGCTGTGGCAATTTCTTAAAATAACACAACAACAATGAAGTGTGTGCCACATTGATTGACTCTTCCTTTCATGAAAGATTTCTCTATAGCATGCGATGCTGTTTAATAGCATTTTACCCACAGTGGAACTTCTTTCAAAATTGTAGTCAACTATCTCAACTAAGTTTATGGAATACTCTAAATCCTTTGTTGTCATTTCAACAATGTTCACAGCATCTCCACTAGGAGTAGATTCCATCTCATGTAACCGATTTCTTTGCTCATCCATAAGAAGCAACTCCTTATCTGTTAAAGTTTTATCATGAGAGTGCAGCAATTCAGTCACATCTTTAGTTTCCAGTTCTAATTTGAGTTCTCTTGTTAGTTCTACTATGTCTGCAGTTACTTCCTCCACTGAAGTCTTAAACCCTTCAAAATCATCCATGAGGGTTGGAATCAACTTCTTCTAAACTCCTGTTAATGTTGATATTTTGACCTCCTCCAATGAATCACAATTGTTCTTAATGGAATCTAAAATGGTAAATCCTTTCCATAAGGTTTTCAATTTACTTTGCACAGATCATTCAGAGAAATCAGTTTTATGGCAGCTATAACCTTCTGAAATGTATTTCTTAAATAATAAGACTTGAAGTCAAAACGACTCCTTGATCCATGGACCATAGAATGGATATTGTGTTAGTGGGCATGAAAACAGCATTAATCTCATTGTAATCTCCATCATAGCTCTTGGGTGACCAGGTGTATTGTCAATGAGTAGTAATATTTTGAAAGGAAACTTTTTTTTTTTTCTAAGCAGCAGTTCCCAACAGTGGGCTTCAAATATTCAGTGAACAATGTTGTAAACAGATATACTGTCATTCAGGCTCTGTTGTTCCATTAATAGAGCACAGGCAGAGTAAATTTAGCATAATGCTTAAGGGGCCTAGGGATTTAAAATAGTAAATGAACATTGGCTTCAATTTATAGTCACCAGCTGCTTTAGCCCCTAACAAGAGTCAGCGTGTCCTGTCCAGCTTTGAAGCCAGGCATTGACTTTTCCTCTCCAGCTATGAAAGTTCTAGACAGCATCTTCTTCCAACAGAAAGCTATTTCACCTACATTGAAAACATGTGATTTAGTATAGTCACCTTCATCAATTATCTTAGCTAGATCTTCTGGATAACTTGCTGCGGCTTCTACATTAGCACTTGCTGATTAGGTTTTGGCTTAAGGGAATGTAGTGGCTGGTTTGATCTTCTATACAGACCACTAAAACTTTCTCCATAACTGCAATAAACCTGATTCACTTTCTTGACATTCATGTGTTCACTGGAGTAGCACTTTTAATTTCCTTCAAGAACTTTTCATTTGCATTCTCATCTTGGTGTCAAAGCAGTGTTGTCGCAAGTCTTCAATTTGTAAAAAATGCAATATTTGCAAAGCACAATAAAGTGATACAATAAAACAAGGTATGCCTGTACTTATTAAAGAACAGAAGCAGGTTCTGCTATCCCAAAGCAGGAGAGGCCACACCAGGGCTATTTTTCAAGGGGGGGAAATATCCCAACTGCTTACTTTAAAAAATTCTTTAAAGACATCATTCAAATTTATGTTGATAAACCATATAAAAACAGACAAGTTAAATTCATATGCCCTGTGTTTCTTGACACCAAGTAAAGCAAAGGAGTCTAGGATCATGAAGAGCAAGATTATGTGTTGATTCTGGAAGAATGTGAAGAACCTATGTAGTAAGTCAGTTGAAACAAAGGGTTAGCGTCAATTTGGGAAGGAGAGTGGGTGTATTTTCTTCATCATGACTCTGTGATCATTGCTTGATAGAAAAGCCTTGAAAGCAGGCATCATTTCCCGACAACAAATTGTAAAATATTTTTCATACCAACTGAATAGAAGTCTCCAATCTTCATGGAAAAGAAGAGGGCAGTGTAAGAAAAACCCTACAGGTGGTTACATAGTTCACCTCTTCTCTGGATTTGAAACAATTGCTTTTGGTTCAGGCTTTCAACCCCTTTAGCAGTGCTACTTGCCAGAAACTCTTAATGGAACTGAAGAGAAACAAAACTGTCGGCTGAATAGCAGGCCACATCTGATGAATAATATATTTTCAAATTAATTGAGTAAGAACATTTGGCCATGTTTGCAAGATTTATTTTATCGTATGATTTACAGAGTAATAATGAAGACTGAGTTCTTAATTATAAGATTTGCATTCCTCCACTCGATCACAAAAGCTCATACAAAAGCTGTCTTTTTCTCCCTTGAAATAAGGGCTTGAATGCATGAAGGGGGAAAGGTTGGGGAGACAAACCTCACGCCTTCCTCCCTGGTCTTTAAGGACTCCAGCCCCTCCTCAAGTTTTCAAAACTGTCAGTTGAAAAATTAACCCCCAGACATGTTCCATTTCTTGATCTACAGACAGGAAAGAAAAAGTGGCATGCTTTCTCCTATATGAAGAAATCCATGTCAACACACCATCCCTGAGATATGCTCTATGAACTGTTTTTACAGTATAGTTTTTAGTTTGAGCTAAACTCCAAATGTAATTGATTTGGCAGGTGGCAGATGGACTGAGAAAAAGAATACTGTCCCAAACTATAAGACACAAAAGATCTGACACGCCCATGCCAAAAGAGAACACAGGGTGTTGATCTTAAAAGCCGTTTGATGTGCCGGGCTGAGCAACCGCTTAAACCTCCACATGCCAATGCTGACTTGCAGGAAGATCAGCCACAGCTTCATATATACACCTGCCTTGTAGTAGACCAAAACCTAGGGTTGGCTCCAGGATTTTAGAACAATATGAAAAGAGAAAAGACTCTGCTTGTTCCTAGCCAGAAATTTTTGGGGGCCAGAGGACTGGAGAGAGGCCACTACACAAAAGGTTCCTGAGGGTAGAAGTTGGAGATTGTGAAGATTAATTTAGATTAAGTTAATCTAAGTTAACTAAAGATATTAACTTAACTTAACATCTTAAGTTAAGATGTGAACTTAAACCCATGGTCAAAGAAAAAGGTTAGAGCAAGAATTCACAGTGATTGAAATATCTCAGTGGTTCTCAAACGTTAGAATCATCACACTCATCTGAAGTGCTTATTAAAATTAGCTGTTGGGTCCCAGTCTGATTAGTAGATGCAGGCTGGGCCTGAGAATGTACACTTCTAAGCAGTTCTCAGTGATGTCGATGATGCTTTTCCGGGGACAACACTATTGACATTTTGGACTAGATAATTCTTTATTGTGAGGCACTGTCCTGGCATTGTAGGATGTTTAACAGAATCCCTGGCCTCCAGGAACTAGCTGCCTGTAGCAACCCTGATTGTGACAGCCATAAGTCTCTCCAGGCATTCCTAAACGTTCTCTGGGGACAAAATCTCCCCCATTGAGAACCATTGAGCTAGACAGTTAGCAAAACAATATTTTTTCATCTCTGAATGCAACTTTTTATAATATCTTTTTCTAATTTTTTTAAAAATAAAGGATATTACCCTATTCTTATTTTTGTTTTTCTAAAGATCAGTTTATTAACTGTAAGTATCCCCTTTTTATCTGAAGGTCAGGTGAAAAGATAGGTGGTGGCAAATCTTTCAGACAAGAAAACAAGATCTATGCCTCAGTCCTGACTTACTAGAGGACATAGAGCAAACTTCAGCTACCCATTCTGTGACTTGTGGTCCTTCTCTAAATTTCAGGTATTTGGATATGATTGATATATAGTCCCAAAGTGCTTTCAAATTCAATATTTTACCCAAATCCCTAGAGTAATCAATATAGAAAAGATCCCAGAGTCACTTTAACCAGGAAAATAATGCTGACAGGAGACATGACAAAAAAGAAAGCATTAGCATATCTGTTTAAAAAAAAAGGTCCCAGAGTGAAAGAATAATGACTAAAGGTAGGTGAAATACCTCAGAAGGAAGGTGAGGCATACTTAACACTAAAAGCAAATAATAAGCAACAGTTCATACACGTTTTATTTTTTTTTAAATCAGATGTGAACCCAAGTTTTTGGGATAGAGACTCTATTGAATGTATTTTTTTAAAATCTCAAGACCAACTGCCCTCAAGAAATGCAATGTGTAAATATTTCTTCTTTAGGATTCATAGGGAAAGTTAATCTAATATTTAATTTAACTGCAAAGATTAAAAATATTACTTTTAAAAACAGCATAGAAAGTCATTCCAGCAGGTCATAGACCAACAACAGGTAAAAATCTCTTTTATCTTTTCTGGAACAAATTTCTGTTTTGAGATGTAGAAAGAACTAATAACAGTTATCATTGTTTTAGGCTGTCAGTGTACAAGTTATAGGAGAGGTAACAGTAAAAGCAAGAACTCAATATCCAGTTCAGTATCTTCCCAATCATCTTTCTTTGTTTTTCTACTTTGGAGAACTTCTATTCAGTAGGTCTACTATAATTTTCTATTTATGGAATATATATAGAAAATAAAGAAAAGCCCACTAAGGTTAATGTAGTAGGGGACAGTCCTAGTGCAGCCTGCCACCTTTCCTTGGGACCCACAAATATTTCCTGTGCTCTGGACTAGGTGTGTCAGCCTGGTTGGTTTATACATTCCTTCCTTTATTGTCCTGAGCATTTGTAAATATTCACTGATTAAAGTGGCCATGTTTTATGGAATCCAGCACCCACTCCTGCAGTGTATCTACTCTTTCTACTATGGCACATATACAAGAGAGGGGTGCTGCACATAGAACATCTCCTTGTAAGGGCCTCCAATAATTGAGACCCGCTGGCTATGGGGAACCAACACCCACTAGAGAAGTTGACTTTGCTCTGTGTCTTCTCCATGTGAGTAAAACATTTTTGCATCCAGTGCTATGTGAGTCATGCTTCTGGTAGCAGCTCCAGTACCTGTATTGGGTTAACATCTCTTTAGGTGTCTCTCCTTCTGGCTGACAGTAAAATAGCAAATAAATCAGGCTAAGATTTTGCCAGATGCCCAATAACCTTGAAGTGTGCCCCTAAACTACAGTTAAGTGAACTTTTAAAGGAGGAGAACTTTAAGGAAAGATTTAATTTTGTTTCCTACAAGGCCCAAAAATAATGGTTATAGGAGAAGAGTGAGCTCTATGCAAAAGGAATTTATCTCTTAGGCAATACATAATACTACGCTAAGTTTCAATTTCTCAAGAAAAGTTTCATAAGTACAACCATCAATATCAAGGGCCTAGCATAATGGTCTTTCCTCCTTTGCTAGGCACTGCCCATGTACTCGGGGGATTCTTGCTGCTCTATTAGAGAATGTAGCAGGATTTCCAGGATAGGAATTCAATATTCTTTGGTTATTGTGAGTATCTCCACCCACCAAGACAAGGCCTCATGACCACTTTAACATATTCATATACCATAGAGGTATGCCCCAAGTGCACCCCTCCCCACACATTACCCCATCACTGACACCCCACACCAGTGATTCTTCCCTGCCACAGTTATGACACTTCTATGATCCAAAACCTCCCTAAAAACAAAGCTAAAAATAAATAAATAAATAAAAATAATAATAAAATAAAAAAGAATTTAAAAATAAAGGTAATTTTTTTAAAATTGTAAAATAAAGTACAATAAAAAATTATTTCCTCTCTCTAAGCCAAACTTAGCATATAAATGCACTATCTTCCCCCTGACATGGGACATGACTCCCAGGGATGATCCTCCTTGACACTGAGGGATTATTACCAAGTGCCAACTAGCAACACATTTGGAAAAAGAACTTGACCAAAAAGGGGAAATATTCAATACAAATGAGTTTTTAAGTCTAAGAGATTTCAAAGTGAGTTGGGAAGTCATTCCAGAGGTTACACTTATACACGTCTCAGCAGGATCTCATTGACTGCCACAGTAAACTGTGCCTCAAACAGCGGAGCTCCTGAGGCCTTTAGAGACATCTAGACACTATAGGCAGGGTAGACAATCCCAGGAATTTGGCACCCGTCAGTGGTCCTTGCTTTAGATGATATGCTCCCCAATGTAACAGAGTTATACTCACAATATCCCTACACATGACTCTTCTGCCCCTTTTATTTGAACCTATAATTAGCACTATACTCATTAAATATATGTTCCAGAGACTTAAATCTTTGCTCTGTTCATATGCCGGTTGAGCCCTGAATCTCAGCAAGAGTTGCAGCAACTACTCTCCAGTTCATCAGACTCACCCAGGACAACTAACAAAAGGATGATGATGGGCAACGCCCATCCCAAAAAACAGAGAATATCTACAACTGCAAGCAAAACAGTTTTCTCCATCTGCCCCATGGAATATAGGCCCCTCTCAATCAGAAACAGAGTGGGCATTACCATCCTAAAATCTTCAAGATTGAGAAGTGAACAGACATCAGGCGGAAACGCAACTATGAATTTAAGTAGACGTATGATTATTCTAGCAATGGAAGAACTTGTATCATTCATATAAAGGCAGTGGCCACTGGGGGTTTGGGGCGGGGGGGGAGGGAAGAGTAGGTATAACATGGGGTACTTTGGGGATGTTGGAATTGTTCTACATGACATTGCAGTGACAGATGCAGGCCATTGTATGTTTTGTCAAATGCTATGAGATCGCGCAGTGCAAAGTGTTAACTATAATGTAACTATAGTCCATGGTTGGTAGCAATGCTTTAATATGTGTTCATCAATTGTAACAAATGTACCACACTAATGAAAGATGTTGTTAATGGGGGAAAGTGGGGGAGGGGGAGGGGCTGGAGTATATGGGAATCACCTACATTTTTTTCCCCTATATTTTTGATGTAACATTTATGTAATTTAAAGTGTCTTTAAAAATATCTAAAGCTTCTTTAAAAATAAAAAATTAACGCAAAAAAAAGAGAAGGAATTTATCAGACCCTTGGGAAAGAATAAAAGAGTACAGTAGATTGGTAGACCTAAATGGGACTTAGACTTAAACACCTCTGGCTCACAATCCAGTGAGGTAGGATTGGAAGTCAAAAGGTATTCACATTTAGGACTCAGAGCAATGGTTTTCAATGTGGCAGGTGGGAGTGAGAGTGGGAAGGTGGGAGGAACAATCCTATGTAGCATGGGCCTCTTCAAACTGCAAGGGAGATTTTACACATGTTATGTTTATTGAGTTATTTTCAAATATCTCATTTTATTAAAAACAAATATCGAGAATCCTAAACAGGTCTTTTATCAGACATACTGAGATCTGAGTGGATCTTAAAAGAACAGACTGTCTGCATTAGCATCCATATGCAACACTACTTAAGAAAGAGGGTGATATGGGAGCCATAAAATTTACCTCCAAATTACATGTGTATGACATCCAACAAGTCCAATATGCAAAAAATTGCTTGAATACTTTTTGGCTTTTTATTGTGTTCCATGGAAGCCTAGTTCCATGGGATGTTAGTAAATGTTAGGTAGAATATAAATAAATAAAAATGAAAACAAGGGTTCACTTTTCAAAGGGGATTAACCTCAGAATTTGATAAAGATATTTCTTTACTGCACAGGCTTTCAAAACCTTTACTAACTTAATGTGCTCTGTGACCCTTCAAGAGAAGGCTTTATTATGCAATATTTCCCCAAAATCATTTTACCATAACCCTCTATTTGTAAAACATCTTGAAAGAGTAGACATTAGTAGAAGACGGTTTGGAAAACACTGAAAGATGTATCTATTTTTGCATTATATGTCAAAATGCCATATTCACTTTTGGAACTAAGAATTCTGATAGTGCATGTAGCATTTAGTAAATTTTAACCCATATCCCCCTTCTTTTGTCCACATAGGGTTTCATCTCTGGGTTTATCTTGATATTCTTGGTGTACAAGACTAGTACTAAAGAAAGTGGGAATTCTGTCTCTGTAAGGTTTTCTGGTTTGGACCAGGAAGTTCTTAACTGCTTTAGTCAACAACCATAGTTGTTTAATTGAGTTGAAAAGGGTTATTTACAGTATTTTCCACATAACTGACTTTTTCAGCCAGCTGATTTGCATATGGTACAACATTGCTAATTTATACTAATGACTGAGAGAACACTTGAGATTACAGATTTAAGAACTAGCAAGTACTGTAAAGTAAAAGCGTGAAATTAAAAGCAATTAGAGCTGTCTCATCACAAAAGGGACTTCATTAGTCCATGCTATTATTTATTATAGTGATTTATAATATGCCATCACTTATTTAGTAATGAAACCCTCATGGTGTGGCATTTTACTCTCATCCTACATGAGAGATGGACAAATCTGCTAGAGAGTAGGTAAAGCTTGTCAGCTTTTCTGATGGATTCATTCATTCACTCAGCATTTGCTTACTATGTTCCTGCTCTATACAAAGCACAATTTTTAATGGCTTTTTCCCCTAATATTGTAAGACTAATAGATGTTCACTGGAATCTGGAAAACACTAAAAATACAAAGAAGAAAACAGATAAAAACACCAATAATCCCATCACCTGGAGATGTCCAGCTAAAATTTTGTTGTTTACTACCAATATTTTCCTATGCATATATATGAAGAAATGTGAAGTATGCAAATATGTTTACATAATTAAGACCATATTTTATACACAGCTTGTATTCTTATTTTTCACTTAGCTGTTGATTAGAAATACTAATTTATATCCATAATTAAATTATTATTGTATATTTAAAATGTATTTTAAAGTCATCATCTATTTCAGTCCAGTGAATACTTAGAAGTTAGGAGTTGTTTAGTTCTAATTATTCGAAAGTAAAAATCATCTCAAAAGTCTAAACTGGTGTTGCCCCATTAGAGTTATATTTTTGTAATTTGTAATAAAATTTATATAATTTTTCAGAATACCTTAATATCATTTTGGAAGATAGACAAATTCAATTCAAACCTGATATTAGTCACACCTGATACCAATGTGTTACCTTTCCTATGTAGGCAGCAAGCAACTTCAGGGATGCAGGAAAGAGTACCAGCTTATTCTATACTTAGCCTTATAATGAAATTAATTGCATTATAATTTCCATAATCAATTTTAGCTGATTCTTGGTCAATTAGAAGTTCCAGAAAAATAATTCTTATTTTAATTGTTACAATTTTTATTTCACAGGTGAATTATTTACAGCAATGAGTGGTTAGGTGATTTTTATAAGGCTACATAAGAACTGAATTTCTCAAAATCACTTGGGAGGAGGGGTGTTTATCCTAGATCTCCTATATGCTTCCTCAGATGAAAACTCAAGTTGTGCCTGAGGGTAACAGATGTGGTGCAGTCGTTCTCAATTGAAGCTACAGCTACCACATGAGAATAATTGGCATTAATTAATGTATCTAACAGCTTCAAGCTGACTATGCATTTGCACAATTCCCCTAAAAGCTTCCTAACTGCATCCTCTAAAGTGAACCTAAAATCTCTTAGAAGTCCCTTAGAAATTGTCTTGATATAAATGCTTTGCCCAGTACAATGAAAACACAATAATGTTTGCACCAGCACTTTAGTAATTCTAGATTTCACAAGTCCAATCTCTTCTATGGTCACTTCTACCAAAAAAACCTACTACCTGCTCACAATAGGTTCTCTATAAATATTCACAATCACATATAATTAGAGGAAATTTAAATGGCTACTGAGTTCTTTTTATCTCCAGAATTGATAATTTGCAGTCTTTTAATGAATAGTCCCTGGAAAGCTGCTATAGTCCCATAATTTCTATTGTAAATCTAAGGCATTCAGAATTAATAAAAGAGAAGCAAGGGGCCTTTTGTTCCATTTCTTCCAGTTCATAAATTAATCTCCTTAGTGTATGTTAATGTGTTAAGACAAGTTAAATTCCTTTGTGATACCCAGGGAATGACACAATAGGAGTTAATGCAGAGAGTTCTTTCCCAGGGAAAAGGAACTCATCCTTAGTGGTATCTGTTCTGTGCCTGCCCTAATCTGGCAACTTGACACATACTGTAGCAGTTTGATATTGTTTATGAATTCCAAAAATAGATATTAGATTGTGTTTATAAACCGGCCTGTTTCTCTGGGCATATTAGATTGTATTAAATTCAGAGGTTTCAGTTTTACTTGATTAAATTATGATTAGGGATTTGATTCAGCCACATCAGTAGGATGTTGAGTTCCTGCCCCCTTGGTGGGTGGTGACTCACAGAGAAAACAACACAGCAGAAGAGAGAGTTTGAGTTTTGATGCTGGAGCCCCGGAAAGTAAACACATGGAGAAGAACACAGAAGTAGATACACAGGAGAGGAATGCATAGGAATAGAGACAGCTTATTAGACATGGCAGAGGCCCCAGGAAGAAAGATGAACTTGATAGCCTATAGCTGCAGCTGAGCCCAGGAAGAAATGAGCTCCAAGGAGAGATGAACCCTCTAGCCTACACTTGAGATCGGAAGAAGCTGGGATCACAGAGGTAGAGGAAGGCTGAACACTCACAGAGACTGGCAGCCATCTTGCTCCAGCATGTGGCAACAGACTTCGGGGAGGCAGTAATTACTCTTTTATGGCCTTGTGACTGTAAGCTTCTTCCCCAAATAAATATCCTTTATAAAAGCCAACAGATTTCTGGTACTTTACATCAGCACCCCTTTGGCTGACTAATGCACATACTATCTCATTTGGGCCTCACAAGGACTTACATCTGAGAAAAAGAGAAGCCCAGATCTGACCTGGTCCTATATCTATCTAGCTGCAATTCTGTGTTGTTTCCATGACAACATGAACTATTTAATAATCACTGCATCCCCCAATAGATTTTCATTGCCCTAGCATACGCCATGTGGCCATGAGGTCTCTGTACTCCAGGCAATATATTCCAGAACATATGTCACTACAAAGATACAAGAGCTGGATAAACTTTTAAACTTTTTTCTTTCATTTATTAAACAAATTTGCTGAGTGGTGGAAATGAACAAGACAGGGTGCTAAGCTTAGGAAAACAGAATTTTCAGCTACTCCAAGTGAAATACATCCTGGGCCAGGACTCCCAAAAAGTCCCCAAGTTACTAGAAGATATCCTAGACTATCTTGACTCACGCCAACAAAGAAGACTCATCTCAGATCAGGAACAGACAACTACAAATCCCCAGATTTTCTAATGTCACCCCTCTCTATAACTGCATTTGCTAGGTCAGCAAGTTCTCTGAAGTCATTTATTCTTTCAACACGTGCCCACTTTTTGGCTGGAACTATTGCAGACTCTTGGGATACATCAGTTAACAAAGCAAATGAATATCTCTGCCCTCATGAAGTTTACATTCTGGTCAGATAGAGATAATCAACAACAGACCTAAATAAGCAGAGTATACATGGTAAATCAGGATGTGATAAGGGCTTTGGAAAAATACTCAGTATTGCAAGGAATGCAGGGATGGCACAGGTTGCAATTTCATATAAGATAATCTGGTTAGATCCCATTGCGAAGATGATATTTGAGCAAAGACTTAACTGAAGTGAAGTGGTTAGATATGTGTACATCTGGGGAAAGTTCCTTAAAGATATATAAAAGCCTTAGGACAGTAGCATGCCTGACATGTTTGAAGAAGCAGAGTCCAATGTTGGACTGAAGTAGACAAGAGGGAAAGAAGTAGAATAGAGAGAGAGAGGTATGGGGTCAGCCTCGGAAGGGCTTTGTAGGACAATGTAGGACTCTGAGTATTATTTCAAGTAGGATCTATTGCTAGGTTTTGAAGAGAGGAGTGACATAATCTGACTTACACATTAAAAGGCTCACTCTGGGTGCTAGGTTGAGAGTAGACAGTAAAGCAGTGTGTGGGTTTGGAGGGGAGCAAGTTGAAGGGACAGAACAGGATCAGAGAGGTCATGTTAGAAGTCTATTGTAATAACTATGCCAGGAGATGATGGTATTCTGAACCAGGGTAGTAGTAAATGTGGTGAAAAGTTTTCAGATTCTGGAGATACAATGAAGAAAGAACCAACAATATTTTCTCAGAAACTGGATGTGGGATAGAAAGAAGAGTCAAAGATGACTCCTCTGATCTGGACCTGAGGAAGTGAAAGGTTGGAGTTGCTATCATGTAAGCTGGGGAAAACGGGGTTTTTTAGGAGGAGAATCAGGAGGTCAGTTTTAGATGCTAAATTTGAAATGTCTGTTAGACATCCAAGTGAGAAAACATCAGCCAAAAATATAATTCTGGAGTTAGTAAGAGAAGGCTGATGGGAGAATATAAATTGGAGAGCCATTTGTCTTTCACTTTGTTAATTTAAGCCAAAAGATTGCATGCAGTCACAGATGGAGAGGATGCAGCTAGAAAAGGCACCAAGCACTGAGCCCCCGGCACCCCGATGTCAAAGGTCTGGGAGATGAGGAGGAACTGGCAAAGCTACCTGAGAAAGAGCAGCCAGCAATATGGGAGGAAAGAGAGTGTGGTGTCCTGGAAGCCAAGAGGAGAAAGTTTATTAGGGAGAAGATAGAGATAAGTGTGTCAATTGCTGCAAGATGAAGTAAGATGGGAACTGAGGATTGACCCATGAATTTAGCAAGAAGAAAGATATTGGTGATCTGGACAGGAGCAGTTTGGAGTCAATTGTGGGAATAAAACCCAGGTTGAAAAAGAATGGAAAGAGTTTGGAAACAATTTCGTCAACTCTATTTCAAAGAGTTCTGTGGCAAAGAAATAGGGCCATTGCTGGTGAGAGGACTGCAGTCGAAGAAGAGTTGTTTTTGTTTTTTTGTTTGTTTTAATATGGGGGAAATAGCCACATGTTTGAATGTTGATGGTAATGATCCAGTAGATCAGTAAAAAGAAAAAACTTAAATGATGTCAGAGAGGGAGGGGATAATTGTTGTATGAATGTCCCTGAGTAGATGAGATAGACTGGGACCCAGTGGCTTCAGATAGAGGTCCCTACACTCACCTACAGGCACAGGAAGGAAGATGCTAAAAGGAAAGTAGGTGCTATGAGAGGCTGTGGAACTCCTCTTCAGTGGTTCAATTTTCTCCATGAAAATGAAGGTGGGGAGAAAAGTGGTGGAGATGGCTGAGGAGAAAAGAAAATAATGGTTAACCAGTAGAGAAGAGTGAATGGATCAGCTCAGTGTGGTATCCTTGTCAGTGGAGCATTAGAGCTCAGCAGTGGTACCACGTCATGAATTTAAAGCTCAATTTTGTATTTTTCTCAAGTCACATAGATTCTGGCTTGGAGTTGGGTTTAACCAGAGTTCTGGATTGATGAATTGAGTATGATGAAGGGAGTGGGACAAGAAGAGATTGTAGCTACTGACCACAGAGATTAAACTGGGGGTGGGAGTAGTAAGAGGATGAAAAATTGACAGATGGCTAGTGGATCATTTCCTACTCTTGCGTAGATTCTGAGAGGGCCACCAAGGGAGCATATGATGCTTCTTAACTAGTTACTGGCCAGCCTGAACTTTCAGGCCTCTAGCCCTGAAGGCCTGGGCAGAGCCAGCACCAGCCAGGTGAAAAAGCAATTTTTTTAACTCTGTTTCTCATTCATTGTGTGAGTTTGCTCAAATCACATCATCTCTCTGTGCTTTTTATTCTCTCATCTACAATTTAGAGATAATACTTTCCTCAGTGATTCTGCAAAGTTAATGAAAATATGGGTAAAGACTTCAAAATCCTTGAGAAAAAGCCTAAGCATTATAATAAATTAAATTGAAAATACCTTTATATTTGCATTCTTTATAAAGGTATATTCCCCACATGGCTTATATCAAAATGCATTTACCCTTATTACCTATATAAATAAATCTCACTATTGACATCAAATGTTTCAATTGCCTTTCTCTTCAGTTACCTTCATTTTTGCCAATTTAACATTTTGTTCATGTTGAGATGCCAAGAATTGAACACAGAATTTAGAATACATATATACTAGTTTCCTGGCAGATCTATTGTTGTAGCAAAAAAAGGAAAGAAGGCTTGTATTTTTGAGACACTAGTAAGTGACAGGCAGTATATATTTAATAAGTGATTTAATCTTCAAAACAATGCTATGGGTTTGCTATGATTATCAACCCTGTTTTACAGAGAAGAAAGCTGAGCTCAGAGAGATTATGTCATTTGACCAAGGACACATATATTGTAACAGGTGAGTCAAGATTTTAACAAACATGATTCAAAATTATATGCTCCTACTACTGTGTTATTCTATTTCAATAAAACTCTAAATGTATGAAATGGATTAAAGCCAATGTGGGACTATTTTAAAAAGAATGTTCCCAAAATGTAGAAAGTGAACATTCTTAAGAAATTGTGCCACAGTACTCAGAGAAGTTTAAATTGTTAATCCTCACGCAGAATGAATTCTGATAGTGTTTTTCCCACCTCACCTGTACCACTTTTATCCTCACCAAAGGAGGAGAAGATCACATGCTGAAGGGAGAAAAGGAAAGTACTCACAAAAAGAAATTCTCGCTATCACCTATTTGGGAAGGATAAGATTGTCGGTGGTAAGGTCACACTTGGGAAAATAGACTTTGATAAAAGGCCTGTGCTCTTGCCAGTGCGTGGCACTGAGAGCTAGGTAAAGATTTGTTTAGTGACTGAAGGTACCAGTCAATTAGTGAAAAAATGAGTGGAAAGATGAGTTCAGCCTGTGTGAGTGATTTGGAATGCTTTGATAAACTGAATTCCCTTTTGTTTTTGTTTCCATTGTTGTTTCTTAAGGATGCTTTCCGCCTTTTGATTTAAGGGCTCTGTGCCATAGACAAACTAGTAAATAAGGGGGGGAAATGTCACACTCAGGGCCAATAAACTTCCCAAATAGCTGCAGCCAAATCATGAAGTCTGTAGTTGCTAGAAACTTAGCAGATTTAAGCTAGGCTGGTGATTGGGTAGCTAGCTAAGAATTACAGTTCACAGTAATTTACAAGTATTTCAATAGTGTATCATTCGTGAAAAACAGAACTTATTTGTTGAAGCAACAAGCTGCTCCTAGCAAAGCAATTAATATTTTTGTCAATTCCTAAACATTTTGCTCTAGAAATAATATTATATCTTTATAACAAAATGTATAGAAAGCTGATTCTAATTGAATGAAGTAGAAAACCTAACAGTACTGAACCATGGCTGTTTTCATGCATTTTATTTGGGCGTTAAAGTAACAGAAAATTAAAATGATTTGGATTGCCAGGTTGTCACAGTTATAATAATTTTATAAAACTAGAATTTCTTTAGGAAAGGTAGTATAGAAAATCATGATTTTACTGTAGTTCCCATCTATGCCAAGAGAATATGCTTTCTTTTTTGATATAAGTGGCTTTAGAGCAAATTATCCCATAATTCTCTGCAAGGGGGGGATGAGGCAGGTGGGTGCTAAAGCATATGGTTACTTAATTGACCCAACATGTAGGCAATTATCTTCCATTCCACATGCCCAGATGAACACAGCACCCATCACTCCAGGGATAACATGTAGACCATCTACGGCAGCAAATTCATACCAGCAATGCTCACATCAACCCAACAGACCATTTTACCGGGTCAGCCTGGGAAAATAAAATCTTGCTTTAAGTCCAACCACATCCGTATAATTATCAAACTTGGAGGAAACCTCTGATGGGGGAGAAAAAAATGCTCTTGGTTAAAAGTCACAGTTCCTCATTCTTATCAGCTTTAAGGTTGTTTCTCTCTGCAAATTGTGCTCAGAGCAGAGAAGTGTCTTTTCAGCACATCCTTGAATTAAATCAGATCATCAGCGCAGGCATCCCAGGGAGCCATGAGGTGCTGCTTTGCCGTCCTCATCACATTCTCCCCCAAATAAATCCTTAGTGAGGCTTGAGGGCCCCACAGAACTGACTCTGCAGTCAGTATGCGGTGCAAATATAATCCCTGTCATTTAAGAGGATGCTCTCATTTGCTTACCAGCAATTCTGCACCAGAGGCCCCATTCTGTGTGGATGGCTCTTACTTCTCATGGGGGAAAATGGGTTAATTTAGGAACACCAAAGGCAGTTTTCCTGATATGGTGGCAAATCTCAGCACGTGTTACATCTGATCACAAAATTGGCACACATGCCCTAGGCAAACCAGCCCCGAGGCAGGAAACCTATGTGTGCCTTTCCATGTAACAACACAACTGTATGGTCTCTTCTTAGGGTCTAGAGCCAAATGTGCAGCTGTACAATAGCGGATGATGACATCTGGAATTGCAATAAAATCCCAGCCGCTCATTATTCCAGCCACTCATGATTTGGAGGTTTCCTGTGCTGGTGTTGATTGGTGTGTGATACTGCTTATTTTCTAAGAACACAGTGCAGTTCTTCCTGTAGTGAAAAAATGGTATAAAGTTATCTTGTATCCCTGTCAAGAGACTTAAATAATTTAAAAGACCTTTCTTCATAGCCAAACAGTAGTTCACATAAAAGATGATAACTTCTCCCAAAGACTGTGAAAGGCAAAACAGTATCACCAAAGACTTGGATGACTCTGAGTATGAAGACCTACTGGGTAGAAAGTGGGAAAGTGAGTCAAGATTATAGTAGGGCAGAGAAAGAACACTAAAGAAAATCAACAGTTTGATGAAATCCATTCCCTAAATTCTTGAATTCAGAGAAGGAAAGGAGGGAAAAAAGTAACACTACTCATCAATGACTGTCCCAGCTAATGAGGATGTAGCACTCATGGATTTGGAATAAAATCTAATCATCTGGAGAGATTGGATTACCAAAGAAATACTCTAAAGGTAATAGGAAGCTGGGATAAGGCAGTGAGTCTCTAGAACAAAGGAAAAACTTGCCTGACTTCTCAAAAGAAAAAGCCAATAAGCACACAATGGATGTGAGGCCAGAAAATGGGTGTATACAAAATGCCCAGAACTGTATGACCAATTATTTCACCAGTATTTTGCAGCTTCCTTGTAACCCACTGTTCTGAGGGCAGCAAACAGAGGGCAAGGCATTTTACAGATAGATGATAATGGCTTTCATTGTTTCTCAAATTGGCTCAAAGCCCACACTGTGTAAATTGCTAAAAGCCCATATGTAATTCTGAACCTCTTGCAAGCCCTGAGACTCTGTGTGCCGGTAATAATTACACCACTCGATAATTAACTTTTGACATAAAAAGGAATGAGGTGAGAGAAGAAAATGCAGTCCTCATCAACTTTTACTTAAAACAGGGACACAAATTGACAAAACCCTGGGGCACTCATTTGGGAAAAAAAATCACTGTAGTCTATCTCCCCAGTGTTTTGATATAAAAATGGAAAGAGATTTCTCCATGTTCACCTGATTATTCTTTTCTGATATTTCTGGGTTTTACATGCTTATTCATTTGTTGTTTGGACGGCTTTGTCTTATCAATTTTAAGCTTCCTGGGAGAAGAAATCTGCTCAAGGCATACGGGAGCATGGAGTGTTAATACCACCACAGGATTAGAAGAATTGACCTCTGCCTGCAGTAAACAGGGTAGCTGAAATTGTGCCCCTGCATAATACACAGAGTGTCGAAGAATTGTCGCTTACATGAAAAAGAAAAGAAAAAAAAAAAAGAACTAGGGAAGCCTAGGGAAATATCAAGAAAGTTTACCATCTGTCCAGGGCTGTGAAGGGGAGTAAGAAGGAACTCATGAGGCATGCAGCATCTCAATCTACACTCATTATATGGCAAGGGATCCTGAAGACAAGAAATGAAAATAACACACCTTTCCATAACCACTGAAAATGTTAAAACTCTGGAAGAAGCATCCATAAAACTACTCGGGGAATATATTCACAACCAAGGATTCTAGGGACTCCTATGGGGCAAATGTAGCCCAGGTGTAGGGGAGCTCCCAATAAAATTTCTGTCACCTGAAGAAAGGAAGTGCCATGAGAAACAAAACAGTCTCTAAAAACAGGTGAATTTGAACGCTAAGAGCTGAAAAATGAATATTTTAGAATTATCAAGGAGCTAAAAGAAGTAGAAACTATAATGAAAGACCAGAACATTGAAGAAAGCTCTAGCTGAAATTTAATAGCTAAATAGAACTTCTGCAAATGTAAAAATGTAATTATTGTAATTAAAAACTCAATCATGTGTTTCACAGCAGATTAGGAAATATAATTTTTCGTAAATAAAATTATACCAGATACATAAAAGAATGGAATAAGAGATCCCATATATAATAGAACTTAAAAAGATAATATAAGAAATATGCAAGACCATTATAAAGAAAACTTTAAAATAGTACAAAAAGACAAAAAAGAAGACACAAACGAACAGAATGGTATACCATGTCCTTGAGAAGGAAGATTCATTATCATAATTTTAATTCCCCTTAAAGTAATTTATAATTTTAATATAATCCCCCTCAAATAACAATTTTGTCACTGGATGTGATGATCTTAAAGTTCATATAGGAAGATATCAAATGAGAATTGTCAGGAAAACACTAAACAAAAAGATCAAAAAGGGGTTCCTACTACTAGATATTAAAACATGTTATTAAATCACAATAATCAAATCAGTGCCTTGGTGGTACATGAATAGAACAGTGGCAGAGAAAAGGAAACCCAGAAATAGACCCAAATACCTGTGGGAATTTACTGTATGATAAAGATAGTGTCTCACTCCAGTGGTAAAAATAGACTAGTCAAGAAATGTTGAAAGAATTCAGTAGCACTGAGGAAAAATAAAGATAAATCTGTAACTCCTGCCTCACATCAGGGTAAATGACAAAAAGAACAAAGGCTTAAATGTTTTTTAAATGAAGTTAAAAAGTAACAGGAGAAGATATGCGAGAATTCCCTTAGAAGGTCTTCTCTGTGACTCAAAATCCAGAAGTTATATAAAATATGACTGGTCAATTTAATTACACAAAATTTTTAAAAATATTTTTGGCAATCAAAATTACAAGCAGTGAAGTGGATGTGGCAAACCAATTGGGTGCCCGCCTACCACATGGGAAGTCCCGGTTTCGGCTCCTGATGCCTCCTAAAGAAGACGATCTAGACTCTGCACCTGCTGCAATGAGCTAGATGCCACACTGGCAGCAACAAGCTAGACACCTAAATGAGCAGATGCCACAAGCCAGCAGAAGCCGCAGCCTATGGGGAATTGATGTGGCTCAGGCTGCTGGACACTCACGTCCCAAGTGAGAGGTCCCCAGTTCACTTCCCGGTACCTCCTGGAGAAAGAAGGAAAAGCAAAACAGTGAGCAGACAGACAAGAAAACTATATGGGGGAGAGAGGGAGGGATTTTTTTTTTAAGTAAATAAATACATCTTTTTTAAAAAAAAAAATTATAAGCAAAGTCAAAAGACAAATGAAAACCTGGAAAAATAATTTTTAACTCCTATCAGAGGAAAGGATAACATCCCTAATACATAGAAGGCTCTTAGAAATTGATGAGAAAAAGAATAACTCAACATAAGAATGGGGAAGCCATGTGAGTGCAGAATTCATATAAATATGAATGGCTTTCAAACATATGAAAAGATGCTCAGTTCACTTAAAATAACTAAAAATTAATATAGAGATTCCAGATAACTCTTTACCTATCAGATTGGCCACATTTCAAAAGTTTGATTACACACTCAGTAAGCTCTGGGGAAACAGGCACTCCCATGCATTTCTTTATATGTATACTTTTTATTTTGAAATAATTTCAAACTTAGCAGGACAGTTGCAAAAAGAATACAAAACCCATATAGAGAAATCTAACATACCCCCACCCAGATACCTAGATCCACCAACTTTTAAAAATTTGCCACATTTGCTGCATCTTTCTGTCTATCCATCTATCTATCTATATCTCTGTATCTGTTGGTCTACCTATTTTCTAAACATTTGAGAACAGGTTGTATTCATCGTGCTCCTTGAACATTTAATATTTCCATGTACTTGTCCTTAGAACAAGGAGGTTCACTTATGTAACCACCTTTAGTACAGTTATCAAGTTCAGGAAATTTAACATTGATATAAAAATTTACTGTCTATACTCCAATTGTTTTTTCATATGCCCTATTTATGTTCTTTTGGACTTTTTCTCCTCCATTATTAGATCCAGTCCAGGATTATGTTTTGCATTTAGTTTTTATTGTCTCTTTTAGTCTCTCTTCTTCTTTTCTTCTTTACATTGTGGAAACATACATGCAATATAAAATATCCCATCTCAACCACTTCCAAGCATACAATTCAGTGGAACACATCATATTCACACTGCTGTGTTATCTTCCCCACCATCCATTACCAGAACTTTCCCACCATCCCATACAGAAACCCTGAACCCATTAGGCATTAACTCCCTATTTGCCTGCCCTCCCCCATAACTTGTAGTCTAGTTTCTGTCTCTATGAATGTGCATATTCTAGCTATTTCATATCCACACATCTCTTGAGTATAGTATAGTGGTACAACACTTAGGAGGACAATATGGCAATATCTATCAAAATTACCAATGAATATACTCTTTGACCAAGTGAATTCAGTGTCATACATTTGAAATGGCTCATGGCAAAATCTATTGATGGTAGCATTGTGTGTAATAGCAGAAGAGAGGAAATAACCCAAATATCCACCAATAGGAGCTGGTAAATAAATAGCAGTACAAATGTATAAGGAAATAAAAAATAATGAGAACTTTCTGTATACCATTGTAGGAACATCTCCAAGCCAAATTATTAAGTGAAAATTACACTAAGGTGCATGATAGTGAATAAATAGGTTAAATGTAGTTTATAAAATGGATGAGGAGATAGGAAACTAGTGAATCATATTTGCCTGTAAATGCATAAAGAAACTTTGAAAGCAGACAAAATAACTAAAAATAGTGGTTTTGATGGATTGAATATCAAAAATAGGAGAGAAATTTTTTGCTATATACTCTAATATTTTCTGTTTTTGAACAATGTGAATATATTACTGTATTAAAAATAGCTATAAAATATATGAAAATAATGTTCCAAATCAATAATAATGAGCACTGAAATTCAAACAATGACATACTACTTATACCTATCAAATTAGGAAATATTGTTATGAAATATCCATTTTGGCAATGGCCTAGCAGAAAAGATTAAGCATATATATACATATATATACATATATCAGGTAGTAATACAACCTGATACACTTTTGTTGGAGTGATTTTGGTAAGATTTAAAATGCTTACACCTTCTGACTCATCAGTTATAGTTCTGGAAATGTATCCTAAGGAAAAAATGTTATAGATGATAGATAGATAGATGAATGGATGGATGGATAGATGATAGATAGATAGATAGATAGATAGATAGATAGATAGATAGATAGATAGAT
>JAKSZT010053770.1:40076204-40095820 GCA_026826555.1 Tolypeutes matacus | reverse complement strand
GATAGATAGATAGATAGATAGATAGATAGATAGATAGATAGATAGATGATAGATAGATAGATCGATCAGGATTTACTTATAAGAAGGGGGATGGAAATTGGAGAGGTTAGGGTCTAAATGAGGCTTCAGTCCTGTCTATAATATTTTATCAAAAAATAAAAGAAATATGAAGCAAGTATAGTAACATGTAACATTTATTAAATCCAAGTGGTAGGTACCTGGGTGTTTGTTATATTGTTCTCCCTATTTTCCTGAATTTTTGAAATTTTAAAAAAGTTATTATACAAAATTACCCAAGTAAGTGAAAATATAACTTTCACTTCATATATACCCCCTGTTTGATCTATTCTATTCCTTCCTCCCCCTTTTGTTCATATATAATAAGAAATTTTGCTCCAGAATGGCAAGAACTGATATTATATGCATGTTTTATAGATTATTTAATATTATGTGGACATCTTCGAAATATTAAACACAATATTTAAGACACTCGTGTGTTGAATTCAAAGAAAAAGGAAAACACTAAACAAGTTGGAATTTTATAGAGGTGATTAGAAGTGATCTAATACTATGGAACTCAAATATTGGTTAACACTGGAATCACCAAGAATGTTTCTATGAATTCCAAGGTCTTATCTCATATCTATAAATTCTGAATCTCCAGGAGCACAGCTAAGCAAATATATTTAAAATTAACATTGAAAGCAAAGACACAAACAGATATATGTACACCAATGTTCATAGAGGCATTATTCACTATTGCCAAAAGTTAGAATCAACCCAAATGCCCATCAACAGATGAATGGATAAACAAAATATGGTACATACATACAATGGAATATTACTCAGTGGTAAGAAGGAATACAGTGCTAACACACAGGATAACATGGATAAACCTTAAGGACCTTATGTTGAATGAAGCAAGCCAGGCGTTGAAGGATGAACAGTGTATGACCTCACTGTTATGAATTAAGCAAATTGAGCAGACTCAGAGAGCTATTGTCTGGAAGATAGGTTTACAAGAAATAGAAAGGGAGAAGAAGGTTGTTAAGCCAATGCCCATATGGACATAATCTATGGTAAGGTGAAAATGTGTAGTTGCTTATTAAAGGGATATGACACGAGGGTAGTGATATTATTGGGTTGGGTGGTGCAGGTTTGACAGGTGGGTAGATTGGAGAAGGTGGGTTGGAAAGTCAAGGATACTGGGGGGAGGGTTGGGAGAGGGACCAGGTGAACACTGGGGATTTGTGGTTGAAAGTACAAAGTTGGGAATGCATATGGCAATACAACAAGGAAGGGTTATTGGTTTAGGGTGTTGTATAGGGGGGCATTGGGGACAGGGTGTACTGGAGCAGGCTTCTAGAGAGGGTGTAAGTGAGCATTTTGTCATAATGTGTTGTATCAGTGGGTGGAGACCCACATAATGAGCAGGAAGAAGTTGGACTCCCATACTCGGGAGGACCGATTTTTTCACAAAAAGAGAGGTGGGATTCTCTCAAGAGCGTGGGCAGTTCCTAATAGGGGAGGACAAACCAGTGTGTCAAGACCTCAGTGTTGTTGCATGTAACTATGAATCTTGTCATCCAAGGAATGAAGCCAGGGGGTTACTGTGGGCCCTGAGGGAACGGGGAGGAAGGAATAGAATAGATCAAACAGAGGGTATTTAGTGGACAATGAAAGTGTTCTACAAGATCTTACAATGATGGACACAGGCCATGTTAAATATCATCAAAATTTATAAAAGTGTGCAGTCTAAAATGTAAACCATAATGTAAATCATAATGTAAACCATTGACCATGATTAGTAGCTATGTTTCACTATGCGTATATCAGTTATAACAAAGGTACCATCCACATATAAAAAGGTATTAATACAGGAAGGAAGAAAAGGGGAGGATGTTGGGTATATGAGAGTCCCCTGTATTCTATGTGTGACTTTACTGTGACCTAAAACTTCTTTGAAAACAAAATGAAAAATAGTAAGACATAGGGGAATAAATGGAAGAAAATGCCACTGTACAGACAGGACACCAGATATTACAGTGATGAAAGGCAAAATGTAAAAAAAAATTTTTTTTAATATTTTTCATTATTTTTTAATATCCCAATCGTTTAATTTTATTTTATTTTCAGTTTTTTAAAAAAATTTTTATGTATTATATTTCTTATATTTAAACTTATCATTATTTCATTTTCCTATTAATTGTATTGGTCTAGTTTAATGGCCTCATTTTTTATGAAGCTTTGGATCACAGAAGGGTTACAACTGGGGCAGGGGAAGATCATTGGTGTGAGGTATCAATGATGGGGGATACATGGGAGGAAGTTCACCTGGGCATACATTTAAAGTACATAAAAAAGTTCAAATGTCTTCAGGGCATTGTCACAGTGGGTGGAGAATCACACAATAACTGATAGAATATTGAATTACCATCCTGGAGAGCTCTGCCACATTCCCTAATGGAACAGCAACAGTCCCCACGTGCAGAGACAATGACTGGTAAAGGAGGATGATCCACTGATGGGCCCTTGATATGGATGACTATGCTTGTGAGCCTTTGCTCTTGAAATTGAAACTTAGCCTATTGTTGTGGGGTGCCTAAGAGTTGCCTCCTGAGAGTCTCCCTGTTGCTCAAATGTGGCCTCTCTCTATGCCAACTCAGCATATAAATGCATTACCTTCCCCCCAGCGTAGGACATGACTTCCAGGGATGAGCCTCCCTGGCACCAAGGGATTACTACCAAGCACCAACTAGTAATGCAACTGGAAAAAAAACTCAAATAAAAGGGGGAAAAGGTAAAGACAAATGAGTTTATATGGCTAAGAGACTTCAAAGTGAGTCGGGAGGTCATCCCAGAGGTAACACTTATTCACATCTCAGCAGGATCTCATAGACTGCCAAAGTGGATACTACCCCACATAGTGGGGCTCCTGAGGGCTCTGGAGACACCCAGGTTCTATGGTCAGGGCAGATAGCTCCAGAGTTTGGTGCCTTGCCAGTGGGCCCTACTTTGGAGTTTGTGCTCCTGAGAGTGACAGAGTGGGACTCAATTATGTTATCCCTACACATGACTCATCTATCCCTTCTATTTAAACCTATACTTGGTGCTGGAGTTTGTAGGTGTACATCCAAGAGACACGAGTCTTTGGGCTGTCCATGTGCCAGCTGGGCCTGGAACCTCAGCAGAGTTGCAACACCTACTCTACAGCTCATTGGACTCATCCAGGACAACTAACAAGGAGATGATGAGAGACAACAACCATCACAAGGAATAGAGGGAGTCTGCAACTGCAAGCAAGGTAGTCCTATCCATCTTCCCCATGGGATATAAGCCCCCTCTCAATTAGAGGTGGAGTGGACATCACCATCCCAGAATCCTCGGGATTGGGGAAAGAACTATGGACTAGAGTGGACTTACTGATATTCTACTATAGACATATTGTGATTCTAGCAATGGAAGAAATTACAACATTGATGTGGAGGCAGTGGCCACTGGAGGCACTGGGGGCAGGGAGTGGGAAAAACAGTTGAAATACAGGGGCTTTTTCAGGACTTGGGAATCATCCTGAATAACACTGCAATGACAGATATAGGCCATTTCATTTCATCACATAACATGCAGAGCTGTTTGGGAGAGAGTGTAGACTACTCAGTGGCAAAGCCCCAGGATGCATTTATCAACTGCAATGAATGTGCCACACTAATGAAAGATGTTTATGTGGGAGGGTGTGGGAGGTGTGGGGAGTGGAGCATATGGGAATCCCTATAGTTTTTGTGTAACATTTATGTAATCTAAGTATCTTTTTAAAAATTAAAATTAAAAAAAATATTACTGAAAGAAAGAAAAAGAAAAAAGCAAAGGTGAAATAAAGACTTTTCCAGTTGGACAAAAAAGATTAATTAATTAATTAATTAACAAATGCTATTCCACTCCTCTAAGGTATAGAGCAATGCTTCTTTAAGTATGGAAATTTTCCTCATCTCCACTGCTTGAGAGCATTGCAGGTTCATTGGTCCTACTCAAGATCCTTCTAAATCTATACCCCTGATGCTGGTATCCTGGAAATATGCATTTTTAAGAACCACCTCATGTTATTCTGATAAAAGGGCTTTAGAAAAACAGATGTAGATCCTTGTTTTAGCCTCCTAGGATGCTTAAAGCAGATACCATGAAATGGGTTGGCTTAAATAATGGGAATTTATTAGTTTACAGCTTGAGGCTGAGAAAATGTCCAAATTAAATCATCAAGGTGATGCTTTCTTTACGAAGACCAGCTGTGGGTAATCCTTGGTTCCTCTGCCACAAGGCAAGGCACAGGGTGGCCTCTGCTGGTCTCTCCCTTCTCTTCCAAGTTTCATTGCTTTCAGCTTTTTGCTCTCTCTGTATTCATTCCATTTATAAATGACTCTATAATAGGCTGAAGACCCACCCTGAATGAGTTGGGTCACACCTTAACTGAAGTAACCTCATCAAAAGATTCTTTTTACAATGGCTTTATACTCACAGGAAGGATAAGATTTCAGAATACGTTTTTATAGGGTACATACAGCTTCAAACCACCACAATCACTGATATGTTTTTTTTTCTTTCTTACTTAGAACTGTGCTCAAGATACAGCTGGAGGGGGTGCAGGCTAAGTATAAAGCAAGAACTAATTAAATGCCAAAAGGTGTTTCCAAAGGAGGCTGTAAAATCTACTGTTCTGGAAATGCTGAAAAATCCAGTCTTGCCTGGTAGCAGAAGGCTAAACTAATGACCTCTGGAAAGCTTTCATAGCCCTATGGTTTTGGATATAATTAAATGCCCAAAGGTTAAAGAATAAGAAATTGAACAGGGTTTTTGGATGATAAGTTAATAATACAATAATGGACTAGTCAGGTACAATTTGAGTGCTCCTTTGAAGCTGTGCGACAAGTTTTCAAACACTTTAGAACTGAAGATGTGCGAGTGAGGGCAAGGGTGTCTCAAGCTTTTTCAGGAACCCATTGGATAGCAGATATACAAAACATGCTCTGCTTTATTTCAACTGCACAACTTGCCCGGGCCGGAGCTGATTTTGTCTTTGATATCTTGCCTTCCCCAAAGCATTTAACTCTGGTTTCAGATAAACAGGACATATACAACTGGATCTAACATAGCACACACATATTCAGAGCTTGCCCATGAACAGAAGTTCTATCCAAATAAATTTAAATCACCTAAAAATGAGAGGAGGAAGATGTTAATTTTCATTAAGTTCAGAGTCAAATTTTTGCAGCCCTGCTGTGGCTGTGTTAACAGGTTAATCAATTTCAAGCAATCCTTTGACCCCTCTTTAAACTTCCATGTCAGTCTATGTCTGTACATGTGTGCGCACACACACACACATGCAAAACCAAGAAGGATGTTTTCTGAAAAAAGAAAAATCAATTCAGCCATAGCACTGTGTAGTGTACTGAAATGACTAACTACAGGTCCCGTCCACCCAAATACTTGTAGTTTCATATGCTACAAACATGAGCAAACTATGTTGTAAAGGAGAAAAGACTGCACTTAGAATTGAAGCTCTAGGTTTAAATTCAGATTTCTAACCTTTATTAGATTCATAATTTATATCCTTGTGTGTGTGTGTGTGTGCACCCACATGCATGTGTAGTGGCTTCAAAAGACATTCAATACAAGATACTTTTCCAGAATAAATGAAAGGGAGCCAAAATAAAATAGCAGTAAATGAAAATAAAAAACTCAGTAAGAGGGAAGCGGCTGTGGCTCAATCAGTAGGGCTCCCGTTTACCATATGGGAGGCCCCGGGTTTGGTTCCTGGGGCCTCCTGGTGAAGGCGGGCCTGCCCGTGCGGCGTGGTTAGCTGACCCAGCGAGCACAAGCAGCAAGGGGGGGGATAAATGAATAAATAAATAAAATCTTAAAAAAAAAAAAAAAAAAAAAAAAAACTCAGTAAGATCAGTAGTCAAATAATGTGTGATTGTACCCTTAATACATTGTTATTAAAGGCCCAAATTTGGCCCTGGACTTTCCAAAAGGTAAGACAAGTGAGAAAGCAAGATCACTGATCTGACTTACAGTGTCCATAGGACTAAAACAAAGTTTTTCATGAGAAATGCAACTATAACTGGCATCCAGAGAAAATTTTTCCAATTGGATTCTCATAATGAGAACTAATTCAGTGAAGAATATCCTCCAAATTGCCTTAGAATAAACGCAAGGTTGAGTTTCTTCTTTCATACTTCAATGTAAGCAAAAAGTGCAATGTACCAAAAACACAATGTCATAAAACCAGTTCTACAGAGGAAACTAAATGATGTGTTAGATACACAATTCCCTGATAGGGGTTTAAAGTAGGTGGAGTGAAGGTCATAAATGAACAGAATATGAGTACATCTAAGCCTGTAGATGTATTTTCATTGGTTCATGATTTTCTTAAGTTAGTGTTCACATTTAAATTGGGATATTTCAAATAAAATGAAATTCTAGTGTCTGTCTATTTTAATCAGTGTATATATTAGATGGGGAATTTAGAAGCTTGCCCATTGCTCATTGTACCTTCTGCCATCTGCAGCCATTCAACACTGCCTGTTTGGCTCCTGTATGCACACAAGTTTGAAACTCCTGTCTTGAAGGAACAGGAAGAGTATGTTTACTTCAAACAGTGCAGCATAAATATTTCTCTCATCAAGTTTGACTAAGTATTGAGCAGTACCATATTTCACTGTGTGGTCTTAAGCAAGAGATTTAATCATCTCTGACCCCCTGTTTCTTCATCTTAAGAAATGGAACTCCTATGTTAGGTTCATGTTATGTTATGCACCTAACCTGGTGCCCTAAGATAATAAGGCACACTCTGGCAAAACTGAAGGAAGAAACAGTCGTCTCTACAATAATAGTTAGAGACTTCAACACACCACTCTCAGCATTAGATAGAACATCTGTACAGAGGATAAATAAGGAAACTGAGAGCTTAAATAATATGATTAATGAACTAAACCTAATAGACATTTATAGAGCATTACACCCCAAAAGAACAGAACATATATTCTTCTCAAGTACTCATGGATCTTTCTCCAGGATAGATCAACGGCTGTGACATAAGTCAGATCTCAATACATTTAAAAGCATTGAAATTAAAACACTTTCTCAGATCATAATGGAATAAAGTTGGAAATTAATAACAGGCAGAAAAAGGGAAAACTCAAAAATATACAGACATTAAACAATACACTCTTAAATAATCAGTGAGTGAAAGAAGAAATTGCAAGAGAAACCAGTAAATACCTTAAGACAACTGAAAACAAGAACACAACATATCAAAACTTATGGGATAGGGAAGCGGCTGTGGCTCAATCAGTGGGGCTCCCGTTTACCATATGGGAGGCCCGGGTTCTGTTCGCACGGCGTGGTTGGCTGACCCAGCGAGCGCAAGCAGCAAGGGGGGGAGAAATGAATAAATAAATAAAATCTTTAAAAAAAAAAAAAAAACTTATGGGATACAGCAAAGACAGTACTGACAAGGAAATTAATAGCCTGCAAGACTTATATTTAAAAAAGAAGAAAGAGGTAAAATCAAATACCTAATTATAGACCCGGAGGAACTAGAAAAAGAACAGCAAACCAATCCCAAAGCAAGTAGAAGGAAAGAAATAATAAATATTAGAGCAGAAATAAAGGAAAAGGAGAATTAAAAAAAATAGAGAACATCAACAAAACTAAAAGTTGGTTCTTCGAGAGATCAGCAGAATCCATACAACCTTAGTTAGATTAACAAAGAAAAAGAGAGAGAATATGCAAATAAATACAAACAGAAATGATAAGGGGGACATTACCACTGACCCAGCAGAAATAAAAGAGATCATAAGAGGATACTATGAACAACTGTATGCCAACAAACTAGACAACGTTGATGAAATGGACAAATTCCTGGAAACACACAAACAAACCACACTAACCCTAGAGGAAATAAAAGACCTCAACAAACCAATCACAAGTTAAGAGATTGAAACATTCATCAAAAACCTCCCCAAAATGAAAAGTCCAGAACCAGATGGCTTCACAGGTGAATTCTACCAAGCACTTAAAGATCTAATACCAATCTTGCTAAAACTCTTCCAGAAAACTGAACATGAAGGAACACTACCAAACTCATTCTATGAAACTATTATCACTCTAATACCAAAGCCAAATAAAGATATTATGGAAAAAAAGAAACTACAGACAAATTTCTCTAATGAATATAGACGCAAAATTCCTCAACAAAATGCTTGCTAACCAAATCCAAAAACACGTAGAAAATTATACATCATGATCAAGTGGGCTATATACCAGGTATGCAAGGGTGTTTCAACATAAGAAATCAACCAGTATAATGCACCACATTAATAAATTGAAGAATAAAAATCATCTCAATAGATACAGAAAAGGAATTTGACAAAATAAAACATCCTTTCTTGATTAAAAAAAAAAATGCTAGAATTTTTAGCTAGAGCAATTAGTCATGAAAAATTAATAAAAGGCACCCAAATAGGAAGAAAGAAGTAAAACGTTCCCTATTTACTGATGGTATTATCCTATACATAGAAAATCTAAAAGTGGGTTTTTTAAGAAATTTTAGATATTTCAGCAAAGTGGTGGGATACAAGATTAATACACAAAAATCAACAGCATTTCTATACACTACTAATGAGCAATCTGAGGAGAAATACAGAAAAAAAATCCATTTACAATAGTGACTAAAAGAATCAAATATTTAGGAATAAACTTAACCAAGGATGTAAAGTACCTGTATTCAGAAAACTATAAACATTACTAAAAGAAACCAAAGTTGACCTAAATAAATGGAAGGATATTCCATGTTCATAGGTTGGGAGACTAAATATCATTAAGACATCCATTTTACCCAAACGGATCTACAGATTTAATGCAATCCCAATAAAAATTCCAATATAATTCTTTGTAGATTTGGAAAAGCCAATTATCAAATTTATCTGGAAGGGTAAGGGTCCTTGAAGAGCCAAAAATATCTTTAAAAAGAAGAATAAAGTTGAAGGACTCTTGCTTCCTGAATTTAAAGCATATTATCAACTACAATGATTTTTTGTAAAAAAAAAGCATGGTACTGGCATAAAAATAGATTGACCAATGGAATCGAATCCAGAGTTCAGAAAGAGATCCTCACATCTATGGTCAAGTGATTTTTTGACAAAGCTGTCAAACCCACTCAGCTGGGTCAGAACAGTCTATTTAACCAATGGTGCTTGGAAAATTGGATGTCCATATCTAAAAGAAAGAGAACCCCTATCTCACACCCTACACATAAATTAATTCAAAATGGATCAAGGACCTAAATATAAAAACTAGAACCATGAAACTCCTAGAAAAAAATATAAAAACTAGAACTATAAAAACTCCAGAAGAAAATGTAAGGAAACATTTTCAAGATCTTGTAGTAAGTGGTAGTTTCTTGGACCTTATACCCAAAGCAAAAGCAACGAAAGATAAAATAGATAAATGGGACTGCCTCAAAATTAAACACTTTTTTTTTTATTTCAAATGATTTTGTTAAGAAGGTGAAAAGGCAGCCAACTCAATGGGAAAAAATCTTCAGAAACCACACATCTGACAAGGGTTTGATTTCCATGTTATATAAAGAAATCATACAATCTAATGATAAAACAACAGGCAACCCAATTAAAAGATGGGCAAAAGATTTGAATCAACATTTTTTCCAAAGTGGAAATACAAATGGACAAAAGACACATGAAAAGATGCTCAACATCATTAGCTATTAGGGAAGTGAGATCAAAACTAAAATGATATCTCATCTCACACCACACAGAATGGCCATTATTAAAAAAAAAAAAAAAAAAAAAAAAAAAAAAAAAACCCAGAAAACGACAAGTGCTAGAGTAGATGTGGAGAAATAAGAACAATCCTTCATTGTTAGTGGAAATGTAAAATGGTACTGCCTCTGTGGAAAATGATTTGGCAGTTCGTCAGGAAACAAAAGATAGAACTGTCATATGATCTTGAAATCACACTACTAGGAATATATTCAGAAGAACTGAAAGCAAGGACATGAATAGATGCTTGCAGACTAATGCTCATAGCAGCATTATTCACAATTGCTAAAAGATGGAAACAATCTAAGTGCCCATCAACCAATGAATGGATAAACAAGATGTGGTATATACATAAAATGGAATTATATTCAGCTGTAAGAAGAAATCAATTGGGGAAACACAGGAAAACATGGAAGAACCTTGAGGCCATTATGAAATAAACCAGACACAAAAGGATGAATATTGTAAGGTCTCACTGATAACAATTATAATACAATGAGTAGACTTATGGAGTTGCACTATGAAGTCTAGGTTGATGGGAGATGGAATGTGGATTGAGAAAGGGGAGATGATGCTGGATGTATGTAGAATGTTTAATAATGATCAATTGTAAATATGTGGTAATGGATGGACTTGACGGTAGCACATTATAATGAGTATAGTAAACACTGTTGATTTATAGATGTGATTGTCGCTGAAACGAGTAGTCTAGGGAGGCTAATGTTAGTTAGAGGACAACTGGAGTATAATATAGGGAATGTATAATAGATTTAATGCAATCCCAATAAAAATTCCAATATAATTCTTTGTAGATTTGGAAAAGCCAATTATCAAATTTATCTGGAAGGGTAAGGGTCTTACCCTTGGTGGTAGATGAGGATTAGGGTTAATATAAATAAAGGAATGTTCTTCTACTACAAGGTTTTAAGAATATGATGATACATGGGAAAATATAACTAATGTAATTTATAGGCTATAGTTAACAACAATATTATAATGCTTACATAGCAAAAGCAGAGAAGGTATTATATTAATGCTAATGGTCAAAATTTACAGGGTTTGTTTTGTGAGACATGATTATGATTAAGCATTTTTTTCTCTTCTTCATTTTTTTTATTAATAAGGAGACATTGATTATGTCATTTAACTAATATGTGTTCATCTGTGTATCTTTCTGAACACTGGAGGAACAATTGAGTTTGTTCTTAGATTTAGATGAGATAAAAGTGTCTGAGACAACCAGAAAGATGGCAGCAGAGTAAAGAGCTCCTAGAATCAGCTCCTGCTACGGGGCAGTTGGTGATCACCCAGAGCTATCTAGAGCACTTGTTTGGGGGCTCCAGGGGCCCAGAAGTGCATCCTGCAACATCCTTAAAACAATGGAAGGAGGAGACTGCCCATCTGCAGAGAAGATTCATAAGTAGAGCACTCCACGCTCTGGAAGCCGGTGCCCATCCTCCACTGGAGACACAAGCCACCTCAGGAGCTGTTCTGCGGGCACCAACTTCAGCTACTGATTAGTAAATTCGGCGGGCTAAAGATAATCCTAAAAACAGCTAAAATTTGAACCTGTCCAAGTCAGAAAGAGGCTGGTAGCCACCATCTTAACTCCATTCCTGGCACTAGAGGAAGTGGGACACACCGAAAATCACAGTGCTGGTAGGAGCCAGCTTCTTTAGTTCCAGATCAGATTGTAGCTCTAACATAAGCCCCAGCCCCACCTCTGGCAGGGAGGAAGCTGGGGGAGCTGCACCGGCCTCTCTGGGAAAATACAGGCCACTCCGTGGAGGCCAGTGATCATCCTACTCTGAGCGCCAGCCACCCCGAGATCTGTTCTGTGACTGGAATTGGAAGCTCCATTTCTTAAAAATGGGGGAAGGAGAGATGGTTGGCCACCGACTTCAGTTACTGATTAGTAAATTCGGTTAGCTAAAATATAACCCTAAGAACAGCTAAAGTTTGAAGCTGTCCAAGTCAGAAAGATGCCTGTAGCCACCATTTTGTCTCCACCCCCCGCGTGAGGGGAAGCCAGGCTGACTAAAAATCACAATGACAGCAGAGACCGGTTTCTTACACCCAGATTGGCCTGCAGCCCTAGCCTAGGCTTCAGTCCCACCTCTAGCAGGGAGGAAGCCGGTGGGCCCTGCACCAGCCTATCCAGATAACTGCAGGTACATTTAGCTGGCACAGACTGAATAACCAGAAGTCTACTGTGATCTGCACTGCATAGATTGCTACCCACACCTGCAGCTCCATTCCTGCCCGAGGCAGGGGAGAAGGGTGTGAATCTTCATCAGTCTCTCTGGGCAACTACAGTCTAGGCCTGCATGACTTGGATTATTCCACACAGCTGTGGCTCTGTCCCTATCCCTGGCAAAGGAGAAAGTTGGGAGAAGCTTCGTTGGTCCTTGGGGCAATGAGGTCAACTTAAGCCTCCACAGCTTATTGCACCAACTACATCCTTGGCTCCTACTACACAACCAGCAAGGGAGAAAGGGCAGGAAGCCCTAAACTAAAGAGAAAAACTGCACCCAGAATAAATACTTTAGTAAGCCAGATGCCAAGACACCAACAAAAATTGCAATCCACACCAAGAAACAGGAAGATATGGCCCAGTTAAAGGAACAACATAAGCCTCCAGATGACATAAAGGAGTTGAGACAACTAATTATAGATGTTCAAACAAATCTCCTTAATAAATTCAATGAGATGGCTAAAGAAATTAAGGATATTAAGAAGACATTGGATGAGCACAAAGAAGAATTTGAAAGCATACACAGAAAAATAGCAGATCTTATGAGAATGAAAGGTGCAATAAATGAAATTAAAAATACACTGGAATCATATAATAGCAGATTTGAGGAGGCAGAAGAAAGGATTGGTGAGCTTGAAGAAATGGCCTTTGAAAGTGAACATACAAAAGAGCAGATGAAGAAAAGATTGGAAAAACTTGAACAAGGTCTCAGGGAACTAAAGGACAGTAAGAGACTTGCAAACATATGTGTCATGGGTGAACCAGAAGGAGAAGAGAAGGGAAAAGGGGCAGAAGAAATATTTGAAGAAATAATGTAGAAAATTTACCAGCCCTATTGAAGGAAATAGATATCCATGTCCAAGAAGTATGACGTACTCCCATCCAAAAAAATCTGAATAGACCAACTCTGAGACACATACTAATCAGGATGTCAAATGCCAAAGAGAGAATTCTGAGAGCAGCAAGAGAAAAGCAATGCATAATGTATAAGAGATACCCAATGAGATTAAGTGTTGATTTCTCACCAGAAACCGTGGAGGCAAGAAGAAAGTGATATGATATATTTAAGATACTGAAAGAGAAGAACTTCCAGCCAAGAATCTTATATCCGGCAAGACTGTCTTTCAAAAATGAGGGTAAGTTTAGGATATTCACAAATAAACAGAAACTGAGAGAGTTTGTAACCAAGAGACTTGCTTTGCAGAAAACATTATAGTGTGTGCTACAGCCTGAAAAGAAAAGACAGGAGACAGAGGCCTGGAAGAGAGTCTAGAAATGAAGATTATATCAATAAAAGTTACTAAAAGTGTCAAAAGAATCATAAAAATAAAATATGACAGATAAAACCTAAATATTCAGGAATAAATGATGTAAAGCACTTGTATTCAGAAAAATAAAACTCACTGTTAAAAGAAATCAAAAAAAGACCTAAATAATTGGAAGAACATTCCATGCTCATGGATTGGAAGACTAAATATCATTTCAATGTCAATTCTACTCAAGTGGATATACAGATTCAATGTACTCCCGATAAAAATTCCACCAGCAATTTTTAAATAAATGGAAAACATGATTATCAAATTTATTTGGAAGGGCAAGGGGTTCTGAATAGCCAGAAACATCTTAAAAAGGAAAAGCAAAGTTAGAGGACTCTCATTTCTAGACTTTAACTCATATTACATAGCTACAGTGGTAAAAACATCATGATACTGGCATTAAGACAGACATATAGACCAATGGAACTGAACTGATGGTTAAAAAGCAGACCTTCACATCTATGGTCAAGTGACTTTTGACTACCTTGTCAAACCCACCCACCTCAGGCAGAACAGTCCCTTCAACAAATGGTGCTGAGAAAACTGGATATCCACAGCAAAAGAAGGAAAGAGGACCCTTATCTCACACCTTATACAAAAATTACCTCAAAATGAATCAAAAACCTAAATATAAAAGCAAGAACCATAAAGCCTCTAGAAGAAAATGTAGGAAAATATCTTCAAGACCTGGTGGTAGGTAGTGGATTTTTAAAGGAGATAAGAGGAAGACTAAGATGGCCTACTGATATTTAATGTATGTAGAAGTTCTAATTAGCTTTAATGTAAAAGTGTGGAAATGTACAGAGTTGGTGGTAACATATTATAGTGAGTAACAACTGGTCTAAAAAATGGGGATTTGGCTGGAAATGGTAGTCTAGGGGTGTAAATGCCAATTGATAGAAAGCTAGAGAATAATCTAAGGACTAAATAGCACAGTAAACCTAGAGGGGGATGAGAATTGTGGTTGATGGTACAGATGCAAGAGTGTCCATTGTGAGCTAGAGCAGATGTACATCAGTATTGCAGGGTGGTGGGAATGTGGAGAAGCATGGGAAAAATACAACTGAAGTGACCTATGGAGTGTGGTTAACAGTAATAATGTAATATTCTTGCATCTATGCCAAAGATGTACTGTGTTGATAATGGGGGAGTATGGAAAATGTGTGCTGAATGTACGCTGTGGACCTGGTAATAATCGGATGATATTATCTCATAATCTGTAAAAAATGTTCCACCACGGTATAGTGTGTTGATAGAAGGGTGTTGTTTGGGAATTCTGCACATGTGCATGATTGTTTTGTAAGTTTACAATTTTTGTCATAAAAAAATATATTTAAAAAATAATAATAGGGTGGGTTGGAGGAAAAATACACCAAATATAAGATAAGGACTATAATTAGTAGTAAAATTTTGACAATATTCTTTCATAATTTGTAACAAATATCTAACAACAATACAAGGTGTTGGTAGAGGGTTGATGTATGGGACCCCTGTATGATGTTAGGCATGTTTGCTTTGTAAGTTCACAACTTTTACTATGCACTTATTGTTTATGTATGTTCATGTATAAATTATATAAAAATAATAATAGGGTGGGTTAGGGGAAAATACTTTGGTTAATAGTAATATTTTGACAATGCTCTTTAATCCTTAGTTTAAAATGTTTAACAACAATGCAAGGTATTTGTGGTAGGGTGAGGTATGAGAGCCCTGTATGATGTTATGTATGTTTGTTTTGTAAGTTCACAACTATTGCTATACAATTATTGTTTACGTATGTTCATGTATGAGTGATATATTTCAATAATTTCTTTAAAAAATACAAAAAAAAAAGTATCTGGACAGAAAATTTTAGGAGTAATGCTTCCATAACTTGTTGAGCTGCCTTTTGTCTGTTATTTTATTTTTTGAATTTGAAATAAAGTTAAATAAAATGAAAAAGAAATGAAGGGAAGCAGATATGACTCAAGCAGTGCCCACCTACCACCTGGGAGGTCCTGGATTTAGTTCCCGGTGCCACCTAAAGATGATGAGCAAGACAATGAGCTGACTCAATGGGCTGGCGTGATGGGCTGAAATGGCGAGCCGATGCAACAAAAATTATGAAGTAATATGATGCCACAAGATGATACAATGAGGAAACCCAATGAGAGACACAACAAGCAGAGAGCAGAGGTGGCTTATGCGATTAAGCACCTCCCTCCCACATGGTGGCCCTGGGTTCGGTTCCTGGTGCCTACTGAAAAAAAAAAAGAAGCTGAGCAGACACAGAGAGCACACAATGAATAGACACAGAGAACAGACAGCAAGCACAAAACAATGAGGGGGGTGAGAAATAAATAAATAAAATAAATCTTAAAAAAAAAAAACAAAGAAAAAGAGCTAATACCTACCTCTCAGAGTTTTTATAAGGATTAAATGAGATGTTTGCAAAAACATTTACATGCTAATTACTATTCATTTGAACCGTATTATTAGATATTGTAGTAGGTTAAATAGTGCAGCCCCCCAAAAATAAATTCATGTCTACTTGAAACCTCAGAACCTGGAAATAAGGCCCTTGAAGATGTACTATACTTGATATTAGCCCAAAGACCAAGAAACAATTGTGGATGTATTTAAATGAGGTCATACTGGATTAGGATTGGCCCTAAATCCAATGACTGGTATCCTTATAAGAAGAGGAGAGGATGCACAGGGTAGACGGGGAAGAATACCATGTCAAGTTAAAGGAAAGAGATCCAAGTAATGCAGCTACAAACCAAGGAATGCCAAGGATTGCCAGAGCCACCAGAAACCAAGAGAGAGACAAGGAAATATTCTTCCCTAGTAACTTCCAGGGCCCTGCCAACACCTTGATTTCAGATATCTAGCATTCAGAACTATGGCAGAATAAATTTCTATTGTTTTAAGCCACAATATTTGTGGTCATTTGCTATGGCAGCCTTATGAAAACTAATACAAAAATTAACCATAATAGATTTTTAGGAAAATTTTCTTCACCAGACTACTGCTTATATACCTTATTTCTTATATACCTGTAGTATTTCTGTTATCTATTATAATGGACAGCTCTTCAAAACCTCTTGGTTCCACCTCTTGTCCTAGCCAATACCTGGCAAGCTTCAACCAGCTTAGTGCAGGTACCATCTGACAAGATTAACTTAACCTGGGGTCCATAGGACATACCTCTTGCTTCTTACTCCAGGGCTTCTCTGATGAGCAGCGTGGGTTGCCCTCAAAAACCAGCTTGGCACACCAGCTGGTGATGCAACTGGGAAAAGACCTTGAATATAAGAGGGGAAAGGTAAAGACAAATGAGTTTATATGGCTAAGAGACTTCAAAGTGAGTCAGGAGGTCATCAGAGAGGTAACGCTTTTGCACATCTCAGCAGGATATCATAGATTGCCAAAGTAGATACTATCCCAAATACTAGGGCTCTGAAGGCTCTGAAGGCACCCAGGTCCTAAGGTCATGGCAGATAGGGGTTTGTGCTCCTGAGTGTGACAGAGTTGGACTCAGATGTGACTTCTCTACACATGCCTCTCCTGTCCCTTTTATTTGAACCTATAGTTGGTGCTAGAATGGGTAGGTGTACACCCAAGAGACTTGAATCTTTGGGCTATCTATGTGCCAGCTGGGCCCTGAGCCTCAGCAGAGTTGCAACATCTACTCTCCAGTTTATTGGACTCACCCAGGACAACTAACAAGGAGGTGAGAATGGACAACCACCACACCAAGGAACCAAGAGTCTACAACTGCAAGCAAGGGAATCCCATCCATCAGCCATATGGGATTAATGCCCCCTCAAATTTAGAGGTGGAATGGGCATCACCATCCCAGAATCCTCAGGATTGGGGAATAAAATATGGACTAGAGTAGACTTACTGGTATTCTACTATAGAATTATTATGATTTTAGCAATGGAAGAAATTACATCATGGATGTGGAGACAGTGGCCACTGGAGGTGCTGAAGTCAGGGAGAAGGAAAAAGTGGTATAATATGGGGTATTTTCAGGACTTGGAATTGTCCTGAAAGACATTGCAGCAACAGATACAGGCCATTATATATCCTGCCATAACCTACAGAATTGAGTGGAAGAGAGTGTAAACTACAATGTAAACTATAATCCATCTTAGGGGCTGTGATGGTTAGGCTAATGTGTCACTAAGCCAGGTAATTGTGTCCAGGTGTTTGTTCCAGCAAGTACTGGGCTAATTGTAATACAAGAGCATTTATGGACTTCGATCACCAGTGAGTTTACTGCGTGGATGGCTGATTACATCTGCATCAGTCAGGGAGATTGCATCATCAATGGGTGACGCTTTTATCCAATCAGTTAAATGCCTTAAAAGGGGAAGTGATTTCAACATTCAGAGAGAATTTCCCAGCTTGTCGTTGAACAGGCAACTTCTCCCAGAAACTCATCAAGGACCTTTCATCAGACATTCATCAGGGCCCCTGGTTTGCAGCCTGCCTGCAGAACCTGGACTTGTGCATTCCCATGGCCCCTTTAGAGACTCTTTTAAAATCTCATATTATTGACAGATATCTCCTGTTGAATCTGTTTCTGGAGAGAACCCTGACTAATACAGCTTGGTACCAGGAGTGGGGTCTTGAAGAACAGAGTCTTAAACATGGGATGTTTGGGGTGGTTCTGGGAATTTTGTAATTGGCTCTCTACTCTAATTGGACTCAGGGGTACTAATGACTCCCTTTCCAATAATGAAGAGGTTGCTAACAGTCCATGGCGTGAGCTGGCAATAGAGATATGCAAAATAGCATCACTGGTTTCCCCTACTTCCATGCTTATACGAAGAAAGGATTTGGGTGAGAGTGTTTTCAACACCTTAACAGAATTTTGTGGAGTCAAAAAGTATAATGATGTTGGTTGGCTCCTCCTAGATACTCTGGATACAGTTACAAAGGAAAGAGATGAGCTAAACTCTTCAAATTTGAAACTTAAATGCCACGTGAATGATATGAAAGTTTCTATGTGTGCCTTGAAAGAAAATCTTGTCTCCTGTAGCCACAGACTTGAGATATCTGAGAATCAAACCCAGACTCAATTGTACGAGTAGCAGAATTGCAGAAGAAACTAAAATCTCAACCTCACAGGGTTTCTGCAATTAAAGTGAAGGCATTGATTGGAAAGGAGTGGAACCCTGAGGATTGGGATGGAGACATGTGGGATGGTGATAATATTGGTGAGGATATTAGAACGCTAAATTCTGCTGAGACTTTACCAGATAAACCTGGGATGGCCTGCTGTGTGGAGACCACACCTTGTCAGCCTTGCATCATCCAGCCTGCCCCAGGGAGTCCAGACTTCCTTCCAGCCATGAGGTGAGTACCAGCCAAATGGAAGCCTGCACTGCCCAGCCTCTGGCCTGCCCCAGGGAGTCTGGACCTCCTCCCAGCCCTGAGGCAGGTACCAGCCAAACTCCAGCATGCACTGCAAAACTTCCAGTCTGCCCTGAGGAATCTGTCTTCCACCCCCTGCCTGAAGAGATTAATCCTGTCTCACCAGAAGAAAATGCAAAGGAATGCCCTGAGATCAGTAGCCTGCAAGACATCTCTAATCCTTCTCCTTAACCACACCCCCCACCCCTCTTGTCTTCGACACCTATTACTAGACTAAAATCACAACAAGCCCCCAAAGGTGAAATACAAAGTGTGACCCATGAAGAAGTACACTATACTCTGAAAGAACTGCATGAGTTTTCCAACTTACATAGACAGAAATCAGGAGAATATGTGTGGGATGGATACTAAGGGCATGGGATAATGGTGGAAGGAATATAAAGTTGGATCAGGCTGAATTTATTGATATGGGCCCACCAAGCAGAAATTCTGGATTCAACGCTGTAGCTCAAGGGGTTAGAAAGGGCTCTAACAGTTTGTTTGGGTGGCTGACTGAAGCATGGACCAAACCATGGCCCAGCATGTCTGATGTTGAGATGCCTGATTTGCCCTGGTATATAGTAGACGAGGGGATTCAAAGGATTAGAGAGATTGGAATGCTAGAATGGATTTACCATTTGAGACCTGCCCACCCACCCCAGGAATGTCCGGAGGACACACCTTTAACCAGGACTGTGAGGAATAAATTTGTAAGACTAACTCCATCTTCTCTGAAGAGCTCTGTGGTTGCTCTTCTCTTTAGTCCAGATATTACTGTAGGCGGGGGGGGGGGGGGGGGGGGGG